>OZ057407.1:28434750-28493449 GCA_964056735.1 Allodiplogaster pararmata
TTCAGGGAAACAGTCACTTTGACCAACAAGGGTCAGATAAACTACCTCTTATACGACTTCCTACTCAGCATGGACGCGAGAAATTCCGCATAAAAAAATAATCAGTTCTATGTTTTATACTACTTTTCACCTGATACCGTTAGATTGATCTAGGAACGATTTGCGTTGAGTAACAATTAGATCGAGGAATGATAGGTTGACCCAGGCAAGGTAGGTTGACCCAGGCAAGGTAGGTTGACCCAGGCAAGGTAGGTTGACCCAGGCAAACAACTGCGCTAGCATGAGAGTCCTAATGAAAGCTCTCCGAGTGAGTTCACAGCAAAGTTTTCCTTCACCTAGGAAGAAGTCGGATGAACAGTGAGTTTCGCCTGATTTTCAAGTGCTTGTATCATGTTTTTTTCGTTTGAGAATTTCTATGATTAACCGTTCCTTTTTTATTATTATACTTTATTATACTTATGCTAACATCAATTTTACTTCTGCTAACATCAATTTCATTTCAATTTTTAGAAATCATGACAGGGAATAATTTCTCATTGAGCTCATTGAAAAAATAGTTTCCAGAAACCTCCGTATGATTAATTTACAAGCACAGGTTGCTTAAAATTGAGGCCATCAATTGAACCTAGGACTTCTCACAAATAATTGTCGTTCGCACTATTGATGCTGTTCATTCGAAGAATGAACAAAGCGCTCGATTTTTTCGCAAAATTAAGGAGGTTTTTTTTCACGCCTCGCAGAGCTTAGTTACCCAAAACAGGCAATTCAAAAATCTTTGAATATTGTTCCATTGTTACAGAAAAAGCGATCTGATTTGACAAAGGAGCTAAAAAACAACTCAACCCAATTTTGTTAGAAGCTAAACTGACAAGTTCCGTTGATGAACACTTTCTGATCTTGAATTTCCATCCACTTAAGGATGGGATAGTCACGCTTAATCACGGTGATGGCCTGCCTCGATTCAATATGAGCTTCGAATATCTTGGCCGTCGTGTTTTTCATCCAATCCGTATAAATGGCGGAAACCTTGATTGAGGAAAATATTCAAGTATTTTATCGAGGAAATTCGGTTCTGCTTCAGTTCCGGCCAAAACGGGTTCATTTTGGTTGTCGATAAAAGTGGTTGGGATTTTACGCTTACCTTGAATTTGGGTGGTAGTTTCACAAATGGAAGTTCGACTTGCTCGCCAGTGTTATTCAAACAGAGATTGAGTTCGGCGCCACCGAACCAGACTGAGAAGCTCAGTGAAGGCAGCAGCAAGTAAACCAGCAAGGAAATTGCCATCTTAAGACAGTTATCTGATCCAAAAACTCATATCAAAAGAAAATTTGAAATGTTTTATCAAAAAAAATTATCACAACAGGCTCGAGTAGCGTTATCGAATGCTTGATAAAAAAAGGCCCATTTAAATACTTTTAGAGCATCTCTCTCACAATCCTTTCCACTCCGCTCTCGTACCGACTGCTTCAGTCATATCAATTTAATTATTTTTGATCTACCTCTGTAAAGCATTTCCGAATATGTATGTTGAAATATCTTTCTGTTGTTCTGGGTCGCTATTGTCAAAATATGACAAAAAATTCTACTAATAGTGCATATTATGGCTCTTATCCCCTTATGGGCATACTAGACGAAAATTTGGCTTCAAACGCTACGATTTCGAAAATTTTCTTCATAGGTGATCACTTTGAGCATCTTGGAAAAAAATTTTTTACAAAAAAAGCCAATGTCTGCAAGACAAGACGTAGGGTATGCCCATAAGGGGAAAAGAGCCAGAGTTATTTATTAGGCTACTACATAAAATTGCGTAATTTTCAGTTATAAAACTTTACCTGTCGAGTTCTCAGTGTATACTTTTCCAGATATTGTAGTATTGTACATCAATCGAAAGCTGAGACTCTGCTCTTTATTACTTACAAGTTTTGTTCTTTATCTTTATCAACTCAATTCCTTTGATTACCGGGGAGCTAAAAAAAAAACGCAAAAATCTTTAACGAGTCCAAAAGAGGTCGAAAAGCTGCCGAATCTGCTCGTAACATCAAAGAAACTTCCAGCCAGGATCAGGGCCAGTTTCGAAAAAAATAAAAAAATTGCAACTTTTTTCTTTAATTTTGAGAGTCGAAAAAATTTTGATAATTTTTCACGATTCAGGAAGTGGAAAACAGTAGAAGTGGAAAAAAACAAAGTCGAAAGAACCGAAATAATCGACTTTTTAAAAAAACCAAAACCACAAAAAAGTAGTTTTATTTCAGTTCTTTCGAGTTTTACAATCAAAAGAAAGAGTCAAATCTATTTTTTTTCCTTTTTCTAAGTCGTAAAAAGAAGTCGAAAACCTTTTTTCAACTCTCAAAATTAAAGAAAAAAAAGTTGCAAAAATTTTTCGATTTTTTTCGAAACCGGCCCTGGCCAGGATAACTCTGGCAAAATCACGGTAACACGTTGTTTCAATGAATTTACTAGTGAATATGAGTATCAGAGATGAAAAGAAATGATAAAGATAGAGAGAGAGTCTTCGTCGTGGACGAGCAGTTAAAGTTGAATATGCCCAATCGAAGAAATTAATCGAAAATGACCAGGGAAAACTATCTCAGTAGCTGTAAAAGAACTCGAGATTCACAATTCAACAGTGTTCCGGAAGGGAAAAAACTCGACAAATGAAATACCTTTATTTGGGCAAAATTCATCGATGTCCTTGTTTTGATGTGTCATCCTCGCTTCTACTGAAAGTGGTCGTTTCTGGATCGAATTGTTTTTTTGCGATGAAAAGTTGATCTTTACAACAATTGACGTAGTTCTATCAATAGCTGGATTGTGATGAAACTGCCTAACACATCCTCATGCAGCAGAAGTTCATAGTGAATGTTTGGCGGTCTTCGGCCAGTATCATCCATCACCACTTCCTGAATTCTGACGAAACCATTACAGCTGAGAAGTACTGCCGAATCATTCATGAACATTATCCAATCTATTACGAAAACAACCTATTTCGGCATAGAGAAAAGGCCGTTTCTTCTTCACGACAACGCGCGACAAAACTCACGTCGCAATCAAGACTAAAAAAACTCCAAAAGTGGGGATATGAGGCTCTCGATCACCCCCTTCTCACTCAAGTTGTCGCCCACAAACTACGACTTTTCAAACAACTGAGACTCTTTTTGAGGGGGGGGGGGGAATTCTTCAAAAATTTAAAGTGAAATAGAAACCGCCTTCTCTGAGTTCAGCTTTCCTGAATTCCGGATTTTTATAAATTTCGAAGAATTTCGGATATTTCAGACCGTTGTAATAATATGTCGATTTTCAAATGCTCAGTTACACAGTTTTAAGGCAGTGACGCCTGGTAGAGAAGACAAATTGATCAAACCTTGGTAAGGTTTGATCAATATGTCGATTCGGATGGTCGTTGTTTATATTTTTGAACTTTTTCCGAAAAAATTTTTAATCGCACGTCAGCGTTGAAATGACGCAAGACATTTGTCTAGTTCGACGTAGGGCTCCTCTCCCCTGCATTTTGTTGCACGATGTTGCTCCTGTTCTTTCTCATTTTCCTCTTTCTAATCCCTCTCCCTGTTTTTTATATGTACATTAAAATACGCTTAGGCTTAGTTTACGCTAACGATGCTGTACGGCTTAGGCTAACGAGACCGTATTAAAAAAATTAGTTACAAATCCATGTCTCCGCAATACGAGGGGGGAGCGGAGCCTACGGCGATCTGGACTATTATCACGTTATTGTGCATTTGACCGAAGATTCAAGAGTAATTTTTTTTCAATTTTGGAGAAAAACCTTCGGTCTTAGTCGGGTTTTGAGAAGTTTTTCGACCGAGACTCGTTCATCTTCTTTCTATATTCTCCCAGCAACCCTTTTGAATGTTGTAACTGATTGCTTCTCTTCCTTTAATCTATTAATAGATGCCATCCTCATTGTTTTTGTGTGATATGTTGTGAGTGAGCGTGAAAGAATGAACAACAAAAAAATGCGCGCAGTATCAGGCAGTTTTTACTCAGGTGGAGAGCATTTATATTCTTGGTATACAATCACACTCAAAAATAAAACGAAAAATATTTTTCTATAAATACATTCTGAAAACTCATCTCAAATATGTATTCATTCAAAATCAATATTATGCACACTAAAACAAACGGAGGGAGAATAAACGCTAGCAACATGTAAGGCTATGACTCGTAACAAGGAGGTCAACACAGGCTGGTAAGAGTGAGCACATATCGGATAAAATTAAGTGATCGCAATTAACTTAATAGGCTATCAAGAGTCTAAGGAACGCTTTTGGCTAACCAGGATGTAAAAATGAAGTCCATTCTTAGTTGGCTAGTTCATCTAATTCAATTTTTACTCACCGTATCTCTTTTATAGCCTGTTCACTCACCGTGTCTTTATAAAAGAGTTATCATAGAACTACATCTAATCACTGACAGTAGGGCCCTCCTCGTGAATAGTAGGGCCCGCACGACTTGTCAACAACTGATATGCCATTCGGGGAAGATTCCATTTTTTGATTATCGATAAGGCTACCGCTATGCCGAGCCCTAATCCGGTGATGAACATGAAAATGGCCATGGTGATCATGGAGTTGGCCGAGTATCCGACGAAAGACGAATCGGCGCGCGGGTATGGCACCAGGGAATACTGGGCCATCATCCAGTCCTGCTCAATCATTCATAATTCCCATATTAGGTTTGCTTAGAGCAATAGGCATTAGAGAGATGATATGATTTTTTAAGGGATTCGATATGAATCACTACTAAAAGAGTTGTTAACCTGAATTTTAAGGGTTATACCAGAAGCCTGTTTCGCCACAATCTCAGCCAGACTTTTGTTAACTCACTAAACTGTTCACTTTTAATCTGTGTTCAGGCGTTAAATGAGCCCGGTCTAAGGCATGTTTGTACGCGCCGAGCGAGTGGAAAAAGGAATGGAAAAAGGCAAAAGAGTGAAAAGAGAGGTAGAGAAAAAGTGGAATAGAACGGAAGTAGAAGAGAATGTAGATCATTCTCGGCGCAAACATGTATGCGCCAACATAGCTGATCCGGTAACCATTTAACCCCTCTCTGTGTTTTGAATATCTTGATAATGCGTTGTAAGATACAAAAGTTTTCAGCCTTTTGATTCATGAAACCAGTATCTTTTATTCCTAAAATAACGATTTGACAGAGAAAACACTAAAAATTATTAATTATAATTTTGATGAGTATGCGACGACAAAACAAACTTGTTTGATCCCGTTCGACCCAACCAGCGTCACCGTGAAATTATTCGCGAGGAGAGTTTGATTCAGAGCTTGAATAAAGTCCTTCGTCGAGTTCTCCATCTTACCAGTGACCTGAAATAATCGATAAAAGGATATTTTTTGGTGACTGGGTTTTAAACGTTGTTGTCATGCTCTGGTTATCGACGCATAAAACCTTATTCATGAAAAATAACTCACCGTTAGATGTGTAAATTAGGTGTCTAATCAAATAATTACTGAAGCAATCAATTAAAAATAAGTTATTTTACGAATAAGTTCTTAAATGAATGAATAATAAGTCATTTCTTGACATTGCCGCAACAGTCAGGCTAAGGGCTTTCTTTTTATCCAACTTTAAACGTACCATGGCTGGGTCAGAAATTGAGAATATGACTCGGAGAGCTTTAGTTTCATCCGTGAAGAAGAATCGGAAGCGATGGGGAGAGAAACGTGGCAACAGGGCAGAGAATGCACTCCCGAGGCCGTATGTGACCACGGCTGATGAGAGTTCGGAGACATGTGCAACGCTCTCTGCAACCGGATCACACACTATTCTTCTTCTCTTTTCTCTCTATTTCTCGATTAGCTTCTCGGTTTTATACATTCATACTCTCGATTTCCTACTCTGTCATGCTCTCATTTGCTCAATTCATTAGTTCAAGAAACTCCATATTACAATTGGTAGACCAGGCCACGGATTCCCAACACCTCAACAAGAGGTTACCAGAGATAAAAACCTCTCAATAAAATTCTGCTAAGGGCTGAATGATATAAAGCCTGCTAAATTCCTGAACTTAAAAGCCTTCTAGGAAACTGGTTTCAGAAGCCTGCTAGGAAACTGGTTTCAAAAGCCTTCCAGGAAACTGGTTTCAAAAGCCTGCTGCTAAGAAACTGGTTTCAAAAGCCTGCTAGGAAACTGGTTTCAAAAGCCTGCTAGGAAACTGGTTTTAAAAGCTTGCTAGGAAACTGGTTTCAAAAGCCTGCTAAGAAACTGGTTTCAAAAGCCTGCTAGGAAACTGGTTTCAAAAGCCTGCTAGGAAACTGTTTTCAAAAGCCTTCTAGGAAACTGGTTTCAAAAGCCTGCTAGGAAACTGGTTTCAAAAGCCTGCTAAGAAACTGGTTTCAAAAGCCTGCTAGGAAACTGATTTCAAAAGCCTGCTAGGAAACTGGTTCCAAAAGCCTGCTAGGAAACTGGTTTCAAAAGCCTGCTAGGAAACTGGTTCCAAAAGCCTGCTAGGAAACTGGTTTCAAAAGCCTGCTAGGAAACTGGTTTCAAAAGCCTGCTAGGAAACTGGTTTCAAAAGCCTGCTAGGAAACTGGTTTCAAAAGCCTGCTAGGAAACTGGTTTCAAAAGCCTGCTAGGAAACTGGTTTCAAAAGCCTGCTAGGAAACTGGTTCCAAAAGCCTGCTAGGAAACTGGTTTCAAAAGCCTGCTAGGAAACTGGTTTCAAAAGCCTGCTAAGAAACTGGTTTCAAAAGCCTGCTAAGAAACTGGTTTCAAAAGCCTGCTAGGAAACTGGTTTCAAAAGCCTGCTAGGAAACTGGTTTCAAAAGCCTGCTAGGAAACTGGTTTCAAAAGCCTGCTAGGAAACTGGTTTCAAATTCCTGCTAGGAAACTGGTTTCAAAAGCCTGTAAAGGGCCTATTCATTAAATCCTGTCAAGGGCTTGGTCATGATAGCCTGCTTATGGTATGTGATTCGGATCTGCTAAGGATCTTGTCATAGGAGCCTACTGAAAGCCAGATTAAGTAGACCTGCTGAGGTTCTGATTGTAGAAATCTGCCAAGGCCTGGTCATAAAAGCCTGTCAAGCACCTGGTCGTGAATGTTTGCCAAGATCAAGCCTGTTGAAAACAGTCATGAAAGACTGATCACAAATGCTCGTGGAGTGCTTGGTCATGAAAATGTGCTAAGGGTCTCACCATGAAATTTGCCAATATGTAGTTTGGTGATTATAGCCTACCGTGAGCCTAGTAATATGATACCACCAAGGCAATAATAATAAAAATCCTTCATAAATCATCATGTTTATAAAAAATCATAAATCATCATTATGTTTCATTTAGAAATACAGAGCCCCATCATAAAAAAACTGCTAAGGGACAGGTTATTAAATCCTGCCATGCACCATTTTTTTTAGAATCTGCATGGGATCTGGTCACGAAAGCTTGCTTAACACCTAGATGACTTTATGAAAGACTATATATTTACAGCATATGTCTTAAGCGCTCCCTCTCTCATGTCTTAGCTTCAGGAACTCAAACTTGCAGAAACTAGGATTTTGTCTATTGATCAGGTGGATGGAGGGAAATTATGATGTTATGGGAATAAAATAACCATCATGCGGAGAACTAAACCCAGTCACATAACGAAGAGTGCGAAAGGGAAAAAAATCCGGAGTTTTTCCGAGCGAAGATTGACAAACCGAGAAGCATCAGATAGTATCACCCTCTAATAAGCTATCGAGTCGTGGCCTTTAGTGGCCCCGATCAGGCTTGCTCGAAAAAAACTCGAAAAACGAAAAAAAAAAAAGAGCTGAATAAGCGAAAAAATAGAAGGGAAAAAGTCGGAAAAAAACAGAGAAAAATTTTTTGAGCGAAAAAAGTTTTAAAAAAACGAGAAAAAAATTTTCGAATTGGTCGTCGACACGGTCGAAAAACTTTTTTTTTCGAAAAAATTCGAAAAAACCGGGAAAACGAAAAACGAAAAATGTGCAACCCTGGCCCCGATACATTTTTGAAAGACCAATCCTTGCATGAACGATTAATGTGAATATCAGGGCACGAAACCTTCAATAAACCAATAAATTGATCGTCGATCAATGGATAGAAAAGGTATCGAATACCGCATCATTTATTGGATCAATCAAGATCAATCGATTTATCAATCGTAGATCAACTGGGCAGTTTGTGAAGAAAACCCACTTCCTGGAAAGAGAACCGAGTATGTCTGGGGTTCAGACAAATTGAAGCAATCATGAAGGGAATGAAGCACAGAATCTGTATCCACAGCAAAGAAAGCATACTCAGTCGTGGCCGTGACCTAAAAGGAGTACAACCTTACTTTCAAATTAGCTTCCATTTCTTTAAATCGCTTCTTCTTTCTCTGTTCCTCTTCCATTTCTTCTTTTCTCTAATTTTTTCTTTTTCTTGTTTTTCTCGATCTACCACGCTTTTTTTTAAATAAATTTTTCCTCTTCTCTCTTTTCTTTCTCATCTCTCTTTACCTTCTCATTTATTTCTTTTTTTCTTATACTCTCTATAAGCTTCTCTTATTCTTCTCCTTCTTTATGTTCAAACAGATTTGTTTTACTGTAAGTTAAAAAAATATTTATGAAACCAGTATCTTCCATTCCCCAGTTAGTTACTAGCAGACAAACCCATATAGAGTTGAGGTACTGAGTCTCTCCAATCGAGGCTAATGAGTCTCTCCAGTCGAGGCTCTGAAAGATTCTGAAAGACAATCTGAAAGATTGGAGAGAATAGAAACGAGAAAATGAACTTGCCCCGGGATCACCACCGAAGTGCTCTTGGAACAGAATCAGACTGCCATCTTCGTCGACGCGAATTTCCATCTCAGAGGTGTTACCTCCGGCCCGGAAGACAAAGCACGAGCGGCCGAACATGGTCACCTAACAATAGCATAAAATTTCAACATATTGAGAAACATTGCGTATATTCAATATATATATATATTGTCAATACGGCGTATAACAAGGGTTAGAGAAACCGTACCTGGACCGTACCAAGAAAACCATATTCTACATTTCCGAGTCTATATCTGACAGTTTCTTTCCATATATAAAGATGACTTATGATGGGGTACGGCAAACCTTTGCGAGAGCGCAAGTGATGTTAAAGAGAGGATGCAAACGATCAGAACCTCTGTATCACTAGCTCTTAGATTTACGCATAGGTTTTACCAGCACTGCGAGTTAGATAAACATACGGCCATTGATCAGTATTCAAATCGGAAACGAGATCGGATCTGACAGTTTTTACTTGCCCATAAAGACTTTACTGATGAAAAAAAAACTTTATCGTTATATTGTAAAAAAGTTAATCACAAGCCTTCAGACTATCTATTTTTATATATTTTTCTTCCTTACATCCTTTTTCGTTTTTTTTGACCAAAATCGAAAACAGAAAGACCCCTCGACGTTCAAAAGTGCATTTCGCTCTTTATCACCAACATTCTGGTAGTAAGAGAACGTCAGCTCCGAAAAATCGGTGATGAAAAGCGAGGCAGGGTCTACAATCGCCGTTCCGTTTGCCGCAAGGTCATTTGTGTCTTGCGGCAGAGCTGCGACGCGGCATCCCGAAGGGCTCCGAGTGTACTCGAACCCTGCAAGCAGCCGGGTACTCAGTTCTCTCTGCGAGATTGAAACATGGGTTAAATGGTTACCGGACCAGCTATGTTGGCGCATACATGTTCGCGCCGAGAATGATCTACATTCTCGTCTCCTTCCGTTCTGTTTCACCCTTTCTCTACTCGCTCGGCGCGTACAAACATGCCCTAGACCGGTAACGCTTGTATGAAAACCATTGACTGCGCACTGAATCAATGCTATTCTCAAACTGACAGAACTAATGACTGTGCCCTGGGTCCCTGCTAGAGCTAAATTGGAAACCTCTTTGGTTTAAATAAATCTATAAAGACCTTTCAAAACAGTTGATAGGCATATATTAAACATGAAGTTACATGCAAACAAAAACTGAATGAGTATCTGAACACTGTGTATTTACCTCACAGGTCCTAGTTAATCACTAGGCATCAGACCCTCAAGCATATGAGTAACAGACCCCTTCCTATGTCATGGATGACTTGCGTAGCATCTTTCGGCAGTCCAGATTCGACAAAGTTTTCTGCGAATCCTCCCACGACATCATCGGCTGTAATGTTCTTGATTGAGTCGTAGATCACGTTGGTGGTATAGTTCTTGCCGACTGGGTCACGGAATCGTACTGTGGCACCAAAAGTAGGCGGAAATTTGAGAGGAAGAGAAGTGACCGGAGGAAGAGGGCATAACACTCGGGGTGGAACCTGCAACAGCTATGTATCTGTCAGAACTTTTCCAAACCCACGTTATGAATCAGAAACTCTTACAATGTGTGAAATAGTTTCATTAAGAACCTTGAGCTAAGGCTTAGATGATTAAAGCCAGTCACTAAACCAATTCACCAACATCAAGGCCATGAACTCTAGTCAGTGAGTTTAATTGAGAATTTTAGTTTTAACTGGGTCTCTCAACAAAATATTTATTTGGTCGTATGGAGGTGCGTATCGGAACAAAATATTTATTTGGTCGTATGGAGGTGCGTATCGGAACAAAATATTTATTTGGTCGTATGGAGGTGCGTATCGGAACAAAATATTTATTTGGTCGTATGGAGGTGCGTATCGGAACAAAATATTTATTTGGTCGTATGGAGGTGCGTATCGGAACAAAATATTTATTTGGTCGTATGGAGGTGCGTATCGGAACAAAATATTTATTTGGTCGTATGGAGGTGCGTATCGGAACAAAATATTTATTTGGTCGTATGGAGGTGCGTATCGGAACTAGTCTCCTTTCAATTAGTTTTTCCTGAGTAATACAGCCTTATATTTACAATGAATAGCTAAACTGATCACACAAAATCAACCACAGTTTTTTGGAAGGTTGGTAGTTACTTACCAATTTGTGTCATATTTATTAATTTTTTTTTATTTAATCGACATTTTACAATGCAAGGTTATGTGCAAGAAAATGCAGTTTTCTTAACTTTTCCCTAATAAAAAAGTGCTCTTATTCACTCAATGACAAGGGCCCGTTTGTACGTACCATTTTTCGAAGAAAATAATTTTGAAAACCGCGAGCCAGTCACTAAACCATGTTTTTGTTTTTTTCTTCTTTATGTTTTGTTTTTTCTTCTTCATATTTTGTCATCTCCATTTTTTCTTTCTTTTTTTTACCAAATTTTTTTCAATTATTTGATTTCGTTTTTCCTTTGTCCATTAATATTATACATAATTGAAAACATAATAATTTTGGCAATTGTATATTCATATAAGTATTGTAATATGTTTATAACTTCAAAGTATTATTATTGCAAGTTTTTCTTTAAAAGAATTTTTTTAATTGAAGGTGGTTGGCGGATGCAAGTTATGACCATTACGCTGATGAGACCATTACGGTTTAGTTGGTAAAAACCGTTTCATTAAAATTCCTTCAAGTAGTATAGGGTCCAAAAAAACAGAAAACCAAAAAAGTTTGTGAAAAAAACAACTTTTTTAGAAAGAAAAAAAAATTTTGTGGAAAAACTAGAAGCCTAAATCGCTTACTTAGATCATGTAATATACAAAGAACAGAAAAAAGTGAAATCTAAAGCCTAGTATAGCCGGAAAATCTTACCAGTTAAACTGCACTAACCCCTCTATGTTATTATCATAATTTCAATCATGTATACTATTAATGTACAATTTTTAAAAAAGACTTCAAGTATTTGCATGTTTGGTGGAAAAAAAATGAAGGAAAAACTGAAGGTGGCAAAATATGAAGAAAAAACTGGAAGTGGCAAAATATGAAGAAAAAAATGAAGAAAAAAACGAAAAAAGAGAAGAAAAAATGGAGAAAAAAAAACAAAATAAGAAGAAAAAAGAAGAAAAATATAAGAAAAAATATGATGAAGAAAAAATGAAGAAAAAACTTTTTAAAAAAGAAAAATATGAAGAAAAAACAAAATATGAAGAGAAAAAAATGAAGAAAAAACAAAATATGAAGAAGAAAATACAAAATATGAAGAAAATTGACCGAGCAAACGAAAATTGCCCCAAACACAACAAATATTTGTATCGGATACAATGGAAAATTGTATCCATTTATTTACAGGAGAGATTAGAAAGATAAGTAAATATCGCTGTATCCAAACTCGCGTTGTATCGCTGTATCCAAAATATCCATTTAGAAAAAGGCCCCTGATAATCTACCAAGAAAAGCGGATCCGACTGATCGATGTAGTCGAATGGTTCCATCTGCAGAGAAATTCGAGCGGAAACCGTCGAGTTTTGGTCTGTGATGTTGTCATACGAGGTGAGAGTGATAGCAAGAATCGTAGGATTAGAGAAGTTGGCAGAAGGCGGCGCAATAGATCCCACTGTAGCATACACAACCTAAAACTTTTTTTTTAAAAAATGATCTCAAATACAGTTTTTTTACCTTCAAAAATTTTTTTCTTCTTCCACTAAGAAGGGTAAGGATTCTTGAATTCAAAAGTTTCTTTGCTGAAACTGATGTAGCTGCCTTTTTGCTTTTTTCTCCAAACCATGATCGTCATTCCAGTTTCTTTAATTCTTCGGTAAACATCTGATTTTAGACTAGTTATTTAAGACTTATTTTTTACTGCCTTGAAATTAACATAAATCTGACTTCGATTGCGGTTCCGGCCTTGGGTGTATTGGGATTTTCCAATTGACAGGATACCCATCGCACGCCTTCTATTCCCGACTGCACACTTTGTCCTCTCTGGAAAATTCGTTCTTGTGAAGCTATCGCTGCGCACTGTTTTGCTCACTAACCATTTTTTTACCATAAAAAAGTAAAAAAATCGCTCACATACAGTCAGATACATACAGGTTTTATTTGAATTTTCCTATATGGAAACGGGCATGAATTATTGGTCCACCATTTAAATAGAAGTGTCACCAAATAAAATAGTAACGTCCACGAAATAAAATAGTAACGTCCACCAAATAAAATAGTAACGTCCACCAAATAAAATAGTAACGTCCACCAAATAAAACAGTAACGTCCACCAAATAAAATACTAACGTCCACCGAATTTTGTGGGCACGTCCACCAAATTTTTTTTCTTGTGAACTTCACCACGGCATTTTTTTCTCACCTGACACCAAAGGTTACTTTTCTGCTCTCTCAGTTTTTTTTTTGTTTTTGATGGTTTTTTTGTAGTGGAGGTAATTTTCGCGGGAGTAAAGTTTTTTTTGAGTTTTTTTTGTTGTTGAATGTTTTCTTTAGGTCATTCTGTTGAATGTTTTGTTTAAGATATAATTAAAAAATAGGCACTTCTGCAGTTTAAGTGGCAGCACTCGTGGACTTTAAACGCTTTGGTTTCAATTTTTTTTCTTCATAGATGTTCATTTTGAGCATCAAGGACTCTGATTCTTGCAAAAAAAATTTTCTTCATTTTTTTACAAAAAAAATTTTTGGGCTTAACTGCAGTTTCAGTCACCCCCAAAGCCCTAAAGGGAGGAAGGGGGGCCTTAAGGAAATTAGAGCCAACTTTTTCCTAAGCCTAAGCGTTTTAATGTAAAAATAATTTTTTGCAGTTGCAACATCAGGTTGTTTTTTTTAATTTTTTAAAACCTTTTTTAGCTATTATAGATGAATTTAAAAATTTGTATACAGATATAAAGCACACTAAAGAAAAAAAGAAGTTTTTTCTGGAAATTTTGTTGTTTTTCTGAAAAAAAATTTTTTACAAATTTTTTTTTCAAGAACCAAAGTCCTTGATGCTCAAAATGATATCCTATGAAGTAATTTTTCGAAACCAGAGCGTCTAAAGCCCACGAGCGCTGCCACTTAAACTGCAGAAGTGCCTATTTTCAATTATATCTGAAACAAAACATTCAACAGAATGACCTAAAGAAAACATTCAACAACAAAAAACACTCATAAAAAAACTTTACTCCCGCGAAAATTACCTCCACTACAAAAAAACCATCAAAAACAACTCACTGAGAGAGCAGAAAAAGTAACCTTTGGTATCAGATGAGGAAAAAATACCGTGGTGAATTTCACGAAAAAAATTGGTGGACTTTTAATTTGGTGGAAAAAACCATACAGGTTGGTGTCAGGTAAGAAAAAATGCCGTGGTGAAGTTCACAAGAAAAAAAAATTTGGTGGACGTGCCCACAAAATTTGGTGGACGTTAGTATTTTATTTGGTGGACGTTACTATTATATTTGGTGGAAGTTACTATTTTATTTGGTGGACGTTACTATTTTATTTGGTGGACGTTACTATTTTATTTGGTGGACGTTACTATTTTATTTGGTGACACTTCTATTTAAATGGTGGACCAATAATTTTTCCCCTATGGAAACTTCCTGATTAGCAGTAAAATGACGTATTGAGTGTCCAAATGGAGAAAATGTTGCATTTTGAAAGGTCATTTTATTGCTAGTCAGGAAGTTTCCAAGCGGGAAAATTCAAACAAAACCTGTATGTATCTGACTGTATGTGAGCAAATTAGTTTTACTTTTTTTAACGGTTAAAAACAGTTGGTGAGCAAAACAAAAAACCTATAGCGCTGGCAATACACAAATGAAGGGTAAGTGACTACAGTATTCAGGGTGAATTGTATAATAGATCACCCACTTAACACATATTGGTCTCGTTCCTAAGCCGCATGGCCTCGACAGCGTAACTTTTACTGAAGCCTAAGCTTTAAAAAAACAGTAATATAACAAAACTAAAAGTTAAATTGCAAAAACAGAATATTCAAAAAAGTTGCCTGAATACTGTAGTCACTTACACTTCATTTGTCAATTGCCGTTATAGCGCTGGCAGCGCTGAGAATATTAACATCAATTCATCAAGCTTACTTTGACTCCTCTGAGCCTTTTGCTCAAGAAGTATTCGAGGAAGTCGAATAGAGTTGAGTTGTGGAACGCAAGGAAATTGAATTGTGATGGAATAAGAACGGGTTGATCATCTCCTTCTTCGAAAAGATTGCATGCTAAACAAGACGAGAGCAGCTTTATGGTCAGCAGATTATTACACGATAGCAATTCAGAAAACTCATTGTTGTTAGCTTGTATTCCATCACTTGTTAAAATGAAGAATGGAAGGGGAAGTAAAATAGAACTTGGGGAAACAAAAATTTATATCATTTAAGCGTGAACATGTATGCGCTTATTTAGATTGTCCGGTTACTATTCTTCACTTATAACCAGTCATAACTGCCTGATAGCGAACTCTTTTTTTAGTATATGGTAATAAACGGAAAGCGTGACCCCAAAAAGCGTGGATTTGCAAAAGCCCACACAAAACAAATAAAGGTTTTATGCTTTATGCCCTTTCTGCTCACAGGAAATTCCTTTCCGTGGAAGTAATGCTTTTTACAAATTTTCCCACTTTCCGGCATAACTATTGTTTTACCAAGTCGTGGATTAGATAACTCTCCCTATTGCTCATTGGAGTTTACAATGACTCGAGCCTCGCAAGGTAAGCCGAGGTCGCGGGTTAAGTTTCCGCTCGACGCACACTAGTTTACGTGAGCTTTATCCTTTCGTTTGAGTGAATGGAAGAGGTGAACAAATCGGCTCTAATCTACTTTAGCCGTCCAATGAAAGTTTAGCCGTCCAATGAAAGTTTAGCTGACAAAAGCTGAATTGACGAAAATTAATATTATGAAAAAATTTCTTATGCCGTACGGTGTCGTTAGCTAAGCCGTACGGCCTCGTTAGCTATGCCGTATGGCCTCGTTGGCTTAACCGTACGGCTTCGTTAGCTAAGTCGTACGGCTTCGTTAACTAAGTCGTACGGCCTCGTTAGCTAAGCCGTACGGCCTCGTTAGCTAAGCCGCACGGCCTCGTTAGCTAAGCCGTACGGCCTCGTTAGCGTAAACTTTTCCCTAAGCCTAAGTGTTTTTTTTATGTAAAAATATGTTTTAATGTAAAAATAAGAGAGTCTAATTGTAAAAGTTTGATTGGACGGCTAAAGTTTGATTGGACGGCTAAAGTTTGATTGGACGGCTAAAGTTTGACTGGACGGCTAAAGTTTGATTGGACGGCTAAAGTTTGATTGGACGGCTAAAGTTTGATTGGACGGCTAAAGTTTGATTGGACGGCTAAAGTTTGACTGGACGGCTAAAGTTTGACTGGACGGCTAAAGTTTGATTGGACGGCTAAAGTTTGATTGGACGGCTAAAGTTTGACTGGACGGCTAAAGTTTGACTGGACGGCTAAAGTTTGATTGGACGGCTAAAGTTTTGATTGGACGGCTAAAGTAGATTAGAGCTAATAAATCTTCCTTCCGGTAAACACTTTTTCTTCTAATTGATGATAAACCGAAGATGTCTCAATTTAGACCAAGAGCGTCTCACTCGCTACTAGTGAAGACGCCGTCACCTGAGCCAAAGCAAAAAAGGAAAAAATAATGAACTGAGACAAGTAATTTTCCTTAAAAAAACATAAAGCTAACAAGTTCCATTGATGAGAACTTTCACTCCCTCGATGTCCATCCACCTCAGAACGGGAGAGTCGCGCTTGGTCGCTGTAATGACGCGTTCTGACAAATGACGGGCCTCTACTATCTTAGTCATCCTTTTCTTTATCCAGTCCGTGTAAACAGCCGTGGCCTGCAATATTGAACCCATTTAGACACTTGTGTACCTACAGTTGACAGCGAATTTATTTTTTTCTGGTTTGAATTGCTGTTATTCAGACGCCGGGTCCCGTTTTGCATTTAATACTGTGCTTTTTCTGTCTGACGCACTTACTTTTCTCTGGCCCAATACCTCCTCTATTATGGTTTTCATGCCTAGTTTACCCGAACTTTTTTCATGGTTCATGCCTAGTTTACGCGAACGAGGCCGTGATGTTCAATAACGAGACTGTATGAATGCAATTTTAGAGCGTCAGACAGGCGAGAGCACGGTTAGAGACGTAGATCAAAGCTTTGGGACTAGAGATGCGAAATTTATACTACGGTCAAACTCCAATTCCTTTCTTACCTCTATTTTTAGGAACGAAGAAAGCAACATCTGCTTTTAGCAGTGTTTAAAGTTCGAACTTCAAACTCCTTCAAGCAAAATCCTTGAAGCTTATACCGTAACATTCAACATCCATCACCTTCTATTTTCCATCATTCGATTCTGATTGGTTTATAACGCTTCAGGTTAAAAAAATCCTCTGAATTTTCCTTAAATTTTGAAAATAATCCTTCAAATTGATTCTAATTGGCTACCTTGAACTTGGTGAGCGGCAATTTTATAGGGGGAAGTTCGACTTGCTCTCCAATCACATTGAAGCAAACGTTCTGCTCCGAGACGAGAGAAGACGAAAGAATGAGTGAAGGCAGTAACAAGAAAACCAGCGAGGAGATCCCCATCTGAAGAGAAAAACGAAAAATCAGAAAAGGAGATAGAAAAATTGTGGAAGCTTGGTAAAATTGTGGAAGCCCTGTCTGATATGACGAAAAAACAAGATTAACGAATCAGAGAATACCATGAATTTTACAGATACGCCGAGAAGCTCTTCGAGTTTGATAATAGTGCAACAAAACAATTGGGAAACGCACAGAAAGCGAATTCTTATCTCACTCTTTTAAAAATGAAGGTCTGTTGTTCGCAAGATCGGTTGATCAGAAAATGGTTATGTGAAGCGATAACTATATTTCCAATTTCCGTTCAAAAAACATGGTGACTGTTTAGTAACAGATATTGAAGCTGATCTTTGACAAAAAACTGATCCGAGTAATAAATTGAGTGACCATCTCCATAATATAAAGGAAGGGAGAGGGCACAAATTCAAACTAGGGCGGTAGATCAAAAATTCCGATAAGATTTGTCAGCTGATTAGATTAATAGCTTTAGACTTTTGATTGAATAGTGATTAAACTTATACTCTAGAAAACTTATTGTGTTAGCCTTGATAGATAACTTTAGCGTCATAGTGCCGTTGCGCGTCTCTGATCAATCTCTTGCTCAAAGAAGATAAAGCCCCAGAGCTGCGAAAACCCAGTTAGAGACGTAAAACAAGGCCATAAAACTGAGTAGACGGAGCTCAAATACTTAACAACAGGTTCTCGGCTCGGCTAGAAACCTGGGTGTGGTCTGCGTCTGTAAAAGTTGGGAAGGTGCCGAAAACTGAAAACGCGCAAATACAAACTTTCATAAGGCCTTGTTTCTAAGCCGTACTACGGTCTCTTTCCTAACCCTTACGGCCTCGCTAGAGTAACATTTGCCCAAGCCTAAGCATTAAAAATCATAAAAGTACCTGAAAAACTTTTATTCTTGAGTTTGTGAAATAATTATCAGGCTGGCTTGAAAGAAGCTTTGTGGATGATTTTATCAACGAAAAGAGCAGAAAGTTGGAAGAGAATGTGAGGTGATAGCAGAAGAAGAAAGATTTTCAAGATATCAGGAAGAGACAGCAGAAAATCATAGAAAACTCTGCAGTCTGACGCTGCACCATACCTACGTTTGGAGCAAAGCCAAATTCTCAATCAGTTTTTTTTCAACGAAGCGCGTGTTTATAATGGACATGGATATACTTTCAAAAATGGTTCTAGCATGTTTAATTGAAGTTGAATGGTCTTATAGAAACCCTTTTCAGTATGAATAACAAAAAGAAATACAAACTTATAGAAACGAGAAATACAGAAGCGATTTGTAGATAATTCAGGAATAAATTGATGTGATTTTGATTGGATCAAGTCAAAATTAATCTACAGTTCGCTGTTGTTTCTGCTTTTTGTTCATTTGTTAATATGGTACTTTTTCACTTTAGTGCCCCCCCTCCCAGAGGTTCAATTGGGTATCAAGAACGTATCCGTATCAAGAAAATGACCCAACTGAACTGACCCAATTGAACCTCTGGTAGGGGGGGGGGGTGCACTGAAGTGAAAAAGGGCCTGTTAATATTTGTTCGAATTTTTTTCTTCAAAAGACTCGTTATGTATTAGGCTCTGCTCGGATCCTAGGTGTGGTGCAGCGTCAGACTGCAGAGTTTTCTCTGATTTTCTGCTATCTCTTCGTGATATCTAGTGGGCTACCTCAAACTTGGGTAATTAACCCTATATAAAAAAACTATAAACCAGAAATACGAAAGCGAGTTGTAGATCATTCAGGAATAAATTGATGTGATTTTGATTGGATCAATTCAAGAATAATCTACAGTTCGCTGTTGTTTCTGCTCTTTGAACATTTGTTCGAATTTTTTTCTCAAAAGACTCGTTATGTATTAGGCTCTGCTTGAAACCTAGGAGTGGCGCAGCGTCAGACGGTAGAGTTTTCTCTGATTTTCTGCTATCTCTTCGTGATATTTTAACTCTCATTCTTCTCTGCTTGTCTGCTATCACATTTTCTCTTGTTTCGTTGATAAAATCATTCACTAAGCTTTGTACAAGTCAGCCTGATTATTAAATCACAAACTTAAGAATAAAAGTTTTTGTAAAGGTACTTTTTCCAGTTTAAACTTAGGTAAGGTTACGCTAGCGAGGCCGTACGGCTCAGTAACGAGACCACACGACTTAGGAAAGATACCGTTTAAAAGATGGTTTGTGCGCGTTTTCAGTTTTCAGCATCTTCCCATAGGTTAGAGACGCAGACCACACCTAGATTTATACCTGAGCCATGTATTTTTCTCTCAGTTTCTTTCTTTAGCAGCTTTTTCAATTTTGTTCTTCAACTTTTTCATATACAATGCACTTTGAGTCACAAAAAATACAATGCGCTTTGAATCACAACTAGAAAGTCAGAGACGCAGTGTGGCGTTGGGTAAAGTTGAACCGAACTTGTGCATTAGTTAGTTCCCACTATGTGTGAACTACTGTCGCTTTTAAAGCGTTTTTTTGTGATATCAGGGAAAATTTTTTTTGATAAACATATTTATAACCGAATTTCGGTATTTTATTTATATTTCTACGGTATTTTCGTATGGGTTCTCTGTTTTTCATCGGATGCACTCGGTCTCTCTCCATAGTCTGCAATTCTTTGAAGATTAGTCTTCTTGGGCGCTACGCCAGTTTAATTGGTAAGCATTTACGGCGAAACTAAAGCTCAGGTTTCCGATTTTATTTTCTCAGTTTTTTTAAAAAACTTAACATGTCCTAAGAAGTGACCTAAGCTTTCATCTTTTTCAACAAAAAAATTGGCCCTACTGGAAACCAGGTGTGGTATGAGTCTGTAACTTGCCAAGATTTTGAAAACTAAAAAAGCGTTCGATACCATCTTTCATAAGGTCTCTTTCCCAAGCAGTACGGTGTTACTAGCTGAACCTTTACCTAAGCCTAAGCAGAAAAAACAAGAAAAGTACCTGAAAAACGTTTATTCCTGAGTATTTGAATTAACTGTCACGCTGATTTTTTCAAAGTTTGGTAAATGCTTTTATCAATGAAAATAGCGGAAATTCTGAAGAGAGCGTGAGGTGATAGCAGACAAGCAGAGAAGCATGAGAGTCAAGATATCTCGAAGAGACAGCAGAAAATCAGAAAAAACTCTGCAGTCTGACGCTGCGCCACTCCTAGGTTTCAAGCAGAGCCAAAAATGATATTGTAAGTTGCTGATTATGCGCTCTCGTTCCTAAGCCTTATCGCCTCGTGAGCGTAATCTTTACCTGGGCCTAAGCGAAAAAACAGTTAAAAACATTTCAAAAATAACAAAATGTCGTGGTACAAAGTCTCGCGGGTACAAAGTATCGTGATACGTTTAGTGTAGTGAGTCAGAGTGAGAAGATTCCATTCATGAAATTTTGCTTAGGCTTGGGCGAATGTTGGCTCTGCTCGGAACATAGGTGTGGTGCAGCATCAGGCTGCAGAGTTTTCTGTGATTTTCTGCTGTTTATTCGTCAAATCTAAACTCTTATTCTTCTCTGCTTGTCTACTATCACCTCACGCTCTCTTCAGACTTTCTGCTATTTTCGTTCATGAAATAATCCACAAAGCTTTGTACAAGTCAGCCTTACAATTGAATCATTTCTTGTCAACTCGATAGCGTCTACCGGTGACTCTCCTGATTGCCTCTGTTTCCATGTTCGAGCGTCGTGAATCGTCGGAGGACCGAGAGGATGAGTTTTTCATTGAAGCTACGCCCTCGTCGTCCTACGCGCTGCGATTACTGTCAGCGGTGCGTGAGGGAACAGAAAGTTGGCTCGACATAGGGGATTCGAGCATCCTTATGCAACGCAGCAGACAGATTCTACCCTACTTCTGTGCACATGTTAATGTGACGAATCTTCACAGCAAGGCAGCTGCAGTAAGCTTTTTAGTAAAGTGTCCACAGCATAGATGCTTCTTCGTCACACCAAAGATAGGACTCGTAGTGCACGGCAAAAGTGTGCCCGTCTACTTCTCTTTCGATGGAAAATGCGCTTCGATTCCGGATGATCTTGCTTTCTGCTACACTATTTTTCAGATGGAGCTCGGAGAAAAGAATTTGAAACAACTGAAGGCATCCGAAGACCCACGATTCCCCAACAGAAAGCTACGACAGATTTGGAAAGGACACAGCAGATACAAAACGGATAAGTTTCTACAGCTACCTTGTATCTTCAACCAGAACGCACGAAAGGGTGAAGAGTGCACCAGAAGACATTCTCAGCTCACAGTGATCACGAAGGGCCATGGACATACCGAGGCAGCAGAGGAGCCGCCTTATGATCCGGAGCTGCACAACGACGACAGCGAGGATATGCCTTCAGCGATGGGCAATGATTAAGGGTGGATTCCTAATTAGCGTGCCTAATCTCATTATTTTCATCCCCCTAAGATTTCGTTTGCCCCTACTATTTTTTTCTACCCTATTTGTTTCCGATGAATTCATCTTATCTACATATAAGAAAAAATTTCTGCAGCTTTTTTCTCACGCGACTGATCCAGATTCTGCTCTAACTCCATGCTTTCTCTTCCCTCTCACTCTCTCTGACACACTCTCTTAATCTCCCCCTATACCTCTCTCTCTCCCTCTCTCTTACTTTACCTCTCTCTCTCTCTCTCTCTCTCTCTCTCTCTCTCTCTCTCTCTCTCTCTCTCTCTCTCTCTCTCTCTCTCTCTTTCACGTTTTTTTCCTCTACTCACCCTCCTCTTTCCGCCCGTATTGTTCTATTCCTCCGCGCGTAACCCTTTTCCTCCTCAAATATTTACTCAAACAAACAGAGACAACAGTAGCTTCTTTACCCTTTCCTCCCTTCTCTTTCCTCACCTTTTTCATGTATTCCCCCATCGAATTGAAATGTTTGTCGTTCTCTTGTAAATTCGTGGACTTTTACTCCCCCCCTGCCCGCTTACTTTGTAACTACTCAAATCCTCTCCATCCCTCGTCAAAGCATTATTATTCGAATCGATTATATAAAGTTTCTCGAGTGAAAAAAAAAACAAAAAAAAATCACAAACTCACGAATAAATGTTTTTCAAAGTACTTTTCATATTTTTTCTGCTTAGGCTTAGGCAAAGGTTACGATAGCGGGCCGTATGGCTTAGGAACTAGACCTTATGAGAGATGGCAATTGCGCGTTTTCAGTTTTTGACATCTTGCCAAAGATTAGAGACGCAGACCATAACCAGGTTCCGAGTTGAGCCTGAAAGTTTACACTAACTAGACCGTTACGGCTTAGGGGGTAGAGACCGTTTTCTTTTAATTCCAGGATGTTCTATTACTTGAGAGTTTCAAGCTTTGGCTGTCGGTTAGAGTTTTTTTTACTTGTGAAATTTTACAGTCCGTCTCTTTTGGCTGGCTTGGGAGAATCGGCTGACTGTTACGGGCTGAGAAAACAATTGGAATATCTCTCATTTTGTTCCTCATTTCTAACAGGCACTGTAGTTCATCATCATCTTTATCTCGTGATCATTACAGATGTTACAAACAATCACAAAGTATCCAGCAAAAGGCATTGCACTCACATTGCTTTCGTATATAAATAAAAATATAATTGAATGAAATGAAATTCCAATTAAAGTTGTAAACAAAATCTTATCTTAAATACTGACGTGGAATTATCAACAATACACGGTTAGAGAATGATTCAGAAGAAATGCTAAGAATGCTATTGAGGGTAAATATGCTAGACTGTGAGTAGTTTGCCGAAGGTTCGGATTCGCTGTAATGAAATATTTTTGCAACATTTCGTATGTTGTTAATTCATGCTTTTCAACTTTTATTTTTTCTCAGAGAAAGATTTTGTTCATGAAAACTCCCTTCCCCCTTTTCTTTTCAGGGCCCTTCTCCCCCCTTTAGGGCGCCCCTTCCCCCTCCCCACCCCCATAGGGCCCCATTTCCCATTCCCCTTTTTTCTTAGCTAGGGCCCTTTTTCCCCCTTTCTCCTTTAGCCCCCCCTTCCAAATTCCTGCTTAGGTGAACCCCCCTCCCCTCCCCCTTTTCATCTAACCTTCCAGAGTGGTAAGAAACAGCCTTGTGGATCTGCGCATTTTGTATTCAGATGACCTTCTTGCTGATCTTCTTTCTACTGCCTTCTCTGAGTCTTCCGTCAGAATTCAGCGCTGCGTCGAACCTCTGTTCCAATGTCATTGACGATGAAGTCGAACTACCAGTTTTCCATCTACCGAATAAAGTCAAGGTAGCGCTTCCAGTGCTCAGTCTAGCTTCTTTCAAATGTTTTTTGTAGGGATGATGAACTAGAGTTTCCGAAATTCAATTTATTTACTTCCATATAAGACCAACTTAAGTTGTGGTTGTGTTTGATCCGGTCTTATTTCTGAGCCGTATGGTGTTGTTTGAGTGAACTTCAACTTGCCAGAGAGATAGAGAATGTGGTAAAAAGCAAAGTGGTCAGAGCGCAGACAGCCATCGTGCTCGCGGTGTGACCGGAAGTGAAGTAGACCCGACTTAGACCGACGAAGTAGACGCTTTGTACGCTGATATACCGATATTGCGAACGGTCGAGTTTTTTTTTAACGATCTTTCCCTTTTTGATGGGTTTCTTCGAACATTTCTACATTCAACTGGATTTACTTGCTAAGGGGAATAACAAAACTTTCCAAACTCAAACGTAAGCTTCTTTTTCGACTGAAAAATTGTTCAATAACCAAACTTGAATCGGAATAAATCTTCCTAACTATGTACACAAACAAAGACCCGAAGTTCTCCAATGATCAAGGTGACTGCCATCATCACGAACTGGGTGATGAAGACAGCGTTCAAGATGATCGAAGCCCACATTGACTCAAGAAAAGCCGTAGCGAGAATTAGACGTGACTATTTCCCCCAGAAGTGGATGCAACTTGGAGATCACAGAGCTTTCTTTGAAGAGCTTTGTCAGTTCATTGAGATTGATAATGTCAATTGTCAGTTCATTGACATTGAATACAATGTGATTACTTCCAAGGGTTTTTCATCCATTTATTACAGCTAACTTCGAATATGATTTGAAGTTCGCTAAGTAGGAATTACTTTGCGACTCCGCAGTCGAAAAGCGTAAGAATATGTAATCGGCGCTCATACAAGTTGTGAGTCGAGTCAATAATATTGTAACTGATTGTTTCATCAGGTCTCGTTTCTAAGCCGTACGGCCTCATCAGGTCTCGTTTCTAAGCCGTACGGCCTCATCAGCCTAACCATACTCTAAGTCTGAGCCAAAAATTGGAAAAGGACCTAAATCAACCTAACCACCGTCAATTGACTCATTAAATGAATTAGCACCGGATAGTTACAAGTAAGCAGTATTTAGCAAACAAAAATCATAATAAGATAAAGAAAACATGAATCTTTTTTCAGCATGTATGGTATTAACGCCGAACGATGATCTTCAACCAATTGAACTTGCAACAGCTTTTGAATTTCTATCCTTCAAAGACACTTCCGTATACGACTTTCTCAAAGATTTCCTGCGCAAAAATCTCACAGGAGTGATTGTAAGCATTTTCGTGTTAAATCAGAATACTCAGTCTTACCTCCACCCTAGTCCATTATCTGTACAAGTGCCAGTGATTGAATTTCCAGAGAGGAGTCAGCGTGCAATCCGGTGTAGAAGGCAAGCGATGGGTGTCTTGTCAACCGCAAAATCCCAAATCACCCGTTGCTGGAACTATGATCGAAGTCAGTGTTTTCAAAAGTGATCTCATGTTTTCAAGAGTGTCGTATAATTCGGTATTCACCGTAGTAACAACAATTGAATGTAAATAAGGCAATTTATACATGGTTTTTTGAATTTAATTATCTGATCGAAATCAAGTTCAATTCACGCTGACAGGGCCCAACGGCTTAAAAACGAGACTTTGTTAAATCACAAAATAATTTTGAGTGGAGAAGAAAAGAGCTGCTGACTACAATGACAACGACTTCTTGAATCCTTTCTTTAGTTTACAAAAGTTTATTGAAACACTGAGAACCTTGGACCCTTCTTCAACTTCTTCAACTTTGCTCCTTATTGTCTAAACGCGCATATAAAATAATGTCCCTTACTCTCTAAGCGATGCAAATCTCACACATGCGTCTCTAAGCAATGTACGTCACAACTGCGAACCTTGATGCATTAGCGATTCACCTCTCATGCGCTCCTTACGGTCTAAGCGATGCATTTCTCACAACTGTGCCCCTACTGTATAATCGATATACATCTCATAACTGTGCCTTTTACTGCCTAAGCGATGCACATCTCACATTTGTGCCCCTAACTGCATAAGCGATTCACATTTCACAACTGTACCCCTCAGTGCCTAAGCGATGCACATTTCAGAACTGTGCCCTTTACTGCCTAAGCGATGCACATCTCACAACTGTGCCCCTAACTGCATAAGCGATTCACTTTTCACAACTGTGCCCCTCAGTGCCTAAGCGATGCACATCTCAGAACTGTGCCCTTTACTGCGTGAGCGATGCACATCTCACAACTGTGCCCCTAACTGCATAAGCGATTCACATTTCACAACTGTGCCCCTCAGTGCCTAAGCGATGCATATCTCAGAACTGTGCCCTTTACTGCCTAAGCGATGCACATCTCACAACTTTGCCCCTAACTGCATAAGCGATTCACATCTCTCAACTGTGCCCCTCAGTGCCTAAGCGATGCATATCTCAGAACTGTGCCCTTTACTGCCTAAGCGATGCACATTTCACAACTTTGCTTCTAACTGCATAAGCGATTCACATCTCTCAACTGTGACCCTCCCATGCACATCTAAACTGTGATTCTTGCCTGAACGAGGCACGTTCATAACGAATCGGAGACTTGGTAACACGTTACATTGCAGAGCGACGCTTTGCAGAGCGTTACTTTGCACCGGATGTTTTGCAGAGCGACACTTTGAATCCGACATTTCACACCGGAAAGTTTCGCATCCGGCAATTCGCAGCTAATTGTCTTAGCTGTTTCCAGCTATTATTCACTTTTCTTTCGCTTAGACTTAGGCAAAAATCACGCTGAGACCGCAAGGCTTAGGCTGAAGAGATCGCATGAGAAAATTTTTCATATTATTTTTGTCTATTGAATCACTAAATTTCTAAACTCCATCACCACTTCGTTTATTAGAAAGAATAGGTTTTTCGATCACTTTTGATGCAAAGTGTCGCTCTGCAAAATGTCTGGCGCAAGGAGACGCTCTGCAAAATTACATGGAACCTGGAGATTTCTGGAAAGCTGGAAAGCCAATGGGATAAGTGGGCGTATCCTAGTTATTGTACGCAGAACTTGAGCAATGATTCGTTGTCTTTAATAGAAGGTTCTTTATCTTTGCAATCTCTCTAAATCTTTTTCTGCGACCCGACATCGGAACTGCTTAGTTTTTTTCTTTTGGTTTTGTGTTCAACATTGAGTCCCAATAAATCTGCGACTACTATTGAGAGGATTTATACCGAAACCCATTTTAATTGTACTAGACACATTTTTTTTAATTAAAAAAAGAGGTTAAATCAAAAAGTTTTTTAGACAATCTTATTTTTGGATTTCTTTGAGTATCTAGAGGTAAATTATCTATCTCTAAATCTAGAAAAAATTACACAATGTAGTTTTGTTAGTGTGTTATTGATCCTATTTTCAACACTAGATAGCATTTTTTTGTTGAAAAAATCATTATTATGGGTTTAGAAACCCGATATTGGAAAATTTATAACTCGGTTTATCATTGACTGAGTTTTTGAATGCGTGTAATCTGAACACATGTTTTGCAAAGAAGAAGATAAGTTTGAAGAAAAAAATTACGCTCTGAGCAGTCTCTCATCGGAACAAAAACAATTTTCAGTAGGTGGTGAATAAATCGATGAATGTAGTTGTACACACCAAACTTTTCCAGATTCAGACGATCCCACATCACAGTTCCTCAACTAGTAGATCGCGTCGAGTTATTAGTAGTTTTGAACACAAAAACACATTCAAAAAGG
The DNA here is from genome assembly GCA_964056735.1 of Allodiplogaster pararmata. Lineage (NCBI taxonomy): Eukaryota > Metazoa > Nematoda > Chromadorea > Rhabditida > Diplogasteridae > Allodiplogaster > Allodiplogaster pararmata. Next base: position 28,462,049 of record OZ057407.1, read on the forward strand.
CTAAAGATTCAAAAGGAAAAAATGCTAAAGATTCAAAAAGGCGAGACACCACGCTCTGTTCTAAGCATTCTCAACTCTCTATCTTTCTTCTTTCAACGACATTAAGATCGGGAAAAAATAAACCTTCATCTCTGACTCTCTTTTAGCTGGATTCAGTTGTAAACTTCCCAATCATTTTGTTTCGTTTTCAAGAAAATTAAAATCCTCAGCTCTTTTGATTTTGTAACTCGGCTTGAGCTATGCGTATGCAGTTTCTGGTCAATATCTCTGCGACTGCACTATAAGTCTTGTCTGTCTCATTTTGTGTAATGTATTGAATAATGTATTGAATAACGAGTTTTTTTTTCAAGAAAAATTTAAGAACTGGATTTTTAAATTTCGTCTATCTAATTTCCTGTTTCTATCAATTTGTAGAAGGAATAGGTTTGTATAGTTGGAAGCATTATAAATGTGTTGCAGGTTGTTTATGCAGGAGAGGAATCAATACCGCCGGCTTCTTCTGCTTTCTCTAATCCTACTGTGCTCGTACTCACTCTTACCTCCTTTATCAACATCTCGGATCCCAAATCGGGGATAAAATCTCGAATCTCAATGCAACTGGAGCCGTTTGACGAAGTCGACGAGTCGGATCCACTCTTTCAAGTAGATTTTCTGGTCTTGGTTTTGGCCGATAAGAATCTCAAAAGGACTTGAACTTTTTGATTCTATTGTATGCCCGCCCCACGGGACCCGATTGTTCGAGTAGGTACTAGTAGATCTTTGAACGATCTATCATTGAAATAAAATTGGCTTCTGAGGTTTTATGAAGGAAATTTTTGTTTAAAGATGAAGTCTTACTTATCTCTGTTGCAGATTCCTGCGGGGGTCCTGTGCTCTGATCTTATCTTTGTTGCAGATTCCTGCGGGTGTCCTGTGCCCTGATCTTATCTTTGTTGTAGATCTCTTCCGGGGTCCTGTGCCCTGATCTTATCTTTGTTGCAGATTCCTGCGGGGGTCCTGTGCCCTGATCTTATCTTTGTTGCAGATATCTGCGGGGGTCCTCTGCCCTGATCTTCCTCCGATTCCTTCCCTTCCTCTCAAATTCCCCGAGTCTTTCGCAGTAACAATGCATTACCGGCTCGTAATGGAGAATGTCAATGAAATGGACCCTACTAATACCTCTTATGTAGTGTTCGACCCGATCAACAAAATCGTCGCTGAAAATGTCGTGCGTGGATACGCGAGAACTTTCCGTGAAGATACTACGCGGTTCGGAGATGTTACACAGGTCATCCATGATGCAGGAAAAGGTCCAATTTCTAGAACCAATCGATATAAGCTTTTTTCAATACTCAGAAACCTAGTACAGGAATCAAGAGTTTGAGCACCTAGAAATTGAACGTGAATGCAAAAGAGGACCAACTCCTGGTTTATTATTATTATTATAATGCAACCTAACTGGAAAAAAATGCCTGTTTAGTTATGACACATCAGTCGAGTGTTTACTTTTTCATTTAATAAAGTTTTTTCTCCTTTCATCTTTTGTTTTCTGAATATGTTATACAAAAAGTTATGCTTGTTGAGATTTTCTTATATGTAAAGAAGGAAAATGGGTGACGAATAGGGTTAAATAGGAACCGGAACAGCTAAGTTGGCGCATACATGTTTGCGACGAAAATGATCTACATTCTCTTCTCCTTCCGTTCTATTTCACTTCACCTCTACATCTCTTTCCCTTCCCTTCAGCCTTGATCCTTCATTTCCCAACTAGCTCGGCGCGTACAAACATGTTTTTGACCGGTCTCATTCAACACCTGGTGCTGAATATCTGATTTGAAAAGAGTGATTGAAGGATTGGAGTTCGTTAGAACAACTAATGGATGCCATGTGGTCGAATTAATGGATAATAGCGTGGAATTCAAAAGGGATGGAAGCTTTACCGATCCATTAAAGTTCCTTTTGCCAGGAGCTACTGATCAGGAATACGCTTTCTACGGAAACGTCAGTTTTTCGTTTTAGCCCAGGGGTTAAATGGTTAACGGATCAGCTATGTTCGCGCATACATGTTACCGTACCAGCTATGTTGGCACATACATAAAAAAAAAAATACATAATCGCTCCGAAAATGATCTACATTCTCTTCTCCTTCCGTTTTATTTTAATTTTCCTCTACTTCTCTTTCGACTCTTTTTGGCTTCCCTCATCCTTTTTTCCACTCGCTCGGCGCGTACAAACAAGCCTCAGACGGGTCTCATTTAACGCCTGTTTCAGCCACTTAACAACTTTCTGGTTAAGTAGTTGAGTTAACTGGTGCAAGGTTGAGAGTCATTGATCGAATTCACAGGGCCCAGAATGTTTCTTCAACTCAAACTGCGAATAATAACGACGTTTAGACTTAGAGAATATCCAAAAAATAGTCATAAAATTTTTATATGGAATATAAAATCTCTTGTTTTTCTTCTTTTCTCCACATGATTTTGGTCTCTCTCCATAGCCTATAGTTTTTTACCATTATTAGTTTTCTTCATTTGCAAATGGTAAGAAACAGTCAGTTAGGCTACAGGAATGGTCGGTCCTACTTCAGTGGTAGCATTGTGTGGGAGGGCGGTGAGGGACTAGGACGATACAGCTTCAAGGTGTCCGATTCCTCGTTGAAGCCGGAATGCATCTTGTCCACTAGACGAAATGAATAGATCAGAGAGCGGATGGAAAGTCGACCACTCCAGTTATGGCGAACAAGATAGAATGTCCGGTTTGTTATATAAAAAAATGCGTTGCTAAAAACTGCTAGTAATAGATGGTACTCTGCTCAACAATTTTCTAATCGAGTAAGATTCAGACCCACCTATTCAGGTCAAGATTGACGATCGTATGTGCAGTGTTTATCGGGGTGCGTATGAGCATTTTTGGGACTCGTACGTCGTGGAGGGTGTGGTTGACAATGCGGATGGCAGCTTAGTTGAATACTATGTGCATTCTAAGGCAAGTTTTTTTCCTTAATTTAGTTTTCACCTCATTGCACCCACCATACGATTTTTGGCACATGTCAGTCTAAGGTTTTGAGTGAAAAAAGTTTAAAAGAACCGATGAAGGGTATGGTATTGCTTGCTAAAGAGAGAAAGAGAGATAGGCAGAGAAAGAGAGAAGTAGAGAGAGAAAGAAAGAGATATACAGGGAGATACAGAGAGAAATAGAGATATATAGAGAGATACTAGAGAAAGTGGGAGATAGTGAGAGAAAGAGAAAGACAGAGAAGGAGAGAGACTGGTAAAGAGATAGTTATAGAGAGAGTTAGAGATAGAATTTCAAATGAAGATGAAGTTATGAATAGAATTACAGATACAAACAGAAACAAACAGAGATAAAGATAGAAAGAGAAAAAGACATAGAGAGAATGTGAGTTATAGAAGAAAAAAGAGATAAATAAAGGTAAAGAGAAGAGAAGAGAGAGTGAGTGTGTGTGAGAGTGAGAGAGAGCTTTATCAATAGGAGATATGTATGTATTTATATGATTATGAACAGAAAAGTTCAGTGTAAGAATAATTTTTTTGGAATTCTTTATTAATTTTCGTTTTTCGTGTAAAATTTGTTTTCTTGGATTAATTTTGATATAACAGGATAAACCGCATTCTTACGCGGAATACGAGTTCTCCTTTTCTCCACCGGACACGGTCTCCTTGCTCTCGTCACTCCATGACTGCTTCAATGTTTCCATGAAATCCACATACTCAGTCATCATTCCAGGAAGTGACTATTATAAAATTCCGTATTGGCAGGATGCTCGCACTTCCTTTACATATATACAATGCGTTACATAATTGTAGTACAATTCTAGACTTTCGTAATTGCGGCAAAACGCTCAACGGAAGGCATAAAAAGGTTTTCATCATTTCTCTCAGAGCTTTTGATAACTCTTGAGTTGGAAGCGAAGCTGCCTAAGGGAGGGAGGAAATTAGAGGTGGGAGAACAAAGGAGAAGCAGAAAAAGTTCATAATTGACTAGGCTCTCAGAATGACTTGGCTAACAAGATAGTGACATGCGTCCCCAAAGGGGACGCTAGTGATAGGATATGAAGCAATTTTCAATTATTTGAAATTCAAACAGAATATCTAAGTAACCAAAGCAGCATAATGATTGATAAGATGGCTCTCTTTTGTGATTTCGACCATGCGCTTATAAATTATCTAATAGAGGAAAGCAATTACGTTTTGCGCGACTTCATCCCATTGCTTGAGCTCGGCAACGGTTGCGTATGCTTGTTATTTTTGTAGATTCAACGAGCCGGGAGTCTCGATGAAATTTGCATCAGTGGAAAATGCAGGCTATAGAAAGATAGACATGTTTTTTTTGTTTTTTTTTGGCTGCAAACCATACCTGGGTGGAGAGGCTGGCATGGATCTGGTTGGGTAGACGAGGTCTTCTTGGTTATGGCTCAGAAAACCATTTCCTTACTTAAATCATTTATCTAATCACATTTATTTATCTTTCTCTCAAGGGGTTTTGTTTTTCTGTTTTTTTTCTATCTTGTTAGTAGAAGAGGTGGCAGGCCCGTTTTTTCTTGTTATGATTTGCACGAGAATAATCTGTACGATCGCGGGATAAACCGCCGAAATCATTATCAACAAGGTGAATATATGGGTAGCTCATGTGCTACAACGATGTCCGCCTACTCGCGGTGCAGCACGTCAGTCTCAGGACTGCAAAGGACATCACCAATCTTCTCCGGAAGCAGACCAGCTCCGAAGACACGAAGACACGCTCCCTCCGGAGCACACAATTCTTCTTCCGTTTTTTGCATTGTGAGGCAGACTGACCCGGCCAGTCTGTCTCAATCTCTACTTCTACAAGCCGGAGACATCGAACGCAACCCAGGACCTCCCACCACCTGGCTCTGCTCTACTTGCCAAAAGACAGCGAACACGAACTGCATCCAGTGCTCTCTCTGCTCCGAATGGACACACATCAAAGCGAAGTGCAGCGGTATTCCATCGCTCAAGGACTACGTCCCTGCAACCTACCGATGCCCTTCATGTCAGACCCGTCAAGACACACCCTCGCCGTCTGCAGACGCAACTCTCGCTCGAATCGCTCGAAACAGACGCAAAGGCAACAAGAACCTGAGACTGCTACAATACAATTGTAACAGGATAAATGGCAAGACAACAGAGATCCTCGACCTCCTAACTCGCCTGAAGATCGACATATTCCTAATACAAGAAACGAAGCTGACGGATCGCGCGAAAACTCCTTCATTCCCCGGATACTCCATTGCTAGAAAAGACCGCGGAACCGACACAGGTGGCGGCCTACTCACAGGCATCACCCATTCTTTAAACTACTCCGTCTTCCCGTCTACCACAGATCCTCACCTGGAATCACTGACTGTTCGCATCTCGGACAACAACGGACTCTCTCTGGACATCACTAATGTCTACATTCCTCCGACGACCTCCTGCAACACAGGCTACCAACCGGATCTATCCCCCCTTCTACGCAACCGCGAGAATTCCATCATACTAGGCGACCTTAACGCCCACGACTCCAGCTGGTACTCTCACTCGACAGACAACAGAGGAAACGTCATCTCCAGTGCTATTTACGACTCGGAACACGCCACTCTCAACCGCGACATGCCCACACGAGTTCCCTCAAACGGTCGCCCTTCCTCGCCAGACATTTCCATCTGCTCTCAGGATCTCCTTCAAAAAGCGTCATGGAAAACCATCACTGAAGGCAGCTCCGATCATCTTCCGAAAATCATCGAACTAGAAGGCAGCAATTTCAACCACACTCACAGAGACGCAACCTTCACAAATTACCGGAAAGCGGATTGGGAAGCGTTCCAGCAACACGTCGAAGAAAGCCTGTCCAAAAATCCTCTTCCCAATCTACCAGCCGTTCAAGCAGAACCTCTCTTCCGAAGAATACTTGTATCAGCTGAAGCAAAAACAATCCCACGCGGCCGAATCAAGAAAAGAGAAGTCGCCCTAACGACAGAGATACGAGAATGGATGCATCAACGCAAAACACTCAGAGAATCGAATCCGACAAGCGACCTTTTGAACGATCTCAACACGAACATAAGGAGAGCTACCGACAAAAACAAACGGGACATCTGGCGCGCACTGATGGAGTCCTTCGATCCAAAGAAAGATGTCAACAAGCTCTGGAAGACCATCAAGATCCTCAACAACAAAGGAAGACCACCGCCGAACTGCGCCATAACCTTCAGAAATGAGACGATCACGACCGCCTCCGATATCGCGAACCGCTTCAACAAAGCCTACACTTGTCCAGTCCAGTATACAACCTCAAAGGAAAACAGGAAGACTATGAGGAAAATACACCGCCTGTCCGCAGATGACTTCGAGGACTTCACTACCACAGACGTAGCAGCCGCCATCAGATCCACGAAGAAGTTCACCGCGCTTGGTCCAGATGGCATCGCTCCTATAATTCTCCATCATTTAGGTCCGAAAGGAATCAGCGCCCTGACTTCCCTGGTCAACAGCTCCCTACGCACAGGCAGGATCCCCATGATATGGAAATCGTCGATCATACTACCCCTCCTGAAAGCAGGCAAACCAGCATCCGAAGGCTCCAGCTACCGTCCGATATCTCTACTCTCGCCCGTCGCCAAAGTGATTGAACGGCTAATACTCGGCTCCCTGCAGAGGCACATTCCCCCGGCAGACCACCAACATGGCTTCACGGCAAGACGCTCTACAACCTCGGCCCTCGCAACTCTCTCGAAGAGCATCGCAGACGGTTTTAACCAGAAACGTCCCGCTAGTCGAACGGTCCTCATGGCAATCGATATGTCCAAGGTATTCGAAAGTATCGACATCGTCAAGCTCATCGACCTCCTTGAGACAACAACCGCGCCGAACTACATAAAAAAATGGCTCGCCTCTTACCTTAGAGGAAGAACAGGACGCACAAGCTTCCGCGACTCGGTATCAAGTTCCAAACTCTTCAGAAACGGAGTCCCACAAGGCAGCGCCCTCTCGCCCACGGTTTTCAACCTTTACCTCCGCGATCTTCCCACAGATGATGCCCACACGAAGGTCATCTCGTATGCTGATGACATCACGATCTGGGCGTCAGATCCCAACATCAACGTCGCCTCCGAACATCTACGCAGGGCCATCACGAAAATTGAAACCTTCTTCAAAGAACGGTCACTCATCATTTCCCCGACCAAGAGCCACCTCATGCTTTTCACCCCGTTCAGTCGCGAATTCAAGTCTACTCTGGACATATCAATCTGCGGATCACCCGTCCCTACCGTCAACCAGGCCAAGCTACTCGGCGTCACGTACGACTCGATGTTCACATTCAGCCATCATGCCAAAGACATCGCGAGATGGATGTCGCAGCGCAATAACGTTCTGAAAGCCCTTGCCGGAAGCACCTGGGGCAACCAAAAAGAAACCCTCCGCCTCGCGTTCAAAGCCATCTCGCAAGCGATCTGCAACTACGCCGCACCCGCCTGGTCCACCTTCCTCTCGGGCTCCGCTCACGCCAAAATCCAACGTTCTCAGAACTCCGGACTCCGCGTCGTGACAGGGAATCATCAAATGGCCGACACTGACCATATTCATCGCGAATCAAAGGTCATGCGCACCAAATCCCATCTGAACATGCTAGCCGCGCAGTACCTCGCGAGATCGTTGGACCCAGAACACATCCACCACGGCCTCCTCGACTGCCCGGCGCCCCCTCGCGCAATGAAGAACAACCTCGTGTTGAGCTGCAAGAAGACTGTCGAAGCCGCGAAACAGATGTCAAAGGATCCGAACAATGGGAAATCAGTCGCAAACACCGTACACTCGATGATGGTCTCGAACGAACTCCAATCGTTGAAGGGTGCCGTCATCCTGGGAGGCAGACCTCCCTTCCCCCCCTGGGAGGCAGACCTCCCCAGGAAGAAGAGAAGGAGTTACCCCGCAAGACTAGATGCACGCTCAGCCAGCTCCGCTCGGGATTCAGCAGATTCATCAACAACTACCTCCACCGCATTGACGAATCCATCCCCGACGTGTGTCCCGATTGCTCTTCCGGACCTCACGATGTTGCGCATCTCTTCAACTGCCCATGCCACCCAACCGCGCTGTCTCCAATCGACCTCTGGACCAAGCCGCTGGAGGTCGCAGCGTTCTTGAAGATATAAGAAAAAAGAAGAACAAGAAACGAAGAACACAGACGTTCTTCGAAGCCGGCTACATCCGGCAACAACAACAACAACAACAACATGGGCAGCTCATCAAAGGAAGAAAACTAACCCCAATAAACCACTGATGCATCTCCAAAGTTCCTTCTAAAGTAACATGGTTCCTCAAAAAGAACGCGCCAGTAGCATTTTTAGTCGTCCGGACCACCTAAGTTGATTTTTTCTCAACGGTGAAAATGATCTGAGAACAAAGATTCGGTTCAAGTAGCGATTCCTCAGAATGCACAAAGTAATTTTTTTCGTCTTGTGAGGTTTTATGCATTTTCGATGCGCGCCTGGTGGTGGCCAATCTCAAAACAGGTACATCGTTTTCTGGTGCCTGGTACAAAACAGGTACATAGTTTTCTGGTGCCAGGTACAAAACAGGTACATCGTTAAAACATCGTTTTCTGGTGCCCAGGTGTTGATTTCGATCGACAAAGCGGAGAATAGTCGACAAAGAGACGTTTAAGTGGAAGTGTCTTTCCTGATATCCAATGTGCAGACATTCGAATTCGAAGCTCAACTGAGAGTTTTTCACTTTTCTCGTTTCGTGAGTTTGCGTGACGATCTTCAGAAGCTTTAGAGCCATCTTTGACGATGTAAGACAAGATTACATGACGAGAATGTACAAGGTTGCTGGCCATCTTGTTGATGCTGAACCTGAGCTGTCCCATCGCGTCGAGCTGAGCTCGTTCTTACGGTCATAGTCTGGAATCCAGACTCTGGATTGAAGTCTAATGTCAATTGATGCACATTCAATAATTTCATCAAAACATTAATCTGGAAATTGACTAATATTGAGAGTTACTAGTCCTATTTAATACTGATGAAGCGTAAAAATTCAACTTTTCACTTTGCTAAGTGATTTTCTGCTAGGCATTTTTTTTTTTGAACGCTCCAATGTCTCACCACGAAAACATACCTACGGTAAAAAGAAAGAACACATGCATTCTAATGGAGTGTTAGAATTCGCAAAAACATAATGAAACATAACGATATCCCATTTGAACTCTCTCGCTGCAAGAAAAAAAGACATCGCTGCTCATGTCTCGAACGTTATATTTCTCTCACTAATTGTACACATTTTAGGTTAGAACAAGACGTTCACGCAATTCGAAAAAAACGGGATATCGTTATGTTTCATTATGTTTTCGCGAATTCTAACACTCCATTAGAATGCATGTGTTCTTTCTTTTTACCGTAGCCATGTTTTCGTGGTGAGACATTGGAGCGTTCAAAAAAAATGCCTAGCAGAAAATCACTTAACAAAGTGAAAAGTTGAATTTTTACGCTCCATGAGACTTGTCCTATCATTATTTAACGATCGATTTCCGTGTAATGGCGTATTTTTTACGATCAGTGAGGGAAATTTTCCTAACTAAGGTTGTCCTAGTTTTGAAGAAAAAAAACTATGAAGAAACAAATTATGTTTATGATTTCCATCGAGCGTCCGACAACAATCACGAAAATCGAGATTTGTCCTATCATTATGTAACGCACTGTATATATGAAATATGACTGGGAAATATGACCCCCCCTGTATATAGTTCAAAAAAACCTTTTTTTGTTTCCATTATGTTCAATGTCACAGATATGATTCTATCTCTTATCGGTGCCTGATACCATTATTGTCCCCTTTTAAACTGATAGAACGACTACATAGATCGAGTATTTTAGGATATCACGGTACGGTTTCAAAGTGTTCGAATCATGTACCTGAAAATCCGAAAAGAAGTTAAGTTGTCCAAATGTTCTGAATGGTGGTTGAAGAGTGAATATATTAACGATTAAAAATATGTATGTTTGTGTTTCAGAGAGTGTGGCTACAGTATCATTCTTATCGACTACCGTAGTCGCTCACAGTCTCGGAAGTTCTTTCTCTAACCTTCTACCGCGTTTTTCCCCTCATCGCTTAAAGTTCTTCTTCACAAATGAAGCGGATGCTCTCGAAGTGATATTCTCGATATCCGACCCCCCAATGGTTGGTTCAGGGGTGATACGGCGGGCTAATAGTTCGTGAGCCGTCAGTTATCCTGATAGAAAATTCAAGGTGTTGAAAGTCGAGAGTCAGAAACTCACAGTCAATTGTTAGTCGTTGACAGCCAAGAAAGACTAGCTTAGAGCAATTTATATTGAGTCACTGACAGGCAGGACTCAGTTGACAGTTGAGATTGGGTGAATGACAGCCAAGAGTCAGTGGTTGACCGTCAAGTATCGATTCTCAAATGTCAAGAAGCTACAAATACAACAGTAAACTGTAAACAGTCGAGAATCAGGGAATGACAGTACTGAACCGGAGAATTAGAATCGAAAGTTTCAATGGAAAGCAATGCACTGAAAGCAATTCTTTAGATACCCGATGTTATGGAGAACACAACGAAAGAATTTATCGATGTGCTCAATCGAACTCTCTTCGTCAAATATCTCACGGTTACGATAGCTGATCCGAACGGAGCATCTCAGGTGTGTTCCGAAAAGTTTTATGCTGTAGAGATGAGTATACTATTAAAAAAGAAAGGCAAAAGGTTTCAAACAGAAAGTTTCGCGTGGGATAGAAATCTGTCTTCACTATTGTTGTGGTAAGGCAGTAGCTCCCTCATTACTACAACACTAACGACCATATAAATACAGTGCGTGGCATAATTATGCTACCACCCTATTTTTCCAGCCTTTCCGGAAAACTACAAAAGACTGTGGGCTGTTTTTTGAATGTCCAGTTTAATACTATTTCAGAGTTATTTACTCGAAATTTGGTTTGAATTAATAGACAAATAAATATTTTATCCTGTTTTTTTATTAATTTCAAGCTGTGTCATAATTCTGCTACCACCGGATTTTTAATCAACATCAACAGTTCAACAACTTCTGTGAGTTCTACTTTAGTAGGAGATTGAACCACCAGATGACTGTATGACACTGACACTCGGTTTGGCATCGAATTAACTAGGTTGTGAAATGTTTGGGAATTCGGGAAAAAAAAAAAAACTCGGGACTCTTCGCACAATGGTCTATCACACTACCACTATGCCACGCCCGGACCAAAACTCGAACTTTAACCAAAGCTAAATAATAGTATGAGTGATTCAACCTGCACATCCTCCTTTTATCTTACTTAGACAATGTTTTGGACCTTCCTGGGTGCTTCTTAGTCCCATGTTTGTCCTTGAGAAACTTGCTGACGACCACGTGGAACGTCCTAGCTGAGCAGCAATCCTTCTTGCCGAGATACCGTTGGCGTTTAGGGCTACTATCAGCCCTTGCTCGGAGGTAGATAGCATTTTCGAGCTGGGCATATTGCCTATGCAGCAATAAAATTAGTCAACATGTTTGAAATTTGTATGGTAGCATAATTATGACACAGCAAAAAACTTTTAAAATTCATTTTCAGAGAACTTTCGCGCTAATGGCAGACCGTATTTGGGCAAGATCGTTCAAACAAGTCTTAAATAGGTCAATAAACTGACTGATCGATATCGCCTATAGTTTTCTCAAAAACTGAGAAAAATAACGTTATTATGCCACGCACTGTACATATGAGAGAGAAACTGCTGAGTTCGATCTCGCCCCGTGTAGTAGCTTTTGCAGTACAATAGTTCACTCTTATTTCATCCCAACCAAGTAGTTTGAAATTTCCAAAATTAACAGCTGTGAAGCCCTCGAAGTTATAAATGTTTGATCAAAGATCGACGCAGTAACATTTTTCTCAGGGGTTGAATAGTTTTGTAACAATGTTGGAGCATTTATGACCGCGCCGAAAATGATCTACAATGATCTACAACCTTCTCTTTTCTTTCTGTTCTTTTTCGCATCTCCTCCGCTTCATCTTTCCATCCTAATTCTATTCGCGTGGTGCGTACAAACGCACCTTTGATAGGTTACTTTCAACCCCTGATTTTTCCATGAATGAACAAAAATTACAAAATTCACATGTAAGAATGATTGACAGGAATGGATGGTCGCCAAGTACTCTCTGCGGCCGTACCCCTCTGCAAAGCCTTTCTTCCATAGATACCCGACCGCATGGCTGATTGGTCTGGGCGCTTTGGCGCTGGCTTTCGGCATGCTGCTTGGGGCAGCACTGATGTGCGCTATCATGAAGATATTAAGTTTGCGCGGTTCACCAGGGGGAGCGAGAGAACAGGATGAAGTGGAGATGAAGCTCATTTCCATTCGATAGCCACTAAGTATAATCTCGCGAAAACCCAGTCTGACATGAAAATTACCCAGTACTCAGGTACCATGATGTTGAATCTATAATGCTTATATACAGTGGGCACTACAGTTTAATTGGCCAGGTCTGGTTGGCTTTAAACGCTAAGGTTTAGAAACTTTCTTCACTCATAAACATTCTCACTGTCTGGGGTTCCATTGAACAAATGTTTGTTGAAAAAAATGGGAGGGGGGAGGGGGTTGCCTGGAAAAAAAGGGAGGGGTGGGAAGGGGGCCTACCTAAGCGAAAGGGGGAAGGGAGTCCTAATGGGAAGGGGTCTTAAGGAGAAGCCCGCTTTTTCCCTATGTAGGGCCCTCTCCCCTCAAGTTTTTTAAAGATTCACTATTGACTTTGTATCCAGATACAGGCAAAACTTGAAAAAAAGATGTTTTTGGTAGGAAAAATTGATTAAAAAATTTTGTTATGTATAAAAATAGAGTCCCTAGTGCTCAAACTGGTCATCTGTAGCGAAAAGTCCAGATTCTAAAGTGTTTAAATTCAACCAGGCCTGGCCAATTAAACTGCAGTAGAGTAAGCATGCTACGGAAAAGTTTAATTTTATCTTAGCATACCTAGCTCACAAATAATTGAACAATTCTCATGAATACTTACCTAGAAATTGTGCCCGAATGCGGAGTAAACTGCTTCAGAAGAACAACTAAAATCATTTTTACAGAAAAAGTACAGAGCCAAGGCCGAATGATGCAAAAATATGTTTTTGACGGTCAGAATGAATCTTGAAAAAGAGAGATTTTTCAAAATGTTTGAGACAGAAACAGTTTGAAAAAATGACAAAGGAAGAGTAGTACAGACTGCGAATTACTCAACACTAATGGAAAAAGAGAAAAATGGACTACGGTATTACTTTTATAATAACTTTTACTGTTGGGCGTAATTTTTCTATGAATTTTACAGAAAAATCGTCGCTTTGTCTTAGAATGCATGTGTTCTTTATTTTTACCGTAGTCCATTTTTCTTTTCACGGTAATTCGTGGTGAGACATTGGAGCGTTCAACGGGATCACTTTGCAGAAAATTAATTTGCAAAGTGAAAAGTTGAATTCTAACGCTCCATAACACTAACAAAATGAAATTGAAGTTTAAGACCGCATAAGAAAGTTTTCAAAGAAGAAATTGAGATTTAGAGCTTTAAAGAGGAATGATATAAACTCAGCATAAACAGTATGTTTGTGTGAGAAGACATTTTCATGCGTGTGAAATTAAGTTATGAAAAGAATATTAAATAAGAAGCGGTTTGTGATAGGTGTGTGTCCAAGACTCATTCAAAGCTTTCCAAGACTCATTCAAAGCTTTCCAAGACTCATTCAAAGCTTTCCAAGACTCATTAAAAGCTTTCCAAGACTCATTCAAAGCTTTCCAAGACTCATTCAAAGCTTTCCAAGACTCATTCAAAGCTTTCCAAGACTCATTCAAAGCTTTCCAAGACTCATTCAAAGCTTTCCAAGACTCATTCAAAGCTTTCCAAGACTCATTCAAAGCTTTCCAAGACTCATTCAAAGGTTTTCCAAGACTCATTCAAAGGTTTTCCAAGACTCATTCAAAGCTTTCAAATGTTTCAACTTTTATCCACTATGCATATTTAGCCATCAATGAATGATACCTTCGCTTCAATTAACAATTAACATCTACTCTGTTTGTGTTCGTATATCATAAATTTCTCAAGTTTCATGTTAGCCATTTATTGCTTTTTTATTCGATATAGTTTGTCACATTTAACAAGCTGTGTATTAAACTTTCCAAACTCACAACCATTTAAAATCATGCTTGTGGTAGGCGCACAAGGTTCGTTCCTTACCTTATGTGAATGTGAAGAATGTATAAATCGGTTTTAACTTTCTGGATCGAGGTGAACACTGTAACGCGCAGAGCATATAGTGCAACATACCGTAGTACTTCTAACATTATTTCATAGGAAGTGATCGCTGCCAAAAGACAATTTTGGTTTACGAATTGAATTCGGAACCTCCTGTCGATAAAAACAAGCATAAACTTCCCAGTTTATGCTAAAAAATTTCTAATTCTGTTGTGAAAACTAGAGGCCGTACGCAGTTTAAAAAAACAGTTTTCCCCAGGTAGAAATTTAACCGCCGACTATGTGAACTCGGGAAGGGAATGTGAACTGAGGTGAAACTTGAGAATATTGCAGTTTGGGCGAGCACCCTAACAATTTAGCAGAAGATGAAATTCTTTCAGAAGATGAAATTTCTAAAAGCTTTAACATTTGTCGATTTCGGTAAAGAAGATTAACCCGAATATCACCGTGTCGCTTAATAAGAACGATTACCGCAACCTATTCAAAGAAAAACGCTTTTTTTCTTATTTAAAAGGTTTCGGGTTTTCTTCTCATCATAAACCACATTGACCCTATGATTAGTTTTTTCTATACTTTTTCAATTGATGAGCTATGCCATATTGCCATGTATTTCTTCAACCAAATCTTCACTCCATGTTTTAGGTTTTAAAAAAATATTTTAAAAAACCGTTCAAAATAATGAATGACAGTTTTTATCTATTATATGTATCTCTCTGATATTCTTTCAGTTTCTATTTCTCTTTATTTTACCTCAGTCTTTCCCTCTCTCTCCCTTCCTCTCTTTCTCACTTTTTCTTTCTCTCTGTCTCTGTGTTTATTTCGCCTATTAAAGTTCCTGATGCCTTTTTAATGTTTTTCCTAAAACAGGAATTCAGGCTCGTATGCAATGAAAAAGAGAGCAAACACTGGATGAATGGTAAGATGTATAACATAACATAAATCTATAATCACTTAATCGGTAACACGTCACTTTGCAGAGCGTCACTTTGCAGTGCGTCACCTTGCACCGGTCACTTTGCAGAGCGTCACTTTGGAGAGCGTCGCTTTGAAGTGCGTCACCTTGCACCGGTCACTTTGCAGAGCGTCACTTTGCAGAGCGTTGTTTTGTATAGTGTCACTAGTGCACTTTCCGTTTAGTAGTTTGAGTTCGCAGGTTATTTCGGCACTTTTTTTACTCATCTTGTCTTGAGAAACGGACCAATGAACGGAGAGGGGAGAGCGAGTATTTCTCATTTTCCCTCTCATCCCTCTCTCCCTCTCTCTCTCTCTCGCCATATTACTCTATCACGATTAATCTCTCGCTTTTTGCGAATGTTTAAATACATACACGTTGATCTCTCACTCAGAAAGAGAATTTATTCATGAAAACTCCCTTCCCTCCTTTCAAATTGACTCGAGGCAGGCCATAACGGTGATTAGACGTGACTATTCCCTTCTGAAATGGATGGAAATCGGAGATCACAGGGTCAGTAATTGAATTTCCAGAGAGGAGTCAGCGTGCACAGTAATTGAATTTCCAGAGAGGAGTCAGCGTGCAATCTGGTGTAGAAGGCGAGCGATGGGTGTCTTGCCAGCCGCAGAATCCTAAATCACCCGTCTCCGGAACTATGATCGAAGTCAGGGTTCTCAAAAGTGGTCTTAGGTTTCCGAAAGCGTTGTTGTTGTTGTAGATTGCCCGCCGTAGGTCTCCGGCTGGGTAGACGAGGTCTTCTTTCGAAGTTTGAAGTTTTATTACGCAAAGTAATTTGAAACATCGCGTGTAAAAGCATAAGTCAGAGGAAAGATAGAAGGTTTCTGGCGCAAAGGGAAGACGATGAATTTAGGGGTTCATAGGTGTTTTCCGATAGGAGTCCCTGTGGAGGGATTCGAGTTAGGGAATTGGGAAGGGAGAGAATCATTGCATACCAGCCGCCCAGAATGATGCAGAAGGGAAAATTACGAGAAGCGGGGAGAGTTGTTACACGACGGCCGCTCAGGAGAATGAGAAAAGGGAAGAGTTTTTTTTTTTTTTCTTTGACATGGCTCAAAAGAGAAAAAAATTTTCTTTGACATGGCTCAGAAAACAATAACCTTACTTACATCATTTATCTAATTACATTATTTCTCTTTCTCTCTCGGGGTTTATTTGGTTTTTTTCCCCCTTTATTTATATATATATATATATTTTTTTATTTATTTTTTATTTATTTATTTTTTTTATTTTATTTTATTTTTTAAAAATTTTTTTTTTGCATTGGGAAGATTTGTTTTGGAGGTCCATTGGGTCCGACGCCGTGCAGCGTCGTCCACAGTCGCACCACGAGTAGGTGACCTCCATCGCGACCTCCGAAAGCGTCGAAGAATTTAGTGTCTACCGTAGTTAGAACAAAGAAATAAATTACGTGATTTCTTGATTACTGCCTAAGTTACTGCTTAAGTGATGCACATCTCAAAAGCGATGAAACATCTCGAAAGAGATGCAAAACTGTGACTCTTACCGTCTGAACGAGGCACGTTAGCAACTAATTGGAGACTTCTCAAACGGCAACCCATTCAGAGAAGTGGGCGTGGTCAGAGAAGTGGGCGTGGTCTATTTACCGTAAACAGAGCTTGAGTTTCGACTTTCGACTGATTCGCTGACTTCAACACTAGAAAGTTTTTCATATTCAGTCTCTCTAAATCTTAGCTATTTCTGCGGGTATCACGACTTTTGCTAGCACGACATTTGCTACCTGCGACATTTGCTACCACGACATTTGCTACCCACGACATTTGCTACCGCGACATTTGCTACCCACGACATTTGCTACCGCGACATTTGCTACCCACGACATTTGCTACCGCGACATATGCTACCCACGACATTTGCTACCACGACATTTGCTACCTGCGACATTTGCTACCACGACATTTGCTACCCACGACATTTGCTACCGCGACATTTGCTACCCACGACATTTGCTACCGCGACATATGCTACCCACGACATTTGCTACCACGACATTTGCTACCTGCGACCTTTGCTACCACGACATTTGCTACCCACGACATTTGCTACCGCGACATTTGCTACCCACGACATTTGCTACCGCGACATTTGCTACCCACGACATTTGCTACCGCGACATATGCTACCCACGACATTTGCTACCGCGACATTTGCTACCCACGACATTTGCTACCGCGACATTTGCTACCCACGACATTTGCTACCGCGACATATGCTACCCACGACATTTGTTACCGCGACATTTGCTACCCACGACATTTGCTACCCACGACATTTGCTACCGCGACATTTGCTACCACGACATTTGCTACCCACGACATTTGCTACCGCGACATATGCTACCCACGACATTTGCTACCGCGACATTTGCTACCCACGACATTTGCTACCGCGACATTTGCTACCCACGACATTTGCTACCGCGACATTTGCTACCACGACATTTGCTACCCACGACATTTGCTACCGCGACATTTGCTACCCACGACATTTGCTACCGCGACATATGCTACCCACGACATTTGCTACCGCGACATTTGCTACCCACGTCATTTGCTACCCACGACATTTGCTACCGCGACATTTGCTACCACGACATTTGCTACCCACGACATTTGCTACCGCGACATTTGCTACCCACGACATTTGCTACCGCGACATATGCTACCCACGACATTTGCTACCCACGACATTTGCTACCCACGACATTTGCTACCGCGACATTTGCTACCACGACATTTGCTACCCACGACATTTGCTACCGCGACATTTGCTACCCACGACATTTGCTACCGCGACATTTGCTACCCACGTCATTTGCTACCCACGACATTTGCTACCGCGACATTTGCTACCACGACATTTGCTACCCACGACATTTGCTACCGCGACATTTGCTACCCACGACATTTGCTACCGCGACATATGCTACCCACGACATTTGCTACCCACGACATTTGCTACCCACGACATTTGCTACCGCGACATTTGCTACCACGACATTTGCTACCCACGACATTTGCTACCGCGACATTTGCTACCCACGACATTTGCTACCGCGACATATGCTACCCACGACATTTGCTACCGCGACATTTGCTACCCACGACATTTGCTACCCACGACATTTGCTACCACGACACTTGCTTCCCGACATTTGCTACCACGACATTTGCTACCTGCGACATTTGCTACCACGACATTTGCTACCCACGACATTTGCTACCGCGACATTTGCTACCCACGACATTTGCTACCGCGACATTTGCTACCCACGACATTTGCTACCGCGACATTTGCTACCTACGACATTTGCTACCACGACACTTGCTTCCCGACATTTGCTACCGCGACATATGCTACCCACGACATTTGCTACCGCGACATTTGCTACCCACGACATTTGCTACCGCGACATTTGCTACCCACGACATTTGCTACCACGACACTTGCTTCCCGACATTTGCTACCACGACATTTGCTACCCACGACATTTGCTACCGCGACATTTGCTACCCACGACATTTGCTACCGCGACATATGCTACCCACGACATTTGCTACCGCGACATTTGCTACCCACGACATTTGCTACCGCGACATTTGCTACCCACGACATTTGCTACCGCGACACTTGCTTCCCGACATTTGCTACCACGACATTTGCTACCTGCGACATTTGCTACCACGACATTTGCTACCCACGACATTTGCTACCGCGACATTTGCTACCCACGACATTTGCTACCCACGACATTTGCTACCGCGACATTTGCTACCCACGACATTTGCTACCGCGACATATGCTACCCACGACATTTGCTACCGCGACATTTGCTACCCACGACATTTGCTACCCACGACATTTGCTACCACGACACTTGCTTCCCGACATTTGCTACCACGACATTTGCTACCTGCGACATTTGCTACCACGACATTTGCTACCCACGACATTTGCTACCGCGACATTTGCTACCCACGACATTTGCTACCGCGACATTTGCTACCCACGACATTTGCTACCGCGACATTTGCTACCTACGACATTTGCTACCACGACACTTGCTTCCCGACATTTGCTACCGCGACATATGCTACCCACGACATTTGCTACCGCGACATTTGCTACCCACGACATTTGCTACCGCGACATTTGCTACCCACGACATTTGCTACCACGACACTTGCTTCCCGACATTTGCTACCACGACATTTGCTACCCACGACATTTGCTACCGCGACATTTGCTACCCACGACATTTGCTACCGCGACATATGCTACCCACGACATTTGCTACCGCGACATTTGCTACCCACGACATTTGCTACCGCGACATTTGCTACCCACGACATTTGCTACCGCGACACTTGCTTCCCGACATTTGCTACCACGACATTTGCTACCTGCGACATTTGCTACCACGACATTTGCTACCCACGACATTTGCTACCGCGACATTTGCTACCCACGACATTTGCTACCGCGACATATGCTACCCACGACATTTGCTACCGCGACATTTGCTACCCACGACATTTGCTACCGCGACATTTGCTACCCACGACATTTGCTACCGCGACATATGCTACCCACGACATTTGCTACCGCGACATTTGCTACCCACGACATTTGCTACCCACGACATTTGCTACCGCGACATTTGCTACCACGACATTTGCTACCCACGACATTTGCTACCGCGACATTTGCTACCCACGACATTTGCTACCGCGACATATGCTACCCACGACATTTGCTACCCACAACATTTGCTACCCACGACATTTGCTACCGCGACATTTGCTACCCACGACATTTGCTACCGCGACATTTGCTACCACGACATTTGCTACCCACGACATTTGCTACCGCGACATTTGCTACCCACGACATTTGCTACCGCGACATATGCTACCCACGACATTTGCTACCCACGACATTTGCTACCCACGACATTTGCTACCCACGACATTTGCTACCGCGACATTTGCTACCACGACATTTGCTACCCACGACATTTGCTACCGCGACATTTGCTACCCACGACATTTGCTACCCACGACATTTGCTACCCACGACATTTGCTACCGCGACATTTGCTACCCACGACATTTGCTACCACGACACTTGCTTCCCGACATTTGCTACCGCGACATATGCTACCCACGACATTTGCTACCGCGACATTTGCTACCCACGACATTTGCTACCGCGACATTTGCTACCCACGACATTTGCTACCACGACACTTGCTTCCCGACATTTGCTACCACGACATTTGCTACCCACGACATTTGCTACCGCGACATTTGCTACCCACGACATTTGCTACCGCGGTATATGCTACCCACGACATTTGCTACCGCGACATTTGCTACCCACGACATTTGCTACCGCGACATTTGCTACCCACGACATTTGCTACCGCGACATATGCTACCCACGACATTTGCTACCGCGACATTTGCTACCCACGACATTTGCTACCACGACACTTGCTTCCCGACATTTGCTACCACGACATTTGCTACCTGCGACATTTGCTACCACGACATTTGCTACCCACGACATTTGCTACCGCGACATTTGCTACCCACGACATTTGCTACCGCGACATATGCTATCCACGACATTTGCTACCGCGACATTTGCTACCCACGACATTTGCTACCGCGACATTTGCTACCCACGACATTTGCTACCCACGACATTTGCTACCGCGACATTTGCTACCCACGACATTTGCTACCACGACACTTGCTTCCCGACATTTGCTACCGCGACATATGCTACCCACGACATTTGCTACCGCGACATTTACTACCCACGACATTTGCTACCGCGACATTTGCTACCCACGACATTTGCTACCACGACACTTGCTTCCCGACATTTGCTACCACGACATTTGCTACCCACGACATTTGCTACCGCGACATTTGCTACCCACGACATTTGCTACCGCGACATATGCTACCCACGACATTTGCTACCGCGACATTTGCTACCCACGACATTTGCTACCGCGACATTTGCTACCCACGACATTTGCTACCGCGACATATGCTACCCACGACATTTGCTACCGCGACATTTGCTACCCACGACATTTGCTACCACGACACTTGCTTCCCGACATTTGCTACCACGACATTTGCTACCTGCGACATTCGCTACCACGACATTTGCTACCCACGACATTTGCTACCGCGACATTTGCTACCCACGACATTTGCTACCCCGACATATGCTACCCACGACATTTGCTACCGCGACATTTGCTACCCACGACATTTGCTACCGCGACATTTGCTACCCACGACATTTGCTACCCACGACATTTGCTACCGCGACATTTGCTACCTTTGATTTAAGCTTGTTTTGTTTACATTTAATTGTTCCGTTTGTAGTTTTTTTGTGTTTTTATTATTTAAGCTTGTTTTCTTTACATTTAATTGTTCCGTTTGTAGTTTTTTTGTAATTATATATTATTTAAGCTTTTTTTTCACGTTTATTGTTCCGTTTGTAGTTTTTTTCTGTATTTTTCTTATTTAAGCTTGTTTTCTTTATATTTAATTGTTTCGTTTATAGTTTTTTTGTGATTATATATTATTTAAGCTTCTTTTTTTACATTTAAGTGTTTTGTTTGTAGTTTTTTTGTATTTTTTTGTTTAAGCTCGTTTTCTTTACATTTAAATGTTCCGTTTGTAGTTTTTTTGTAATTATATATTATTTAAGCTTCTTTTTTACATTTAGTGTTCCGTTTGTAGTTTTTTTAATATTTATTATTTAAGCTTGTTTTCTTTACACTTAATTGTTCCGTTTGTATTTTTTTGTAATTATATATTATTTAAGCTTCTTTTTCACATTTAGTGTTCCGTTTGTAGTTTTTTTTGTATTTTTATTATTTAAGCTTGTTTTCTTTACTTTTAATTTTTTCGTTTGTTGTATTTTTTATTATTATATATAATTGAGTTTTTTTGTTGCATTTACATGTTCCGTTTGTAGTTTTTTTGTAATTATATATTCTTTAAGCTTCTTTTTTATATTTAGTTGTTTCGTTCGATTGGTACAATAGTCTCAGTATTATCGACTTCAAAACAGGAATATTTCCTCTTCGAGGTGGTTCTGAAGGGACCTTTAGGGAGACCCCTGAGTGCTTTCCAATCTTCGTTTGAGACCGGCTACGAAGAAGGTTTGAAGATCTTCTAGACCAAGCCCACGAGACTGTTTCGGGTGATCGACGTCTGCAGTGTTTGGCCGCCCTGCTCAAGCCCATTGAACCACACCTGCCCTGTAGTTTACTCAGGCTGTTCAGACCGTATGCCTAAGCCTGAGGCAGGGTTAACAGAGTGTAACATTGACCATTGATATATAGTAACATTGACCCAGAGAAGGGACGCGGAGAATGCTCAAATATCTTTGCCATCTCTCTTCATAAAATGAATAAATAAACACTTCATCTACATTAGCCAATAATCAGCCATTAAATCGTTGGTCTCAGTTAATCATTACAATAATCGCTATTTAAATCTCAATATATTTAAGTTGAGATGAGATGAACTTCAAGTTGAGATGAGAGAGAATTAGAGAGAGAGGTTTCATGTGTACTCTGAGTACTGTTTGTGTCAGTACTGGTGAAGCATTTCGTCAAACTCTCCCAAATATCAGCTTATCAATCAAGCTACTTATCAAGCTTTTCTCTCTCTGTGATCCCAAATGGAATTTTTTGAGCAAAATTAAACTTGACGAGGTTTTTTTTAAACAAAAAGAGGTTTATAAAAAAAAACTAATGTTTACTGATTATTAAGTTTGATTAAATATATTGTTATGAAATCTTTTCATTAACTTATTCATGACGTGTTGATTGAACAAATTGTCAAATTTTTTCTTTAAACTAACTAATTCACGGAGTGCCGATAAAATACAATGTTTTGATAAATTTCTACTAACTGTTTAACTTTTGATAAATTGTTGATTGAACACAATATAATAACGAAATTTCAAATTAACTGAATCATGGAGTGCCGATTAAATACAATGTTGAGACAAATTTCGACGGTTCTTTTTAACTTGTGGAGGGGGGGGGGGCGCTTCACTTGGGAGGGGCTTTTTAAAAATAACTTTTTCAAAGATCATTTTTACATTAAAAACGGTTAGGCTTAGGAAAAAGTTTACGCTAACGAGGCCTTAAGGCTTAGGCGAACGAGACCGCATAAGAAAATAAAATTTTTTTTGTAATTTATAACTTTTTTGAACGCACCGAAAAGAGCCCCCCCCCCCAAGTAAAGCGCGCCCCCCAAGTTAAATTGTGCCATTTCAACTAACTGTTCAACTTTTTGATAGATTGTTGACTGATTACAATATTATAATAAAATTTCAAACTTACTGAATTATGGAGTGCCGATTAAACAGAACGTTATAAAAAAATTTCAACTAACTGTGCTCAATGGATGAAAATGGACGAATGCTCAATGGATGAAAATCTCAATGGACGAATGCTCAATGGATGAAAATCGCTCAAATGCTCAATGGACGAATGCTCAATGGATGAAAATCGTTGATTGTGTACTTACGAGAACGATTTCTTCTTATTATTATTATTTGGCATAAGTGCCTTTTTGATGAGCAAATTTCAGTGGAAGTTGACCAACACTCGGTTGCAGATAAGGTTTCAAGACATTTTAGAATTAATACAAGTCCTTGTTGGCAGGTGTCAGCACTTCAGAGGCCCTATGCTTGTACAGTATCATTCAGGCAAATGTTGAGTTAGTAAAACATTCTTTAAATTTTTTTGAATCCTTAATTTTGAGAAAAATTTTATCCTTCAAGTGAAAAATGATCTACTTCAAATGATGAAAGAAAAAAATTTATTTTTATTTTTACTTTTCAAGTGATTTTTTTGCTGCAAACGGCCCTAGGGATGATTTCCCGTACATTTGGAAAAGAAAGAAAAAATTTGGCTCGCCACACTGCAGTGGCTTGTGTTCTAAAATACAATTATCAGCTCTGACAATGCTTATCATTAATGAATCTTTGTACATATTAAAATTTATGGGTAATTTTCTAGAACACGACCAAATTAGCTGTTCTACCTACCTATTCATGTGTACAGTTGTTGAACTGAACTGACAATTTCAAGAAACTTATCCGTTTCAAATAAGCTTAAATGAGCCCAAAAGACGAGTAAAATTAGACCTCCTCCAGGCTATGAAGCGCCCTGTTTTCTTCTTATTTTTTGAATCATGTGCTCTTCTTTACTTTATAACATCCCACAAGCCACAGTCATCTCGAATCACATAGTTTATTCCGCAAAAACACAAAGAGTTAATTACACAACTGAATGCAAAAATGCTTATTAGCTACTCGTGAAGTCAATTACTCATTTCACACAGCCTACCATAACCTAAATGTTTATGTACAGAGAAGTTTTCATTACTGCTAAACTAAGGACGACTTTTAATTTTAAACGAGGAAAGGAACTAACGAAAAAAAACACAAAACGACATTCCTTTCGATAAAAACAGATAATATTTTCCGTTTTCTATTGTCTCAGAAAAGGTCATGGGATTCATTGATAAAGCTGATTCTAAGAAACAAACACGTAATAAGTATTCAGACTAAAGAAACAAATATAATCACCTGAATTGCATATGCGTATCAACAAAAATTGAGAGTTTAGCTCAAAAACTACAAAACCTCCTTCAGTTCTTCTCGATTGTTATGGCTCTAGGCTGAGGGCCATCGGCGGTTTTCTTTTTAGGGGCCTCGATGCTGAGATGCACTTCTTTGGAGAGAGATGAGCGGAGAGAATCCAAATTAGTGTCTTCGGGAACCATGTATTTGCGTACGAAGGATCTACAACAAGAAATCTGTCACCGTCAAAAAAATATCAATAAAGCTTTCTGAGAATAAATTTACTTAAGTTTTTTGATACAATCTTGTAAGTTTAAGCCGTACTACCTCGTTAGCGTAAACTTTTACCTAAGCCTAAGCGTTTTTAATGTAAAGAATTTCTTGATGTAAAAAATTTTATTTTGAAGAACCTTTCCAAGAACCGTATTCCATGAAGCCCAAAATGATCGCCTATGAAGAAAATGTTCGAGACCGTAGCTTTCAAAGCCAAATTCTCGTCTAGTACTCGTAAATTAAATCGAACCGGTGAGATACGGAAAAACAATGCTGTACCAAACTCAAATCTTGGCGCCCAAGTTGTTGGACTGTGCCCTGATGTACGCGAGAAGAGGTCGACTGGCGAAGTCTCGGGCAAGAGCTTTTATACGGGTATCGACTGTCTGTGCTGCTTCCCCAAGCTCCCCGCGGTTAAGCTTTCGGACGTGGCTCAGGTGGATCTGCTTCAGCTTTCGCATGAATTCCCAGAAATTAGGAGACAAACCCAGCGCTACAACGAGGGCGTGATGATCTCCTTCTAGGTTATTGTTTGTGCGGAAGCTTCGCCCGGGCCCCACGGCGTCTGCAAAGTGGTTCCAAGATGGAATGGGGAACCGGGCTGGTGCCTCTCTGTCGAAGCGCCTCCGGCCAATATAAACTCGCTCGAAATAATCGTAAAGGTCGAGGATCACGTCGGGGAACTCGGGATCCCTCGTCAGCTCCTGGAAGGCGTTTACGACTTCTTCCGGAGGAACAAGGGCCAGAGCCGTGAGCGATTTTACGAAACGGCGAACGTTCTCGTCTTCTCTGTAGTGGGCTTGGAGAGCCAGCTCGCCAAGCTGTCGTCATACCGACTGGCCCAAGTGGAAAAGGCATCCTGTAAACAGAGAAAAAAAAAGTGAATTTGAACATTTCGGTTATGGTAGGCTGTGTGAAATGAGTAATTGACTTCACGAGTAGCTAATAAGCATTTTTGCATTCAATTGTGTAATTAACTATTTGTGTTTTTGCGGAATAAACTATGTGGTTCGAGATGACTGTGGCTTGTGGGATGTTATAAAGTAAAAAAGATCACATGTTTCAAAAAATAAGAAGAAAACAGGGCGCTTCATAGCCTGGAGGAGGTCTAATTTTTCTCGTCTTTTGGGCTCATTTAAGCTTATTTGAAACAGATAAGTTTCTTGAAATTGTCAGTTCGGTTCAACAACTGTACACATGAATAGGTAGGTAGAACATCTAATTTGGTCGTGGTCTAGAAAATTACCCATAAATTTTAATATGTACAAAGATTCATTAATGATAAGCATTGACAGAGCTGATATTTTATTTTAGAACACATGCCACTGCAGTGTGGCGAGCCAAATTTTTTCTTTCTTTTCCAAATGTACGGGAAATCATCCCTAGGGCCGTTTGCAGCAAAAACAAATTCACTTGAAAAGTAAAAATAAAAATTTTTTTCTTTCATCATTTGGAGTAGATCCTTTTTCACTTGAAGGATAAAATTTTTCTCAAAATTAGAGGATTCAAAAAATTTTTAATTATGTTTTAGTAACTCAACATTTGCCTGAATGATACTGTACAAGCATAGGGCCTCTGAAGTGCTGACACCTGCCAAAAAGGACTTGTATTAATTTTAAAACTTCTTGAAACCTCATCTGCAACCGAGTGTTGGTCAACTTCCACTGAAATTTGCTCATCAAAAAAGCACTTTTGCCAAATAATAATAATAAGAAGAAATCGTTCTCGTAAGTTTCTTCTCACAATCAACGATTTTCATCCATTGAGCATTCGATATATCCCCTACTGATGTAAAAATGCTTTTAAATACAATAATTAATGATACTCTGGGTAAAACATGGTGGTGTGCGCGACTATTGCACGAGGGACTGATTTTAACCGCAAATCCTATAATATTGTAATCAATCAACAATTTATCAAAAAGTTAAACAGTTAGTTGAAATTTTTTTATAACGTTATGTTTAATCGGCACTCCATAATTCAGTAAGTTTGAAATTTTATTATAATATTGTAATCAGTCAACAATCTATCAAAAAGTTGAACAGTTAGTTGAAATGGCACAATTTAACTTGGGGGGCGCGCTTTACTTGGGGGGGGCTCTTTTCGGTGCGTTCAAAAAAGTTATAAATTACAAAAAAATGTTTATTTTCTTATGCGGTCTCGTTCGCCTAAGCCTTAAGGCCTCGTTAGCGTAAACTTTTTCCTAAGCCTAACCGTTTTTAATGTAAAAATGATCTTTGAAAAAGTTATTTTTAAAAAGCCCCTCCCAAGTGAAGCGCCCCCCCTCCACAACATTGTATTTAATCGGCACTCCATGATTCAGTTAATTTGAAATTTTGTTATTATATTGTGTTCAATCAACAATTTATCAAAAGTTAAACAGTTAGTAGAAATCTATCAAAACATTGTATTTTATCGGCACTCCGTGAATTAGTTAGTTTAAAGAAAAAATTTGACAATTTGTTCAATCAACACGTCATGAATAAGTTAATGAAAAGATTTCATAACAATATATTTAATCAAACTTAATAATCAGTAAACATAAGTTTTTTTTTTAAAAAAAACCTCTTTTTGTTTAAAAAAAACCTCGTCAAGTTTAATTTTGCTCAAAAAATTCCATTTGGGATCACAGAGAGAGAAAAGCTTGATAAGTAGCTTGATTGATAAGCTGATATTTGGGAGAGTTTGACGAAATGCTTCACCAGTACTGACACAAACAGTACTCAGAGTACACATGAAACCTCTCTCTCTAATTCTCTCTCATCTCAACTTGAAGTTCATCTCATCTCAACTTAAATATATTGAGATTTAAATAGCGATTATTGTAATGAATAACTGAGACCAACGATTTAATGGCTGATTATTGGCTAATGTAGATGAAGTGTTTATTTATTCATTTTATGAAGAGAGATGGCAAAGATATTTGAGCATTCTCCGCGTCCCTTCTCTGTCAATGTTACTATATCTTCCACTCTGTGTTAACCCTGCCTCAGGCTTAGGCATACGGTCTAATCTTCATCATTTTTTTATTGAAAAAGTTTTTGATTTTCTCATTAAAAAAATTTTTTATGGATTGAAATTTTACGGACTCCGATCGCATCTATTAAAAAAAAATATTGCTTCAACATTTATTGAAAATTTATACATAAATCAGTGACTATACTTACTCTAGCGCGTGGCTCAACTTTGAAAGGCCATAATTTTTTTTGGCTATGATAAAAATTGAAATTTTCTCTACCATTATGTCAATTTGAGTTTACTCATTAATAAAATGTAATAATATCTTTGCTTTTAACAATCGAAAGTTCGCCTTTACATAAAGCAGTGACTACTATACTCTAGCGCGTGGCTCAACTTCGAAAGGCCATTTTTTTTGGCTATGATAAAAATTGAAATTTTCTCTACCATTATGTCAATTTGAGTTTTCTCATTAATAAAATGAAATAATATCTTTGCTTTTAGCAATCGAAAGTTCCTTTTTATATCAAAAATAAGGAAAATATCATTTGGTAACCTGAGCTGTTAGATTCCATGATAACTTCTGAAACTCGGTTTATATTATACAAGAAGAGGCTCGAACTGAAATGAGAATTTTTCGCAAGTTTTGAAACGAAATGAGGCATAATACAATGACTGAATCTCTCAGAAAAACATAGAGAAAGAAAAAAATCCGTTGAAATTTCCAAGTTATTCGATTTTTTGGAATTGTTTGGAATTACGGAATATTAGTGTGGCAGAAAAAAATGCGTACCAAAATGTTGTCATTGCAGTCTCTACTTAAATAATATATAATTACAAAAAAACTACAAACGGAACAATTAAGTGTAAAGAAAACAAGCTTAAATAATAAAAATAAAAAAACTACAAACGGAACACTAAATGTAAAAAAGAAGCTTAAATAATATATAATTACAAAAAACTACAAACGGAACATTTAAATGTAAAGAAAACAAGCTTAAATAAAAAATACAAAAAAATACAAACAAAACACTTAAATGTAAAAAAAGAAGCTTAAATAATATATAATTACAAAAAAACTACAAACGAAACAATTAAATATAAAGAAAACAAGCTTAAATAATAAAAATACAAAAAAAAACTACAAACGGAACAATAAATGTGAAAAAGAAGCTTAAATAATATATAATTACAAAAAAACTACAAACGGAACAATTAAATGTAAAGAAAACAAGCTTAAATAAAAAAATTAAAAAAAACACTTAAATGTAAAAAAGAAGCTTAAATAATATATAATTACAAAAAAACTACAAACGGAACAATTAAATGTAAATAAAACAAGCTTAAATAATAAAAATACAAAAAAACTACAAACGGAACAATTAAATGTAAAAAATAAGCTTAAATAAGGATCCACGACTTTTGCTACCACGACACTTGCTACATTTGATTTAAGCTTGTTTTCTTTACATTTAATTGTTCCGTTTGTAGTTTTTTTGTAATTATATATTATTTAAGCTTATTTTTTACATTTAACTGTTCCGTTTGTAGTTTTTTTTTGTATTTTTATTATTTAAGCTTGTTTTCTTTACATTTAATTGTTCCGTTTGTAGTTTTTTTGTAATTATATATTATTTAAGCTTATTTTTTACATTTAATTGTTCCGTTTGTAGTTTTTTTTGTATTTTTATTATTTAAGCTTGTTTTCTTTACATTTAATTGTTCCGTTTGTAGTTTTTTTTGTATTTTTATTATTTAAGCTTGTTTTCTTTACATTTAATTGTTCCGTTTGTAGTTTTTTTGTAATTATATATTATTTAAGCTTATTTTTTACATTTAATTGTTCCGTTTGTAGTTTTTTTTGTATTTTTATTATTTAAGCTTGTTTTCTTTACATTTAATTGTTCCGTTTGTAGTTTTTTTTTGTATTTTTATTATTTAAGCTTGTTTTCTTTACATTTAATTGTTCCGTTTGTAGTTTTTTTGTAATTATATATTATTTAAGCTTATTTTTTACATTTAATTGTTCCGTTTGTAGTTTTTTTTGTATTTTTATTATTTAAGCTTGTTTTCTTTACATTTAATTGTTCCGTTTGTAGTTTTTTTGTAATTATATATTATTTAAGCTTCTTTTTCACATTTAGTGTTCCGTTTGTAGTTTGTTTGTGTTTTTATTATTTAAGCTTGTTTTCTTTACATTTAATTGTTCCGTTTGTAGTTTTTTTTGTATTTTTATTATTTAAGCTTGTTTTCTTTACATTTAATTGTTCCGTTTGTAGTTTTTTGGTAATTATATATTATTTAAGCTTCTTTTTCACATTTAGTGTTCCGTTTGTAGTTTGTTTGTGTTTTTATTATTTAAGCTTGTTTTCTTTACATTTAATTGTTCCGTTTGTAGTTTTTTTGTAATTATATATTATTTAAGCTTCTTTTTCACATTTAGTGTTCCGTTTGTAGTTTTTTATTTTTATTATTTAAGCTTGTTTTCTTTACATTTAATTGTTTCTTTTGTTGTAGTTTTTTTTATTTTTCTGTAATTGAGCTTTTTTTGTTGCATTTACATGTTCCGTTTGTAGTTTTTTGTAATTATATATTCTTTAAGCTTCTTTTTTACATTTAGTTGTTTCGTTCGATTGGTACAATAGTCTCAGTATTATCGACTCCAAAACAGGCTCATCCCTCCCGGGTGGCCTACGGGGCAGCTTTCGAAGTTGTTCGAGAACTCGCTCCAGATTTCTATCCAGAGAGCTGGATCGCCGACTTCGAGCTGGCCGCGTGGCAGGCCATTCAAGACACATGGGGTGTCCAAGTCTCAGGTTAGTAAGTCGGATAGACTTTACCCCCTGTCCCCCGAAAAGCAAAGAATTCAGTAAAAGAAAACTGGGGTTAATAGATTTACAAAGATTGGGGCTATATGTATTAACATGACCTGAATGACTTATTATATGTATAATGGTGACAATACACCTGAGCCACGTCCGAAAGCTTAACCGCGGGGAGCTTGGGGAAGCAGCACAGAGGCGGCGAGGATGTGAGGCAGTCGATACCCGTATAAAAGCTCTTGCCCGAGACTTCGCCGATCTACCTCTTCTCGCGTACATCAGGGCACAGTCCCACAACTTGGGCGCCAAGATTTGAGTTTGGTGACAGCATTGTTTTTCCGTATCTCTCCGGTTCGATTTACAGGGTGGCTGGAAAGTACGCAGTCCGAAAGTCAAACGCTTTTGTATCGTAATCAATAATCCAATTCCTCTCAATTCAACACATTTTATTATCAACATATATATGCACAACTGGGTGAAGTCA
>OZ057407.1:28493649-28578649 GCA_964056735.1 Allodiplogaster pararmata
CATTCTTTTACTTGTAATTCGATGTCCAACAGTTTCGAATCATGACTTGAAACAAAATTTTTTATGAATGAAGTTCGAAAAACAAAAAAATCAACAAAAAAAATCATGGAGAAAAAACTGAAAACTGGAAGATATACCAATTTTGGTGTATTTCTAAAATAAATATTTAATTAACTAATAAATCACGTCCAAATGATGTCCCTGTGCGGTTCAGACATCCCAAACACTTCTGTGAAAATTTGAGCTTTGAATTTTATCTTTGAAAAAAGTTATTTTCATTAACCCTATATATTTTTCTTCCCTTCCCTTTCCTCTAGAAACGGCTGCTACGGAGCGGCTCTTCTTACCTCTCCCCTCTGTTATGAAGCCTCTATGACCCCTTCGTCGTATCATTCATCCTTATCCCTCTCCTCTCCAATGGCTGATTCCGAACGGGCTATCAATGATCGTCTCACCATTTTTCTGCTCCTACTTACCATCAGAAGCTCCTCAGCCTTTTTGAACCATGTTTTCTTCCCTTCCCCTTCTTATACATACATCCCATCAAGCACCATCAATTTTTCACGTGATACATCTGTTTCGCGTAATAAAAAGTTCAAATATGATAACATTTTGGGCGGTATTGTAGTTTTTTTTTTCGTCAGAAATCTCCATTGGTTGTGTTCGATGAAGCAACTTCTTCTCTGGATGTCATAACTGAGGCCACCATCATGATGAGTCTGAAGGAGGCCGCTGCTAGTAGAACCTCCCTCTTTGTGGCTCATCGGTAAGTGTTCTCTATGTGTGTCCAAGGGTTAAATAGTCATGTCATACCTTCTGTCGGCGGGCCTCTGTTTTTCCAAAACATAACAAAAACAATTTTCGCACGGCTATGTTTTTTTTTTTCATAATAAGGGGGGACCCTTATAAGACATTTTTTTCGGCCTTTGGCAGGCGTCTGTACCTTTTTCTTGCACACCAAAAAATCCCTGTCTGTGTCTCTCTCTACCTCTCTCTTTTTTTCTCTCTATCTATCTCGGTTTCATGCTCTAATCACCTGTATTTTTCTCCGTTTGTCTATTTCTCTCTTTTTTTCTCGCTGTCTTTCTTATTCTAGTTATTTCTCTCTCTCTCTCTTCCTCTCGCTCTCTCTTACCCTTTCACCTCCTTTTTTAAATTTTTTGACTTTTTCTATTTTTTACCAATTTTCTAGACTTCTAGTTCTCTTCCTTTGCTCTCTTCGCTTTTTACTTTGTTTCTCTTTTCGCTGACCAAATCAAGTGTATTCATAAATCATTACACTCTTCTTCTCAAATGCAGGCAATAAAGTAATCACTGTTTATTTCTTCTCTGCTGAATGTGCCTTTTCCTCGTCTTTTGTTTTTGCTCTACCGATCTTTCAGGTTGGCAAGAAAGCTTTCGAGGCTCTCTCTCTCTCTCTCTCTCTCTCTCTCTCTCTCTCTCTCTCTCTCTCTCTCTCTTTCTCTCTCTCTTTCTTTCTTTCTTTCTCTCTCTCGCTTTCTCTAACTGATTTTTTTAAATCACGTGAAAATTTCTCACTCATCGTATCTCTCCGAATTTCTCTAGCCTCAATTTATCTGTATTCGCTTTCAAATGCTAGCTTTTTCCGAAAAAAACTAAAACTTTTTCTACTAAAACGCCAGCTTTTTCCGAAAATTTTTCTTGTGTAACGGTTCCTTTCTTGAATATTTGAGCAATCACGTTGATCTTATTTTTCGATCGATAACACTTTTCCCATCAAAAAACGACAAAAAAACTTTTGCAGGAAATGGAGCGAAATTAGTCGTACTATGAACGGTTAAATATTTGATATAATTTCTTGCAGATTATCGACAATCAAAGATGCTGATGTTATTTGTGTACTGTACGAGGGCAAATTGGAAGAGCAAGGCACGCATGATAAGCTCCTGGCCACACCTGGTGCGTTTCCGAGCCCCTCTCTCGTGTTTTGTAGTCGTAAACTTTGTAAAGGTTGATTTGATGAAGACAAAGTTGATGTGTAGATAATTACATCAAAGGTTGCAAAGTGTAACTACAAGGAACAAGAATGATTTAACGCTCAATTCAAAGTTGTCCCAAGCTTGAAAAGACTTCTGTGCTGACTCATCAAAATTATTTGAGGTTTCAAGAATAAGAATAAGAAAAAAGAACTGCTTATGTCGATCGGAGCGAGTATTGTAGGACTAGCAGAGTTAGTGAAGATTCACCAGAAGTCTCGTGTAAATGTTGAAAGTTCAAGAAGAACGACCGCTTTTCTAGGGGAGAGTCTGGATTGATGAGAAGCGAGCTGAAGGTAAAGAGCGGAGAAGAGATAGCTAGTAATTAGTCTAGACTTAATCGCTCAAAGAGCGGTCGCTTTTCAAATTCTCATTTGTGCTGGATACCTATCTCGAGAGTAAGAGTACAGGAAAGCTAAGAAAGTCTGTGCATGCAGTAAAGCTAAGAGTTTTTCCTAAGATATAGTATGCCGAAGTGAAGCTTGTATATTATATTGTAAAGATGATTGATGTGCAGGTTCTCGCTACGCTCAACTGTGGCACTCTCAGAACACGACAATGGCAGAGAAGGAGGATGAGAAGAGAAGGAAGCAGAGGGAGAAAGAGGAAGAGGAGAAGAGAAAGATGACCCTCTTGCTGGATGAGGACGCCTGCTGTGGCAGTACCAATTGCACTAGATGAAGTCGTAGTTTAGGGGTTCTGGAAAAGTATGCAAAGGGACTTTAGACCTTGATCAGTTGTAAACATCTAACCCTCTAAGTCAAAGGAAGGTACTGAGCAGCTTAAAATAGGTAGCAGAACTGGTATTGGAACGTAAGATCCTAAGTATTTGTATTTAAAAAGAGATATAATTTAGGTGTGGTTCATTTTCTCCCGAAAATTTTATTTAAAAGTTAGAATCATCTACAGTATTTGCAAATAGTGCCATAGAACGGACCTTGAAAATATGTGGAAAAACCTTAAATTCGCAAATAGTTGATAAGTTATCGGAAAGTGGAAATATTTACAAAATGTAAAAGTGTCTAAATGTTGATTAATGCTCAGACTTAAGATCATAGTTTTTTTTTTAAAGGATCTAAATATGCTAATCTTTAATACGAGACCGTTTGATATTGTCAATTAAATGATTGTTATTGCTGTTCTAGACATTTTTGTTCAATTTTTCATGTTTCGTGATAGAAGCTCTTATTGAATAGAACAGCAATAAGTTGTTAGATTTGTTATTTGTTAGCAATGATTTTGTTATAATGTTTCTCTCTAATCTTCGATTACTCTACGCAGTCGAAAATAATAAAGGCGAAAAGAGTTTCTTGTAAGTGTTTTTTCGCTTTGACTTTTCCAACTTTTGCCGCGTTCAATCGCATATTTTTATCTGTATTGGTGAAACTCGTTATCATGGGTTCAATAATTAATGGGTTTTTGTATGATTGAGTTTCGAGGGTGTTGTTGTTGTTGTTTGCCCATAGGTCCGGTCCTGTCGAGGGGAGTCCTTTGGAATAGGTTGGTGAGGATCCTTTTGAGTCCGGAGAAATTTTATCCGTCTACACTCGCACCGCAGTCGGCGATCCTCTTCGCGAGACAGATTCGTTAACCGGAGAAGGGCC
Source organism: Allodiplogaster pararmata (assembly GCA_964056735.1). Classification (NCBI taxonomy): domain Eukaryota; kingdom Metazoa; phylum Nematoda; class Chromadorea; order Rhabditida; family Diplogasteridae; genus Allodiplogaster; species Allodiplogaster pararmata. Next base: position 28,497,251 of record OZ057407.1, read on the forward strand.
AGAGGCTATTTTACTCGCCATACCGAGGGTTTTAATGTTGGGATTACACCGCTGGTTAACGGACCCCTTTTTGAATTTGTTTGGGGTTGCTGTTCTTGGGGACAATCTTGTACAGAGGACCTGCGTTTCGCCACCAACATACCTTGTAGAACATTAAGACTATTACACGGTTGACTGGGTTCTTCGCGAGCGTCAAGCTTTAAAGGAAATACAGAAAAATGCGATAAAACTTGATGAAGTCATAAAAGATTTCATTTCATTATAGACAACGATCGCATAAATGTAGATTCCTGTGATAAAAAGAGTTTCATTACTTGTAATGAACTGGTTAAGTTATTGGGTGCGCAAGAAAATAACCTCGGTTTTTAATCTTTTTTTTGTTAATTATTTATTAAGTCAAACAAAAACCTCAATCAACAAAGTATGATCCATCATGGTAGCGTATGTGTTGCCATCAGGGGTTTTTTAGTGTGAAAGAAAAAGAGACAGACGCCCGAAAAAAAATTTTTTTCACATAAGGGTCCCCCCTTATGATTTTTCAACCAAAAACCCGCCGAAAAAAATTCACATAAGGGTCCCTCCCCCCTTACGATTTAGAAAAACAGAGGCCCGCCGAAGGCGGAAAAATTTTTTTTCACATAAGGGTTTCTCCTTAAGTGTGAAAATTTTTTCTTCTTTTTTTCTCACATAAGGGTCCCCCCTAAAGATTTGGAACACAGAGGCCCGCCGACAGAAGATCTGTCATGACTAAATAACCCCTGGTTGCCATCTCGTGGGCAGATCGTGGATGCCCTTGTAGAAGAACGACGGAGAGAGCGATTCGAAGAAGTCTTGCAACCATGATTTTACCTCAGCTTCGTTCTCAAATTTTTTACTCTGTGAGGTGGTTCTGCATGGAGTGAAATAGGTGGTAGTCAGAAGGTTTTATGTCGGGCGAGTACGGTGGATGAGGCATCAACTCCCATCCCAGCTCCAACAGCTTCTGAACCGTTTTTTTCGCAATGTGTGGTCATGCGTTGTCATGTAGGAATCGAATCTTGGTGCTCTCTTCGCCTCGAGCCACCATAGCTTGCTGCACCCGGTCGAGTTGTGCACAGTAGACATCTGCTGTAACAGTCATGCCGTTAGGTAGCAGCTCTCAGTAGACGACACCGCGTGAGTTCCACCAAACACACAGCATCACCTTCATCGGGTGCAGTCCGGGTTTCGGAATCGCTTCTGGCGGATCGCCCTTGCTGAGCCACTGGTGCTTGCGTGTAACATTGCAGTAGGTCACCCACTTCTCGTCTCCAGTTAAATATGTCCAGCCACTCGTCTCTTCTTTTGTAGGAGAGAAGTTGTGAGGCGGCCGCGACTCGTCGGTTCCTGTCGAGTGGCCTCAGGTCATGTGGCACCCATTGCCGGAGCTTGTGTACTTTACCGAGCTCGTGAAGCCCGTTCTCGATGGTGGTGTTGGTCGCGACGGAGGTCACCTACACGCGGTGCGACTGTGGACGACGCTACATGGCGTCGGACCCAATGGACCTCCAAAACAAAACTTCCCAATGGAATCTCCCGCAAGGGACAACGAGGACGGCTTCCCCCGAAACCTCATTTTTTTTCTAACACGGATCAGAAAGACCCAGCGTCTCTGATCCGAATACTCCTCCAAATCGCTGGTATCGAGACTAACCCAGGCCCAAGATGGCCTTGTTCTGTATGCTCTCTTAACGCGCCTTCGAATTGTGTTAATTGTAGCAAATGTAAGAAATGGGTACATTTCCGCTGTTCCAACCTTAACAATCTTAATGATTGGAACCCCCAATGGAGATGTAGAATTTGTGAGAGAGCCCCGATCCAGCAGACTGCCTCCCAGACGGTAGCTAACCTGAGGATAATCCAATGGAACGCTAATGGACTGAGAGCCCGACTAACCGAGCTAGAGGACCTTTTACATGAGTTGAATGTTCACGTAGCACTCATCCAAGAAACCAAAATGGATGCTAGTATTCCATCTCCGAATATCGTAGGTTACACGATCATAAGAAAAGACCGCTCCAACTTTGGAGGCGGACTTGCGATACTAGTCAAAGAGAAAGCCGGTGAAAACTTCAGAAAGTGTCTCTGCATCCTCTTCAATAACACGCTGCAAACAGGTATTATCCCGTCCAGATGGAAAGATGCAAGAGTGATAATGTTACCTAAACCAGGAAAGGACTCCAGCAACCTGAACGGCTATAGACCAATATCAATACTATCACCTATAGCCAAAACATTCGAACGGGTCTTATTACCATTCCTGGCGGAAGGCTTTCAAATCGCTGACTGGCAACATGGATTCCGCAAAGAGCACTCGACTACTACCGCACTCCTGGAAATAACCGGGAAAATAACAAACGGCTTCAATCGGAAACCACCCCCGGACCGCACTCTCATGGTCGCCCTTGACCTCACTGCAGCATATGACTTAGTGAACATATCCCTTCTCTGCAAGAAACTCACTGAAACGAATATGCCAAGAGCCATCGTTCGATGGATGTCCAGCTACCTAAGAGGTCGTACAATCAAGGTAGATTTCCAAGGAAAAAGCAGTCGACGTCTCACATGCAGATCTGGTGTCCCACAAGGAGCAGTGCTCAGCCCCCTCTTATTCAATCTCTACATAAACAACCTCCCGCAACCCACAGGAAACACGCAGATGACAGCCTACACCGACGACATATCAATTCTCTCCTCAAGCCCCTGTATTGAAACCTGTGAAGATCAGATCAACCACTTCCTACCGAAACTCGTAGAAGAATTGGAACAACGTAAAATGATCATATCCAAGGAAAAGACTACGGTCACTCTTTTCACAACCCATACAGGCGAATGTAAAAAAGAACCCAAGGTAGAAATCCACGGAACCCTTTTGCCGACAACTAAAACACCCAAAATACTCGGTGTCGTCTTAGACCAACTCGGCACCTTCCGACAACATGCAGAATACCTTAAACAGAGAACGGCCAAAAGACTGAATATACTACGTGCCCTCGGAGGAAGAACATGGGGCCAACAGAAAAACACCCTTCTTGCAACCTACAAAACAATGACCAGATCCGTTCTCAACTACGCCGCACCAATTTACTCCCCTCAATTGGCCGAGACGAACTGGAAAAAACTACAGGCAAACCAAAATAGAGCAATTCGGATAGCAACAGGAAACCTAGCAATGGCCGGCACAGAGCACTTAGCTCTAGAAAGCGAAATGTTACCCATAAAGGAGCACAACACGATGCTTACCAAGCAATTCGTTGCAAGAGCAAGACTCCTCCCAAACCACCCCTCCCATCGTCGATGCATGGAACCCAAACCACCTAGAACTATTCGTAAACATGCCAAGGACTTAGAAATTATGCTAGTAGACAGTGATCAGAAAGCCGCACTTAAAAGAATACATACTGAGACTGTTAGAAATTTCATTAGATCTTGCTCCCCTAACCCAGTTCTAGGTAAGAAACCTCCCAGAATCCATAAATCAACGAATCAACTTCCCAGGGAACAACAAATAACATTATCGCAACTACGTAGTGGCTATGCAAGTTCCCTTAACAGCTACCTACACAGAATAGGAGCTGCCCAATCACCTCTTTGCCCAAAATGTTTAGAAGAGCCACATACAACTAGTCATTTATTCTCGTGTCGCTGTGACCACACACTTTTAAGAAGTATAGATTTGTGGAATAGCCCGACGTCTGTTGTTAAGTTCTTATACCAGTGATTCCTTTCTCTCTCAAAAAAAAAAAGGAAGAAAAAAAAAAAACAAAAAAAAACCCGAGAGAGAAAGAGAAATAATGTAATTAGATAAATGATGTAAGTAAGGTTATTGTTTTCTGAGCCATGTCAAAGAAGACCTCGTCTACCCAGCCGGAGACCTACGGCGGGCAATCTACAACAACAACAACAACATGGTGGTGTGAGAGATCGCGAAGTGCTCTGCAATCTCGTAACAAGTTCGTTTGGGATCGGCTTCGACAAAGGATCGAAGATCCGTCCTGGACGGTATATGTCTTCCAGTGTGTGGTCGACTTGCTTAAACCGACTGAACCAAGCCTGGCACTGTCGTTCACTGAGGCATCCTTGCCTCTCCCCAGCTTGAAGCAGAAGAGAAGAGAGGCCCGTAGTTTCATTTTTTCGAGCTTTTTGAGAAGCTAATAGAATGAGATGACTGAGAAAAAACATGAAAGTGAGAACTTCATATACCTTTACTAAAGAAAGTTTTAGAAAATTTCGGAAAAAATAATTGACATTTTTTTAAACCGAGATTATTTTCTTGCGCACTCAATATAAAGACCTACTTTTGTCGGCGGGCCTCTGTTTCGAACTCGTTGTTGTTTGCGGTCGAGGGGAGTCCTTTGGGATAGGTTGGTGAGGATCCTTTTGAGTCCGGAGAAATTTTCTCCGTCTACGCTCGCACCGCAGTCGACGATTCTCTTCGCGAGACCCTTTCGTTAACCGGAGAAGGGCAAGAGGCTATTTTACTGTCGCCTCGACTCGTCATCACAAAGTATAGGGGAGTATCGGCTGATGTTTTATCTGTTGGCATGCACAGGCCAGTCCGGCATCGCCCTCCTTTGACAAACTATACTATCCCATTTTGGTCCGCGACGGGCAAGCCCGCTATCTCCAATGCTCTTGAGCAAAGAGACATCCCTCTATCCGCCACCTGCGGACGCGCTCGATACCGGTGAGGATGAACTAGTCCCTTGCGTGGTGGGAACTTGTGGGCTGTAGCACCATAGAAGGCGAGATGTTTCGAACTCAGTTGGGACTGTTCTCATTTCGGAGCAGAATTCTCAGTGAAATCCCGATTTTGTCGATATAACTATTTTTGATTTCCTCTCACATCTCTCTGCTCCTCTGCTCATCAATTTCTCACTTCAGGTGGGCGTTTGTGTCTTCCGGTGGCTGGTATTGTGAAACCCCTGCTTACAGATTGCACAATGTCGGGCTGCCTGTCGGGATTGACGTGCAACTGCAACATTGACTGGGAGGGTAAGCGGAACGCGGTCGCGTCCGTTGCTTCCGGAACGCTCTTCTTTGCCGCGTGGTGGATGATGATCGATACGGCGGCGGTGTACGGCAAGGAGGACTGGACGAATGTAAGAGCTTGTGAAGCTTAGAACTCAAGTCACGAAAGAAGGAGGCAAATTGTCTCCGCTCTAAGTTACGAGACAACAAAACGATTCGAAGAGAACAAAGTGAGCGAGAGAAACGAAGAAGAAAGTGCTTTATTAGAAACACCTGTTGAAGAGTTGAAAGTAATATTTTTTAACTTTTCAGTTTAAGACTTGAAGTAGAAGGTGAACATCACAAATCGCTCGTGTCAAGTGCACAATATGTTAAGGTGTACATAATCATAACGGTCGCCAGCAGCATCTCGATGTTCATGGTTAACGCGATCTCGAACAGCCAGCTACGAGGCGAGAGTCTACAGGAAGGCGTTCTTGGAACCAAAGGTTTTTATGTCTTCAAATTGTTCGAAGGCACTACTATCGAATAGGGATGAGGGCTCATTTGAAGCGGAATTGTGTTATTACCAAATCACTGGACTGTTTCCAACCTTAAACTAAATTGAAGAGCAAAAAGGTTTATATTCAGGGTGTTTCTTAGCACCTGTACAACTTTTTTCTATGCGCATAGATTTTTTTACATTTTGAGTTAAACATTACATTTTTCCAATGATTTGGAGTTTCCCCACGAAAACTCCGAGAAAATTTTTTTCTAAGCGCATAGATTTCAATGTTTTTCGGGGTTTTTAGAAAGCGCATAGATTTTATTTACCCGCAGTGTGGGTAAGAGAAACATCCTGTTCATAGTGAGGGAACGGCATGTTGAATTATAGGAAACAAGCTTATACGAGCCTTGATTAGGAGAGATGATTTAATTTCTCGATATGGTCCTGAAGCGAGAATTGATGCTATTCCAGAGCGCACATGAATTTCAGATTTAACACGGGTGATTGAATCATCTACTGTACTTTATACGCGAAATTTTGTTGAAAGACCTTATAACTGTGATAAGAGCTAAATCGTTTCGAAAACATATTATCGTAGTCAAAACAAATGAATCGTTTCAAGACCTCATTAAGTTAATCTTCTGAACTGCATCAGGTTCTCGTTTATGGGTTCTGTTCGCATTCTCACTCGCGTTTGCTTGCATAATCGCGTCGATTTGGGTGCTCTTCGCGGATTATGTACTGCGTACAGCGACTCCTGAGGTAGTTCGGTTATATTTATTGCTTACCGTACCTTTTTTCTTCGAAACAATCTTGAAACAATTGTCCTGAGTGATACGGTTGTTTTGATGTGCAGGGAACTCACCCCATGTGGCCAGGCGTCGCTCTCTTTTTGCACAATCTCATGATATTCGCCGCGTCTATCGTTTACAAGTGTGGCAGAACGGAGGAACTGTGGGGATGAGAAGTGATTGTGTCTTCTTCTACCGTAAACTTTTATTGAAACCGTTTTCACCAATATGTATTAACTTATCTGTACTGAGCCGAAATCTCGAGCTATATGCGAATGCTTTTGAATGCTAACTTGGTGAGAAATAACTTATTGTAGATGCGTATTTCGTGAAAGAATGCTTGTAAGTTTGAGCAGCTCTAGGAAGACGAGGAATAACTTTGTTTTGTTTGATGTGCAGACTGTAATTTGAATGTATTATATAGGCTGCGGCGTGACAGGAAGCGCTTGCTTAGTTTTTGAGCAATTAAAGCCTAAAGGAAGAGGGAGGGGGGAGCTGATGGGTTTTCGACTGAAGTCTTGTCTTTATTGATCGACTATATCCTAGGAAGAGGGGGGGGGGAGCTGATGGGTTTTCGACTGAAGTCTTTATTGATCGACTGTATCCTAGGAAGAGGGAGGTGGGAGCTGATGGGTTTTCGACTGAAGTCTTTATTGATCGACTGTATCCTAGGAAGAGGGAGGGGGGAGCTGATGGGTTTTCGACTGAAGTCTTTATTGATCGACTGTATCCTAGGAAGAGGGAGGGGGGAGCTGATGGGTTTTCGACTGAAGTCTTTATTGATCGACTGTATCCTAGGAAGAGGGAGGGGGGAGCTGATGGGTTTTCGACTGAAGTCTTTATTGATCGACTGTTTCCTAGGAAGAGGGAGGGGGGAGATGATGGGTTTTTGACTGAAGTCTTTATTGATCGACTGTTTCCTAGGAAGAGGGAGGGGGGAGATGATGGGTTTTCGACTGAAGTCTTTATTGATCGACTGTATCCTAGGAAGAGGGAGGGGGGAGCTGATGGGTTTTCGACTGAAGTCTTTATTGATCGACTGTATCCTAGGAAACATTCAGAGTATCTTAGTCCATTATTATGAATTCTTTTAGCATCTTGCGCTTAAAAATTTTTTTTTTCGCTTAAAAAATTTCTTGTATCGAATACATTTATTCTTTCATGATAGGTCATACTTGGTAATTAACTCATCCGTTTTTATATTCACTGGTGGTAAAATGGAACATAAATGATCAATTTTTAAGAAGAAAAAACCCCGTTGAAATGTATCTTGTTCGAAGTTTTATCTTTTTTTGTATTGTGTGTCACTGCTTACTCGAATTTTTTATCGGAAAAAGGCAGATTGATTACAGGCCGAAGAAAACCAATTGTTTTTGAAACATTCAACTCCCATTTGCATCTCCAAGTACCCCACTACATTCTCCTGGCATCCCGCTATTTCTTTTTGTAATACACACGAAAATCATAAGCAAACGTAGCAACATAAGAATTGATTGATAATAATTAAACAACAGTAACGATTTGGGTAACTAAAGATGATTTCAAACGAACAATAAAAATCAACAGATTAGGAGAATTTCAACGCAAGAAACATTCAAATCTTCCAAAATATAACATTTCCACAAAAATAAAGCGAGTGCAAACCCAATACCAATTGAATGGTCTAGAATAGAATTTCTTGGCCGCTCTACCACGGTTGCGAAACACTACACAAGACCACTACGTGCGGCTTTACCGTAACCTCGCTCAACTACAGTAATTCACTCATCGTCATCATTGAATACTATCCTTTTGGGAGCCCCGCCTCCACCCTCTCTCAACTCGTTGGCAAGCTTCCTCTTCCTGTCCTCACTCCCCCTCGGCCCGCCTCTTACTCCTCTCCCTCTGCCACCCCTTCCGCCTCTATTGCCTCCTCTTCCGCCTCGTCCTCCACCCCTGTTGGAAGACTCGAAGCGTTTCTCCTTATCCGCGTTGAAGTCTGTCCAGTACTTGTCTTCTTCTTCTCCCTCCAGAACCCTCGCCTATCAAGGAAATACGGGATTAAGTGAGTGGAAACGTCGGTGACAATAATTCTGCGACCGATTTCTTGATGTAATATTTTCAAAATGCGTATGATGACACGGAAGTCCGCAGTAAGAACTATATTTTTCTCTCGAACCAACAGACGGTTTTTGAGCTCATTGGATGGATTTCAACCCAAACTTGGGTAAATAAACTTTCTTCAAATACTAATCATATCGTATAACTAATGAAACAGAAAAAGATAAAAATTAATAATAAAAAACGATTTTTCATTATAACTTACACTCTATACTCTATAACTGACGTCATATTAGTGCGTTATAACCATTCATCGAATTTTTTGATATTTGTTAATCGTTTAAAGCAACGATGGGCTGAGACTGTAATGAATGAAATCCATCGCACGGGCAAAAATCTGGCACTCGGCCGGGACCGAACCCCCGCCGCCCAACCAGGGCCCGTAGAGAGTCAACCAATATACCAACCGAGCACACACTGTCCCATGCGGGGGTTCGGTCCCGGCCGAGTGCAAGATTTTTGCCCGTGCGATGGATTTCATTCATTCATCGAATGATTTCTTATAGCAGCCACTAAAGACAGTAGGATATAAAATTTCCATTCCCAAGTTCATTATTTCTTCCCCGCAGTGCCTAGAAGGGTCGACTTCCTATGCCCCATATTTGCTGTCATCGGGACCCTGTTTTATTTCTGAGACCCTATAAAGCCCCTGGGCGAACCTCAATCTCGGTCCTTCTTATCTTGAGCTTCGCGTCATCAGCCGTTGCCTTCTCCAGTGCAATCTTAGCCGCGTTCTCGTCACCCTGAAGCAAATTAGAGTTTCGTACAAATGAAGGAAGGGTCTCATTCTCAGTCAACTCTTATAGCATTCTAAGCCTGTCTTCTGAATCATTTTGTAACCATGTAAAGTCCATGCTTCCGTGTCAGTACTGTAAATGAAAATTAGAATTTTTGTCTTCGCAATTTGTTAATTTTTTTTTATATTTTTCTCTGCATACGAAAGCAATGCAAGTGCTATGCCTTTTGCTGGATAGTATGTGATTGTTTTTTAACATCTGCAACGATCATATAATAAACATATATAACCTACCAGAAAGAGGTTACAAATTTTTTGCCCATTTTGTGGGACCCAAAATGGGTCCCCCACAAAATAGAGGACCCATTTTGTAAACATCCTTCTTATGCACTTCTCTCCGTTTCTCACGTTCACTTACCCATCACAGCACCCAATATTTCCGCTTACCTCCCTTCACTTCCTTTTTGGCCTTTATCGTAGGCCCTAAATATTTCCGCCTACCTCCCTTGACTTCCTTTTTGGCCTTTATCGTAGCCCCTATATATTTCCGCCTACCTCCCTTCACTTCCTTTTCGGCCTTTATCGTAGGCCCTAAATATTTCCGCCTACCTCTATTGACTTCCTTTTTGGCCTTTATCGTAGCCCCTAAATATTTCCGCCTACCTCCCTTCACTTCCTTTTTGGCCTTTATCGTAGGCCCTAAATATTTCCGCCTACCTCCCTTGACTTCCATTTTGGCCTTTATCGTAGCCCCTAAATATTTCCGCCTACCTCCCTTCACTTCCTTTTTGGCCTTTATCGTAGCCCCTAACTCTATATTTGTTTTTGGTAGGTTTCCGAACACCTCGCGAACCACTGTTATTTCTAGTTCTGAACAGCTCTAGTCTTTGAACCAAAAACACTGTCAAAATTTCGAAACCCTAAAGCCCTAAGCAAATTTCGAAACCCTAAAACCCTAAGTAAATTTCGAAACCCTATAACCCTAAGCAACGAAGTGTTACCGAATCAAGCCACGATCACAGATGTCCTACATCGAAATGTTACCGTACTCTTTATAGTAAGTGTTACCGTACCTGGAAGCGGACTTGGGCTGTCGTTTGGCCGGCTTCAGCCACGACGTATCCTGGAGTGCCGAAAGGAGCCAAAGCTTCTTTGATCTACAAATTGGATCATCTGCTTTGCCGTGTTTCTCTTCTTTCATTTATCAACGTTCTATGAACCTTGTGGCGAGTAGATGCACAAAATATGACCTACAAAATATATTTTGGCTACTCAAGTTGGCATCACCAGGTTAAAAAAGTCGGTTTCTCATGATTCTTAACTCATAAAACTCTTTCAAAGTCTTCGTTAATACGGAATTCAGAGAAATATAATCAAGTGAACAATGACGAAATCGATGTGAGGTGATTCACAAGCTGTGACCTACCTGCTGATAGGTGGTTCCTTCTGGGAGTCCAGAGAGGGCCATGATCTGTCCCTTCACGTAATGCGCCGGTTTCGCTTTCTTCTTCTCCGCCAGCTACAAAAACCTTCTTTCATTGCAACTTTCAAAATATTTCTGATTCTTCGAACAAGGGTCTTTCGAATAGTGAACCTTATGGATAGTAAACTTTCAAATTTTTCGATAGTGATCAATTGAAATGATCAACCGTAAAATTTCTAAATAATCAATAGTGATCAGTCGAAGTGATCTTCTGAGATGACGAACCTCTTCCTGCTTCTTTGCGGCTTTTGCTGCCTTTTCCTTTGCCCTGGCCGCCTTGGTCTCTGTATTCTTCTGCTGCCAGTAGTCATTTTGCATGATCTTCACCAGCTCGATCTGTAAAACACATAAAATAATATGGGCCATGAAAATGATAAGCAAAGGTTTTAAAATGCGACTGAAAAGGTCACATAGGCTTACATGAATTTGTAATTTATTCTAACAGATAAGAGCTTGATAAAGACCGAAAAGGATTCCATGTATGGGTGAGCTATTATAATAGAAACAGAGACCCGCCTAATTCCGAAACAGGTGACCGCCAAAAGGCTTAGGTTCTGATCATTTATCCTTTGAAGCAGATCGTCTGTCGGCAGCCCTCTGCTTCGAAATTTACCAAATATATTTTCCACATTTGACAGTATACTCTCACACACTTACAGTATAACCTTTCACTCTATTTAATGACTGGTTTCTATTCAAACACCTTTTTTCTTACCGAGAAACCTCTGTAATCTTTTCAGATGCATTAGGAAGTTTTTTCTCTCAGCAGTTTACCAGTTTGATTCTTCAAAAGTTCTCCGGTTTTGAAAAAACCTTTCCTCATCAGAAACGAATATGTTGCTCGTTTCCTACGTATCCTGTCGTGTAAATGTACTTCACCCGTAGACGGAATTCGTACAACCAGGCTATTTCTTGCATTCCGCAGATATATGTATATAAGACGATGCTGGGAAAAATTTTCGCCAAAATGCTCAAAATGTTGTTCCTCGGGAAGATTTCGCTTGAAATTCAAGCTTTTCCATGGCAAGAAACGGAAAAATGCGTCATGATAAATGACAGCAAGAACATGCGAAATGACAGCAAGGGCCTGCCAAGAAAAACCGTGCAAAAAAAAGCTTTCTACTTTGTACTCGGTGACAAACCGCTAAAGAAGGGACAAATTTTTTTAGTGCTTTTGTCACTGCCAAAGTCGAGCTTTTTTTTGTAGCCCCTGCAACCAGGGGTTAAATAGTGACCGGATCGGTCCCGTCGGCGGATACATGTACACACACTATTGAAAAAAAACTCGCTCTCTTTTCTTACCGTTTTCTTTCATCCCCTCTTCTTTTTTCCTCCAAAATTTGAGCGGCGGATACATGTAAACCCAAATTGGGCGGCTCCATTTAACCCCTGCCTGCAACCTCTTAGCCCTTATTTCCGTGATGATGGAGGATCGCTCTCAGGAAGTCTTTGGGTGTGCCAATACTAGACTTTGATCTCAGCCAAAAGGCCGAGAAGCAATACCAGCAGCTACACACCAACCATTTCTAGCGACGTACCGCCAACCAGTTTACTAAACTCGGTTGGAGTACGTCGCTAGAAGTGGTTATTCTGTGGTTGTTGCAGGTGTTGGTATCACTGCCTCCAGAAAAAAATTCTAACATCGAAATTCGCTTAGGCTAACCAATTCCTAGCGGGGCTTGGACTGAACAAACCTGATGTGTTCAACGAACAAAAAGTGTTCAAAAAAAGAGTCGAGTTTGGCAGTGCCAAAGTATGTCTCAAAAGAAAAATAAAATTGTCCGTGACTTTGGCAGGGACAAAACCTGGCCACAGAGTCATTCATCACTTGGCACTGTTAAATAGTGGCCGATTCTTCGTCCCTATTTTGGCAGCTAAAAAAAGACTAATATCGGAATTTTCTTCTCTCAAGTTCGCATATTCGAAATCTTGGCGAAATAAGGTTTTTGGCTGAGGAACAGCATTTTGAATAATTTTGGCGAAAATTATTCCCAGCATAGTCTTATATGTCAATCCATATCTCTACTCACGAGCAGGGGTTAAATAGTCATGTCAAACCTAGTGTCGGCGGACCTCTGCTTTTCCAAATCATAAGGGAGGACCCTTATGTAAAAAAATTTTCCCCGCTTTCGGCGCGCGTCTGTACATTTTTCTTGCACACTAAAAAACCCTGCTCATGAGGGAACGACCAGCCCTGAGAGAGAAGAGAGCGCGAGAGCGTGTGATATAAAGAGAGGATGCAGACGAACATTTGTATCACTAGCCTTTTTGGATAGCGCATAGAATTCATCTATGCGTGCGGGTTAGAGAATCACTTTGCTTACAACGTTTACAGATGAGACAGCAGCAATTCCGAGAGAGAACTAGAGACAATCGTATTTTCTGAAGGATGAGTGACTTACATCTCCAAACTTGTCGTCTTTTTTCTGCGCTTCTTGGGCTTCTTCATTCGTCTTGTATGTCACGAAGACACTTCCCTGCAAATTTTCAGATTACTGTAGTTAATGGTCATAGTTCAAATTACTGTAGTTAATGCTAGCAGTTTTTCAAAGGTGTAGTGTAACTGTCGAAATGTTTAAAAGAACGACCGCTGTTTCAGCGGAAGAGTCTGGAAGAATGAGATGCGCGCGAAAGCTTAAGAGCGGTAAAGGGAGAGATAGTCATTATTATAGACTCCATCGCTCGAAAAAACGGTCGTTTTTCAAAATTCTCAACAGTACTGGGGACCTAAGCTTAGTGATGTCATTGTACTCGCTTGGATGCGGCTGATTGGTCCATTCTTCATGTTCTATCCGTTTATTTCAGCTCGCAGTCTGGTCAGACCTCTTTTAGAACTGGGAAACCTTCAAGTTGTTTCAAATCCAACTTTTCAGCATAATCTATCATCTTACTTCCATTGCTCCAATCACATATCGTTTGAAAACAAATTGTGCACTTGAATTTTCTTCTTAATCCAATTTAATAAAATGTTCTATTGAAATGATAAAACTACACAATTTCCGCTGAACCCTTTTTCCGTGCCATTTGCAAAATGCTAATAAGAAAAATTCCCGCTTTCTGCGAACCTCTGCCTTTTCAGACTGATTTCAATATACATCATGATACTCCCGGTTGCATCATAATACTCCCGGAGTCCTTTGAGAGAAAACCATGGGGGTTATTTTTGGACGTTTCTACACAGTGGTAAATCCTTCAAAAAAAACCATAGAGTTTATTTGCTAAACTCACCTTGAACTTGCGATCTGGCTTCGTCCTTCTCATGAGAACATTTTCCGGGTGACCGAATTGAGCGGCAAATTTCATTATCTCGTCCAGTGTAGTCTCTTCAGGGAAGCCTTTCTGCATAAACCATCAGATAAACACTTTAGTTTTTTAAACTATATAAACACAGCTTTGGGAAACACCTAACAAATGGATAAGTCTCTTAGGTAAAATATGGCTTCACTTTTCAGTAGGAAGATCGCTAAAATTTCCTCTTTCAACACGAAGAACCTGGTTGAGGCTGAGTTTTAACTAAAGAAACGTTCTATTTTTGTAGAGAAATGAAGTTTTTTTTAGACTTTTACTTTCAGCTGCAAAAACTCTGATACATTCATTTCGAGTGAGGGAGAGGGTCGGTAGGTCAGTCGCCACTGGAATATGATAAGTCTTCAAATTTTTGATTTTCTTTGTTTTATGGATTGGCCATATAGGTATTTGGCGAAAAATAGACAAAGAAGCGCTAATTTGGGTCGGGGGTTTTCATCAGGCGTTAAATGAGGCCGGTCTAAGGCATTTTGTACGCGCCGAGCGAGTGGAGAAGGGAATGGGGCAAAAAGAGTGAAAGGAGAAGTAGAGAAAAAGTTAAATGGAACGGAAGGAAAAGAGAATGTAGATCATTCTCGGCGCGAACATGCGCCAACATAGCTGGTACGGTAACATGTATGTGCCAACATAGCTGGTCTGGTAATCATTTAACCCCTGATTTTAATGAAAAGCGACAACTTTTTTTTCCAGGCTTGACCTCTTGTTTTGCTCAACCTCTATTATTTTTCTGCCTTTCATCACTCAGCTGTTATTGTAGACCTATTTCCCAGTTCTTTTTTATAGACCTCTAGCACATTCCCACTCATTTTGAACATCCGCTCAAAAGAGATCTCCTTTTTCAGTTTTTGAAAAGTTCGGAGAACCTATGAAGAACCCTCTCCTAAACGAAAAATCGGACATGTGTCCTTTTCGAGCACCATTTAAATTCAAAACTGAGGGCATGAACTGTTTCGTTTTTCACAATCTTACTTTTACAATCAATCAGATTTTTTCGGCCACTTATTCGATTCAGGTTTGAAAATTTAATCATTTCAACATAATCACCAATGTGCCAGATGCAAAATTTTGTTTCGAAGTGAATTCAAACATAAAATTCGTTAATCTTCCAATCGAATTACATACTTCTGCGCGGTCATTTAAACCAATTCGTCAAACTCACCATGTACACCGTGCGATGCTTGATAGTTTGCCAGTACTCGAGCGAGTTCTCTGGCACGGCATTGTGCACGTTTCTCCTGCAACATACACCCATATGTTCCCTAATCCAAACATTCAAAAAAAATTTCAACTCGACAACCTCAAGAGCTTAAACAAACTTTTTTTAATTCTATAGAAATTTTTTGTTAGAGTTATGAAAGATTCCAAATTTCTATTTCAATAGAAAATTGGAATCTTTCATAACTCTCCAGCAAAAGTCTTCAAAAGAAATCCTCGGTCACTTACTACACCCTACCGTAGTCGCGTTACCGCTGCACGCACCTGATCTTGGTCTTGTCTTCTGACAGCGAGATGATATCCGATGGCAGCGCCGCTACCGCTGTCGCGATGCGCTCCACATCTTCACAAAGCGACTTGAGGCGGTTAAACGAGAGCAGGACACTTATGGGCACCCCTGAAAAAGGTCACAGTGTTTAGAGAGAAAGGTCGAGTTAGGTAGTTAAGAGAAAGGAAACACTTGGTACCCAAGAGTAAAGCTAAATCAGATGACAAGAGATGATAAACTTTAAAAAAAGAGAATGTGAAAAAACGGTGAAATGTGTCTTCTTTGACAAACATTGTGCCACTATCTCATGATATCGAAGATGCACACTTGAATAAAATTTTATTGACCACGATCTCAGTTGGACTATTACTTTCAATTAACGCTTTGGTAAGGATACATGCGAGTCAATCTGTTTCTTACCATCAGTGTGTTTCTGGAACACGCACTTTGGGTTTAATCTATGCGCAAATCTATGCGCTATACAAGAGAGCTAGTAATACAAATTCTCTGATCCTCTGCATCTCTCTTTTACATCACAAGTTCTCACGCTCTCTCATAGGCATGTCGTTCCCCGTTCCCTCTTCATTGGTCACCTTCATATACACATTCTTATCGCGGGTGGGAAGAAACACCCTGCTTACCCCCGGTAAAAAGGTTGTAGATTGATAAGACTAATTATTTAAGACTTTTGAGAGAGACCAAGCACAATGAAGAATAGAAAACGATTCAGTAGCCTTTTTTAATAGTGCGCATAGTTTTGACCCACAGTGCGGGTTTGAGAAATGCGTTCGAGAAAAAACTTCTTTTTTTTTAATTGCTAAAATGTTGACGAGACGCGCAAAAACTGGAGAATCGCGTCGTAACAGCTATCCCGCGAAAAAAAAGAAGTTTAAATATTGAACATTGACATGAATTCCATTGTGGTTCCATTGTCTATCTAATTTTAGGTTCCATTGTCTATCTAATTTTTTTTCTGCAACAACTAAACTCTATGAAGATCTTCAAATTCTAAGTTACAAAGTTCAAAGGCAGTGACGCCTGGTTAAGATGATACCGATAGTTCAATCACTTGTCATCTATGAAGATCAGGTCTGTAAAAAGGCAGTCGACAAAAAAGGGGTGGATGTAATTCGCACTACACAAGAAGCAAATATTTCTCACTCATCAAAAGTTGTAATCAAAAAATGAGCACATGTGAAAGTGCTGGATGACTTCAGAAATAAGAATGATCAACTATAATTGAATTTCACCAAACCCTGAAATTAAAGAAATCGTGGCACACTTACTTAGGGGGGGGCGCACTTTACTTGGGGGCTTTTGTTTTTGTAATCGAACTACTGTATTAATTATACCATTTCTCTATTTTTGAAAAAAATTTAGTCACTGACTTGACATAAAAACTAATAAAATGAGGAATTTTCTTATGCGGTCTCGTCAGCCTAACCCGTACTGCCTCGTTAGCGTAACTTTTGCCTAAGCCTAAGCGAAAAAACAGTGAAGAACAGCTGATAACAGCTAAGTCGATTTCCTGAATTAGACTTGAACAAACTTAAAAAAATTGTGGCTAATTGTTCTACACGGCCTTGTTCCTGAGCCGTACGGCCTCGTAAGCACAAATATAACGTAAGGTTAAGCGAAAAAATCAGTGTAAAAAAAACCCCTAAAGTAAAAAAGTGCCGAAATCATGAACCAACATCCTTCTTCAAGCTTTATCTTCTCTTGCAGAAACTTGTCGCGGGGAAGATTGATATTCCCGAAGTAGTACTGGAATATTAGAACTATCCGAATTGTCATCAATGGAACAACAGCACAACTTCGTACGTGAATAGGACTATTATGAACTAGAAACATTTCGGATACAAGTTTAAACTTTTATGTCTTTGACGAAGAATTCGAACTCTTGAAATTCTCTAACATCAAACTTTATGTCGTCTAAAGTAGCTATGACAACACTCTCTTGATTTCAGCTAAACCATTCAAGTTCTAACTCGATAGAGGCTCAAATTTCCGAAAGGTTAGACCTCAGCAGTTCTGATAAACAACTAAACAAACTTTTTTGATCTTTGTTAATCGTTTTAAGCAACGATGGGCTGAGACTATAAAGAATGAAATCCATCGCACGGGCAAAACTTTAGAACTCGGCTGGGACCGAACCCCCGCCGCTCAACCGGGGCCCGCAGAGAGTACAACCAAGACACCAACCGAGCACACACTGCCCCATGCGACTTCCTAAATAAACCAACTTAGGCAATTCGTAATGTCTTCCAACCTCTAGCTGAGTGACTATCTTCTCATCCAAGGAGTCCTTGACTGGTGCTTCTGGTGCAGCATTCTCTACGTTCTCAGTGGTCATTCTTCTGCAAGACGACAAATTTTTTTACAGAAGCAGAAACAAACTAAAAACTTAGTCGAAATTTTTAATTTCGTATTGTCTTGTAAAAAGGGACAAAAGAAATCGTGTTTGTTTGAATCAAAGGCTTATCAAATCCAATGACTTAGAAACAAAAGCCTTTATGAAAATGTTCGAATAAAATAATGGACGCTACGAGCGCGCCAACAACACACTGAGCCCTGGGTACGTCTAACATTACCTAACGTTGGGCCCAACATTCGTAACGCTTTGAAATAGCGTCTATTAATAAATTGCACTAAAAGTAGCTCCGTAAATTGCACCGAGCAACGGCAGCTCTAGAACACCACAGTGATTTTCTTTCCTTAGGCTGCGCACTGTTTTGCTCACCAACCGTTTTTAACCGTAAAAAAGTAAAACTAATTTACTCACATACAGTGACATACATACAGGTTTTAATTGAATTTTCCTATCAGGAAACTTCCTGATTAGCAAAAAATGACGTAATGAATGTCCAAATGGAGCAACTGTTGCATTTTTAAAGGTCATTTTATTGCTAGTCAGGCAGTTTCCTAACGGGAAAATTTAAACAAAACTTGTATGTATCTAACTATGTGAGCAAATTAGTTTTACTTTTTTACGGTTAAAAACGGATCCATGACACTTTGTTACAAGACAGTTTGTTACACGACACTTTGTTACACGACACTTTGTTACAAGACAGTTTGTTACACGACACTTTGTTACACGATATTTTGTTACACGACACTTTGTTACACGACAGTTTGTTACACGAAAATTTTTTTAACCTAATGAAAATTGTAAAAGGCTTTGTATTTATGCATATTTGATAAATTTTAGTTTTGTTTATTTGAGTTTTTAAGTAGTTGAGAGAGAGAATAATACAGTTTCTTTTAGTTTAATTTTTTCTTTACAGTTTAATTTTCTTTTTTTTTAACAGTTTAATTAGTTTTTACAGTTTAAGTACAGTTTAATTTTCTAAACAAATTCTTTTCGCGTAATAAAAAGTTCAAAGTTCAAGTTTGTTACGAGACCATGTTTGATAGAGTTACAAAAAGTGATCAAACGAAACAGAGAGAGCATTTTTTTACAACATAAATTTTTTAAATATACTATCAAAAACCTTTTTTTATTATATCAAATTCAACTTTTCATTCCTGGTTCCCTTTTCCAGGTTAAAA
Organism: Allodiplogaster pararmata; assembly: GCA_964056735.1. Classification (NCBI taxonomy): domain Eukaryota; kingdom Metazoa; phylum Nematoda; class Chromadorea; order Rhabditida; family Diplogasteridae; genus Allodiplogaster; species Allodiplogaster pararmata. The sequence continues at coordinate 28,516,178 of OZ057407.1, forward strand.
CTTCTACTAGAAAAAATTGAAATGAAGAAACTTTCGAATAAAAAAACTCATAAGGGTCGTTGGTTTTGAATTTTCTAAACAAATTAAAACTTCGAAAAATTAAGAGTTGTATAACAATAAACTTTATTATTGTTAAACTTTTTTTTTGTTAAACTTTCCCCGCACCCTGTAGATAAATTGAGGCCGTTTGGCTAAATCTCCGGTGAGGTTGGTGATGCAGGCATAGACGGCCACATTTCCTCGTCGCCTGTAAGCCTCCTCTCTCAGATGCTCAAGCCGAAGCTGGCAAATTTGGCTCTGGGGCAACTTCTCTAGCTTTGTCGAGAATCCGACGATTTCGGAAATCACATTCAACGCTTGAAAAAAAACGGAGGCTTTGTGTTATCAACTTTTTGTTCCTGGTACATTTTTAACTGACAGTTTCTTACATAATGTTCCGTTCCGACACAGTTTTTCCCCGGGAAATTTTGTTTGTTCCACGACATTTTGTGCGAATAATATATATTTAACATATTGAAACTTTGAGTAAAATTTTCAAAAACTTAAATCTCGATCGTTTAAATTCGATCACTTACTTTTATTATTTTTTCTCTCCAACTCTCAAATTATTGAACAAAGTGATCTCCAAAAATGAGAATGTCACATCAGTTTGTACAGATTCAATTCAATTTTTATTCCGAATGAGCACGCAAAAATAGTTAACTGCGAGACTGTATTCTCAGACAAGTATGACTTCAGTGATTAAGCTGAGAAAAACTTCAAAAAAGACAAAAATAACAACATTGTAATTACAGAATATAGAGTGGCAAGTTTATAAACCTAAGTGAGATCCCGTAGCATTGATAAAGATGGTCTAAGCTACCTCCAGTAGTGTATTAAAAAAACATGTGCGTATGGCCTCACCTTTTCCTCGGTTTCGAGCTTGTTTGATTCTAAACTATTAAGATTGTGTCGAATATATCTACAACTATGCTTTTCGCTACATCAATCGCTTATCTATATCTCATTGATCACAACTCATTGAAATAATCTTTGGTAAAAAATTCAAAATCTGTATCTCATCTCAGCAATGACAATTTTTAGACTGGGAAAAAAAGTTTCATATCTCTATCTAATACATTTGTACATATGGAAAATTGTACACATAGATTTGCACACATGTACTCGTATGGAAAACACATATTTTCATGCCTAAATCTATTACATTCAAGTCTTATAAGAAAACAAGTCTTCACGTGAACGGAAAGATAAATCTGTAGTTACACAAAAAAATCAATGGCGTCTCTATGCGACTTTCTATATGCTATCGCCACGACTAATTTTTGGCACCAAGGTTGTGAGACTGGGCTAGGATGTAGGAAATACGAGTTCGGTTCGCAAAATCTCGAGCGAGGCTAGTTATGCGGGCATCAACGGCTAAATTTCCCCGCCGCCTTTGGACCGTTTCCCCCAGCTCTCCACGCTGGAGCTTGCGCACCTGACTCTGGTGCATCTTTTTCAATTTTTCTAAAAACTCCCACAACCCTGACCGCGCTCCCAGTGCTAGAAGGAGAGCGTGATGCTCTCCTTCTAAGTCGTTGTTGGTGCGAAAGCTTCGCCCTGGCCTCACAGCGTCGTCAAAATAGTTCCAGGACGGTATTGGGAAACGGGCAGAATAATACCTGCCGTAGCGAGAGTAGCCCACGTACACTCGCTCAAAATATTCAAAAACTCCTTGGAGTTCTTCGGGGAAATCGGCTTGTGAGGCGAGCTCTTCAAAAGCATCCACGACCTGCCGAGGAAAATTTTTTACAGGTTTTTAAAAAAACATTACTTCATTTCAATGACCATGACTCTTTCTATTCAATGCGCACTTCATTATATAATGACTTCGTTTATGCAACAATTTTCCATAGATAAAAAAGCAAAGACTTTTCAACATTAAATGAACTTAAACATTAAATGACGGGATAACCTGGTCTGGCGGGACGAGGGCCAAGGCGCTGAGAGATTGCACAAAGCGACGGATTCGGGTGTTATCACGGTAACTCGACTGTAGACCTTGCTCTCCTAGCTCCCGCCAGACCGACTGGCCTAAGTGGAAGAGACACCCTGAGACGCCGATACCCCAGATGTCTTGGATTCCTTGCCACGCTGCCATCTCAAAGTCGGCAATCCAGGTCTCCGGGCGAAACTGAGGGGCCAGAGCTCGGACCGCGTCAAAAGCCACCGCGTACGCACTCCGTGTTGGGTGAGCTCTACCAAAAAGGATTTGTATGGCAGTGAAGTGATGGTTGCACGCCGTTTCGCAAGCGATCGAATAAAGCTGCTTGAATGGAGCGGGTACTACCTGTAAAAGGTAGAAATCAGTTAAAAGGTTCCAGTAAAAATGCTGTGATAAATCTGTAGCTAAAAAATCGTTCGAATTGGGATAAAATGTTAAATTTATAATTTTACCTTAAATGTGCCGTCACTGAATGAATACCCGGCGAGCATGAGATAGAGCGGCCACGGATTCCGTTGACCCCATCACCAGCACACGATCGCCACCCCTGCCTTCGTCAGCGAGAATATATGAACGACCGTCTTCAAACTCGGCATAGCAAGATGGTATTTCGAAGTTGAAATCTCCATCTTGAGGCAGTGGCGGCTCGTCTCTCACGGCTTGCCTTTTTCGCTGTATCGTACGCTTCAGGCTGCTATTCCTGGGTAAATGCGTCTCTTCTTCCAGATTCATTGATCGCGCCGCGGGGTCGGAACTACGGTTCCTGCGTCTAGGACTGAGCGGGTCGTCATGTTTGTCGTGACCGCCATTTCATTGAGTCTGGATTTGGTTCGGAGAGCGACGAACTCCCCTGGGGTGGGAAGGTGAGTATGCTCTGCGTTAAACACGCTAACGATGAGGCCGTCCCGTACTCTAATGCGAGCTTTACAGCCCTTGCTGTACCGCTTTGCACAAAAGCAAACAAAAGTGTTGTCGGCTAGCCGGCGATGCACAGTGAGGCATTGCCCTTCGGTTGCTAGTAGTGGCTTGTTTTTCGTGGTGACCCCTTGCTCCACAATGTCTCCGATTGAGTGCATTATCTGAGTATAGCATGAAATTGATTTGAATGACACTATTGGGAGAAGCCGATCTATATTCTCTTTAATTTTTTTGTTGTTCAATTTCCATTTCAAATGGAGAAAAAAAGGCTGAACAAATTTAGGATTTTGAAAACTTTTTATTTTGTAAAAAATGTTTTAAAGTTTCAATTTGTTAGAGAGACCACGGTCTGTTTGAGAGACTGCGCGCAGTTTTTTTGTTGTTGTTGGAAAATTTGTTACTTAACTTTTCATTGACAGAATCAAATTTGAACAAACATTTCTGAATTTAATTTTGTTCTGGAAGAAAACGAACTAATATTTTCATTCTGCAGAAAACTTCCAACCTTGGTTTTATTTCATATTGAGATAGGGATAGGCGGAGGACGCAAGAGTTTTGGAAAGACGGAGGAACGGCGGATGCGCACTTTGCTATGCTCTTGTTCACGGATTATTTTTTTAAAAACTTAATTTAGAAACATTATCAAAGTTTGGTTGTTTTAACTTGGGGGGACGCTTCACTTGGGGGGGGAGCTCCGCTTCACTTTGGAGGGGCTATCTTGAATTTTAGTTATTTTTACATTAAAAACGCTTTGGCTTAGGAAAAAGTTTTCGCTAACGAGACCGTGTGGCTTAGGCGAACGGGACCCATGAGAAAATTCCTCATATTGGTTCTTTTTTACACACCAAATGAACGCACCGAAAAGAGCCCCCTCCAAGTGAAGCGCCCCCCCCAAGTAAACTTGTGCCAAAAGTTTTTTCCAAAGCTATTCTTCTGTGAACGCTGAAAGCTCACAGGCGTATGCAAGAAAAAAATTAATTGATTGCAATTTTAAAAGATGGGAGAGCTGAATTTTTTTTTGTGTTGAAGTCTAACAAACAGCCGCAGTTATGATGTTCAATTCCTAAACAAATTGATTACGAAACAATCTAACAAGAATCAAACACTACAAAAAAAAATCCAACAGTTAAAAAACACTCATTTAAAACCTAGAAAAAAAGTAACCTTGAAATTAGAAAAAAAGTAACCTGTCGTCGAAGAAACTGTCCTTCAAATTAAAAATTATGGAGCAAAGAAGTCTAACAAACAGCCGCAATTCTGATGTTCAATTCCTAAAAAAATTGATTACGAAACAAACTAACAAGAATCAAGTACTACGAAAAAATCAAACAGTTAAAAAACTCATTTAAAACCTAGAAAAAAAGTGACCTTGAAATTAGAAAAAAAAGTAAGTTCCTAAAAAAAATTGATTACGAAACAAACTAACAAGAATCAAACACTACAAAAAAATCAAACAGTTAAAAAAACTCATTTAAAACCTAGAAAAAAAAGTGACCTTGAAATTAGAAAAAAAAGTAACCTGTCGTCGTAGAAACTGTCCTTCAAATTAAAAATTATGGAGCAAAATATCTCGGAGCAAATCGTCGTGTTACAATTTTTTTGTAACAAAGTGTCGTGTAACAAAGTGTCGTGTAACAAAATATCGTGTAACAAAGTGTCGTGTAACAAACTGTCTTGTAACAAAGTGTCGTGTAACAAAGTGTCGTGTAACAAAGTGTCGTGTAACAAAGTGTCGTGTAACAAACTGTCTTGTAACAAACTGTCGTGATACCTTAAAAACGGTTGGTGAGCAAAACAGTGCGCAGCCTAGGATTGCAGTTTTCTTTCGTGGCAATTACCAAAGGGAGGACGAAGGAAGAAGTCGAAAGGCCGTGAGGCCGAGAAACCGTTTGTTATTTGTACCAAAACAAGAAACACACCTATAACACTGCCAACTACACTTTCAGTGTTAATAACATGTATAATGAAAATTACTGCGTTATAGGCTGCGCACTGTTTTGCTCACCAAAAACTCAACCTTTAAAAAATGTAAAACTAATTTACTCACATACAGTGAGATACATACATGTTTTGTTTGAATTTTCCGTGATGAAACTTCCTGATTAGCAATAAAATGACGTATTGAGCGTCCAAATGGAGCAACTGTTGCATTTTGAAAGGTCATTTTATTGCTAGTCAGGAAATTTCCTTACAGGAAAATTCAAACAAAACCTGTATGTGTCTGATTGTATGTGAGCAAATTAGTTTCACTTTTTTACGGTTAAAAACGGTTGGTGAGCAAGAGTGCGCAGTCTAAAACATTTAACCGGTAATTTGTTCTTTTTGTTCGACGCTTTTAGGAGATTTCTTCACCTATTCAGATACTGTATATTTGAAAAGGAGATTTCTTCACCTATTCAGATACTGTATATTTGAAAAGTCTCGAAAAAAAAGTTCTTACAATTTTGCATCTATTAATTAACAGGGAATTCAATTGAAGAACCTAACAGTAGCAAAAGCTGTGGGACTAGATGAATATCTGCCAAAAAAGCAAGAATCGAGAAATGGACAGGTACGCTCACCATATGAAAATTAACCCCCTTTTTTGCCATTGAACACCCCGTTCTGTGAAATTTCTCAAGAGAGCGGGTCTCGATGATTGTGAGTGCTGCAGCCATTAAAATGTGCCACTTGGGGTAACACGACACCTTGCAGAGCGACACCTTGCACCGGTCACTTTGCAGAGCGACACCTTGCAGAGCGACTTTCTTGGCCTTTAACAAAGTGTACACCCTATGGCCTGGCTTTAACAAAGTGTACACCCTACGGCCTGGCTCAATTAATTCGTATTATTTTTTCTTTCCCTTTTTATATTTTTTCTCTTTCTTTTTTTCTTACTTGTTCTCTTACTTTCTTTCAAAAATTATCTTTATAAATTTTTATTTTTACATCAGAAAATTATTTTTACATTAAAAAACGCTTTGGCTTAGTAAAAAGTTGGCTTTAATCTACTTTAGCCGTCCAAAGATTTTTTTCTCAGAAAGAGATTTTATTCATGAAAACTCCCTTCCCCCCCCTTTCTCCTTAGGGCCCACCTTCCTCCCTTTAGGCCCCCCTTCCCCCTCCCCCCCTAGGGCCCCCACCCCTTTGCTTAGGTAGGGCCCTCTTCCTCCTTTAGGGCCCCCCCTCCCTTCCCTGCTTAGGTAAATCCCCACCCCACTGTAAATTCATAACGATAATTTTTTAAAAAGGAACAAAAAGAAAGAGAAAGAAAAAAGAAAGAAAGAGAAAAAAATAAAGAAAGCGAACAAGAAAGAAAAAATTGAGCCAGGCCGTTTTTAAGTTGAGGCCGTGTTTTAGGGGAGCAAAGGGTGTACACTTTGTTAAAGGCTCTACAAGGTGTCGCTCTGCAAAGTGACCGGTGCAAGGTGACGCTCTGCAAGGTGTCGCTCTGCAAAGTGCGCGGTGCAAGGTGTCGCTCTGCAAGATGTCATGGAACCGCCACTTGGTCTGCTAATCGAACCCACAATAATGAATGAATGATTTATTGCACAGTGCGTGTTGCATTTCAGGTAAAAATAGATAAAATTCACATGTAGTCAATTCACAGGCATTTCACTTTTTCATAGAAAAATGTGAGAAATTTTTAAGGAAACTTAACAAAAAGAAATAAATTCAAATTCAAATTCAAATGAATTCAATGTAATTAGTAGAAATAGAAATTAGTAGAAATAGTAGAAAATCGTGCAGGTAGTTAGGATTCAAGCTAATAAGTAGTGAATAATGATTAGTTCAACAAGTTTAACTCCATCCGATCTTTGAATGAACTGAGAGTAGAACATGATCTGGTCTCATTAGACAAACTGTTCCAACAATTAACTACTCTAGATGGTAAGATGTTAGAATGCCAAGCTGATCGAATTAGTGGTTTGATTAGTGCATTCGAGTTAGTTCTAGTATTATAAATGTGGTTGTTAAACAAAAACATGGAGCAAGGGTCGATTGACGTAAGCCGGTTTAATATTTTTTACGTCATGATTAAATCTGCAGTCTTCCGTCGGGCTTGCAGCTTGGGAAGTTCCAAGAGCTGCAGTCTTTCTTCGTAGGTCAGCTGCAGACCGGCTCTCCTGCAAACTTGTTTTGTGAAATGACGTTGAACTTGTTCAATCATTTCTATGTGTTTTTTTTAAGTGAGGAGACCAAATGACGGAGCAGTATTCCATTATGGGCCTAACGTAGGTAATGAATACTTGTTTGTAAAGTCTTACATTTTTCGACTTGAAGGTTCTCAGAATGTACCCGCATCTCATGCTTGCTTTACGACACATTTGTTCGATATGTCGAGAGTAGTCTAGACTATTAGAATACTCAATACCCAAATCTCGAATGTGATCAGACTCACAAAGGGCATTTCCGTCAAGATAAAACTTCACTTCTGGGTGATGTTTACCCAATAAGGGCTCAAATCACACTTCACACCTTTTGGTTATGGACTTCTTTCTCTAACATCGGCATAAATACGTATGTTCTCTCTTCGAGTTCGTACTTTTACATGCATTCTTACTTTTACATTTCTCATGGATGAAAAACCCGTCGTAGTAAATAATCCAAGAACAACGGTTTTTCCTGTCTAATACTAACAATTCTCAGGCCTTCTTATCGTTTAGGCTGCGCAGTGTTTTGCTCACCAACCTTTTTTAACCGTAAACATTAAAAATAATTCACTCACATACAGTCAGATACATACAGGTTTTTTTTAAAAATTTTCCTATCAGGAAACTTCCTGATTAGCAATAAAATGACGTATTAAGTGTCCAAATGGAGCAACTGTTGCATTTTGAAAGGTCATTTTATTGCTAGTCAGGAAGTTTCTTAACGGGAAAATTCAAACAAAACCTGTATGTATTTGACTGTATATGAGCAAATTAGTTTTATTTTTCACGGTTAAAAACGGTTGGTGAGCAAAAGAGTGCGCAGCCTAACAATTCTCAGGCCTTCATTTCGTTTACAGGAAATAACGACATCCGCAACACTTCGTACCCGACACTTGCCCGCGACTTTTTTACTCGAAGCGGCAAAAATTTTTAATATAAAAAATGCGCTCTCGTTCTTTAGCCGTACGGAATTGTTGGCGTAATTTTTACGTGAGCCTAAGGAAAAAAAAATATTTAAAATCTACTCAGAAAAAATCCGCAAATGACAAAGGAAGGACGAAGGAGGAAGTCGAAAGGCCGTGAGGCCGTTTGTTATTTGTACCAAACAAAATTTTCAATATACCTTTCATTAACACTGAAAGTGTAATCCGTAGTGTTAAACAGTAAAAGTGTGTTATTAGTATTGGGACCCTTGCTCTTTGTCTTATACATATCCGACTTAAATCAAGTTCTTTCTTCATTCACTAACGTTCGATATCAAGCATATGCTGATGACATAAAGTTGTATCTGTCTTACAACAAGAATAACATGACAGAACGTTGTCTGGAAGTTCAAGCTTCTCTAGATGCAGTATCATTCTGGTGTACTTCCAACCAATTATCTCTCTCTATCCCCTGTGGTCAAACTCGGGAGAATCATCCTCCCCCACATCACAGAAGAAGTTGAGTTGGAAAACTGGCAACATGGCTTCAGAAAAGGACGCTCGACCACGAGAGCCTTGATGGAGATAACGGGCCACATAACCAATGGTATCAACCAACGGCTCCCTCCACATCGCACAGTGATGGTTGCGCTCGACCTCACCTCGGCATATGATCTGGTCAACATTTCTCGCCTGTGTCACACTCTCGCCGAAACGTCCATCTCCAGAGGCCTCGTTAGATGGCTCTCCAGCTATCTACGGGGGAGAGCCATCCGTTTGGACTTCAGAAACTGCCTCAGCCGCCAGCAAACCTGCTACGCAGGAGTTCCTCAGGGGGGAGTACTCAGCCCTTCCTTGTTCAACATATACTTGAATGGGCTGCCGAAACCTCCCGAGACGATCAAACTGGTCGGGTATGCGGATGATCTGACAATACTGGCCTCTCACCCTGACTGGAGAGTTGGAGCTGACAGACTGAACACCTACCTCCCAGCCCTCACCAGCCATCTTGGGGAACTAAAGATGGACAGCCGCATACTTCGAGACATATTTTTTCGTGTCGCTGTAACCCCCCTTCACTTAGCCCTATCGACCTTTGGAATAGGCTGCACTCGGTTGTTGATTTCATGTTCAATCAAATCTATCCAAAAAAAAGTGAAAGAGAGAAGAGAAGAAAAAAAGAAGAAGAAAATAAAAAATAAAACATAATTAAAAAAAGGAGAGTAAAAAAAAAGAGAGGAGAGAGAGAGTGTGGGCTTATAACGCTGGAGGGTCGAGAGCTTCAACGACTTCCTCCAGTGTCTCGCGAAGGAAGATCCACCCGTTGGGCAAGACAACAACAACAAGAACATCTCTCTCTACCTCTAAAACAGTTCATTTACATATCGGGTCTACGGCACTTACTCCTACCTATTACATAGACAATACTGCTTTGGAGTGTGTGAGTCGAGTTCGTGATCTAGGTGTAAAAATAATCCCTTCTCTTCGCCGTAATACCACTATATCTGACCGAGTATCTAGAGCTAATTCTGCTCTATATTCAATGTTAAGAACTGTGAACATCAATGATGCCTCTATCTTGGTGAAATGCTTCAATATTTATGTCATGCCTCATTTAGAATTCGCTTCAAGTTTCTGGAATCCGCACTTCAAAAAAGACGTCGAAGAAATTGAGAAAGTTCTCAGGTCTTTCACGAGAATCGTATTCGCTCGCTGCTTTCCTAACTGTAGCTATCCTCACGGAAATACATCTTATACAAGTAGACTCTTTAAGCTAGGTCTCATGCCTTTAGAAGATAGACGAGTATATACGGATTTGACCATGGCATGAAAAATAATCAATGACCAAACCATCATTAAGAAACAACATTTTTTCCAAAGAACCAAAGAAACGCGAACTAATTCTCACGGAGTTTAAATAGAAGTAACGAAGAACAGTGCTAGGTACAATTCATTTAGTCTGAGAGTAGCCCGTTGGTTTTCTCGTGTACCAGAAATGCTTGACATAACTTCTTTCAAAATGTTCGTAGAACTGCTTAAAAATAATAATGTGATGAAAAACTTCCATTACGAACAAAGTTGACTGATTACAGCCTTTTGCGATTTTTGAACAACAGACGACGCAACAGCAACAGTTTTCACTCTTGAAACGAAATCTCGCTTCTGTTCATCATACGTTTATCCAAAGTTGAGATCTCGAAGTTCTTCACGGAGACATATATTTCCAATCATCATCGAAGATACCCTTGTTCATCCTACCCAAAAAGTCCAAAGCATCAATTATTAATTCTTTGCCAAGGGCAGCCGATGGGAACCGGGGGACTTGGTCGGTGAGGAGCAGCTCCTCCACTGCTGATGCCTACTCAGTCAAATCAAGTACCGCTCAAGGCAGCCGCTCTCAAATCACTCGCCAAAGCTATCCTTCTGTACTCCTCCCGATCCAATCACGGCCTGGTCCACCGCTATCAAAAAACTCAAATACGCGGATTCGTCACCCGCATGTTCTCTCATCGATCTTGAACTCTGGAAACCGTTGGGCACCCAAGGCTCTAGCTCCCAAACTACCGTACAATTGCATTTTTCGAAATGTAGATAATATATATATATTAGTGTCTTGTTTGTTTAGTACAAATAACAAAAGGCCCAATGGCCTCACGGCCTTTCGACGGCTGCGCACTGTTTTGCTCACCAACGGTTTTTAACCGTAAAAAAGTAAAACTAATTTGCTCACATACAGTCAGATACATACAGGTTTTGTTTGAATTTTCCGTGATGAAACTTCCTGATTAGCAATAAAACAAGTATTGAGCGTCCAAATGGAGCAACTGTTGAATTTTGAAAGATCGTTTTATTGCTAGTCAGGAAGTTTCCTCACGGGAAAATACAAACAAAACCTGTATGTATCTGACTGTATGTGAGCAAATTAGTTTTACTTTTTTACGGTTGGTAAGCAAAACAGTGCGCAGCCTTGGTAATTGCCGAAAAAATCACAGTGTCGTTGTGCAAAGTCTCGTGATACGCGTTTGCCGTATCACGATACTTTGTATCCGACACTTTATACCGCGACACTTTTCATCGCAAAAACTCTGTTATTTTCCACTTTTTTGCGCTAAGGCTCAGGAAAAGATAATGCTAACGAGGCCGTACGGCTCAGGAAAGAGACCGCATGAGAAAATTTTCAGCAAAAAAAAAGCACACAGTCTAAACTAAATCATAGCTTTCCCCAAAAGTGTAGGGTGAAAAGCATCGCGGGTACAATGGATCTACAAACGCGGGAAGAATCACCGACACTTTGTACCGCGTTACTTTTTACCCGATCCTTTGAAGCCACGATCAAATCGGCCCAAAATTCATATCGTGATAATTAAAAGTAACTGGAAAACAACAGTGTCGCGGATACAAAGTGACCTGATAGGTCTTATATCATGCAGCAGAAGGTCTTATATCATGCAGCAGAAGGTCTTATATCATGCAGCAGAAGGTCTTATATCATGCAGCAGAATTTATAAGGCATTTTAACTAACAGAGACTTTTCTAGTTTTCGTGTTCTTTCGATTTTTTCTGAACATTTGTTTTGTTTTGTTTTTTTTAAATATTTTAAAACGATCTTTCGATAACATGTTTCCCTTATCATGCTGATCAACTCTGATCAACTTATTCAAACATCCATTCCAGCATTGTTTAAAATTTTGAAAAGACCGTTCTTCTAACGGGAAAGTTTATAATGATGTGAAGCCCATCACTCTCTACCCTTTACCTCTAGCTCGCTTCTAATTTCTCCAAACTTTCCTGCTCAAAAAGCGGTAGTTTTTTAATCATCTTTTCCGCAATCGTAAGTCTCTGTTAAACTATGAACTTGTGTTCTGTGCAGCAGTGAGCCCCCTTCCCCCACACCAATTCTCACAACTCTAGTTTCGAAAATCGCATGTGGAAATGCCCCCAAAAATTTACGCTTGCTTTATTCGACTGAAGACGGTTGGAGGTGAATATAACAATAGTGTTGAATATAAGCGGCTTCTTGATATCAGTCAATTAAACATGTAGATCGTGACATTGATCAATACTCCATTAGACATTAGTGTCTATAACAAACAGACAGCGATCATTTCTTTACATTAACTAGACAAAACACCGCGAATTGGTGTGGGAATAAAAACTTCTTGAATTTCAGTCCTAAGCCTTTGACAGAGTCCTGATTTTTTTGTAGTTCTTTATTACCATAGGATAGCTTGTAAGGCCATCGCTTATATGGAATCATGAAATAGGACGGGGAATAATGAGGAATAAGACGGTCAATTTTCGTTGGTGTCCACTCTTGATTGTTAGTTCTAAACCTGCGAACAAGTCTTGGATGTCAGTCCTAAGCCTAGAACTGAGTCTCCAATTTCAGTCCCGACCCTCCAAGGTCTGTCACGCAAAATTTGTTGCATATCTCCAACTCATCAATATGACTTTATTGATGTTTGGAAAATTGGCTTCAAGAGCTTGGCTTCAGTCTAGTTCTTGAATTTGAGAACCAAAACATCCTGAACACATTTTCAAGCAGATCAATATTTTAGAAAAATTATTATCTCTTCTTCCCACTACATATTATTGAATGGGTTTACAGGAATTCAACACTAAAACGTATTATTGAAGTTCGTTCTCATAACATTTTGCGATTCGCCCGGACCATAACCACCAGGCATTTTCTAGCGATAGGCCAGTCTCGGGGTTCCTACCAGACTTAACTTCTCTACGAGTGAACTTATACAGCTGACAATTATTTAGATCTCGTTATGATTTTTAAAAAAAACTAAAACTAGTTTTTTTTATCTGGTAAAAAAGGTAAACAACAATTCCGAAATCATAGAAAAGATCTCGAAAAATAACTTAAAACGTTCAATTATTAACTTTCTAAACAGAAAACTGAATTTTAAAAATTGGAAGTTTCGAGAAAAAACTTGGCTAGTGACATAAAAAAAACGAAATGATGGCGGCTTTGCTTCCACAATATCATTTCATATAAACAATCAACTTCAAAAAGAAACAACCGCTTTCCGTCTCATTGTGCACGAAGCCGGCCAACTGCATGGTGCAGTTTCCAAACTGTGTAAGTATCGAGGTCATATTTGGAACGAAGTGTTGCGCAAAGCAGACCACAATGTCTGGTTTACTTCTCAAATTATGTGAGCTATGGAGGCAAACTTCAACGCATAACAAGAGGTAGACGAAACTCTGGAGACTATTCTGCGCCCTCGGGCCTTTTATGCTCGGTTTGTCAAAGGTTCATTTCCGATCCCTGCTTCGGCTGCGCGCCTTCTTCTTTGAAGCAATTCTTTCCGCAGCCTGCAGCCAGGTTTAGCTATAATTTCCGCTTTACAGCTATATGACTTAATGGTTACAGCTTTCGAAGAGATAAGAAGATGGCTGGTTCAAATCTATGGTAATGTAGCGACAATTCCCTGGTTACTAAAACACTTCAGTTGAAATGGAGAATACCAAGCTGATCATCATGTTCTTTACTGTTCATTTTTTCAACCTATTCTTTTAAAAAATCGTCGAGAACTGAGAATAGGACACTCTTTTCTCAATGCCGAAACATTTATAAGTCATATCACGTGAAGCAGTTTTCTTTAGAGGCTTAACATAAGCAAAAGGTACAGAAGGCCACCGTTGGTCAGCTTTATCCACTTTAGTAACTTTTCTTGCAAATCCCCTTTCAAATACTCCCAGGTCCCGACGCGACTTACCTGCTCCTCAGTGAGCGGCAGATAATAGATAGCCGGCGTCGCTTTCGTAATCTTGAAGAAATCCGTCGCTTGCTTCGGCTTTTCTTCCTTTTCCTGAATTTTAATTTCTACTTGACTAAGAAAGCGAAACTCGGAAAGAAAGAACAAATTTTCTCAGAATTTCCCTCTGTACTTCCCTGAGGTTAAATAGTAACCGGACCAGATATGTCAAATCTAACATGTTTGCGCCGAAAATGATCTTTTTCCTTCCTTTCTGTTTGAATTTTCCTTTACTATCCTTTCCAATCTCCCAAGCCTTTTAATTTCTATTGAGCCTTCTCAACGATATTCCAACTCGCTCGAGGCATACAATCATCCAGTTTACCAGTCTCAGTTAGCGCCTGGTACCCCCATCATCCAGTTTACCAGTCTCAGTTAGCGCCTGGTACCCCCATCATCCAGTTTACCAGTCTCAGTTAGCGCCTGGTACCCCCATCATCCAGTTTACCAGTCTCAGTTAGCGCCTGGTACCCCCATCATCCAGTTTACCAGTCTCAGTTAGCGCCTGGTACCCCCATCATCCAGTTTACCAGTCTCAGTTAGCGCCTGGTACCCCCATCATCCAGTTTACCAGTCTCAGTTAGCGCCTGGTACACCCATCATCCAGTTTACCAGTCTCAGTTAGCGCCTGGTACCCCCATTCTATGCTCGATCACCCTCCTGCGTTATCAAATTATTTCAATCTTTCGTCCGTTTTTGATCACTCACACACACTCTCGCTCACTTTACTATCTGAACCGTCTTAACGCCCCCACCCCTCTTTTATTCAGCCCGTACGGGCAGTTTACTCAGATTTTTTGTGTCAAGTATGCTGGTTATTTATACAGGAAAGCATTTAAAGCCCAAATTCTAGACCTAAAGCTATTTTGACCTGGATCAATACGTCTACCTATACCAAAAAGCTATCCGATTCTTACTCATCCAGAGAATCATCAGAAGATTTACTCCTTTTTGGATTAGTTCATCAAGAATAAGCTCCATAAGCACACAGTCTAAACTAAATCATAGCTAAATCTTTGCAACTGTTTAAATTCATTTCAGAACTACCACTTTTTGAGAGAAGGAGCGCAGAGAAGGTTGAGGATTTCATTATCCTAGACTCTCCGCTCAAATAACGCTAGTTTTTCAAAATTCTCACCAATGCTGGTCATTTAGTCTAAAATTGTTCGAGCTCAAATTTCGAAGTAGATCAAAGGGTTGGGTACCCGTTCCACTTGCTGCACTCTCCTCCTTTCTTCGGTCCTACTCAAGTCCGTACGAGGTTCCTTTGCTGCTCTGGAAATGACACTGGTAGTTGATGGTCTGAATACACATATGTATAATTAATTAAGAGGCAAAGAGAGAGACATAGAGTGAGAGAGAGAGAGATAAAGAAAGAGGCGGATTGAGAATGAGAGGAAGAGGCAACATTTCCCCCATCTTTTCTACCGCTTCTCACTATTACAGATTCCCCTTCTCAAACTCCCTTTCTCTTTGTTTTCCCCTAACTTTTCAATAAATTTTTCTCGCTCTTTCATTTTCTCTCTCTAATTCTCTTTCTCTCTGTCCTAACTTTTCAACTTCAAAACATAAATCTGGAACCTCAATCACTTTGCGTTTTGTATTAATTTTTTTAAAAAAATAACCAGAACTGATCCCCCCAACAATACCACTTTAAACCATTAATTCTGAAATAATCCCAACTTAGCTGCAAAATAACCTGCTATGAGGTGGCGTTCCACTGGAGGCACGGCGCTTTCGGGTATTTCTCGCCTCCAATTTCTGTTTAAAACTCCCAATTTTTTTCAACAAAAAAACATGCCCCAAGTACCAGAAAATTTAGCGAATTTCATTGCAGGGTTTGAGCAAAAATCAATCAAATTACTAAGAACTTTCAGTCAAGTCACTGGAATGTTTTCAGGATCAATCTTACCCCAATACCAATCTCCCGATTCTAACCAATACCGTTCCACAAGTATACGTTAGCTGTCAAATGAGGATACACCTTAAACAGGGAACGCTCCCAATCTAAAAAAATTGGAAAGAGTTAAGGTTTAAAATTTTCCGCATCCGTCTGTAGAAAAAGTTCTTTGCACTTATATGTACTTTCATCACAATTGATCAACTATCGCACAGAAAAAGCTAGTCCACCGGGCGGGATCGAACCCAGCCATCTCGACTCAAACCGGGAGAGCGTGTTACCATTACACCACGGAGACACATTGCTATTCCGTGCGATAGTGTTAAATGAAAGACTCATATGCCTTGTTCTCTTAGTCACGCATGCTTATTAAGCGATTGTGTCATGAATGGGGCGTAACTCCAAAATTCACGATTAATACAGAAGAAAGATTGTTACAAAGTTTAAAGGCAGTGATTATACACAGACAAAAGTTAGTCCACCGGGCAAAGTTGAAGCCAGCCTACTTTTATCACGTTGTCTTCGTTATTCCATCTATCTCTCTCTGCAATTGTACCATCCGTACAACAGCCTTGACTTGTTCCCATGCCTTGTCATATTTTGAATGAATTTTCGCTTAAGAAAAGAAAATATCTGGTGAAATAGCCAACCAATCACATTCTCCCCACTTTCAGTTCCCCCCCCCCTTCCCCATAAAAACCAACTGCGAGAGAGGGCGGGGTCCTCTCTTTCTCTTTGCCCTCTCCTTTATCTTCTCTATCTCTTCGCTTGCTTTTATCCTCCCGCTTTTCCTCCTTTCCCTCTTCGCCACGTCCTTCTACCGTAATCTTCAAGCTGCGCGATTTGCTCAAATCGATGGATGCCGCTGGGCGTTCGATAGTTCTGCAGCAGAAAAACTTTAAGCCACTATCGACTCTTTTGGAATTCTAAGTTTCACAAAAACTTTGCAGTCTTTGTGACTCGAACCTGCGTCCTTTCAATTGCCGGACACATGCTATTTTTACTACTCGGCTACCAGAGGTCTTTCCTGATGCTCTTGAAAGCCAGACATACCGTTGTGCTCCTTCAGAAACCGCTTTCACGGCCACTTCCGGCTTCTCCTTCTCTGCACTCAGAGTTTTCTCTCCATCACCGCGGATATATCGCTCCAGCTTGAACAAAATTTATGCATTGTAAAAAAAACAACAAATATATTAGCTACCCTGAATTTTGAGTTTTTTAAAATTAAACAAACGTTTAGAAAGTCTAGGCACTTGAATTACCTTATGTTTGGAAAGATATGTGTGAATAACTGACTAAAGATGCTTTTTTTTATCGACATTTATCTTCTTGAATGATTCATGAAATTACTGAACAGTATTTAAGAACTAAGTCATGGAAAATTTTGAAATAAAGAATTTTTGGAATGAATTCGAACTTCTTCAGTCGTTGAAAAATGAACAGAGAGAGTCTTCGGGTTCGCTTCTGGCCAATGGATACCATGCATCGTTTCTCGGACGACTTTGGCCACTTCTACAGATTCCATCTGGAATAATTGGAAAGCTACAGTAATTCTATATTTTCGCTCCTGGATTCGGCAGGGCGCATTTTTATACAACATGATTAGAATCAAAACTACAATAAAACACATGGATTTACGTTATTAGTTCGTTCGATACAATATGGGGCCTTATAACCCTGAAAAGTCTATGCGCTATTCATAAAGAACCGCATTGCGGGTTGAATCTATGCGCTATCCATAAAGGCCATTGATACATAAGTTCTGCTCGTATGAGTTCTCTATCGTTTTTATCGCACGCGAGCAGTTTCTCACCAAAGTCTGCCATTTCTTCATGTAATCATTTTTTGTGCACCCTTCTTATTCTGTGTATTCTTGATGTGCATCCTTCTTTGGCAGATTGTTTAAAAGCCTGATACCCAGTTCTTCATGATTAGTATACTTGATCTGCATCCTTCTTTGGCAGATTGTTCAAAAGCCTGATACCCAGTTCTTCATTATTAGTATTCTTGATCTGCACCCTTCTTTGGCAGATTGTTTAAAAGCATGATACCCAGTTCTTCATGATTAGTATTCTTGATGTGCACCCTTCTTTGGCAGATTGTTTGAAAGCCTGATACCCAGTTCTTCATGATTAGTATTCTTGATGTGCACCCTTCTTTGGCAGATTGTTTAAAAATCTGATACCCTTTTCTTCATGATTAGTATTCTTGATGTGCACCCTTCTTTGGCAGATTGTTTAAAAGCCTGATACCCTTTTCTTCATGATTAGTATTCTTGATGTGCACCCTTCTTTGGCAGATTGTTTAAAAGCCTGATACCCTTTTCTTCATGATTAGTATTCTTGATGTGCACCCTTCTTTGGCAGATTGTTTAAAAGCCTGATACCCAGTTCTTCATGATTAGTATTCTTGATCTGCACCCTTCTTTGGCAGATTGTTTAAAAGCCTGATACCCATTTCTTCATGATTAGTATTCTTAATGTGCACCTTTCTTTGGCAGATTGTTTAAAAGCATGATACCCAGTTCTTCATGATTAGTGTTCTTGATGTGCACCCTTCTTTGGCAGATTGTTTAAAAGCCTGATACCCAGTTCTTCATGATTATTATTCTTGATGTGCACCCTTCTTTGGCAGATTGTTTAAAAGCCTGATACCCATTTCTTCATGATTAGTATTCTTGATGTGCACCCTTCTTTGGCAGATTGTTTAAAAGCATGATACCCAGTTCTTCATGATTATTATTCTTGATGTGCACCCTTCTTTGGCAGATTGTTTAAAAGCCTGATACCCAGTTCTTCATGATTAGTATTCTTGATCTGCACCATTCTTTGGCAGATTGTTTAAAAGCCTGATACCCATTTCTTCATGATTAGTATTCTTGATGTGCACCCTTCTTTGGCAGATTGTTCAAAAGCCTGATACCCAGTTCTTCATGATTAGTATTCTTAATGTGCACCCTTCTTTGACAGATTGTTTAAAAGCCTGATACCCAGTTCTTCATGATTAGTATTCTTAATGTGCACCTTTCTTTGGCAGATTGTTTAAAAGCATGATACCCAGTTCTTCATGATTAGTGTTCTTGATGTGCACCCTTCTTTGGCAGATTGTTTAAAAGCCTGATACCCATTTCTTCATGATTATTATTCTTAATGTGCACCTTTCTTTGGCAGATTGTTTAAAAGCCTGATACCCAGTTCTTCATGATTAGTATTCTTGATGCGCACCCTTCTTTGGCAGATTGTTTGAAAGCCTGATACCCTTCTTCTTCTTCTTAGCGTTGTCCCGCGCCGGCCGAGGTCGGAGTAGGGTCCGCTGTACGGCTTCTAGCTCTCCAGAAACATCTGTCCGTTGCGTCTTCCGAGTGGAGTCTTGCAAGGCGCAGGTCTTGGTTGAGCGTATCCATATACCTTGTCTTCGGTTTGCCTCGAGGGCGTTTGCCTGGTACTTCCATGTCAAGGGCGTGTCTTGCGATGTTGGTCGCGTCTCTTCGCATCACGTGTCCATACCATCTAACTCTCCCTTCTCGCATCTTGTCTTGTATTGGGGCAAAGCCGAGTCTCCCTCTCACAATCGTGTTACGCACACAATCTAGGCGAGTCAGTCCTAGTGTCCAGCGTAACATTTTCATCTCATTCGTGTGGATAATGTTCTCGGTTATACGCGTTGTAGGCCAGGTCTCCGTCGAATAGAGAAGCACGGGACGGATTGCTGTTTTATACATCTTTCCGCGTATGCCAGCTGTGATATTCCTATCACAGAGGACACCTGCAGCTTCTCTCCATTTCATCCAAGCTGCATTTACTCTTTGGCGTGCCGCTGCATTTGTTGACGTGTCTGAGGAGATGACAGAACCAAGGTACTTGAATTCGGAGGTCTTCGGGAGCGGTTCACCGCTGATGTGAACAGCTCCCGTCGTTTGCACTCCGATTTCCTGGTACTCGGTCTTCTTGATGTTGAGGCGTAAGCCATGCCTACTAAGAGCGTCATTCCATTCTTGGGTGCGTTTCTCGATTTCGGCACGTGTAGGAGCAGCAAGGAGAACGTCGTCGGCGTATGCGATGGTTGACGGAGCCGGAGTCAGTAGAGGACGCGTGACGGTATCCATAACCAAAATGAAGAGAAGGGGAGACAAAGCACTCCCTTGGTGCACTCCAACGTTTACTGCGAATGGCTCTGTGATGCCGACCGGAGTTCTGACAGTACTCTTTGAATCATCGTACATCGCCATTGTCCATCGAATGTACTCTTCAGGAACCTGATGATCGCGCAATGCATATGAAATAAGATCATGGGGGACTCTGTCGAACGCCTTTTCCAAATCGAGGTAGGTCAGATGGAGAGGTGATCTTTTCTCTGCGTGCTTCTCGACGAGTAAACGGAGTGCAAATATTGCATCTGTTGTGCCTCTTCCGTTCACAAACCCGCATTGCTGAGCTGGAATATCGACGATATCTCGTATGCGTGAATCCAGTATCCTCTCAAAAATCTTCATAGTGTGGTTGAGAAGGCGTATTGGACGGTAGTTGCTGCACACTCTGGCATCGCCTTTTCCTTTGAAGACTGGAACGGTCGTGGAGTAGCGCCAGATATGTGGAATTTGGCCTTGCTTTACGATGGTGTTGAACAGGTGCACGAGATGTGCTAGTCCAACATCACCCGCAAGTTTCCAGGCTTCGGTGGCTATGTCGTCCGGTCCAGCCGCTTTCCCAGTCTTCATCTTAGAGAGTGCCTTCTTCACTTCCTCGGCCGTGATGGTTGGCACGGGTCCTTGTATGGCGTGGGAAGTAGGGATGGGAGGGTGCTCAAACTCTTGGCCGCTCATTTCTTCGAAATGTTCGCGCCACCTGTTTCTGACCCCTAAAGGGTCAGTGACGAGCTTCCCTTGTTTGTCCCTTATCGTGGCTGCTCTCTGGATGTCCAAGGTGTTGCGGTGTCGAGCCTTGGCAAGCCGATAGATGGCTTTATCGCCTCCTGGTTGGTTCATCTTCTCATAGAGATCGCGGAAGTAGGAGGCTTTTGAAACTGCGACAGCTCTTTTGGCGGCTTTCTTGGCTGAGCTGTATGCAGCGCGGTCGTCAGCCTCATTTGACGTCCTCCAACTCTTGTAGGCATTCTTTTTCGCCTTGATCGCATCCTGAACTTCGGAGGTGAAAAACCAGGTGTCTTTCTCGATTCTTGGCTTTCCGGGTTTCGTCTTTCCGAGGATGCTTGCGGCGGGTGCTCTGATGCTGTCTTCAAGAAGCTTCCAATGTTCATTTATGTCCTCTGGAAACTGCTTGTAGAGTGCAGGAGGGAGTAGATTGCGATGGATGATGTGCATGAGAGAGAGACGTTCTGCTTTCCCAGTCGAGCGCCACCATTTGACACGTGTGCATTCAGGATTACGAGAAGGCTGTTTCTTTGACTTCAATATAGTCCATAAAGAGAGGGTGGTGCTGAGATGCAACATGGTCTGATGGAATGACCTTTGCATCTTTCGCGTTCCGCAGCTTTGCTCTCAGGATTAACCAAAAGTCAATTTGACTCTGATTTCTTCCGCTCTCGTATGTGAGTCCGTGAGATCGTCTCTTTTTGAAAAAGGAGTTCACGACTGCTAGATCGCATCGAGCACAGAAGTCAAGTAGCCGTTGACCCTCAGCATTGATCGTTCCGATTCCATGTCCTCCATGTTCTCTCTTACGACCTTGTCGATCTGAACCGATGTGAGCGTTAAAATCTCCGCTGATTAAGATGTCTTCATGAGACTCTCGGAGTTTGATAACTTCCTCTAGAGAGTCGTAGAAGTCCTCCTTATCAGCGTCGCTACATCCTTGTTGAGGTGCATATGCTGAGACGACAAGGAAGTGATTGTTGGACGAAGAAATTCGGACGGCCATGACTCGATCTGTAGAGCGAATGACTTCGGTTACATCATCAGCAATTTTCGAGGAGAGGATAATGCCAACACCATTTCTTGTTGATGACGTGCCATGGTATATCAGCTTGTATCCGTCTCCTATCGGCTTCGACTTGCTTCCTCTCCATTTCGTTTCCTGTACAGCAGCAATGTCAACCCTTCTTGCTTCTAGCATTGCGGCCAGCTCTCTACTGCGTCCCGTCAGTGTTCCAACATTCAATGTGACGAGGCGAATTTGGGCTGTACGCCGCGCAGACATACCCCGCCCATGGGTAGCTGCCTGTCCTCGCATATTTGACGGTCCTAGCGGACAAGGTAAGACCGCGTCGCTTCCGGGGGACGCCCTAGCTTTGGTGATATATCTTGAAGAACTTGAAGCCATGGTTTACAACAAGGGTATTCATGCGATCGGCCTGTTGAGTGGATGGTCAATCCAGCCTGGCATCGCGGAACGTGTTTGTCGGGAGTTCCTGCTAATCCTTGACCGTAGAAAAGCAGAAGATTAATCGAAAAGACGCCTCGACTCGTGTGGCCTGGACTAACCCCTCTCCGCCTGGCCAACTGGCGGATAGAACCACTGCCGGAAGTGGACTCGTCCAAAGGGGGCCCAATTTTAGCCTCACTCAGAACGTCGTTATTCCGGCAATCACGGTAGTAGGGCTGAGTGAGTTTACACCTTCCCACCGACTTTGAGGTATTGGGGCTAGGGAAGGCTAGGGGACCCAGTTCTTCATGATTAGTATTCTTAATGTGCACCCTTCTTTGGCAGATTGTTTAAAAGCCTGATACCCAGTTCTTCATGATTATTATTCTTGATGTGCACCCTTCTTTGGCAGATTGTTTAAAAGCCTGATACCCAGTTCTTCATGATTAGTATTCTTGATCTGCACCATTCTTTGGCAGATTGTTTAAAAGCCTGATACCCATTTCTTCATGATTAGTATTCCTGATGTGCACCCTTCTTTGGCAGATTGTTTAAAAGCCTGATACCCAGTTCTTCATGATTAGTATTCTTAATGTGCACCCTTCTTTGGCAGATTGTTTAAAAGCCTGATACCCAGTTCTTCATGATTAGTATTCTTGATGTGCACCCTTCTTTGGCAGATTGTTTAAAAGCCTGATACCCAGTTTTTCATGATTAGTATTCTTGATGTGCACCCTTCTTTGGCAGTTTGTTTAAAAGCCTGATACCCATTTCTTCATGATTAGTAATCTTGATGTGCACCCTTCTTTGGCAGATTGTTTAAAAGCCTGATACCCAGTTCTTCATGATTAGTATTCTTAATGTGCACCCTTCTTTGGCAGATTGTTTAAAAGCCTGATACCCAGTTCTTCATGATTAGTATTCTTGATCTGCACCCTTCTTTGGCAGATTGTTTAAAAGCCTGATACCCATTTCTTCATGATTAGTATTCTTAATGTGCACCTTTCTTTGGCAGATTGTTTAAAAGCATGATACCCAGTTCTTCATTATTAGTGTTCTTGATGTGCACCCTTCTTTGGCAGATTGTTTAAAAGCCTGATACCCAGTTCTTCATGATTATTATTCTTGATGTGCACCCTTCTTTGGCAGATTGTTTAAAAGCCTGATACCCATTTCTTCATGATTAGTATTCTTGATGTGCACCCTTCTTTAGCAGATTGTTTAAAAGTCTGATACCCAGTTCTTCATGATTATTATTCTTGATGTACACCCTTCTTTGGCAGATTGTTTAAAAGCCTGATACCCAGTTCTTCATGATTAGTATTCTTGATCTGCAACATTCTTTGGCAGATTGTTTAAAAGCCTGATACCCATTTCTTCATGATTAGTATTCTTGATGTGCACCCTTCTTTGGCAGATTGTTTAAAAGCCTGATACCCAGTTCTTCATGATTATTATTCTTGATGTGCACCCTTCTTTGGCAGATTGTTTAAAAGCATGATACCCAGTTCTTCATGATTAGTATTCTTAATGTGCACCCTTCTTTGGCAGATTGTTTAAAAGCGTGATACCCAGTTCTTCATGATTAGTGTTCTTGATGTGCACCCTTCTTTGGCAGATTGTTTGAAAGCCTGATACCCAGTTCTTCATGATTAGTATTCTTAATGTGCACCCTTCTTTGGCAGATTGTTTAAAAGCCTGATACCCAGTTCTTCATGATTAGTATTCTTGATCTGCACCATTCTTTGGCAGATTGTTTAAAAGCCTGATACCCATTTCTTCATGATTAATATTCTTGATGTGCACCCTTCTTTGGCAGATTGTTTAAAAGCCTGATACCCATTTCTTCATGATTAGTAATCTTGATGTGCACCCTTCTTTGGCAGATTGTTTAAAAGCCTGATACCCAGTTCTTCATGATTAGTATTCTTAATGTGCACCCTTCTTTGGCAGATTGTTTAAAAGCCTGATACCCAGTTCTTCATGATTAGTATTCTTGATCTGCACCCTTCTTTGGCAGATTGTTTAAAAGCCTGATACCCATTTCTTCATGATTAGTATTCTTAATGTGCACCTTTCTTTGGCAGATTGTTTAAAAGCATGATACCCAGTTCTTCATGATTAGTGTTCTTGATCTGCAACATTCTTTGGCAGATTGTTTAAAAGCCTGATACCCAGTTCTTCATGATTATTATTCTTGATGTGCACCCTTCTTTGGCAGATTGTTTAAAAGCCTGATACCCATTTCTTCATGATTAGTATTCTTGATGTGCACCCTTCTTTAGCAGATTGTTTAAAAGTCTGATACCCAGTTCTTCATGATTATTATTCTTGATGTACACCCTTCTTTGGCAGA
The DNA here is from genome assembly GCA_964056735.1 of Allodiplogaster pararmata. NCBI lineage: Eukaryota > Metazoa > Nematoda > Chromadorea > Rhabditida > Diplogasteridae > Allodiplogaster > Allodiplogaster pararmata. The sequence goes on from OZ057407.1 coordinate 28,540,483, forward strand.
TTGTTTAAAAGCCTGATACCCAGTTCTTCATGATTAGTATTCTTGATCTGCAACATTCTTTGGCAGATTGTTTAAAAGCCTGATACCCATTTCTTCATGATTAGTATTCTTGATGTGCACCCTTCTTTGGCAGATTGTTTAAAAGCCTGATACCCAGTTCTTCATGATTATTATTCTTGATGTGCACCCTTCTTTGGCAGATTGTTTAAAAGCATGATACCCAGTTCTTCATGATTAGTATTCTTAATGTGCACCCTTCTTTGGCAGATTGTTTAAAAGCATGATACCCAGTTCTTCATGATTAGTGTTCTTGATGTGCACCCTTCTTTGGCAGATTGTTTGAAAGCCTGATACCCAGTTCTTCATGATTAGTATTCTTAATGTGCACCCTTCTTTGGCAGATTGTTTAAAAGCCTGATACCCAGTTCTTCATGATTAGTATTCTTGATCTGCACCATTCTTTGGCAGATTGTTTAAAAGCCTGATACCCATTTCTTCATGATTAGTAATCTTGATGTGCACCCTTCTTTGGGAGATTGTTTAAAAGCCTGATACCCAGTTCTTCATGATTAGTATTCTTAAGGTGCACCCTTCTTTGGCAGATTGTTTAAAAGCCTGATACCCATTTCTTCATGATTAGTAATCTTGATGTGCACCCTTCTTTGGCAGATTGTTTAAAAGCCTGATACCCATTTCTTCATGATTAGTAATCTTGATGTGCACCCTTCTTTGGCAGATTGTTTAAAAGCCTGATACCCAGTTCTTCATGATTATTATTCTTGATGTGCACCCTTCTTTGGCAGATTGTTTAAAAGCCTGATACCCAGTTCTTCATGATTAGTATTCTTGATCTGCACCCTTCTTTGGCAGATTGTTTAAAAGCATGATACCCAGTTCTTCACGATTAGTGTTCTTGATGTGCACCCTTCTTTGGCAGATTGTTTGAAAGCCTGATACCCAGTTCTCCATGATTAGTATTCTTAATGTGCACCCTTCTTTGGCAGATTGTTTAAAAGCCTGATACCCAGTTCTTCATGATTAGTATTCTTGATCTGCACCATTCTTTGGCAGATTGTTTAAAAGCCTGATACCCATTTCTTCATGATTAGTATTCTTGATGTGCACCCTTCTTTGGCAGATTGTTTAAAAGCCTGATACCCAGTTCTTCATGATTAGTATTCTTAATGTGCACCCTTCTTTGGCAGATTGTTTAAAAGCCTGATACCCAGTTCTTCATGATTAGTATTCTTGATGTGCACCCTTCTTTGGCAGATTGTTTAAAAGCCTGATACCCAGTTTTTCATGATTAGTATTATTGATGTGCACCCTTCTTTGGCAGATTGTTTAAAAGCCTGATACCCATTTCTTCATGATTAGTAATCTTGATGTGCACCCTTCTTTGGCAGATTGTTAAAAAAAGCCTGATACCCAGTTCCTAAGCAGTCACGTCTGGTTTAGAAGAAATTAGACTGAAAACCGTTCTAGAAAAAAGCTATTCAAAACAGCCTTTTTGCGGCCTCTTGTTAAAATCCTATTCTTGATTCAGAACTGAAAACCGTTAAAAAAATCAAAATTACCTCAAAAATACAGTGACTCTTTATTCTATCCATCCAGAAACGATCTTCTTTGATTTTCCCGCTACCGGCGCTTTCTATTTCCGCTTGAAGCATCTTCGGCGTGAACGGTCGCACCTTCAAATTTTTAATAAGACAACTTTTTTAAAAGGAAGGTCAAAAAGTTGTTTTTCAGTGCCGCAAAAATGAGAAGAGAGCGAAAATCAGCGAACAAAATCATGAAGCTCTTTTTAGAGAATCGATCCTCACCAGATGCATTGAGTCTGAAAACTTAGGTCGAGTTTTAGAAGATGACTCGATCCCAAGAACGTGATTTGAACCTAACAAGAGGAGTCGACTCTAACACAAAGTATTGATCGACTGACCAAGCATCTGACGTGTAGAATTGCTGTCGGCGGATGATGTGACTCTGGCAGACTCCTCTTTCTCCCTGCCCGATCTTCGCCTGCACTACCAGCTCGCAGCTCGGTCGTGTCCATTGTCTGAGAGAGAGAGAGAGAGAGAGAGAGAGAGAGAGAGAGAGAGAGAGAGAGAGAGAGTTAGTAGGAAAGCTAGTGAGAGAGAGTGGAGAACCATAAGAGATAGTCTAAGAGAGAGAAGGCGTTTGAAATGAGAAATAAAGAGGATAGAGAGGGAGAGAAAAGAGAGTGAAGGAATGAGAAAGGAAGAGAGAGAGAGACAGAAGGGAAATAAAAAAGAAGAAAGAGAGAGAGAACAAGAAATAAATAGAAGGTCAGAAAGGAATGAACAGAGAGAGAGAGAGAGAGAGAGAGAGAGAGAGAGAGAGAGAGAGAGAGAGAGAGAGAGAGAGAGAGAATGAAAGAGCTGAGCTTTGGAAGTAAATATAGAGATATAAGTAAAATATTAGAGAAAGAGGGCAAGTGAGACATATGGAAAATAGGTGAGGAGAAAGAGATACTGTCAGTCACCTCATCATCCTGCTTCTTCGGCGCATCTTCCTCTTCACCGTAGTCCAGTTCTTCCTCTCCCTCACTTGCACTCTTCTCCTGGACACCCTCGTCTCCCTTTTCACACGAGATTTGCTCTTGTATCACAGCTGAGAAATCAATTGAATCAATATATCGATTGAAAAACATAACGATCAGTCTGATATAGTCGGCATCTATTAATATATGGATTTATTCAAAATACTTATTCGTTTTCAATAAAGTTAACTATGAACTTTAACTTGATAACTGTACTTGCCACCAGAAAAAAGGTGTTTCTTGCCACCCGCTAAAAAGGTTGCATATCAAGATGACTGATTAAAAGGGAACTGCAGGCCTATTAGAGAGCCCCAGAGCATGTGATGTTATAGAGAGAATGCCAACGAACAGAGCACTAGAATTTTCGGAAAGCGCATAGATTTGCGCACAGAATTGACCCACAGTCCGGATGAAATAAACACCGTGAACTGTACTACAGAAACAAAACAAGACCTGGGCTTTGTTAGCATCAAACTCAAAAAAATCTGACATGAAAATTCTTCAAGAAATTCTTTCTAGCATGGATGGTACTAGAAAGATTCCTTATAGCACTCAGAAGACCCCTTATTCTGAATTTAAAAGCAAAAATTCCCCTTCTACAAGCGAACTAACCCTTCTTTTCTTGATCTGATTTGGATGACGAAGCTTCCGCATGCATAAGAGATGCTCTGAATAATCGTAGCATTGTATTTCCGTGTTGTCATTATTATTATTATTATTATTATTATTATTATTGTATTTCCGTATCACACTAACAACTCAACTTTATACCTTTCATGTCCTCTTACTTACTAATCTTCGATATCGTTCCTCCAAAACCCTACCCCCTCTTTATTTTTCCCCCTTTTAGCAAGCTCTGGGTATCTGGATCTTCACGCTCTGTGTCCTTACTCTAATTCAGTACGATTTGTCATGATTTTGACCCGCTTTTTTTTCTTCTTAAAAATAATTAAGATCTCTCAAGTAGTATTTACATCCTTGATGGAACTTTACAACTGCAACTGAAACCGAATTTCAGGGTATTTAACAGAAAGATAGGCGTAAACCCATGACCTTTTCCACAGAAAGCCTTGTATGTTTGCTGGCATATACGATGAGTCGGCTTAGATCATCTTCTACAGTACTACCCCTATAAATAATAATAATAATCTTCCTCGCGCATGTTCCCGCCTCGCGACAGGGTACGCGCTCCCCTGAGATGCAGGACAGACCTATCCTGGTATAACCCTGCTAGCTCACTGCTAGTGTGAATAGCAGCAGTGGGGAGAGTCAGATTCGTGCATGAGAACTACCAACATTTCTTAACCCCCTTGGTTTGGGTGGATCTGTCCGGGATGGGAGTCGAACTCGGGACTCTTCGCACAATAGTCGAACACACTACCATTATGCCACGCCCGGACAGTACTACCCTATCAATCTTTACATTAAATCTCTAGTTTTCTTCTTTTTCTCAACTTCCCGCACTAACTCTGCTTTCTTCCTTGCCTCCTCTTCCAGTTTGCCCTGTCTCTGCTTCTCTGCCGTCTCTTTCTCCTTCTCCTTTCTCTCAGAATCTTCCGCTCTCTTCTTCCTCTCTTTCTCTGCCTTCTCTTCTTCCATCTGCTTCTTTTCCTCCTCCTTACGCTTTTTCTCTGCGTCTTCTTTCTTCTTCTTCTCCAACTCTTCTCTTTCTCTCTGATTCTTTTCTTCCTCTTCTTTCTGCTTCTTTTCAGCCTTTTCTTCGGCTTTTCTTTCCTCCTTTTCTTTTTCCTGGTTGTCTTTCTTCTTCTCTGTTTCAGCAGTCTTCTTCTCTTCTTCCTCCTTTTTCTTCTTTTCCAGTTCGAGTCTCTTCTTTTCGTCCTCTTTTTTCTGTTTTTCAGTCTCGACTCTCTTTTTTTCCTCCTCCTGTTTCCTCTTTTCCAGCTCCAGCTCCTTCTTCTCCTCTTCCTGTTTCTTCTTTTCTTTCTCCTGTTTCTGTTTTTCCAACTCAAGTTTCTTCTGCTCCTCTTCTTTTTTCTTCTTATCTTCTTCCAATTTCTTCTTTTCTTCTTCTCGTTTCTGTTTCTCCTCTGCGTCTTTTCTCTTCTTTTCCTCCTCTGCTTTCTTTTTCTCCTCTTCCTTTTTCTTCTTTTCCTCTGCGTCTTTCCTCTTCTTGTCCTGCTCTGCTCTCTTTTTCTCCTCCTCCTTTTTCTTCTTTTCCTCTGCGTCTTTCCTTTCCTTTTCCTCCTCTGCTCTCTTTTTCTCCTCCTCCTTTTTCTTCTTTTCCTCTGCGTCTTTCCTTTCCTTTTCCTCCTCTGCTCTCTTTTTCTCCTCCTCCTTTTTCTTCTTTTCCTCTGCGTCTTTTCTCTTCTTTTCCTCCTCTGCTTTCTTTTTCTCCTCCTCCTTTTTCTTCTTTTCCTCTGCGTCTTTTCTCTTCTTTTCCTCCTCTGCTTTCTTTTTCTCCTCCTCCTTTTTCTTCTTTTCCTCTGCGTCTTTCCTCTTCTTTTCCTCCTCCAGTTTCTTCTTCTCCTCTAGCGCTTTCTTTTTTTCCTCCTCTTGTGCTTTCTTTTTTTCTTCCTCCAGTTTCTTCTTTTCCTCCGCTGCTTTCTTCTTTTCAATTTCTTGTTTCTCCTTTTCCTCTTCCAGTTTTTTCTTTTCCTCCTCTTCCTTCTTATGCCTTTCCTGCTCCTCCTCCTTTTTCCTCTTCTCAAGTTCTTCTATTTTCCTCTGCTTTTCGTCATCTTTCTTATCTTTCACCAGTGGTTTCGACTCCTTTTCAGGGGAAGATCCTTCACTTTGGCGAATTTTCTCTGAAAAACAGTTTTTGTTTGACTTCAGAAACTTTAACCACACTATTGGAGCGTTGTACGCGATAAGCATAGATATTTCAGAGCTGGGAGGATTTTTCGATTGTTGACAGGATCATTTTAAACCAATTTTTACCGTTTTAACTAAATTCGGCTGTGCTTTAAGGTTGCGTAATAGGTTCCACGTTCAATCAATGCTAATTCACTGACATCATTTAAAACACAGCTGAAGAAAGGAAATATTCTTTCCAATCTTAAATAGACCTTTTTTTATCGATGTTAGAATAATTTTGAGGTTTATTACAAGTTTAGGTTCATGTTGTATAAATATTGAGGTCACAATGAATGCTTATTTCGTGATACTTTGTTTTTCTTGTTTCGTGAAGGTTTTCTCAATTCTGTGCTTATCGCCACTACTTTGCATTGAAAAATGTAGATAAATTATTACTATTAATCAACACTCGAGTCATATTAACCAGAATCGAGGGCGTTGAGTGGTGCTCGCCAGTTTTTATAATGTATGGCAGTGAGCCATGCATGAATCAGTATTTTTCTACCATTTTTGGTGTCTTTGGTCTATTATTATTCATTATTATTATTATTGAGAGAAGTATTACAAGTCAAGCTAGAAGGTGCGGCCAGAGATGGCAGAGAGAGAAGTATTACAAGTCAAGCTAGAAGGTGCGGCCAGAGATGGCAGAGAGAGAAGTATTACAAGTCAAGCTAGAAGGTGCGGCCAGAGATGGCAGAGAGAGAAGTATTACAAGTCAAGCTAGAAGGTGCAGCCAGAGATGGCAGAGAGAGAAGTATTACAAGTCAAGCTAGGAGGTGCGGCCAGAGATGGCAGAGAGAGAAGTATTACAAGTCAAGCTAGAAGGTGCGGCCAGAGATGGCAGAGAGAGAAGTATTACAAGTCAAGCTAGAAGGTGCGGCCAGAGATGGCAGAGAGGAGTATTACAAGTCAAGCTAGAAGGTGCGGCCAGAGATGGCAGAGAGAGAAGTATTACAAGTCAAGCTAGAAGGTGCGGCCAGAGATGGCAGAGAGAGAAGTATTACAAGTCAAGCTAGAAGGTGCGGCCAGAGATGGCAGAGAGAGAAGTATTACAAGTCAAGCTAGAAGGTGCGGCCAGAGATGGCAGAGAGAGAAGTATTACAAGTCAAGCTAGAAGGTGCGGCCAGAGATGGCAGAGAGAGAAGTATTACAAGTCAAGCTAGAAGGTGCGGCCAGAGATGGCAGAGAGAGAAGTATTACAAGTCAAGCTAGAAGGTGCGGCCAGAGATGGCAGAGAGAGAAGTATTACAAGTCAAGCTAGAAGGTGCGGCCAGAGATGGCAGAGAGAGAAGTATTACAAGTCAAGCTAGAAGGTGCGGCCAGAGATGGCAGAGAGAGAAGTATTACAAGTCAAGATTGATATCATAGATATAATACCGAGTAGCAGAATCGCTTTTTAGAGCGAAAGACCTACAGACGGCCTCCCCTCAAAAACCTCAATCATAGCTCACCAAACTAGTAAGATTTATCACGGTGGCCCGCCTGGACCCCCAGAAGCTTTTAATGGTGAAGAAAAAATAAAAGAAGGCGGTTGATACGGAGTGCTTGTAATACAACTAAGTTTCAATAGATCAACTCCGGTTCCAGGTAAAAAAAAATCAATTTGATAAATGAAGAATGAACGTACTTCAGTAAAAAGACCAAAATTTATTGAAATTTCCCCCTCTCCCTCCCGGTCACCCGCCATAAAAATACTTTTTCCGCACATCCTGGTAACCTATGACCTCAATAATGGTTATTAGAGCTATTCTGGTTACGAATTCGAGAAAAAAATTTGAAAAAGAAGCTCAACAGTCGTAACTCTGCTCAAAAAAACTTTCGTTTAGTTGAAATTGAATTTTTTTTAACCTATTCGAGCAATCGACCTAGTGAAAAATCGATACATTTTTTCACCTTTGATACATATCACTCGGGCTCATTATTCTAGGCTATACGGCCGAATGAACGGTCGCTTTAATGTTTTTAACACTAAAAATGCAGGGTGTTTCTTAGCACACGCATAACTTTTCAAGCGCATAGATTTTTAAAATTTTCAGAGTTCAACATTCAATTTTTCCAATGATTAGGAATTACCGTACGAAAAATCCGAGAAAAATTACTTGCAAGTGCATAGATTTCAATGCTTTTCAGGTTTTTTGGAGAGCGCATAGATTTTTTTACACGCAGTGCGGGTCAGATAAAAACCCTGTAAACATGCCCAACCAGCAGCGCTCTTCTGTTGCTCCAAAGCTGCAAGTTGCCGCGCGCGATACATGGCAACGATTGGATTCTCCGTCTCCGTGGCAGCAGAAGCTTCCTGGAAAAAAGAAGAACGTGTCACATAGTTCATCAAAGGTCTACTGTAACTCTTTGAAAGTAGAGAAAAACGACCGCTTTTCGAGCGGAGACTTTGGAATAATGAAAATATAGCTAAGTTGAGGAGCGAAGAAGAGATAGCTATTCATCATCCTATCGTTCAAAGAAAATTCTTAATCGTTCAAAGAAAATTCTCAGCAGTGCTGGTAACATATTATCGGTTAGCTTTTTCCTTATTGCAAGTTATATCACACTCCATGTATTGATCACAGATTCCACACACTTCTAAACGATTGTATTCACATGAAACTTTCTGAACTTCTGATTTCAAACTTACATTTTGTCTAACGGCCAAATTCGCAGAAGAAATAGAATTTATTGATCGAAGAAAACATTTATAATCAAATTTATGAGAAAATTTCAATTTGTTCTTAATTGAAACACATAAAACCAATAAACAAAGATTCATTGATTAACTTTTTCATGACTGCGGAAAAATTCGAGAGCCAAAATTTATCAAAACTATCGAATGTTTTTCTCTAAGTAAACAATTCGTCATGCTTCGATCATTCAATTTGTATTATACACCTAGCTCATCCGATGAATCTGGTGGAACTGTCAAAAAGTGTCAGTCGGAACAATTAAATAATAAAAAAACACACATCTGAAGCTGTTGATTCCACGACTTCTGGTGTTTTCGAAGCACTAGCTTGGGCTGTTTCATTTTTGATGAACTGGAAAAAATAATCAATTTATAATAAAAATTATAAGGTTTGAATTTCTACCAAACGCAAGCAGGGGTTTTTTAGTGTGCGAGAAAAAGGTACAGATGACTAAATATGTATAAAGTGCCGACTTTTTTGGAAAACGGTGATTTTTGATACCCCCCTGTTGGGGTAGTTATCGTAGTGAAATTGAAGCGTACTTCTCTAAAGAATCATACAGTATGACTTTTTACCAAGTCCCTTCTATGGTTGGAATCAGGGGTTAAATAGTGACCGGATCGGTCCCTTCCAGGGGTTAAATAGTGACCGGATCGGTCCCTTCCAGGGGTTAAATAGTGACCGGATCGGTCCCGTCGGTGGAAACATCTACACACATTATTGAAAAAAAACTCCCTCTCTTTTCTTACCCTTTTCCTTCATCCCCTCTTCTTTTTCCTCCAAACTTTGAGCGGCGGATACATGTAAACCCAAATTGGGCGGCTCCATTTAACCCATGGTTGGAATCTTTGTGGGGCTGCTTCTAACTTGGTAGTTTCTATGAAACTATCGCTTATGATGATGCACTTTCAATGACTTCCCAAACAAAACATAAAAAAGAAAGAATGAGATCAGCAATTGAGAACAAACAAACCAAGAACGAACAAAAAAGTTTGCTCATCTGCTCTAGTAGTTATGATGATGAGGATGAGCCCCCCCCCCTATATAGTTATTATGATGAGGATGAGGCCCTATATAACGCTCAGCAGATCAGCAATAATGGAGCAAGGGCTTTTTTCGAAGTTTTATTTCTCACTCGTGTTGCAGTTTATTCTTTAGAGTCTTCTTTCTTCCTCTCCTCTTTTTTTTCTTTTTTCCACTTTACTTCTTATTTTTCAAAAGTGGTTCAGTATTTTATTTAAAACTCTGCCTTGTGCTTAATCGTTTTTTAAGGGTGGCATAATTTGAGTGGGAGAGATTGGGAGAGATTTACTACCCTCTTCGCTTTTTCCTCAATAAGTATTGAAGTAATCGCTGATTTTTTTTACGGGTTCTTATAATACTCTGAATTCAACTCGTAAAAAACTTTTTTTTCGGTTTCCGCCCATTTCGGGCAATAGTTTTGTGTACGTTTCAAGTGTTTTGAACAAACCTCTAAAAGCCGCTCTACAAGGACCGATTTGTTCCCAACGGATGACAAGTTTCGGCTGCGGAGTTCGTCACGCAGCTCCACGACTTTAAGAGAAGACAGCAATTTTCCACCCACCAAAGGATCGTCGCTCATTTGCTGCAAAAAAACTTACGACAACAAAACTTATTTCCGCGTTTAAAATCAGTTCATCAAGAAAATTCGCTTCAAATTTTGTTTCCGATACAATGCAAATTCAGGTTCTTTTTACATACTTCGTATCTATACCAACTGAGAATGAAACAAGGGGGGGGGGGGTCCTACTCTATACCAACTGAGAATGAAACAAGGGGGGTCCTACTCTATACCAACTGAGAATGAAACAAGGGGGGGTCCTACTCTATACCAACTGAGAATGAAACAAGGGGGGGGTCCTACTCTATATCAACTGAGAATGAAACAAGGGGGGGTCCTACTCTATACCAACTGAGAATGAAACAAGGGGGGGGGGTCCTACTCTATACCAACTGAGAATGAAACAAGGGGGGGGTCCTACTCTATACCAACTGAGAATGAAACAAGGGGGGGGGGGGTCCTACTCTATACCAACTGAGAATGAAACAAGGGGGGGTCCTACTCTATACCAACTGAGAATGAAACAAGGGGGGTCCTACTCTATACCAACTGAGAATGAAACAAGGGGGGGTCCTACTCTATACCAACTGAGAATGAAACAAGGGGGGGGGTCCTACTCTATACCAACTGAGAATGAAACAAGGGGGGGGGTCCTACTCTATACCAACTGAGAATGAAACAAGGGGGGGGTCCTACTCTATACCAACTGAGAATGAAACAAGGGGGGGGGGTCCTACTCTATACCAACTGAGAATGAAACAAGGGGGGGGTCCTACTCTATACCAACTGAGAATGAAACAAGGGGGGGGGGTCCTACTCTATACCAACTGAGAATGAAACAAGGGGGGGGGTCCTACTCTATACCAACTGAGAATGAAACAAGGGGGGGTCCTACTCTATACCAACTGAGAATGAAACAAGGGGGGGTCCTACTCTATACCAACTGAGAATGAAACAAGGGGGGGGGTCCTACTCTATACCAACTGAGAATGAAACAAGGGGGGGGGGTCCTACTCTATACCAACTGAGAATGAAACAAGGGGGGGGGTCCTACTCTATACCAACTGAGAATGAAACAAGGGGGGGGCGGTCCTACTCTATACCAACTGAGAATGAAACAAGGGGGGGGGGGTCCTACTCTATACCAACTGAGAATGAAACAATTGAAACATGGAGAAATTAAATCAAGGCAGTGACTTTTTAACAATACTATGTAGAAAATTTGGGACAAGATCAAATTCTTAAAAACGTTTCCAAAAAACGCTTTTCGAATACTCATGAGAGCCGTGGGATCATTCGATGATTTAAAAATTAAAGGAGAGCCTCTATTCTTCATCTTAGGAAAACCCTTTTATACCTATTGCATCTGTAGCCCTCTGGCTTTAAGGTCCCCATTTTTCCCTTTTTCATTTTCTGCTTTTTGACAGAGTGGAGTGGCAACATTACAAAATTTCTGCATATTCAAACTTATATTTGAAGTACGATAAGTCAAGTAGGACTGCTACTGATTTGTTTTAATAAAACTCTCTATAGAAGTGCTCAATATTTATATTGTTTATAGCCGATACACATAAAAACACTTTTGAACGGATAAGAAACATTTAATACCTAATTCGACAACTTTTGAACGGATAAGAAACATTTACTACCTAACTATTTTCGAAAACAGAAATTGCCTCAATAAACTCAATAGAAGAATTAATTATGCCTAATAAATATATTGCTAACGTTCAAGAAAATATAAAAACGGATGGGAAGATATAATGAAACTTGTAATGAATTTTCAAATTCTCGAAAAACGGACCAATCGAACCCGGAGTAGTAGTTATACAAAAAAAAAATTCGAACAAACAATCTTTTCACACGCTGTTTTATTAACAAAACAAAAAACTCATTTCAAATAAATAACTGCTACGGTTGTTTCCTTGTTTACAGCGCGTGGAAGCTTTTTTGCAGATACTACTTATGTTAATTTACGGGCGACGTTCGCAGAACAGGAAGAGCAAACGACTGAGGCATTTTAGACTTTATTAAGTAATAATTTTATTTCAAGCCGTATTTCAAGCCAAAAAAACTTTATATTGTATCACTGCATCCCTAGAAAAGTTTTTTAGTTTATCTGTGGCCGGTTCCACGGCGTTTGTTTTCTTAAACTCGTTATCCAGGAAACATTAGCCCGGAGAACGAGTAATCCCGTTCCAAAAACAATCTTTGTTTGTATAACGTTTGTATGGAAAACGTTATCCCGGAATAATGTTATCCGGAAAAACACTGAAGCACTTCGAATAATAATGGAAATGGACAGCTACCACCTGCTGTTACAAAAGACAATTATTAGGCTGCGCACTCTTTTGTTCACCAACCGTTTTTAACCGTAAAAAATTAAAACTGATTTGCTCACATACAGTTAAAAATTTGCTCACATACCTCAAATTTTTACGGTTAAAAACGGTTGGTGAGCAAAAGAGTGCGCAGCCTTACTCGGGAAGAACTACTTATTTCCGAAAAACACGTCTGCAGATAGAAATTTTTTAAAAATAATTTTTCTGCTATTTATTACTGCAATTACCATCTTTTTTATCATCGATCAAGACTTATCGTCTACGCTTGGGCGAAACTTCTCGTGTTTTCAATTACCACCTGAATAACAATGTTCTAGAAGTGTCTACTCATGTGAGAGACCTTGGAGTCCAACTAGTCCCATCTCTTCGCAGACATGACGAAATTCTTGAACGAACTGTGAAGGCTACTAAAGCAATGTACGCTATGCTCCGCTCTATAACTATCAATGAATCCCAAGTACTTGTTAAGTGTTTCAATACATATGTTCTACCTCATCCAGAATTTGCCTTTTGTCTATGGAATCCAATATACCGGAAGGATTCTGATCTCCTAGAGAAGGTTTTGAGTTTTTTTCTAGAATTCTCTTTTATCGATGTTTCCCACAGCCGGATTACCCTCTCAGCCTTCCATGTTATAGAGATCGACTGAATCTAGTTTGCCTGAGTACTTTAGCTGAAAGAAGGGTGATTTCAGACCTTAAATGGATTGTAAGATCTTCAATGATAAGTCTATTATTGAAAAATCCCGCATTTTCAACACACCTCCCCCACTCGTACAAATACTAACGGTATTGCAATTGAATGTACTTCTTCCACTTCTAGATTCTATTGTTTTGGTTTACGGGATTCAAGAATGTTTCACGGAATCTCGAATGAAATCTTGAATTCAGGTACAGTAGAGCAGTTCATAGGTCGTCTCCGAAACGAGAATGTGCTAAGTGAACTGGAGAATAATCAGTAGCATTTATGAAATTGCCTTACCTGTCACCACACTTATGTATGTATGTATCATTTAAAATGTGTCTCACCATAACCTTGCATTGTAAAATGTCGATAAAATAAATAAAAAAATAAATAAACTGCTTACTGTTTCAAAATGTAAATGTTTTTTGTTGTTTTAATCCTTTCTCACTTTACACTCTAAAGTGTTATGCTTTGCTCGATTTGCCCTCTTTTCATCTAACATACTTTGACCCGTATTTCATGGCGAATGCAATAAATATAAAATGTACTTTCCGTACAGTCTCTGAATTTGCATATTTTTAGTGTTTTTGCACTCTGTTTATTTTTTTTCTAAAACTTTTCAGAAAGGTAGTTTGAAGGTATTATAGTGACGCCTTGTTGAGATGAAAATGCTTGATTCACAAATACCTACACAGTTCTCTTCTTTCTTCTCTCTAAGGCTTAAGCTTCTATTCTTGAGCTCGAGCCATTCTTTTTTTCTCTAACGCAAGGCAGTTCACGACCGCCTAAACCATATATCTATAGGGCTTGGCGTAGCAAGGTTACAGATATCTATAGGGCTTGGCGTAGCAAGGTTACAGATATCTATAGGGCTTGGCGTAGCAAGGTTACAGCAGCCTTCGAAAAGATGAACCGTCGCTTGAACCTTAATTATATAAAGGAAACAGTGTAACGGGTTGATGATGCTCTTATCCTATGTGAATAACTCTTTAGAATGCTGGAGTCACCGCTTCCAAGTTGCTTTAAACTTATCTTTTACCTCTAGAAATCTGACCAACTGATCGCTGTGCTTAGGGAGTGTCGGGCATGATATTCTTTTTACATGTTTCGTGGAAAAGTGTAAGATTTCGATATGATTTATACGATAAGGTTCCAAGGTGTCCAATTCTTGCGAGAAGCCGGGCTTTATCTTTTCGATCAGGAGAAATGAGGCAATTATACAGAAAAAAAGTTCATAATATCTAACTTTGATGCTAAGTTTATATTATCTTTTCCTAATGTCAGATAAAACGTTAAACGTGTTCTATCTATATCGATAAATTCGATAGAAACCTCTTGCGATCTAAAAGTCACAAATTTCTCGATTCATATCTTACTAAAATGATTTTTCCAGTAAAAAAAGAGAAAATTAATTTTTAAAAATCTACAGAAAGAAATCATGTTTTCGTAGGAAAGTGCTAAGAAAGAAATATGCATTATTTTTTTGTACGAAAATAGAAAGTAAGAGAGAAAAGGTGTTTAAAATGTTTCGAAAAACTGTTTTCCTGACTGTTATCCTGGGGAACCCAGGATAACAAATTCGTACAAAAAATTGGTCAGGAAAACCAAAGTCCAAAAAAAATTAAGTTTCTTGGAACGCAAAAAAACGGGAAAACTAAATACTTTAGTCGTTATAACACTTTAGTTCGTAATAAAGATGTTCTTGGAACCGGTCACTGGTCGTTTGAATGCTAGAAATTTGAGCAAAAACCAAGATACAATACATTTCTTCCAGCTAAAGAACCAAATAGTCGTCTTTGTCCTTAAAATCAGTTGAAAACATTACGCATCTCCCTGAAAACTCATTTTCAAGGTCGAAACTACTTTTAAATTTTGACGTCTCTAGCTCGAAAATGAAGCGTTTCTACGTTTTTAAAAGTATAATAGGCACATAATAGACATGTAGAACATTTTACTCTTCTCCCACCTAATAAACGTTTTACTCTTCTCCCACCTAATAAACGTTTTACTCTTCTCCCACCTAATAAACGTTTTACTCTTCTCCCACCTAATAAACGTTTTACTCTTCTCCCACCTAATAAACGTTTTACTCTTCTCCCACCTAATAAACGTTTTACTCTTCTCCCACCTAATAAACGTTTTACTCTTCTCCCACCTAATAAACGTTTTAAAAAACTGAACGTTCAAAAAATTGAGAAGTCCACATCTGCTGGCCACGATATGATCTTAAATTATACTGAAATTACAAAATCGATTGTTTACACTCTCTCTGATGCATGTCAAGTTTTGTTCAGCAATACGATCAGCACCCATCTCTGGTTTCTCCTTCATTACCTAGTTTCCGTGATTTCAAATCGCTTGAAAAGGTTCGATAAAAAAACGTCCAATCAATGTTTTTCAAAACAAATTCTTGATTCAAACATGTTTCGAAAAAAAAGCTAGTTTGTGTGGGCTCAAACAAAATCTACTATTTTTGTTTAACCGTTTATGCTGGCACATTACCAGTTAAACTGTGTAATTGAGTTTTTATTAGTTAATCACCTTTTCTTTTTATAACAGCACAATTAACAAGAACGGACAGCGGCATATCCCCAATGCGGTCAACTCAGCGCGAGAATGAACAATGAAATTTGAAACATGTTGAGTTAAAAACTTGTTCCAGTTATGAATTCGTAATAAGCCAAAATCAAGTTAATTGGTTCCATATTCTCATCATCTTTCGATGCCAAAAGTATATCTAACCTCTCTCTGAGCTCTTCCTTCCTACTGTTAATAACAAAAACACAAAAAATGCCCCAATGTACTTCTCTCTCCATCCGTATGCAGAAAAAAAATTCATTATACAATAAGTTACTCAGTTTCTGATCTTGATAACGTAAAAACTGAAAAGTGTCCTCGGTGATGTAATGGGTCAACTCTCACTTTTGGTAAGAGAGACGAATGGGTTCGACTCCGTACGGTGTTTCCGAAAATTATCGAACGCGTGGTTTCGATCGAGTTCAAGAGGCACTAAATAAAATTCGCCGCTAAATAATAATAAAAACTCAAGAAATCCACAGTTTATTCAAAATAGCGACGGCATCTGTCGGTAGTCTAATCCGACCACTTTAGTTTTCCAACTTCATTTGAAAAACCATTCAATTACTTTTTAAATATAACCAATTTCTAAAGTAAAACTGTAGTTAAGTTTTTATTCCCAGATTTGATAAGCCTTTTAGATTGAGAACATTATAGATTGAAAAACATTTTCTACCATGGCTATACTGTTTCTGAAAGCACGACTCAGGAAAAATTGTTATGGTCAATGTTTTAAATGCGAATAAATTTATTGGTACTACAATGGCAACAAATGATTCCAATATGTAGAAAGAGAGACATATAAAGAGACAGAAAGAGAAAGAGTGAGAGAGTATCAAAGATATAGATAAAAAAGAGACATATACAAAGAGAGAATCAGAGAGAGAAAGTGAGTGAGAGACAGAGTAATCCAACCAAATTGAAGTGAATAGTCAAATAGAGATGACAGTAGAGAATAGAATAGTCAAATAGAGATGACAGTAGAGAATAGAATAGTCAAATAGAGATGACAATACTTTTTAAAGATGAAAAAAACCACGGAAGGGTAAGAATAACAGAGACAAGAAGAGAGGCTTAGTAAGAGAGAAAAAGTGGAACAAAAAGGAGAGAAAGTATGCAAAAAAGATCAGGTTGAGAGCGAATGACAACTAAAAATTTGCTTGATCAACCCTAGTGTAACGAAGCGTTAGCGTTTCTCAGCTACTGCATTGCTCAGGTCAGCATTGCATTGAAGCCTTTAATTAAGCAATGTGTTTCCGTAGTGATTCTTAACACGCTCGAAATCCCGGTGGCTTGGTTCGATCCCGCCAGGCGGCCTTATTTTTTCTTTTTTTTCTTTTGTTATGCTTCTGACTTCGATCCCAGTCAGGAGCAAATCCACCCAAACCGAGGAGGGTGATGTAAAGAAATATGATTTTACTATTACACGGGCTGGTCCAGCTGGTCCACAAGCTGGAGTCAAACGGATTTGACCCCTCTTCTCTAACCGGTAGTCCAATTTCGAAGTCCGTTTCTGCTAGCATATATCCTTGTTTTACAATAATAAATTTTATCTCGATGAAAATAGGCGACTCACCCTTGTGGTAGGGAACCGTAGTTTTTTAATTTAGTCATCAGTAAAATTCAGCGATGTTGTCTGCGTTTGAAGTAGCGAAACGCTAGAAAATACATTATTTGGTCTCGCTGAAGGCTTCCCTTTAGACGTTTTTTTTACGAATACATACCTGCATAATAAAGAGGCATATGAGATTCTTTTCAAGATTAGCCTCTTTTTCTGAGAATCAAGTCTTCTTTCAATGATTACTTCCGCGAGGAAAGACTTAAACTTACCATTGCCTAAATAAAAACGCTAGAGACTGGAAAAACAAAAACATATGATACTATCACGTTGACCTTTCTTTTTTTTGAATTTTTTGTTGTGATTTTGGTAAATTCTAGCTAATGGATACTGTAATTGATGAAAACCAGTTGAAATTCTTTTCAGGGTCGTCAGTAACCTATTTGTCTTATCAAAAAAAACTGATGAGTTAGGAATAAATTCGAGGGAATTTAAATTATAGCTCAAGCCGAATGGAAGGAAGAATAAGCAATGCAGTTAAAGATTGTACAACCTTTAGTGTTAAATTATTATAATGAAAGATGAAGCTTCATCACTTTTTTCCTACACTTTCACTAATTCTAATCCCACGTGTGAAAAATGTGAGCACAAGAGAAGGTTTTGTTCTGGTCTAGCATTTTACCTTCTTTCTTTCTTTTTTTAAAAACAAACTTTTACAGTTTACAAACTGCACTTTCTTCTCTTTTTTTACAGTTTACCAACTTCACTTTCTCTGATTCAGTTACTATTTAAAGCTTTTTTGTTCAAAGTTGAATATTGAATATTGAATAGCTTTATCACCAGAGGATAACTTGTTAAGGGTCATCACTAACATGGTTGACAGAGAGGGGATAAGAAAAGCGGAAATTGGGTATAGGAATAAGCAACTGTGGCGTTGCACTGAAGAGTCTCGGTAGACCGCTTAGTGTTTCAACCTCATACCGAATAGTTTCCACGATATCTTGAATCCGAGCATAGAAGATTATAGAAGAATACGCCGATCATTACCAAGAAGGCACGAGTAGCAGTTATTGTAGAGTGAAAATGATGAGAACAACCATCTCGGACGTATGGAGAAGGAAAGAATGTTTTGTTTTAAGTTAGTGGGTCAAAAGGACTATTCAAGTCAATATTGCGCTAAAAAGTTGTCCACCTTCACGCGATGCAGTACGGTAGTCCCAAGACGGCTAATAACATAACATCTCTTTTCCGGAAACAATTTAACATTTCTAAGATCCACTCGGACTTTGAACATACCCTTATTACCCTAATTTATACGTTGTGGGGATGGTTTGGATTGTTAGGTCATTTTGGATTGTTCGGTTCTTATGTGTTCAACTCCTGCCTTATACCGAATTTAATTTTCAGCGACTAGTGACGACGAAGAACTTGAAAAATTGCCCTTTACAGCTTTTGAAAAAGCACCGGTAATTGCCAGCATAGTTCACCAAAGTTCTAGTGTAACTCTTGAGAATTCAAAAAAAAACTACCGCTCTTCGAATTATTCCAGACTCCCTCGCTCTTCGATCAGGGAAGTCTGGAACAATTAGAAGCGAGCTTAAGGTAAAGAGCGGTTAAGAGATAGCTAGTCATTATTTCAGACTCCATCGCTCAAAGGACGGTTGTTTTTTTAAAAGATTCTCAACAGTGTTGTTGACCTAAGATTGCCAGACAGATAGTTTAAGGCTTTAGTCGTAGAAACACTGAAGGTGATCGCGAAGGATTATATATAAAGTAAATCTTAAATCGGATTGAGCAAAAAATGTGTGTAGTTTTGAAAAAGAAAAAAAAAGCAAACTTCGAAACCCTACGGAAGGAAGTCCAACAAGCTAACTAACCAAAACATGCTGAAGCGTGCGATTTGCAGCAGCCAGTGTTTCCCGTTCTATAGCTTTTCTCGGAAAGAGAAAGTAAGGATGAAAAGTGGATTTACAGAGGTCTTCCTTCGTTGGTTGTTGTTTCAGAAAAATATCGGTATCCGATTTCCGACCGGAGAAATTTCGTTCAGGATAATTTTCTTTGCCGCTCTCTCGATGTACTTTGTGTGATGGGAAAGCTTTTTGAGTGATGGTATTCGGATTACTGTGGGAGTAACGGATATAGGAAGGAGCTTTTTGTAGCCGACATACGGTTATTTGTAGATGCATAATGACTGCGTGAAAGAACGCAGGTTTTAAGGAACCCAGAATTAGGAAATAAATGAGAGCAAAAAAAGAAGATTTTTGTCGAATTTTGAACGAATTGAATAATATTGTAAATGAATGGGTTGGTTCCTCTCCACGCTTCAGTGTCTACTAGACGCATTCTTTTGAAGAATATCAGAATGGAAAGCAAGCAGCCTTTGAAGTTTATTAAACTTTAGAAAGTTAAAAAATATTTAAGTACGTATGATAATACATTAATAACTGATCGATTTAATATTTCAAAGAGAAAGAAGCAAGGATGAATAGAGATTATGTTAATTTAACAGAAATTCTTGTTTGCAAATCCTGAGGGCACTACTGCATAATATGTTTGATACATGTTAATTTAATTTGTGAATTAGATTTAACTAGAAAAGCTATTTAACAGTAACTCAGGTTTGAAATCACTTTTCAAAACAAAAAAAAATAATTTGTAAACTTATTTGCTGTTTCTTGTATGCAAATGAGTTTTTAATAGTACTATGTATATCAAACTTCCGGAGAATAAAAATAGAGAAAGAGAGGCAGAGAGAAAGAGACAAAAAAGTAGAGATATAGAAAATAGAGTAAGGAAAGTAGAGGAAACTGAAAAAGGTATTAGTCCCTTACGAAAAGTAAGAGACTAATAGTGAGAAGATTTCGAAAATAAATTTTTCAAAAAGCTTCTCAACTTTGCACGTCCTGAACAAATTTTTCTTATAAATATAATGATCTTTCTTCCCCCAGAGAACCTTCGATTTTGATTTTGGTTTGTTTACCAGTCAACTTTTTGAAAGAACTTATGTTTTTTTTAATAGAAAATATTCAAATTATCCAAAATAATTGACGCAAATAAAAACCTTTTTCTTAAAAAAGTACATGTTGTTCCTTTTTTTGCTCTGAAAGCCGCTACTGATTCGACCAATCTTCTGCCCGGAACCCAGCCATTTTTAGGATTAGAAAGAAGTTCCTTTCAGAATTTTCAGCACTAAAATTACACAATACATTGCTTCCACGCTAATCTTATTGTAACTCAAGTTCAAAACTCATTGATGTGATGGGACTTGAAGCCGCAGTCATTCAAACGATTCTAAATAACTTTTTTTAAAATTTACAATTTAAGTTATGATAAAGAAAAATTAAGAATTGTTATAGAATGCAGACACGTGTTCTTAATATTTTTGTTGTTTTCTGAAATCTCGAAGTATTGTTCGTTGCGAGATTAGAACGTGTCTTCCACGACTTTAGACCAAAGAAGTATGTAAATGTAAGTCAAACCGAACGGCATTGAGATGACATACAAACCACATAATCGGTCATCTTCTCTCGACCATTGAGAAAAGAAGGTGAATCTATTACAAAATTCAGGCATCTTTTATGTGGATTGTATATTGCAACACACACTATACACACATTTGTCTCGTTACTAAGCCACACCGCCTCTTCAGCGTAACTTTTACCTAAGCCTGAGCGGAAAAAACAGTGAAAATTACCTCAGAGCCTAAGCCAGAGCAACAAAAAAAAAAAACTAAAATGTAAATCGCACTACACAAAAGTTGCCTGAATTTTGTAATACCCTAACCTTGCTTTCTCAATTGCCTCTTCTCTCTGCTGCAATGACTCTATACCACTATACAGTTATTGTTATTCCAATGAAAGGGCCAAAATTAAATAGGGATTCAAATGGGAAAAGATAAATGATGACACCTGGAGGTCTTGTTCAAGTACCTTTGTTTACTTGCCAGATTTAACCAAGATTTTTTTCTCACGTTTACTTGCCAGATTTAACCAAGTATCAGTCCCAAATGCAGATGTATACCTGGGTCAAAATAGGCGTACTCAGATAATGAGACACCATTGGTGGGGTCAAAATGCTTAAAATCAAATATCCGAAAAATGACTTTCAAGACTATGTTTGAAAGAGAGAAAAATTGACTTTTAAGGTGCTAGTTTTCAGACCCGATTAATACCCTAACTGAGTTGTTCACAGAAGATAAGATTAAGTTCGCGCAAACCAATCAGCCAAACAAAGCTTTCCGCTGCTTAGGCGAGAAACGCTCTTTTCGAATAGGCTGACTGGATAACCGCTGGTTCAATTCGAGTGGTTAAAGGCGTCAAAAATCTGACTCTAAATCTCCTTCTCTCCATCTTCTCTCTCCCTCCCTCCCTCTCTCTCTCTCTCTCTCTTTCTCTCTCCCTCTCTCTCTACCTTATCATCCTCTATTTTTCTTTGCGTTTTTCTCCCTCTCTCCAACTCTCTGTCTATCTTCCTCTTTCTCTTACTCCTTATGTGACAAACTACTATTATTGTGCAGAAATATAGGGATTAGGAAAATATAGGAAAAAGTCAGCAATAAATTTTTTTAGAGCTAAAATGATGATGCCAAGTCTTTTTGTAAAATAAACGGGAACTAACTAAACTTGAAAATCAGTTTAATTTGAAATAAGAGTTAGATGAACAATCATCATATCTAAATGTTTAACCCAAAACTTGTGTTTTTTGTGCTTGAGCTATCAGGCATTAATATTCAGGAGTAAATTGACAGGCTCTAATTGTCGTCGTTTGAAAAGCACGATCTAGTTATCAAGTCTGGATTTTAAAACCCAAGTAGTTGATCTTCAACACTAAAAGACTCGAACTGTCAGTTTGAAAGGACGAATTCAAACGACTACGCTGAAGCGGGACTAGGAAGACACGGTTAAACTTGCAACACAGGCCCTGAAAACAGTTTCGCGTTGGGAGAATGATCACTTAGAGTGGCAAATTCTAATTACTTTCCTCATCTTTTAGTCATAAAAATCGTTCGAGACTGAGTCAAATAGAGTCGGGTAGATTAAAGTTGTTAGACCATTTTCAAGTGTTAGGAGAATTTCGAACTGCATCGTTATTCAGGCCCGTGTCTTACTTCTCAGCCTATTAGGACTCGATCGACAAGCTTATTAGGACTGTTTGTACTTACTGATGTACTCTCTGGGCTCTCACTGATGAGCCCCACCCAGAGAGCGCAGAAGTCTGTCTGAGCGGGGGCGAAACAAACTTTTGTGAATTAGCGTCATCGCAATGATCGAGATAGTGATAAAGCTTGAATATTTTCTCTCTTCATTCTTCATTTTCATAATGGATATTTGTGATTGTTTTTAGGACTCGACATGTATACTTGGAATTTTTAAAGGATTTGACAGGTATACTCTTGTTTACTTACTTTGTACGTAAGACCAAAAAAGGTTTGGCAAAAAAAGTCTCGTAGGAAAATGTTGGATACTTTGAAAAAACGCCAAGATACGATCGAGAGAAAATACCGAGAATTAATGTGGATGTATATCAATGTTTATTCTATAATACTTCCTTTCACCTTTAATTTGTTTAACTACAGAAAATATTTCGATCACTTCCGCAGACAAGAATAAACATTCCAATCCAATGAAATCCATTGAGTCTCAGCCCATCGTTGCTTGAAAAAGATTAACTAAGAACAATAGTTGATATTCCAATCAAATGTTGAAGGGTGGAATCTTTATATTAATGCCTCACAATTTGAATGTGTTTTGAAAATATCATTTCAATCATATTATCCGCCTTTTCTTGTATGGGAAGTGACTTTTTCAAGAAAACTACAATGCATTCCATCTCTGATCCCCGCTGAGTCCTCGAACGTGATGTAGATTATAATGGTATGCCACGGTGAAAATTCAAATGACGCATTGTTCCCGCCCTCCTCTCTTCTCTCAATTCGTTGAAACTCCTTCATTTACGACATAATTCCGTGTTGTGATGTATGATGTTGAGGGACTGAAATTCGTTACATTTCCTCGTGTTAGTCGAATGTTTACATTATCCGAAGAAAACAAGCCGCGAGATTTGCAGAAAGCCGAAATCTCCCGTTAATCTTTCTCTAGCGATCTCGTGTGATAACATCATTCGAAAGCTGCTCAGAAAGGTTTCAGCATAAAATTCTAATCTTTCACTACTTTTCATACTTATATCGGAGACATCCAGACTTATATACCTCAATGTTTGACTATGCGGAAGTGTTTTGAAACTATAACCTCGATCAAATTAATCACTTCCTTGTCTTGTTATTGGTTTCAGATTAATAAGGACCCTTTCTCATACCTTAAGACCATAACTGCTGTATATCAAAAGGGTTCTCATGCACATTGGAAAGCCAGCTGACCATGCATATGATGAGTTTTATATGCGGGTGTAACAAATTGAGTATACAAAAATCAGTGAAAATTTTAAACTGGAGGAGATTTTTATACGAGATTATAATTGTAAGATTATCAATTCAGAAAAAGAATACCAAAGTAGGTACTTTTCAATAGAAATAACAGTTAAGGGAATGTAATTAAAATTGGTTTAAAATGTTTTGTAAAATCCTTTTCCACCATTGCTGAGCCTCTTTAAAAGACTGATCGGTGTGGATGAGCTTTCCTGAAAAACGACGCGTTTATGTCATTCTATCTCTTTACCTCTGTCTCTTTTCAATTATGCCTATCTTTCTTTCTCTCTCTCTCTCTTACTCTCTCTTTCTCTCTCTCTCTCTCTCTCTCTCTCTCTCTCTCTCTCTCTATCTCTCTCCGCCCTCTTACTTAACTTTCCTCACTTTCTGATTTCTCCCGCCCATTCTTATTCTTCTTTCAATATTCTTACTGTATTCTCTCAGTTCTTCGGAAAACGTGCGGAAGATAACTTCCTTTTCTATCAAATCAAAACAGTTGTGTCGGAAGGAAACACAATCTACGCCACAATTAATCAGTCCTTAAAATATGCATCCAAAGGACTTTCTGTTATCCGCGTACTCGGCCTTCTCCAGTTATTCACCCCTACCCAATCTCTCTTATGAGTTTCTCTCTCTTCATCTCCAGTTATCTCTCTCTTTCTCTTGCTCTTTCTATGACTATTTTTTCTCCCCATCTTTTCTTGAACTATTATAAATAGTATTGGAAATGTATACATGTAAAAATACATACAAATGTCGGTGTACTTCCGTATCCTTTACTCATTACACCTCCAGCATTATCCTTTTGAATCTAGTAGTCGGACATTTTTTCTTTAGAATCTTTTTTTTTCTTACCATCTTTCTCTCCTAGTCTAAGTTATTTTACTCTCCTCCCCCCCCTAAAAAAACTCCTCCGAAATGCATAGGGAGTGGTTGCAACGGAAGAGAGAGAGAGAGCGGAAGATTAGACAGAAATAGAGAGAGAAAGAAATGAAGAGAGAAAAAGGAAGAGAGAAAAAGGGAGAGAGAGAAAGGAGAGAGAGAGAGAGAGAGAGAGAGAGAGAGAGAGAGAGAGAGAGAGAGAGAGAGAGAGAGAGAGAGAGAGAGAGAGAGAGAGAGAGAGAGAGAGAGAGAGAGAGGTACGTACACAGTTCAGGGAGTTTCTGAATAAAACTACTGTCATCGGCACATGCTTAAACAAAACTCTTTATAAAAGGACGATAGCTGAAAGAAGGCAGTGCCCTTATCGAGCGCTTCTAGTTCTGGCTAGTAGCAAAAGTTCCTGGATGGAAATCTGAGAAACGGGAGTTCCTGTCAGGAACTCTTGTACAAGTGTGCAGTACCTGAAGCTACTCATACAGTCTTCAGTCTTAGAACCGTGGAGCCTACTCAGTCTTAGAAGCGCGAGTCTTAGAAGCGCCGAGTCCAAGTATCATTAACGGTAGCTTTGCCAGTATTTTCAAAAAGGGAGCTTCTAACCAGAGATCTTCGTTTTCATTGTTTGTGTTAAGAAACAAGTAGCAGCGTGAGTCTGGGTAATGAAGCAAAATGATTTACATATACCAGAACGGCAATGAATAAAACTAGTAATATGATAGAGAAAGAGAGAGAGTGAGGGACAGAAAGGAAGAGAGAGAGAGAGAAACAGAGTGCGACAGAGACAGTGAGAGAGAGAGAGGGAAAGAGGAAAATAGATAGAGAGAAAGAGCGAAAAAGAATAGAGATGGAGGGTGAGAGAGATGGAGGGTAAGAGAGAGGGAGACAGAGAGGGAGACAGAGAGAGGGAGAGAGAAAGAGAGAGAGAGAAGGAGAGATAAAATCAAGCCCGGGATTCGTAGCAATGCATATTCAATCCATTCGCCAGTTTGCCATCAACAAGACTCAATTCTATATGCATAGCTCTCGCGCATGTTGATGTCGCTAAATTCTTTGCTTATTCTGCCTACTCTCCTTCTTCTTCTTCTGCGATCACTGAGTATTCTCTCAAATTGTCCATTATCTTTTTGTTCTTTATCTCTCCATTTCTCTTTCTTTCTCTCTCTCTCTCCCACTCTCCATCTATCTCTACCTCTCTTTCATTCTCTCTCTGTCCCTCTTTCTCTCTCTCTGTCTCCCTAGTTCTATTTCTTCTCTTATCGATATCTTTCCCCTCTCTCTCTACCTTTCTTATTTTCTCTAGCTACTTCTATCTTCCATATGTTGCTGTTTTCTATGTTGTCCATTCTTTCAGAGTTTATGATATGTTTCATATTTCCCTTACGAACCTAACTATTCTAGTTTGCATACCATATGAGAATAAGGTTGTTCTAGGTTCAAACGGTAGAATGAGAGGGAGACAGAAGAAAAATAGAAAGAGAACCAGAGAGAAAAGACACAGAATTAAAAAATAAGAACGTAAGAAAGAGTATGAATAGAGAGGAAAGATAAGAAAGAGAAACGAGAACAGAGAGACAGAGAGAGAGAGAAAGAGAGAGAGAAAAAAGTAGAGATAAGAAAGAGAACGGAGAGAAGAATGAATGGTGAATGTAAACAAGAGTTATGAAGTATAGGAGATTGAAAGTATACATTGAGCAAGTTCAGAAAACTTCGCGAAAGTCTGCAGGTATAATCAGCTTTTTAAAATAATAAAAGCTTTTTAAAATAACAAATGATTTTTAGAACTCTTGATCGTTGAAAAATAAATGATTTTTAAACCCATTTTTGTTTAATTCGGTTCCATGAATATCCGAATTGGTAGATTAAATTTTTAATTTTATCACTTTGTATTACTGTCCTTTTTCAAATATTATTCTTTCTACTCAAATCTCAATGGTTTTTCTAATTGATTCGTTATTAATCATTTTCAGTTCTTCATGCCAAAAACTGATGCATTTTCAATAAAAAAGACTTTAATTTATTATTTGATAAACTCTTACGACTTAATTCGTCATTGTATCTTTCAGCGATGTCGTGCACATCAAAAGTTTTTTGCAGAGGTTTTGCTTAATAATTCGAAGACAGGATGCACGCATTTCCCAAAAATAGTCGCTACTTTGCACTTTTATGGTTTTATTATACACGTATGGTTTCGACACCCCCTCTCAACTTGAATTGCACGCAGGCGTTAAATGAAGGCATGTTTGTACGCGCCAAGCGAGTGGAAAAAGGAATGGGAAAAGGCAAAAAGAGCGATAAGTGAAGTAGAGATAAAGTGAAACAGAACGGAAGGAGAAGAGAATGTAGATCATTCTCGGCACGAGCATGTGTGCGTCAACATAACTGATCCGGTAACCATTTAACCCACGTTTTTAGTTTGACACAGTACGATTATATAAAACTGAGGCAGATTATTGCCAATTGTTTATAAACGGATTTCTCTTACGACAAAAAAAGCTTTACGTTCTAATTGAACAAATTTTTTCAATTTTTTTTGCTTCTTAAGTTCAAAAAGACATCGAGTTGGAACTTCATTCAAAAAAGCTCCTGGTTTATGAATAACGGTCTTCCGAAATCGTAAATATTTGGCTTTTACAGCGAAAAGGTACTCTTGGGGAAAGGTCGTAGTTATTAGATTCAGATTAATAAGATTCGGGGTATAAAAGCTGTAGTTACTGCTTAGAAAACCTGATTCAATACTTTTCCTTCTCTACGCTTACAACCACTCTGAACCAAGGTCAAAACTCACCCGTTTACTTCAGTTACATAACCAATCTGCCCGGGTCGCGGTTGAAGCTTGACCCATCGCACCAAAGTCAGTCAATCTAGTCTACCGTAATTATACACCTGGGCAAGCAAGGATTACAAATCTTTCTCCCTTTTGATACTAAAGCCTCGTGAAGTTTGATTATTGACACTTGATGTCTCTGACATTGAGCGCATTTGAAATGGATCAAGAGTGTATTAAATGGTTATTTTTAATGGCTCGAAGCGGTAATCCTTTTTTTATTTTTCTTTTGACCCTACATTAGTTTGTTTCTGAAAAATTAGGCTGTTCCATTTAACCGCAGAAGAAGCGTGTGAAACAGAAAGACTTATCATGAGAGAATGGCATAACTTGACGAGACAACGAATGCTTGCGATAAAACAGCTGCCATACAAAAATTAATAATTATTACTAGTTTTCTGCCAGAGAGCGCATAGATTAACGTTAAGATTCTACCCACAGTGCAAGTTTATAGAATATAAGCCTCGGTATAACAACAAAACATATAACCTTCACTTGAATCATCAGAAATTTTTTTAGTTTTTTTAAAAACAAATCATAATTGTTCATAGACTACTTGTAAGTTACAGATGTATGCTTTTTAGTTTTTTCTGTGCGATGTTTCGATTATTTGTCATCTTAACCAGGCGTCACTGCCTTTAAACTGTGTATCTTAGAATTGGAAGGTTTATCATCCATCTTCCATCTCTTTTCTGTCTCAATCGTGAATTCTAGAGTTAAGCTCCATTCATGACGCAATCGCTTAATAAGCATGTGTGACTAATGGAGCGTTAGAATTCAACTTTTCACTTTACAAAGTAATTTTCTCCAAAGTGATCCCGTTGAACGCTCCAATGTTTCACCACGAATTACCGTGGAAAGAAACATGGACTACGGTAAAAAGAAAGAACACATGTATTGTAAGACAAAGCAACGATTTTTCTGTAAAATTCATAAAAAATTAGTC
This sequence comes from Allodiplogaster pararmata, assembly GCA_964056735.1. NCBI lineage: Eukaryota > Metazoa > Nematoda > Chromadorea > Rhabditida > Diplogasteridae > Allodiplogaster > Allodiplogaster pararmata. The sequence continues at coordinate 28,568,354 of OZ057407.1, forward strand.
CAACAGTGAAAGTTATTATAAAAGTAATACCGTAGTCCATTTTTCTTTTCAAGGTAATTCGTGGTGAGACATTGGAGCGTTCAACCGGATCACTTTGCAGAAAATTACTTTACAAAGTGAAAAGTTGAATTCTAACGCTCCATAAGAGAAAAAGGTATATGAGCCTTTCATATAGCACTATGTGTGTCCCGTGTTGTAATGGTAACGCGCGCTTCCGGTTTGAGTTGATATATCTGGGTTCGATCCCGCCCGGTCGACTAGCTTTTTTCAAATGTTTTAGTTTTATGTTATTCACTGATTCATTCATAATTAAGCCTCAACGTTTGCTGAGACAGAACTGAAACAGCAGAAACATTAACTACATGTGTTACATGTTCTGCTTTACACTCTATAAAGGCGCATCTTTACCTATTATCAACATAAAAAGATTATCCTAGCTGCAACATTGCGCATTCATAGCTCACCTTAATGCTTTCGTAGTACATTATTCCTCTCGACGTCACAGTTCAGAACTTATTGGGCTAGTTATCAGGGGTTAAATAGTTACCGGACCAGCTATGTTTGGGCAGAGAATGATCTACGTTCTCTTCTCCTTCCGCTCTGTTTCACTTTTTTCTCTACTCTTTTTACCTTCCCCATTCCTTTTTCCACTCGCTCGGCGCGTACAAACATGCCTTAGACCGGTCTCATTTAACGCCTGCTAGTTATACTACATAATGTATTGATTATGAGGTACTTGGTGCGTTCAGAAAGTTATAACATTTGGTTGCGTATAATTGATTCATTCACTTCTCCAATGATTATTTTATTCATTCTTTCATAAAATAATGAACATTACTTGGTTATTTTTTCTATTCATTATTTCATTAGTTAATTCATTCTTTTATTAATTCTTACATTCATCATTCGTATCCTCCTATTCTTTCATTGATTCTTACATTCCATTCATTTGCCGTATCTCTCTATTCTTTCTATACTTGAAAATTCCCATTCTATACTTGAAAAATATTCATTCAGTGTTTCATAAGAATTTGAATTGTAACCGAGGTAGTTGACTTCATAGTTTTTTTCCGTTCTAAATACAAGTTTCTGGGTTTAAAAGCCAATTAAGAACGCCTAAGTCACTCTACTTAGCTAAATCCTTTGGTTGCCAAGGTTCGTACTCTTCTGTTCTTCAAAGCCGTTTCAACACTCATCTAGTAAGTTTAACATAGGGCATAGAAGTTTTGGTAATTTTTCAAGACCACGGAATTTACTACAAGGCTTCTTTACCCTAAACTATTAGACCCCTAATTTATCAGACAAGTCAACATTCAGATATAAAGCCCCTTACCCGGAACGACAAAAAATTCGGAAGATCTAGTAAAAGCCCTTTATACGGCAATAGAAGTCAACTCAACAATTTAGCAGAAACCCCCCCCCCCCCCGTTCCTCTTCCTACCCGCAAATATGTATATATGTTATGGCTAGAATTGATCAGGCGCTTTAAATTGATCAGATCTCTTTAAGGAGATCCACTAAACTTTAACTGAAAGCCCTTTAAGATCTAACTAGATTGCTTAATAATTCCAAACTAGAAGGTTCTAAAAGATTAAAGTAGAAAAGCAAGGGTCATGATATGCTGCCTTCCAATCGGGAACCCTCCTCCTCCTTCTTTTGGTTCCTTAATAGTGATTGAATTAAACATCGGTTGGCTGATGAATCCTGAACATGGATGCGAGGCTTTGCGTGACTTTCATTCAGCTCACTTATAAGAGTCTTGTCTGATAAACCTAGGTCGCGGATTCGGTTCCCGCTCTATCGAGTCTTGTCTGATAAACCTAGGTCGCGGATTCGGTTCCCGCTCTATCGAGTCTTGTCTGATAAACCTAGGTCGCGGATTCGGTTCCCGCTCTATCGAAGTTTCGAAGTTCAAGGATTCCGTTCTCTTCTAATTGATGCGAATGGGTTCTGTTTTTTCTGTGGTTCAAGCTTTTTGCCCAGTCGAAGAGATATATTATCCGATACTCAACCTCAGTACGATTTTTTCGAGTAGTTTAAGTTCCTCTCTTTTTATAATAGTTGGATCCTGTACCACATCTTACTGTTTTTTTTTAATGTTGAGTTTTTATTACGCTGATTCATTCAAAACATCACGTTGAAATGGTAAAAAAGCGAGTAGATGACAGAGCAATTGAGGGGCAGAAGCGAGAAGCGAATTGTAGAGGTCATTGGCGGTTTCCAATAGGAGTTACTAGACGGTTTATAATGGCAAGAGAAATTCGAAGGGGGAAGTGAAGAGTGGGGAGTCATTCAATACATAGCAACCGCTCAGGAGGACGAGAAAAGGGAAGAATGTTTTGTGTAAAAGCACGAACTCAGCCGGAATACTTATGATATTATCGCTTATAAATAGAGGCATAGCAGAACACAGCGATTTTAAAATTAATATTATTGAGGTAAGAGTTCCGGTATTTTTTCGTTGTTCAAAGCCGGAAGCGAGTAGTGTTGTGACGGTTGAACTTGCCGGAAGCGAGTAGTGTTGTGACGGTTGAACTTGCCGGAAGCGAGTAGTGTTGTGACGGTTGAACTTGCCGGAAGCGAGTAGTGTTGTGACGGTTGAACTTTTACACGACGCTACACTTCGTGTAAAAGTACACATTTGGACGAAATTGCCTGTCTGGTAACACCTTTTCTAATATGGACCGTTTTTCTTCCGAGAATACTGTCCCGAGGAATGAATATTTGAAGGAAGAGGGCAATGCAGTAGTTGCTTAACTTTTTTTCTGTCTTATCAACAATGAAAGACACATGTTTTTGGTAAAAAAAGATTTAGCTTCACGTTAAAGGTTATCCGAACGAAGGCTTCTCCGTAACAATTTTTTTTTTGTTGGGAAGACGGCTCTAATACGCCTTTACTGGCTTACCAACTCACGTTCCTCGTCCCGGTGTCGATCTCGAATGAATGTCAATGGATTTTCAACGAGAATCGTTCCCAATGGAGCTCTCCGAGACGCCGTTTCTGGTCTAGTCAGGGCATACATATTTCAACTGTTCGACTCTTCTTCAAGAAAAGAAATTGGTGAGATGTTTAAGTCCTTTATGAAGCGCATTTCGGAAGACCGTTTTCAGACTGACTCTAAACTGAAGTCCGTGCTCTATGACGTTCTATCATTATCGAGAAACCGGAATATTTATGTGAAAGCAATGGAAATTTCAGCCCAAACTGTACTTCCTTATAGTAACTCTATTCTTAAAAACAGAAGCACAGTATCCACTATCGACTCATTTGAAACAAAGTAACTATTATCGGTTTTTTATGAACAGTAAAAGATCAATCGCAACTATGTGCCCTGTATTGAGTCGGCTGCCTAATCATACTTTTGTTATCTGGTTCTTTGATTCACTTCGATATGCAAAACCGGTTTTTTGTAGGCGTTGTACGTATAGGAATAGGAATGATTTCATGAAAATTTATAGCTAACGATTCTTTCGTTACTATCTCCTCGACAGGAACGTTCGGTGCGTTCCGTTCTTCTTATCTACTGAACAAGAGCGCCCTGTCGAACTCATACTTTGATGTATAAAATGTAATTGTTTTTTCGCCATTGTATTACCGAAAATGTTCATTCCCTACTCTCGCTCTCTCTTTTCCTTTTTTACTTCCTGTTTTTAAATACTTCTTTTTAACTCTAATTTTCTCTCTTTTCTTCTTCTTATCTCTCTCCATTCCTTTGCATACCCTGACCCTCTTGAAACAATGCGACCTCTTATCTTCGACTATCGAAATGCTGCCTAACATGCCCTGCAACATGAAGTCAGTAATTTTTCTCAAATCAAAGCTCTGTATTAGAACTGGAAGCATTAAAAAAAGTTAAGCTTTGAAAGTGTAACTTTTCAAAAAAAGTGTTCATTAATCAATGTTAGCTACAGTAATACAGAACTCCTTTATAAGCTACAGTAATACAGAACTCCTTTATAAGTTATTGGTAGTCCATAGCAATCTCTTTGCAAACTCTAAGCTCATTTCCGGAGAGAAACCAAATACTCAAAAACTGATTGCCCAACTTCGCTCTAAAAGATAAAAGCCTTCTGTCTATATTGCAGAGCCGAATGATTATATAAGGATTATTTTCGATATCCCGTCTGCAGTGTTAGAAGTTTTTTTCCTTGCTGTTGTTAAGGTTCTGCGATATTGGTAGTTTTGTAAATTTTACTTCCCACTTGAAGCGATAGATTTATAGTATTGTAATTTTTAAATTTCCAATTCAAGCTATATTGGTAATACTTTGATTTTTCACTTACACATTCGAAGTTATTCTATAGTTATTCTCATCGGAAGATCTTCATGTAAAATAAAAGTTCCTTGCTTAAAAAACGGTTCAAACATAAAAAATTCGAAGACATAAGGCTTATTCGTTAAAAAAAACACTGATTTTCGAGTCATTCGCCTGATAAGTATTGCGTAGAGTTCTTCGATGAAGTCCTCTCGTTTTGTGAGTCTTAGGTTCAGGTCTTACGACATGGGTCCCTAGCTAGTTAAGAAAAAAACAGAATTTTATTTAGTTTTGGTGCAAGCCCGTTATGGCGGATGAATAAGGCACCGCCGTGACGAAAAATGTATGTTTAATTCCTTCTTGAGAGATGTTTTGTTAAGATAGAAGGCCCTATACACTTCTTTTGAGTGGGAGAATCTTGTTTTTTTAATCGAAAGATCTTCATGTAAAATAAATGTTCGTTGCTTAAATGAAAATAAAGATCTACATAGGTTGAGTAAATGATACAGCTGATTTCTTCTGTGGTAAAACCACCTACCCTCGGGTCACGATTTTGAGCTGCTAAAGCTTTCAAGATTTTGAGCTTTAGAGCTGCTAAATTTTATGAGATTACTACTTATTCAGAACGCCATACTATAATACTTTTAATTTTCAAGAAATGATTGTCTTTGTAGGACCTCGAATCGTCTGAAAAAAGGGTCAGACTGGGTTTTGAGGGCTTGGAAATTAGGTATGAATTGGGAACGCTCAAAAACTGCGACTAGCCGTGTACAAATGTTGAATAATAGCAGAATTATAAGCATGCCAACAACATTGTCCCCCAACACGTTCATTCATGTTTTGCAATTCAATGTTTTGTAACACTTTATGCGATATATTTTTCTCTCGCCACGTCGCTTCATGTATCCTATTATTCTCCCCGAGTCTTTTTCTCTTGCTCTCTCTCTCTCTCTCTCTCTCTCTCTCTCTCTCTCTCTCTCTCTCTCTCTATTTTGCTCACTCTCTCTCTCTCTGTTTTTTCAGTCTTTCCTTCTCTCATTAATTTTCTTTCTCTCTACATCGGCTTTCTTGTCTCTGTCACTCTAATTGTCATCTCTTGTCGCTCTCAGTTACTCTCATGTCTGGCCTCTTCTATCTTTCTCTCGTTTCCTCAGTCTCTCTTTCTGTCTGTGTATCATCTTTCCAGTGCCAAACAACACGTCGGTGTCTTCTACACTAAAATTCAGGCTAAAAGTACGCTCCTTTTCTCGCCATGTCATCCACTTTGTTTCTTTAGCTCTGTCTTTCCACTGTTCTTTCTCTATCTCTCTCTCTATCTCTCTCTCTCTCTCTATCTCTCTATCTCTCTCTCTCTATCTCTCTATCTCTCTATCTCTCTATCTCTCTATCTCTCTCTCTATCTCTCTCTATCTCTCTATCTCTCTCTCTATTTCTCTCTCTCTCTTTCTCTCTCTATCTCTCTATCTCTCTCTCTCTCTTTCTCTCTCTTTCTCTCTCTATCTCTCTATCTCTCTCTCTCTCTATCTCTCTCTATCTCTCTCTCTATCTCTCTATCTCTCTATCTCTCTCTCTATCTCTCTCTATCTCTCTCTCTATCTATCTATCTATCTCTCTCTCTCTCTCTCTCTCTCTCTCTCTCTCTCTCTCTCTCTCTCTCTCTCTCTCTCTCTCTCTCTCTCTCTGTCCTTCCCTAACTTTTCAATATTTTTTGTTTCCTCAAAATGATTCTTTTCCGTGTTTTCTCGTTTCTATCTCAACAATCATAAGCTTCCCTTTTGTTATTTCTCTCTTTTTTATGGTTCGTTTTATTCGCCTTCATATTTTTGTTTTCTTCTTTTTTTCTTGTCAATTATTCTTCTCTTCAAAAGGGGTGTGACTCTCAATGCTATGTTTATTGTTTTATCTTCTCTCTCTCCTCTCTCTCATCCCCCTTTCTCTAATCCAGCTGCTTCACTCACTCATCTCTCTCTGTATCTCTCTCACCTCTCTGATCTCTTTCATTTGTCTCATCTCTCCCATCTCTCTCAGCTGTCTCATCTCTCTCATTTGTCTCATCTCTCTCTCATCTCTCTCTCCTCTCTCATCTCTCTCATCTCTCTCATCTCTCTCATCTCTCTCATCTCTCTCATCTCTCTCATCTCTCTCATCTCTCTCCTCGCTCTCAAATCTCTCATCTTTCTGTCTCTCTCTTCTCTCTCTCTCATCTCTCTCCCTTAACATATAGCACACCCACTTTAATCATTACTATGCACATTGCACACGCATGGGTTTGTCCGCTTCTCCACGGTCAAGCTTTTACATAATTTCGCTTATTTTTACTTGTTTTCTTACTATTTTTCCCTGTGTCTTTTTCTCGCTTTTGTTCTATCTGCTCTATCCCTATTTCTGTATATCTCTCTATCTCTTGCTATCTCTCTTCACATTTCTATGTCTTTATATTACTTTCTATCTATATTTCTATCTCTCTGCTCTCTCTCTCAACTCTTTTCCTTTTCCCTTTTCACAGATATGTTTTATTAAACGCATTTTTTTCTAACTCCTCTCCCCTTCTCCAACTTCTTTAAGCGTCTTGCCTACTATATCGGTGTGTTTCTTTTTATTTTAACAGTAGTTTTCGTTCAAAATTTTCTCTCCCTTCTAACTTCCCTTTCTCTTCCTTTTTTCTTAGTATCTCTTTCTCTCCTTATCTCTCTATCTCTCTATCTTCCTTCCTTTCTCAGTATCTCTCTTTTCTTTTATTTTCTTGATTAGGATATCTTTCTCTCTCTTTTACAGGTTATCTCTATGTTTTTATCTCAAACTCTTGTCCTATGTTTTTCCCTACACAGACAGACAGTTGAGTGCGATAAAAAGAAGCATAACTTTCGAATAGCCAGGTGACTTACAAAAATGGACATCATGTGTTCAAGAAATAGACTCGCGAGTGCTAAGAATGGGAACGAATGAGAGAGAAAGAAAGAGAAAGAGAGAGAGAGCGAGAAAAGGAGAAAGAAAGAGAGAGTGTATGTGAGAAAGATTGCAAGTGAAAGAGAGGCAGAAAGAGAGAAAAAGAGAGAGTGTGTAAGAGAGAGATTGAGACAGAGGGAGATAGAGAGCGTCAACGTGAGAAAAAGAACGTAATAAAAAAAAGAGAGGAAGAAGATGAGGAGTTAGACAATAAAAGTAGTTGAATAGTTGAATGAACCCAAGATAAGCATACCAATGAAAATGAAAAAAATGAAAATAAATAAATAATAGAGAGAGGAAGGCAGAGAGAGAAGTAAAAGTGCGCGTAATTAGTGTCGTTGGTGCACTCTTAAAGTCTACATTTAGTAGACTCGTAATTGAGTTTAACATAGTTCTTGTTTAACTTAGTTCCGCATATCATTACTGCTTTTCATCGTCTCTTTCCCGTTTTTTTATTTAAAAAAAACCTAAGTTTTTTCGTTGCTTTGTATCGTTTTTTTTCCATCTTTCTAGGACTTTTCGGTCTCTCTCTTTTTTCTCTCTTTTTTCTCTAACTCTCTCAACATCTCTTCCTCCTCTCTATCTTTACTTATGTCTGTTTCTCTCTCCTCTCTCTCTCTCTCTCTCTCTCTCTCTCTCTCTCTCTCTCTCTCTCTCTCTCTCTCTCTCTCTCGATTCATTTCACCTGTCAATGTCCTGCCGAGTAAAAAAAACAATTTTGAAATGTAAGATCCTTCACGCGTTCATTATGAAACAATTATTGACATTTGCCACTTTTGAAAACTATGAATTTTCATGTGTTTACGATGTATAAATCTGAATCGCCATAGAGCCCTGATCGATACAAAACTTTTTAGGCTGCGCACTGTTTTGCTCACCAACCGTTTTTAACCGTAAAAAGTAAAACTAATTTACTCACATACAGTGAGATACAAACATGTTTTATTTGAATTTTCCTATCAGGTTTTTTCCTGATTAGCAATAAAAAGATGTATTAAGTGTCCAAATGGAGCAACTGTTGCAATATGAAAGGTCATTTTATTGCTAGTCAGGAATTTTTCTTACGGGAAAATTCAAACAAAACCTGTATGTATCTGACTGTATGTGAGCAAATTAGTTTTCCTTTTTTTACGGTTAAAAACGGTTGGTGAGCATAACAGTGTGCAGCCTAAAGCGTAGCCCGAGCGGCTAGTTCCATGCAACCTGCTTCTTGACGTCCGCAAAAACGAGTAGATCAAAATTGACTGATCATGAGTTAACGGTCGACCATTAAAAGAACGAGAATGCGTGATATAAATGAAATGCAAATATGTATACAATACGCGGCTCTATATGCTCATGGGCATAATAGACGCCAGACAGTGCAGAGTGGCATTTTTTGTTGATACGGTCTCGTTAGTGTAAGCCGTACGGCCTCGTTAGCGTAAACTTTCACTAAGCGTAAGCGTTTTTGGCTCTTATATTCTCACGGGAATACCATGCGTCTTGTCTTGCAGACATTGGATTACTAAACGAAAAATTGGCTTTAAACGCTACGGTTTAGAAAATTTTCTTCATAGGTGATTATTTTGAGCATCAAATACTCCGGTTCTTGAAAAAAAAATTTACAAAAATTTTTTTTTAAATCAAAAAACGAGAGCCCAATACGCATGAGGGAATAAGAGCCCAATACGCATCACAGGCTTTTGTGGAAAGCGCATAATTTTGCGCTTAGATGTTTGAAATGGGTTTCTCAATCGGTGTCTCAATAGGTTTCCAAATTTTTCAATGGGTGTCCGAATAGGTTTCATAAAAATTTCCTATGAGTTTGTTCAATGGGTTTTTCAATGGGTGTTTAACGTGTGAAGTGTTTTTAAAAACTAAACCGGAACCTTATAAGACGCTTCTAATATAGCGACACACATAGAGATGTGTTCCTGTGCTCTCAAAAAAGTTGTGTCCTCGAAGTCCTTCACGTATCTTCTGAAAATCCGGATGCGTCAGAGAAATTTGAATGTGTATAATACAAAGTTGTTCCTGGTCTCAGGAAAAGTGTTTAGTTTCCAGCTCAATGTGAAATCAAAATATTATGATGTGGACTTGTTCAAAAAAAAGACAAACTCAAAAATATGCTCCGCCTAGGATGTTTCATAAGCAGGCGTGGCTGAATAAGACCATTTAAACTTTCACACAGCGTGCACGCAAAGTGCCTTCGGTAAGCTGTACATAGTAGCGCAATTGTCTCCAGATTCAGCTCCACGTTGTTGATCTACCCTTTTCCATATTATCGACAGAATCAGAAGATAGTGTGTAACTGTTATTCCTTTTGACAAAATCTGGTATACGGGATGGAACCGAACCCATCCGTCTCTTTTTTGCTCTGACCGGAAGCGAGTTTATAACTATCTTAAAAAGCGCGCGTAAAAGTTGATCACATACTTCATCTTTCCGGCCCACCGATAGTCTTCTACATCTCTATTCGATCGTTTCCACCTCACATTCAAAGTCCAATTCGATTATAGCAGAGAAATAGGGATGATGACGCTTTGTATGTACATATATTATAAGTAGGTTCGATTTGCATATTGGGGCATAATTTATTCGGATGCTTTCGACTTGAACTAATTCGTTATAGAGAATTCGTTTATATACATACGTACGTAACGGCGTCATGGGAGGTTCGATGGTCTATCGAATCGACACTACCCTTCACCTCTCGTTCGCCTTGCTCTTCTCATGTAGAGATAGACAGGAAGTAATACAAAGAGACAAAGAGTATTGGAAGAGATAAAGAGATAGAGATTTTGAGGAAGATGAAAGGAGAGAGAAAGAGAGTAAGCGATAAAGATATAGATAGAGAGAGCGAGAGAAAAGAGAGAAGTACAGTGTGAAAGATAGAAAACTAAGAGTGAAAGAGAGTAAGATAGAGTGGGAGAAATAGCATATCATGTTGTTTTCTTGAAGTGTTATATATATTTTCTGCATATTTTCAATATTGCACAGGTCCGTCTGGTTCGTAGGCTACTATCTATAACTCAACTGAATTGAAGATCTCTCTCTGTCTTTCTCTCTCTCTATCTCGTGCTCTCTGTCTCGCTCTCTCTTTCTCTCTTTC
>OZ057407.1:28583649-28646920 GCA_964056735.1 Allodiplogaster pararmata
GCAGTTTACCTATTATCTCAAAACTATCTTTTTCTCACATCTTTTCTATTGAAGAACATTTGATCTTGCGGTACAATGTCTTGGTAGCGGATCTTTTCTCGTTTTATTTCTTTATAAGCTAGTTAGACAGTTAGACAGTTGGACATCCTCTTACAAGCACCAACATTCCTTACGCTCATATCTACGCCGCGGCAAAGTTTGCACTTTTCTGATATGAAATTTAATCCTAGTGAAGTATAAGAGCGTTGGTTTCTCCCTGGGCCACTGTTAGAACAAGCTAAGATCGACGAGTCTGACAAGTAGAGATTGCTCTATGTCTTTGAAATGTGAAAATAAAAAGATATTCGAAATTGATTAATGGAATGCCCCACAAGAGCTCTCTTAAACTCTGCACGGGTATTTTGGTGCATTTCGCGCTTGGTTCAACTGGGCGATCAATGGTCACAAAGTGTCATTGCGACTGCTTTCTATGTATGAGGCCTTTAAGAAACTTTACCCGCTACGCCTACGCCCTGCGCTCAAAGAGCGTAGAAACTAGTAAAAAGGAGCTGATTACGGTGAGAAAAGTTTGATGAAAGAGCGTAGGGCGTAGGCGAAGGGCGAAGTTTGTTAAAGACCTTATTTGATCAAACCTGCTCCAGCTTGAAGAAGTTGTTCAACGAATACAGTACATATAATTGACGAGAGTCTTTGTTCAGATTACGAAATAATCGAGCCACGGTTGCAAGCGGCTCTGGTTGGAATTTCACATACAATAAAAGTGAAAGAGAGGGGAAGGATGTGTTTTGTTGATCCCTATCAGCCCGCGGATAGATTGAATTAACCCGCTCATCATCATGCAGAGACTTACCACGAACAAAGCGAGCAATCAAAATCGCAAGATCACTCTCAGCCCACTAGTTCATTTAAGAAAGAAAATCACTCCTCAAGCATTCATTGCATCTCATGACTATAAATATGTTTGAAGACCTTAGTTTTTGATATAGCGAAAGACATAGAAAGAGAATGATAAATAAAACAAAGAGGGTTAGAAAAAGTATAGAGAAAGAGAGAAAGAGAGAGAGATAAATAAAAACTAAGAAGGTTAGAAAAGATAGAGAGAGAGAGAGAGAGAGAGAGAGAGAGAGAGAGAGAGAGAGAGAGAGAGATATAGAGAGAGAGAGAGGTAAAGAAGGTGAGATGAAGAAAGAGAAAGTATTATTCATATTTATTCATAGATTTACGTATGTACAAATATTCAATATTAATTACTATTTGAATGGGGTTACATGAATGTACTAATCAATATAATTATGACAAAATATTGTTTGCCAAACGTTTTTTTTTTGTCCGTCACAACAGAATATTCTCTAAAGTTTTTAAATACTGAAGATTAGATCAGTAGAAGTTGAGATTTGTCCAGTAGAAGTGGACAGAGAAGAGAGTCGGTCGGCTTGCAAAGGTGCGTCGTACCGAGACTCCTTATTATCATAAGGTCGGACGTTGGAGAAAAAAAATCTTATGGAGAGGGTGCAAAATTTAAGATCACAGCGGGGGGGGGGGGGGTGAAGGTCAGGAATAACATACAACTATCTCGAGAAGGTGAAATTTAGAACAATGGGGGGTTGAAGTCAGGAAAAAGATACGACTACTTTGAGGGTAAAATACCCAGAAGAATGATCATAATGACCGCATGAACGCAGTTTGGACCCAAAACTCCACTGTCACAAGAGCTTTAATGGATTCTTTGACTTATATGTTACCGTTTGAGACTAGAGAACAATTGCGATGTTGGAAGAATGTTTATCCTTTCTGTTCAAATGCATTCTCTTTGTTTTCAGAACTTTTCCTCGCTTCTGCATTATCCATGCCAATTCTTCGAGCTCTCTCTCTCACTCTCTCTCAATGTCTCTCTATTTCTAGCTTTTTCTCTTTTTCTCTCTATATTCTCTATCTCTTACTCTTCTCCTCTCTTTATCTCTCCCCCCTCTTTCTCTTTCTATTTTGATTCCTCTATTTTCGCTCCCTTTGTCTTTATCTTTCCTTTCTCTATCCCTATTTTTTCTACAACTGTTCATATTTTTTTCTTTTGAACTTCTTTGATGAAAAAAAGCTCCAGAATCTCCCAGGGCTACACATTCTCGAGCATACCTTTGGCCTCGTTTCGCGTTCTCTCCCGCACGTATGGTTGTCGTTCAAAATCATGGTAACTGATGACATTGAATCCTCTTCTATTCTATGTATCAGCCCTCCAAAAACAGTTGCCGACCTCTTGGACTTGTAATTTCGTACATCATTTGGTTAATGAAGCCATTACCAATCATTTAATGGCTAATTTTCTTCAATATTACGTCCACCCATATCATTCGATGTAGCTTCAATGTGAAAATTATCATATAAGACCGCATTTCTCTCAATATCGGCCTATCTAACTTCAATGTGTTTATTATCAATCAATATCTGATTTGAATCAATATAACGATGATACATATTATTCGATATCAAAAATATAATTCTTGAGTTTTGAATGACTGAATTTGACTGAATGAAAACTGAATTTTGATGATTATCTGACTATTTAACTTCAATATAAGTGATATAAGATCAATATCTGAGTTCAGTCAATATTACGAGTAATAATATGAGTCCTCAGTAATTATAATCAGTCTTCATCGCTTCAATGTCCCTTTTTTGCAGCGGCCTTTTTGGCACGCGCTCCTTCGTACTGGCTGCTGACTTCTCCTTGGCAGGCCACTCCTGGCCGCGCGGCCTTCCGCTCCCGCTTCCCGCGTCCGTCATCGCTCCCGCTACCCCCTGCCATAAAAGTGGTGACTGCTCCAAGCAGCAGCAGGTGGCGTTCCACGGACTGCAGGGTCCTACCACCTCTCGCAAGGGCTCCTATCAATACGAAGGCCTGTCGCCTTTTGTCATGCCAGGCACCTTGTATACGGTGGAGCAGTTAGAACTGATTCGGCGGCTCAAGAGTACTGGCATCTCTCTGGAAGCCATGATTGAGGTTTGCTTGGAGCAACCTTTTTGGAAGTAAGAGTTTTAGGTTCTGATAGAGAGCCTACGTAGTCTCTCATTTACAAGGACTGGAAGCGGCTCTGCCAATTGAAAGTTGAAGTATAATTTGTCAAAAGTTGAATAATGCCGACTGTTACTTTAAACGACAAACTGTCATTTCGAGCTGCCTCTGACGAATGCAATCCCTTTAGGCTTATCGTGAGATGAGTCAAATCACGGCGGAGCTGGACGCTTCGATGCAGGCGCAGAATGTGGCTTTAGCGGCAGCGGCGCTGCTCCACACGCCCACTCATCTTCAGAGCTCTCCGTTCTCATTTGTTTCAGTGCCCACTGTCGGCGCTGGAGGCGCAGCAGGAAGCACTGCGGCTGCAGCCGCAGTTCCCGACTCGCCAGTCGATCGGGCGGTAGCTGGCTCTGACGGCCTGTCACAAAGTGAGTTGACTGAAATATTTCTAATGACAGAAAAGACGTATAAGATCATTCGAATAAGGATATTCAGAGAGAGAGAGGGAGAAAATGGTCCAGAGATAAAAAGAGAGAGGAAAAGAGAGGAAATTGGAGAGAAAGATAGAAATATACAGGGTGGCCCATATATTCGCAAACCAATATTTCGGCGTTTATAATTCAATTTGTAGTGAACGCTGAGCTCCAATTTTCACACATGTTCTCATAAATTTTTTTATTACATGGTTCAAATTTCATATCATTTGATCAATTCTCAAAAGAATGGTGGTCTCTCATAGAGCACGCTCTATCATTGTGGACTTGCACAAACTTGGTCGATCAAATACGCGCATCGCTAAAGATCTCAACGCCTCGCAATCTTGTCTGAATAGCAATCAAACGGTTTGAACAGATCGGTACACTTGCTGACTTGCCCCGAAGAGGTGATCCTCGATTAGTGCGCACCCCTAACAAGATTGAGGCCATGAGGAAGCGAGTCGGTCGAAATGCTAGGCGTAGCTTGAAAAAAATGGCCTCCGAGATGAACTTATCACGCAACACTCTTCAAAGAATCGTTGAAGAGGACTTGAGTCTACCCCCATATCGTACTAAAAAGGCTGCCATCCTAACTCTAAAGAACAAGGAGAAAAGACTCAAAAGGTGCCGCGCCCTAATCCTCTGGACGCGCGACAGTGCTCACCTCAGGACAGTCTTCTCGGATGAGAAGCTGTTCACTGTGGAAGAGGCCTACAACCCTCAAAATGTGCGAGTGCTTGCTCGGGACTCACAGGCAGCTAATCATACCGGTGGATTCCTGCATAGAGCTTCCCATCCTGCAAAAGTCATGGTTTGGGACGGAGTGTCCGCCACCGGCAAAACTCCCCTTGTTTTGTTCGAACCAGGAGCCAAAATTAATCGGGATTACTACCGCCAGCAGATTCTTCGAAAAGTATTGCTTCCTTGGTCTGTTTCCCACTACCGTAATACACCTTGGGTCTTACAGCAAGATTCTGCGCCTGCTCACAAGACTATCGGAACACAGGCATGTTGCAACGCTCATTTTCCCGACTTCATCTCCAGCGCAGAATGGCCCTCCTCATCGCCCGACCTCAATCCGCTGGACTATTCCGTGTGGTCCTACCTTGAGAGCAAATTCAATGCTCATCCTCGCTTGAATCTGGAGTCTCTAAAAAAATCCCTGCAGGAGGAGTGGTCGAAGATCGACGAGAAGTACCTTCGTCCAGTGATCGAAGCGTTCCTAAAGCGACTCCGGGCTGTCGTTCATGCCAAAGGGGACCGAATTGAATGATTTTTTGACCCAATGTTTTTATTAATGTGTGCTGATAAATGTACAAATTTGAACACTCTTGCTCACTTATGCACTGAGATACACGTTTGTAAACGCGTTTACGAATATATGGGCCACTCTGTATATACAGTGAGAGATAGAAAGATTTAGAGAGAAAAAGAGAAAGATAATAAAAATTCAACCAAGAAAAGAGAGGGGGAGAGAGAAAGAAAGAGAGGGGGAGAGAGAAAGAAAGAGAGGGGGAGAGAGAAAGAAAGAGAAAAGCAAGTTAAGGAGTTTCCGAAACGAGTGAGTAGCAAGATAGCAATATAGTGAAATACAGACACAGAGAGAGTCACACAGAAAATACTGGGAAAACAGCAAATCTGGGTTTTGGGTTCCAAAAAACTCAATGTGATTTCTGGCCACTGCAGGGCCGTCGACCACGATGACCCCTCTTGCTACGCCTTCGACCCCGCCTAATCCGGTGGTGTTTGCGCTGTCCGGGCAGACCCCCGTGTCTGTCCCGGTGACCATCTCCTCTTCCCCCCTTTCCAACTTCTCCCTCCACACTGTGCCGTTTGCGTCCACCGCAGCTGCTGCTGATGTTGTACAAGAGGTTAAAAAGGTTCATCATTGATCATTTTTGAGGTTGGGGAAAGAAAGAGATAATGTCCTGAAATAGTTTTCAAAAAGTTTTTTAGGTTACAAAAGGCCTAAGCCAGTTACAAAAAGGTTTACTATGAATTCAAAAAGCTTAGTCCTGCGGCTTAAAGGTTCATTGACCAATCAAAAGGCCTATATCAGCTTAAAAGTTCATTAGCCATCAATTACATACGCAAGAGGTTTATAAGGGTGCTGAGAAAAACCCTGGTTTTTTATTAATCTTTTATAATACTAAAGAAGGTTTATTACAGAGTGAATTTGGGTAGAGGTTTACGAGTAGTAACTTGAATTGTAAAAAGAGGTTTAAAACGATCATTTGCAAAATTCGTTAAAGGGGATGATTATTTCCAAGACCAGCCACCCAAAAACTTCATTAGTGATCAACTGGATCATGGAAAAACTGCTTACTTTTTTCGAATCACCTATCAAAAACTTTTTTAGTGGTTTTTCTATAGGTCATGCGTAGAGGCTCATCAATGATCTCATTAATTATTCGTAGTAGTTCATTTATGATTATTTCAATTATGCGTAGGGATTCAGTCAGGATCATAAGAATTATCTTTACTTAGGGGTTCATTTATTTGGATTATACTTAGGGGTTTAATTGGGTCATATTATTAATGTGTAGCGGTTCAGCAATCATTTGAATCTTGCGTTAAAAATGAGTTAAAAACCCTGTGATCTATGACAGAACATTCATACCGTTGTGTTCTTCTCAGCTTTATAGTTAAACGGCTATTTTAAAAGTAAAACATATAAAAACTGCATTCAGCAGCGGGAAAAGTTCATCAGTGAACAAATGGAAGCGCTAATTTTTTGATCAGGATAAACGCTGTTACTAATAAGCTACTGAAAGCGTTCATTAGTTACGTAATTAAAAAGCTATTTAAAGCGTTCGAGCGTTTAATCCACTTCATGAACACTAGTGAGAATATTAATTGAGATTGAAGGAATTAAACGTTTCTCTTTTTATGTAAAAAAGGGGGAACTAATCCCAGCTCAAAGGGGGTCAATTAGGAAGCATGCTGGCTATCTCTTACTGTTTGATTCTCTGTTTTCTCTTTATCATTTTTTCACGGTTGGTTATCTCTGTGAGAAGAAATACGTTTTTCAATGATATATGATTGCAGGAGAACTAAATAGGTCTATGAACAAACTTACTACAAAAATTACTGTTGCAGCGACAAGGAAAACCATTTCAAAACAATTCGATTTTTCTCTTTCTTGTAGTTTAAATTCGACCTTTCTTTTTGTATACTTTTTGTATACTTCTAACACTGCATTAGAAGATGAAGTTTGGTTAAAAAAAGGATTATTTAGATTAAATAAAACATAATTGATTACTGGATAAAGCTTTTATTGATAGTCGAAATTTTCGATATTTCAAAGATTGAAAGGGAAGAGTTTGAGCACATGGTAATCACTACTATCACGCCAACTGACAAATTTCTGTTTCGCTCCGGCTCAGACAGACTTTTGTGTCTGGGTGGTGCTCATCAGTGAGAGAGTTGAATGGTATAATGAAAATTTTCTTAGCACTTGTTCTCGTATCGTAATAGGGTGAGATCTTCGGTAATATGCGGTACAGGCCTTAACAAGGGGGAAATGTGGCTGCTTACTGCGTCCCTGTTGTGAAAGCACTTAGGTAGTTATATTGGAGCAAGCGCTATCAATATTTTTTTTACCCTTTTGGTTTGAGAGCATCTGACTAATGTGGGGTCACATTTGGACTAATTTCATGATATTTAGTGTACGATAGCATCATTGTACCACATCCGAATTTCACTATTATGAATAGTTCTGAATAAATTAGACGTATGTTCCTTATCAAGTTTACTCTTTTTTCATGGCTCATTGTGTATCTATAATAGATCATCTAATTCATGGACAAGGTTGACTGAAAGAACAAAAGGCCACAAGGTCTAGCTATTGATCCTTTAACATATCACAAGCATATGAAATAGAAATTTGCACTTGGCAGTGTAGCGGATATATTCTCGCTTCCGATAAAGAGCAAAACGACAAGGCTCGATCTCTTTCGAAGCATCAGTTTTTGTCTACCATGAATTCAAAAGATTGAGTATTATGTATATACAATTCGAGATTGATGAAGTTGTTACTCACGGAATAATTTATTTCGCTGACAGTGCTCTTGAAGGAATTGAGTGTCATGGAGTGTTAGAATTCAACTTTTCACTTTGCTAAGTGATTTTCTGCTCGGGATTTTTTTTGAACGCTCCAATGTCTCACCACGAATTACCTTGAGAAGAAAAATGGACTACGGTATTACTTTTATAATAACCTTAACTGTTGGACGTAATCCAAGAATTTAACAGAAAAATCGTCGCTTTATCTTAGAATGCATATTTTCGTTTTTCTATCTGTCATTTCTCTTGCTTTCGAAGGTTTAACGTCGCACGCGAAGGGTTATAGGGATGATAAATTTTTGAATTACAAACTCAACTCGTAATTACAAACTACACAAACTTAACTCGTAGTTTTTTGATGTAAAATTTTTTTTAACGTAAAAATAATATTTTTACTAATTTTACAAAAAAAAATTTTTTAAGAATGCTCAAAATGATCAGCTATGAAAAAATTTCTCGAAACCGTAGCGTTTATATATTTATATATAGACAATTTGATACTTGTCCAGATCGACGTATACTCCACTACTTTTCTCCTTCGGGGGGCGGAGTCACGGATTTATGAATAATTTTTTAATACGGTCTTGTTAGCGTAAACTATTACTAAGCCTAAGCGTATTTTAATGAAAAATAACGGAGAGGGATTAGAAAGAGAGGAAAATAAGAAAGAACAGGAGCAACATCCTGCAGCAAAATTCTTGGATTACGCCCAACAGTTAAGGTTATTAAAAAAGTAATACCGTAGTCCATTTTTCTTCTCAAGGTAATTCGTGGTGAGACATTGGAGCGTTCAAAAAAAATCCCGAGCAGAAAATCACTTAGCAAAGTGAAAAGTTGAATTCTAACACTCCATAAGTCTCGTGCGTAGAGAATTTATGAAGAACTATTTCTTATCAATCTGAATTTCTGGTTTTTGTGCACTCTATCATCTCTCTTTCGCTTACTCCCTTTCTCTCTCTTCTTTCCATTTCCCGCTCTCTTCATCACTCTCCTCTTTTTTATTTACAAAAAAAAAAATTTCTGACTCACTCTGTTTTTAAAAAAAATCCAACTCTATCCAATAGATCTTCAATTTTCTATTTCATTTTTACTATAAAGAATAAACTGAAGAAAGAAATTTCTTTAAAGAATAATGTAATGGTTTTAGTTAAATCCAGTTTAAGCTTGTTTTTAAGCGTGTTTAAAGTCTTCCGATCGTAAGTTTACCTTTCCACATCATAATCTTTTCATTATTACTAGTCTCCACACTTTTTACTTCGTTCATCCACAATTTTCACACGGTTTTTCTCACGCAGAGCGCTATTAGAAAGGATTGGGTGGTGAAGCAACAGAGGAGAGTAATTTATGAACCATGAAACAAAAAAAATCACATGGTTAAATTGATGAAATGGTACAGTACCGCTCAAAATGTTATCATATATTGAATTAATGAACTTTTTTTTAAAAACGAATGAAGCTCAAGTTTTCAGATTATTTTACTAGTATTTCGATTCCTAAAAGTTCAAACCATGACTTGAACAAAAAGTGTATCAATTAAGTTCGCAAAACAAAAAATCATGATGAAAAACAGCTTCTTGCATTCTTTTAGGCACTTTTTTACTTCATCGGGCTTTTGCGTCGCGGTCGCGTCGCGGCCCCCTTCGCGTCGCTTAAACCGGATTGAACCGTGGAATTAAAATTATTTTTTACAATAAAAAAACGCTTAGGCTTAGGAACAGTTTACGCTAACGAGGCCGAACGGCTTAGCTAACGAGGCCGTACGGCTTAGCTAACGAGGCCGAGGGCCGCGACGCGACCGCGACTCAAAAGCCCGATGAAGTAAAAAAGTACCTTCTTTTACTTGTATTTCGATGTCCAAAAGTTCGAAAAATGACTTGAAACAGACTTTTTTCAAATTAAGTTCGAAAAACAAAAAAAACTTAACAAAAATTCATGGAGAAAAAACTGAAAAATAGAAGATACCAATTTTGGTGTTTTTCCTGGAGACAATTGAGAAATTACTCCAAAAGATTTCCGGTACGGTACAGACACGCAAAAAAACTTCTGTGAAAATTCGAGCTTTGAATGTTATCTTTGAAAGAAGTTATGTTCAATAATCTATATATGATAACATTTTGAGCGGTACTGTACTTATGAGTTGTAAAAACGCGATATAACTTATATCATATAAGAACTTTCGGAGAACGTGTAAGTTTTCCCTCCTGAATAGCGTTTTCAATCCCCATCACTCATTATTAACAATGAAAACTGATAGTTGTTGTAAAAACGCGAACACATTTTGGGTTTGATAGATTTATGAAATTTCTATAAATGGTGTACTTTTTGATTTTTTTCTTATTTTTCAAAGTTTTTGTGTTGCTCTTGACATCCTTAGCTTAACTTTTGCCTTTCTTATGCTTGAAAAATTACGAAAACAGCGTTTTTGGAGCAGTTAATTTAAAATAATATTACGCTGCCGTTTTGATTTTTTGCCATAAATGTACTTTTCGATGATTTTTATTTGTTTTATGGCAGATTCTAGCAAAATAGCCTTATTTTATGGCGCTGCCATCAAAATAGCCTTATTTTATTGCGCTGCCATCAAAAAGCAATTATTTTATGGCGCTGCCATCAAAATAGCCCAATTTTATAGCGCTGCCATCAAAAATCAATTATTTTATGGCGCAGCCATCAAAATAGCCTTATTTTATGGTGAATGGCACAATTTCATTGAAAAGTTCCTTCGTCAGTCCACTCCCACTACACTAAAAGATCCCACTACACTATTTCGTCTATTTCGTGGCTATTCACCAAATTTTATAACAGAATCATATATGCACAAAGCGAGCAACCAATACGGACCTGGTTTGCACGAACACTGTACTATTTTCTCTATCGCGAATCGAAAATAGTATAGCGTTCGTGCAAACCCGGTCCGTATTGGTTGCTCGCTTTGTTGATATATGATTCTGTTATTAAATTTGGTGAATAGCCACGAAATAGACGAAATAGTGTAGTGGGATCTTTTAATGTAATGGGAGTGGACTGACGAAGGAACTTTTCAATGAAATTGTGCCATTCACCATAAAATAATGCTATTTTGATGGCGGCGCCATAAAATAATTGATTTTTGATGGCAGCGCTATAAAATAAGGCTTTTTTGATGGCAGTGCCATAAAATAATTGATTTTTGATGGCAGCGCAATAAAATAAGGCTATTCTGATGGCAGCGCCATAAAATAAGGCTATTTTGCTAGAATCTGCCATAAAACAAATAAAAATCATCGAAAAGTACATTTATGGCAAAAAATCAAAACGGCAGCGTCATATATAAGACGATGCTGGGAATAATTTTCGCCAAAATGCTCAAAATGTTGTTCCTCGGGCAGATTTCCCTTGAAAAACCAAGCTTTTCCATGGCAAGAAACGGAAAAAAGCGCCATGATAAATGGCAGCAAATAACATGCGTTTTGACGGGCCTGCCAAGAAAAACCGTCAAAAAACAAGCTTTCTACTTTGTACTCGTTTTGTCACTGCCAGAATCCGGTTTTTGTTTGTCCTTGTTTTGTCACTGCCAAAATCGGGTTTTTGTTTGTCCTTGTTTTGTCACTGCCAAAATCGGGTTTTTCTTTGTCCTTGTTTTGTCACTGCCAAAATCGGTTTTTTTTTTTGTCCTTATTTTGCCACTGCCAGAACCAGGATTTTTGTCCTTGTTTTGTCACTGCCAAAATCGGGCTTTTTTGTAGCCCCTGCAACTCCTTAGCCTCATTTCTGGGATGATGGAGGATCGCTCTCAGGAACTCTTTGGGGAGTGCCAATACTAGACCTTGATCTCTTTAAATGTGTGGTTCAGGCCACGTCTTTCAACGAGCCGGATCAATCTTTACATCAAACTTGGGTAATTAAACCGACTACAACCGCCACACAAATCTTTACGTACTAGCGCAGCAACATACATTTTTCTCAACTGTTTACTAAACTCGGTTGGGGTGCGTCGCTAGAAATGGTTAATAAGTGGTCGTTGCGGAGCTTTATTCTACGTACAAAAAGTGTTCAAAAAAAGAGCCGAGTTTGGCAGTGCCAAAACATGTCACAAAGTAAAAACAAAATTGTCCGTGATTTGGCAGGAACAAAACTTGGCCACAGAGTCATTCATCATTTGGCACTGCGAAGTAGTGGCCGATTCTTCGTCCCTATTTTGGCAGCTAAAAAAAGACTAATATCGGAATTTCCTTCTCCCAAGTTCGCGTACACGAAATCTTGGCAAAATAAAGTTTTTGGCTGAGGAACAACATTTTGGCGGAAAATATTCCCAGCATCGTCTTATATGTATAAATAAGAGTATTTTTAGTTTAATTGAAGTGAATTTGTTCAACAAAAAATACTATAGATTGTGGTGTACCCTCGATGTTTGATCAAAGTTAGAGTTTTCATTTGCGCTCCGTCTATAAATACTGTATACAGGCTAGCGCTTAATTACTGGAACATTGTCAGCGACGCATAATTCAGAAGAATAAGGAGCTACAAAGTTTAAATTCGCAAATACACAAACTAAAAAAAATGTATTGTGTCATCAATCAATACGGTCTCCTCCCGCCAAAATGACAGCTCGTAGTCTGAGATGGCCAAATTGGGCGAGATGAATGGTCACACCGTGTTGGCGAGATTGGGTGAGGAGTGGGGCCACACCGAGCTAGCGAGACCGGGCGAGAAAGGGGCCAGTCCGAGCTAGCGAGACCGGGCGAGTAAGGGGCCACTCAAAGCTGGCGAGTTCCTGCGAGGAGGAAGGCTACTCCGAACTGGCGAGATAGGGCGAGAAGGATGACCTCTCTGACCTAGAAAAATCGAGCGAGGACGGAGACTATTCCGAGTTGGCGATATCGTGTGAGAAGAATGACCACTTCGACCTGATGAGATCGGGCGAGGAGGAGGGTTACTCCAAGCTGGTGATATCGGGAAAGAAGAAGGCCACTTTAAGCTAGCGATGAGTTTCGGGCCAGCACCATGACTGTGTTTCTTTACCCTTTTAGCTCAAATTCTTACCAGAAGATCTAAAACTTAGTTAAGTAGTGAGAAGTACTCTGAATAATATAATTTTCGTATTTTTTCCTAGTCATTTTTTTATTACCAGATGGAAGAAAACAAGTGAGGAGTTTTAACAGGAGCAAACACTTCGGGTAGAATCTTAAATTTTGTGCATTAAAAAGCTCAATATGATTTTACCAGCTTTGAAAACAAATGGCAGAATTTAAGTGTTGTGAACATCTTCAATTGTTTACTGGTTATCGTATGAAAAGACACAGCGGAGGATCAAATTCAGGACCGGACGAATGAAACTCTAAAGAAATAGTACCAAAAAAGATATGTACCAAATTCAAGATTCACAATTTTAGTACGAATGGGTTTTGGACTGGGTTTTTGTTGTTGTTTATTTCTAAGCTCTTTCTAGTTATCTCTTTTTATCCTTGTAAATTTTTCTTTCTTTCTCTAATTGTTTCCCTCACTCCCATTCTCGCTTTCTTTTTCTTGCTCCCATTCTCGCTTTCTTTTTCTTGCTATAAGTTTCTCGCTATATATATATATCTCTCTCTCTCTCTCTCTCACTATCCTTAACTGTGTCTCTCATTCTATGTATTTCCCTATCTCTCTTTATTCATATATCTCATATTTTTCTATATAAATGTTTATATATAACAAAATTAAACATTTTATGTAACTACAAATGATACGTACCACACGCCATTCTAATGAGCTACTTTTTCCGCTTTGTGGAAAATTTATTTGCTGGGTTGACACGTTTGGACTAAACTTTCCTTCTTTTATCTTTCTCTCTCTCTTTCTCTCTCTCTTTCTCTCTCTCTTTCTCTCTCTCTTTCTCTCTCTCTTTCTCTCTCTCTTTCTCTCTATCTTTCTCTCTCTCTTTCTCTCTCTCGCTTTCTCTCTCTCTTTCTCTCTCTCTCTTTCTCTCTCTTTCTCTCTCTCTTTCTCTCTCTCTTTCTCTCTCTCTTTCTCTCTCTCTTTCTCTCTCTTTTTCTCTCTCTCTTTCTCTCTCTCTTTCTCTCTCTCTCTTTCTCTCTCTTTCTCTCTCTTTCTCTCTCTTTTTCTCTTTACGTATTCGTCTCTCTTTATTTTTGCTTCTCTTTCTCTCTGTATCCCTCTCTGACTATCCGAGTTTCCCTTATCTTTTTTCTTCAAATTTTTATGACAATAAAGGAACATGCTCACTATCTCTCTCTCTCTATTAGCTCTTTCAACCTCTTATCTCAAAAGAAGAAAAAAATTCAGCATAAATAGTTCGGGTGATACGGATAGATAGCACCATGAGTTATGCGAACTGCATTGGATCACTCAGTTCTTTAAACATCGAATAGAAAAGAGATTGAGAGAGAAGTTGAATGGAGAACAATGGACGAGCCATGCGATAGATGAGAAAGCGGAAGGGTGTGTCGAAGAGTGTGTTAGATATGAGGAGTTAGAGAAAAGTTAGCGAGAGAGAGAGAGAGAGAGAGAGAGAGAGAGAGAGAGAGAGAAAGAGATGAAAAAACGAGAGAGATCAACTAGATCAACTAGAACGGCAAAAGTCAGAGAAACCGAGGGGGGAATAGAGAATGGGACAAGAGAACTCGAAGATAGCAAAAGAGAAAATAAAGAAGATAGAATATATACATATACTTTTAATATACTACGGTATGTACGATTTGCAATCTTCAGATCTCTTTCGCTCTCTCTGGGTTTCTCAATCTCCATCTTCTCTCGTTCTCTCGCTTTCTCGCTATGTTTCTCTCTCTCTCTTCATTTTTGCTCTATATGAAATTTATTTCCATCTCTTTGTGCATTCCGTGACGAAAACTTGAAGCAGGTACATCTTTAATTAGAAAAGACAGCAGATAAGGTCAAATTGATCTAAAGTAAGTTTTGAAAGACACCAAAAAAGTTCAAGAAAAGTGTGAGAGAAAGTTTGTAAAATCTATGGACTAAAAATAGAAAGTCTAGACAAAAAATAAGAGAATATAGATGTATCCAGACAAACGAGAAGAGAAGATGTGCCAAGACAAACGAGAAGAGAAGATGTGCCAAGACAAACGAGAAGAGAAGATGTGCCAAGACAAACGAGAAGAGAAGATGTGCCAAGACAAACGAGAAAAACCCTCAACGTGTCAAGACAAACGAGAAAAGAGCCTTGATGCGTTTAGAAGTACAAGAAGAGAAACTAGAGTTTGTTGAAAAATAGGAAAACAATTCAATTTATCTAACATACAATAAGTTTACAAAGCAAATCATTAATATGATCAGACAAACAAAAGTACATGTCCGATATGTCCAAAAAATCATGACTGCTTGATTGAGAACGTGCGGGTACGAAGTCAACGAACGCCGATGCGCGAGATCACAACCCTGGACGACCCACAGGAGCTGGAGGAGTTCATGAGGAATGGCGAGGAGGCCTGCATTGCAGACATGCGGCAGTTCATCGCCCACTTCACTCTGCGGCAGACCACCGTTGCTATGATGACAGGTAAGACTGAGGGCCTCTTAGAAAAAAGAGCCTCTTAGAAGTAAAGCTCTTTTAAGAACAGAGGTCTTTTTTTCCAGTAAAAATTCTCTCAGATGTAAAGGGCCTCTTAGAAGAAGAGACCTCTTAGAAGTAGGGGCCTTTTAAAAGTAAGGGGTCTTCTAGAAGTAAAGCGCTTCTCAAAAGTAGAAAGCCTCTTAGAACTTGTTGATCTCTCAGAAGTAGAGTGTCTCTCAGTAGTGGAAAATTTCTTAGCCTCTTAGAAGTAGAGACTTTGTAAAAATTAAAAGGCCTTTCAGATGTAAAAAAAACATTTGGGAGGTAATGGGCTTCTTAGGATATTCCATTGAAGGTCTCTTTCTTTCTTTCTTTCTTCCTCTCTATTTTTCTCTCTCCCTCAAACTTCCTCGAACTTTAGCTATAGCCTTAGATTGACTCATTTTCAAATATGTATATTTTCATTTATCTGGTAATGGAAAAAACGCATACATTTGATAATTCACAAATTAATTATTACCCTAGAAAAGAAAGTATTACCTAATAATATGAAGTATGACCGTATTGGGTGCATTTCAGTGGAATAGAAGAGATTTATAAAACTCGATTGTTGGCTTTGAAATTGCTTCTTCAGAGTTATTTTAATTTTCAGTCCTTTGTTTCTAGGGCTTGAGAGTCTTACTTGCAATTTTTGAAGCAGTGATCTCATGCTTTCCCTTTTCAGTCATCTTATAAAGATTAAAAGGCAATGTTCAAAGAGGCTTTGTGAAAAAAGAGACATCTCGGTTAGAGCAATACCAACTTCTGTCATCTTCCATCTCCTAAGCTACCGGCACCTGGAGTCGCGTTAACAATGACGTTCCAGAGACTTGAAATAAACGTTTGCTTGTCGGTAATTAGTTATTCGCTCTTTTATAATTCAGAGCATGTAACTTTCTCTCTCATTAATCCTCTTTCTTTCATTTTTTTCTGTTCCTCAAACACTATCTATATCTCTCTCCCTCACTCTACATCTCTCTCTCTCTCTCTCTCTCTCTCTCTCTCTCTCTCTCTCTCTTTCTCCTTTCAAACTTCGTTTCATTGGATCGGCTTTTCAATTGGTATATTTCAACTTTGGCCATCAGTGTGCTCATAGTTTCATCGAATGATACTACATACAGAGTAGGTACGAGTAGACAATAGCTGTTGAAAATAAAAGTGATACTTACTCACTTCAGCGATGAAAAGAGAATGGTATGCAGTCGCTAGAAGATGTTATCAACCTCGTTCTAGTTGCATAACCTTGCATTTGAGAGGAATCTTTTCACATAAAGTTTACAAGATAACCTATTTCGCGCACTTGTTACTCTTTCTCCCGTTTTCATAGAACAGATACGCACAGTCAATGTCGTTTGTTCAAGTGGAAAAGGGGGTAATTGCGCTTGCCAACAGCTGATTCTACAATCTTGAATAGTTTGAACACAGAGGGGGTTGGCAGACACAGAATTTGTGTTCCGCCTTCTCCTCACTCTTCTTTACTCTTCGAGTTATGCTTTAACTACGGAACATACGCTCTATAAACTAATTTGACTTCAAGGCTGTTTTTAAAAACCCGGTTAAGAGTGTAGTTCAAAAAAGACTGATCATGATAAAACGGAGAAAGGAAACTGCGTGCAATAAAAAAATAATACTTTGGAAACAAAGAGTTTGTATCAATAGCTTCTCTGGTGATTCATGTTACGATTTTACCCACAGTGCGGGTCAGAGAAAGATTCTGGTAAGTAAGGGGGGGCTTAATCCGTAAGGGGGGGGGGGCTTAATCAAACACACTCTTCAGATAGGAATGTCAGAAGGAATGCAACGTGTCCTCGTTAGTGCAGTTCAGGCACTACGCTCCCGGTAAAAGAGAGACGGCTGGTTTCGATGCTGCCTCGCAGACTCTCTCAAGCGGTTTTTAAATAATATACTCATGCTTCTTAAGGGGGTAAACGCGACCCGCCACGATAGTCTGTATGATTATTCACCAAATAGTCTAGAGTATGACATCACTCCGGGCAGGTCTACCCTAAAACAAAATTAGGAAAGTCGGTTGTCATTGCAAGTATCTCACCCTCACTATACTGACCCACTTAGCAATTTCTACCAGGTTGAGTTCTACCAGTTCTACTTAGAGAGCGGATTTTCCTTCTTAGGGCGAGGTTGAGCGCAAACAAGAATATAGTAATGTTGGCAAATCAACAATCTTAAGGGACCTCAGCGAAATTTGGCTTAGCTGGTAATGTTCCTGCTCTCTTCGGGCACTAAAATAGTCCAGTCCTTGATGAATTAATAAAATAGTTCAAATCTGCTAAAATCTCATCATTAATTCACTTCTAAAGATTAATCACTTCGTTATTCTCTTACGTGTTCTGCTGATGTTCTCCAGTAGTAATAATCTTCCACGCGCTTTTTCCCGCCTCACAGCAAGGCACGCGCCCCCCTGAGATGCAGGACAGACCTACCCTGGTAGAACCATTGGCTGCCCGCTGGGTCACTGCTAGTGTATATAGCAGTATTGGAGAGACTCTTTATAATTATGGTTGAAATATGTAGATCTATTGAGGCTTATCAGTGGAAGGGCTCAGATACTTTTTTCATACCTGGACCATCCTTGTCAAATGTGCTATCGACAAGTTCTTCTTGACGATGAAGCTTTATGTCATCCAACGCTCATTAGACAATGAAAAGTCTTTAAAAATTAATAGTAACACTGATTGCCTGATGTGTTATATGTACTGATTGCCTGGTGTGTTATATGTACAGATTGCCTGGTGTGTTATATGTACTGATTGCCTGGCGTGTTATATGTACTGATTGCCTGGTGTGTTATATGTTTTTATCTCTAATAGAACAAAGGCGGCTCAGGGTCGCGAAACCTCTCGTGTAGATTCTTTTTAAAGCTATTTCGTGATTTAGACCTTCCCGACATAATCAAAATCCAAACATTCAAAGGAAAAACCTGATTAATAATGCCCTATAGCCTTTCTGCCTCCTTTATGGATTTGTTTCTCTTGTTATTTCTCTCTTTTCCACATCTCTCATCGTTGTAGATTGAGTTTTTCAAACACACTGCTATTTCATCTTGAAAATTTACCCTCATGGGACGACAAAAATAATCTTATTTGACTTCTCTTTTTCTTAAAAATGTTTGCTACATTATCACCAACGTCAACTTCATGTACCTTATATTGCTTTGTCCTCTCATCTTTTTTCCTCTTCTCTTTGATTTTTTGTGGCTTCATCTCTTTCCTATTATATAGTAACCCCTATTATATAGTAACCCCTATTATATAGTAACCCCTATTATATAGTAACCCCTATTATATAGTAACCCCTATTATATAGTAACCCCTATTATATAGTAACTCGCTTTACCTTTATGGTTATTTTTTTTTGCCCCTGGCTATATGATTTGATATGATTTGAGCAATCGTTATTCTGGAAATATGAAATGATAATGAAATGATTTGGCCCTCTTTCACGTTTTTATCCCGAATCCGGTTCCTCAATATGGTCTTCTCTTTCAAATAGAATCATTTGCATTGCGGGAATTAAAAAGCAAAATTGAACCGTCCAAAATGCACTAAAAATGCTTATACACTGAAATTCCAATATATTATAGAATTCAATGCTTCACAACAACGAATCTCTCTCTGACGACATCGGGTTCTATACAAAACATGAAAATTAATTTGAGCTGTTACCCCCGGGTGTGGCATAATTCAATTCTTTATTCTGCTTGAAACAAAACATAATGTTGAGTGAAGAAACAGATGACACTGTCACAAAAAAGTGAATTCAGTGAAGGTGATGGCAAGTGAGATGGTCTAAAATGACAAGAACAATCATGAAAATTTCATTTTAGGAGAATCAAAAACACAAAGCAAAAGCTTGTATCTTCAGTTAAGAAAAAACTATTCATCCGCAATAATAACTTGAAATCCCAAATATTCAACTCACTCTCTATCATTCGAGATAATGGTAGAGTTCACTCAGTAATGTGGGATTTGTCCCAAGATTGACCTCCGCGCAGTACAGATTAGAGTCAAAACTTACCAGGAATGTTCAAGAAAAAAAAATTAAAAACCACCGCTCATTTAGGCGGGGGTCTGAAATAATAAGAAGCGAGCGGAAGGTGAAGGGAAGGGCGAAGAGCGATCCTTTTTTTTAAGCCCCCGATCGGATGTTGGGTCGTTTTCTTAAATGTTTTTGACAACTGCGTGTGAGCTATGATCGAACTAAATAAGGGGGTGAAGAATGTTGATAGTGCTAGCCCGAATCATCCTCTCCCACTGCTGATATGAACACTAGCCTAATCACTGAAGACGTATTCGAATCTTGTACCAAATTGCCCGCAGATTGTTTCTCACACATGTTCCAGAATATAGATTACTATTATATGGTTCAATATTCTTATTGAACTTTTTTTAAAAATTAATAACTTTTTTATTTATTTATCAGTAAAACTTAAATACCCTGATTTTGAACTATCCCTTTGTATTTTCAAATGTTTAACTTTCATCAACGAAGTTTACAACTCAATTACGTATATCACAAAATTCATAACTTAGAGAATTTTTCCCATAAAGTATAACAGAAAGTATAACTCTTCAGGCGTTTCCCAGCCGTATATTTCAAAGCTTCTGAATGGCAATCACAAGGAGCTATCCCTGCGATGTCGTCGAAACATCTACTCGTGGTACCTCAACTGCCGGAGGCATCCTGAAAAACTCAGTTAGCCCGCTTTCTCTCTCCCTCTCTCTTTCTCTCTCTTTTTCTCTCTCTCTCTCTCTTTCTCTTTCTCTCCCCTTTTCGCTCCGTTCTCTCTTTTGCTCTTTCTCTTCTTGGTTCGAAATTAGAGAATGTCTTCAAAGTTCTCTGGACCGTTTGTGCTGATAGGTCCGTATTTATTACCGATGTTGCACGTTTGACTGCAAGAGCGGTTCTTTTTGTTGTGCACACAAATGGAAAACTCTTCTTCCACACTGAAGTGACGGCAGAATGCGAATCAGAAATAGACATAACAACTCACCGATGCAACACAATGAAACAATGAATGAGACTGAGTGACTTATGCAGTGTTTTATTTGCGAAAATATAATGAAACATAACGAAATCCTGTTTTTTTCAAATTGCGTGAACGTCTTGTTATAACCTAAAATTTGTACAAATAATGGTCTCAAATAGAACAGCGCTTCGAATGTGCATTATGTACGGTATTTTGGGTCTTTTTGGGCAATTGCCAAAAAGCGTGAGGACGTCAGCGATGTGGCCTTTTTTCCTTTTTGCTGTTTTTGTTCTTGATGAGATTTTTTTCCTTTTTCAAATCCGTAACGGTCTCAATAGCGTGATTTTTTACCAAGCCTAAGCGAGTTTTGATGTTAGAATTATTAAAATCTAGAGAAGCAGGAAGTTGTCTTCGAAAGCCCCCCGAAGTATAATGGTACTTTTTCGGTTCATCGGGCCTCGTTAGCTAAGCCGTACGGCCTCGTTAGCTAAGCCGTTCGGCCTCGTTAGCTAAGCCGTTCGGCCTCGTTAGCTAAGCCGTTCGGCCTCGTTAGCGTAAACTTTTCCTAAGCCTAAGCGTTTTTTTAATGTAAAAATAATTTTAATTCCACGGTTCAATCCGGTTTAAGCGACGCGAAGGGGACCGCGACGCAAAAGCCCGATGAACCGAAAAAGTGCCAGTATAAGCCCCCCCCCCCCGAAGTGATGTGCAGCTTTGAATAGCAGATGAAATGTTTTCCTTAACTTTTTCCTTTTGCTTCGGATTGAACACTTCTTAGATGATTATGCTAAATGCTCCAACCTATTACATTGATTCCTATCAGACAAGGCAGAACAAAAATGTGTATTAAGTAATTTTTGCCGGTGTTACAAATACAAAATAATGATGAAAAACAAGCTTCGAATGGGATTAATAAAGTTTTCGCAAAAAAAAGTTTGTTAAACTGCAGAATTCAAAGTTTTAAATCAGAAACAATAGTATAAATTTGACTATAACTTTTTAAAAAGCCTTTTTAAAAAAATCTGACGTCAACACGCTTTTTGGCAATTGCCCAAAAAAGCCCAAAATACCGTACACCATGAGCATTTGAAGCGCTATTCCATTTGAGACCATTAATTGTACAAGTTTTAGGTTAGAACAAGACGATCACGCGATTCGAAAAAAACGGAATGTTGTTATGTTTCATTATGTTTTCGAAAATAAAAACACTGCATAAGAGAGCAAGGCAATTGAGTTTTGCATACGTAGAGACCTATGACACAGAATAGCCGTGGTGTGATGGTAACGCGCTTGCTGCCGCTTAAAGAAGAGATCGGTTTTACCCGGTCAACTAGGGTTTTTCGTGCAATGGTTTGACCTTGTACGGTAAAAACACATTGTTTTAAGATTCTTTTCTGGCGGATCCGACTTCGCGATTGGAGACCAACGGCGAGGGCGAACTGATGCCACAGAAGCGCGAGCGCTATGTGTTTCGAAAAGTTTTGCTGCAGCTGCTCGAGAAGTACTTTAAAGAGACGCCTTTTCCCGATATGAATCGGAGGTTCGAAGGCCCCTTTTATGATGCGCTGATTCGAAGGCCCTTTTTTGATTCACATGCACCTCAGAAGTTAGAGGTCTCGCATGGGGGATGCGAGTTCATTACGGGCAATACTCAGGAAGACATAAAAAAATTTCAATCCTTGCACTACGAGAAAGGGTAAATGGATTTGTTATTTCAACTCAAAAGTCTATATTATAATTTTGATCCGAGTTATTTATTATCACCAAAGGATAACTTGTTAGGTCATCCTTGATAACGATATATTCGGGAAAACTTGGACAGAGGAATGGAGTTGGCATTTTCGGTACTGCTGTGAATAATCCTGGTAGATTATTTGGTATCTCAACCTCGAATTGCCAAAGAGTCCCGCGAACAGTTCAATCAGAGCAAATTTTATCAATTGAAGTCGAGTAGTAGTAATTGTGACAGTGTAACATGTGACAATAAAGGATCGAAGTCGACCATCTCTGGAGAATGAAAATGAAGAGAGATCGGAGTCGACCATTCTTTATTCTTTGCGTCCAATAAATGACAGAATTACACGCTTAGGAGACATGTCGCATAAGCGAGTTCAGTATGAGAACATTTCAAACTAAATACAAAGGTTTGCTTTCAGATAACGAGATCAGTCAATTAAATTCGCAAAAATCGTTTTGAAAAAATTATGTTTTTGGGCAGGATAAGATTGCTGCGGTAGATAACTTTGAAAGAGTTTCCTCTAACAACTTAGTAGACAATAATGATTAAACTTTTATGTATATTTGGTGAAAAATGAAGTTATTGACAAAGTCCCAAAGGTAGCAGAAAAAGAGGAGATGGGTTTAGAGAAATCTGTTAAATTGCAGATATTTCCAAGGCAGAAAATCGGACAAAAAATTTACTATAACTCATAATAGGGTATGGTATCAATTCATGAAGCTTTCTATGAGTTTTCTATCAGTTATTCCTCATTCATGCTCGAGTTATTCATCAGTTATTCATCATTCACAGGGTAGAGATCGCAACTGCTTGTAATCACTCCCTCCAGAAAGAAAAGAAAGGAAACGGTCTCATGCCTAAAGAAGTCGTCTCACCGCAGGTATTTATTCCTTCTCAGTTATTCCTTCTCGGTTATTCCTTCTCGGTTATTCCTTCTCAGTTATTCCTTCTCAGTTATTCCTTCTCAGTTATTCCTTCTCAGTTATTCCTTCTCAGTTATTCCTTCTCGGTTATTCCTTCTCGGTTATTCCTCCTCAGTTATTCCTTCTCAGTTATTCCTTCTCGGTTATTCCTTCTCGGTTATTCCTTCTCAGTTATTCCTTCTCGGTTATTCCTTCTCGGTTATTCCTTCTCAGTTATTCCTTCTCGGTTATTCCTTCTCGGTTATTCCTTTTCGGTTATTCCTTCTCAGTTATTCCTTCTCAGTTATTCCTTCTCGGTTATTCCTTCTCAGTTATTCCTTCTCAGTTATTCCTTCTCGGTTTTTCTTTCTCGGTTATTCTTTCTCGGTTTTTCCTTCTCAGTTATTCCTTCTCAGTTATTCCTTCTCAGTTATTCCTTCTCGGTTATTCCTTCTCAGTTATTCCTTCTCGGTTATTCCTTCTCGGTTATTCCTTTTAGGTTATTCCTTCTCAGTTATTCCTTCTCAGTTATTCCTTCTCGGTTATTCCTTCTCAGTTATTCCTTCTCGGTTATTCCTTCTCAGTTATTCCTTCTCAGTTATTCCTTCTCAGTTATTCCTTCTCAGTTATTCCTTCTCAGTTATTCCTTCTCAGTTATTCCTTCTCAGTTATTCCTTCTCAGTTATTCCTTCTCAGTTATTCCTTCTCAGTTATTCCTTCTCAGTTATTCCTTCTCGGTTATTCCTTCTCGGTTATTCCTTCTCAGTTATTCCTTCTCAGTCATTCCTTCTCAGTTATTCCTTCTCAGTTATTCCTTCTCAGTTATTCCTTCTCGGTTATTCCTTCTCGGTTATTCCTTCTCGGTTATTCCTTCTCAGTTATTCCTTCTCAGTCATTCCTTCTCAGTTATTCCTTCTCAGTTATTCCTTCTCAGTTATTCCTTCTCAGTTATTCCTTCTCGGTTATTCCTTTCAACTTCAACCTCTCAAATCATTATTTCATTAACCTGTTCTCTAGTTATTTTCTTTTTTCTTGTCAAAACAATTCTAAGTTTTTTTCTTCATTTTATTCTTTGCATTTTTTTTTAATTTCTAAAAAATCATTCTTCCAGTAAAACCTTACTTCTGTAGGACACGCTTTAACATGTACAGCTTCGTGTAAGATTATTTCCAAACTATTTTCGAAATTTTCATCGGCCTAATATAATTTGGATCTGCTTCAGTATGAGCCACAAAATCACCGAAATGTCTGTCTTTCTGTTTCTAACTTTTATTTCCCTTTCTTTTTCCTTTTCTCTTTCTCCTTCTTTCACACAGAATCTTTAACGCTTACTCTCTCACTTTTTTATCTCTCCTTTTTTCCTGAATTGCCTTTTTTCACAGGTCGTTGCAAATTGGTTCGCTAACAAGCGCAAAGAGAAGAGGCGTCAGGAAGAGGAACAAAAACGTCTGAATGTTGAAAACAACGTCCTGGGAGGTGGGGATGCTAGCAGTAACCTCCTGGGAGGTGGTCAGGGAGAAGGACTGTCCTCGGACGCTCCCTCTACTCCAAACTCGGATAATCCGACACCTTCTCCTGGAGACGCCCACTTTTCTTCCCCAGAAACCCCGCCGACTTACCAGCAGTCATTACAAGAAGTCAGTGCATACTGGGTATCATCTCATATAGACAGCGTATACTAAAAAAATCATTACATAAAAGAAGCGTACCATCACATAAAATGAATGTATACCAGGTATTGTCACATAGATAACATACCATGAAGTGAGTGTGTAAGTATCATTGAATGAAGGGAGTATACCTGGTATCATCACATAAAGGGAGTGTATACCAGTTATCATTTCATGAAAGGAATGTAAAACAGTTATTATACCATGAAGCGAGTGTTTACAAGGTATTATGTCATAAAAAGTATATATCAGGTATAATTCCATGAATAGAGTGGACGCCAGGTCTCAATGACATCAAAATCGCGGTTTGGTCACCCGTTATAGGCCACACAGTACAAGGGAGTTCAAAAAATCAAGTCAGTGTACAAATACCGGTGGATATCACGGTTATCTTCTATAATTTGCATGAAAAGAATCCTCTGCAAATAATATGAGCAATTGGGCGGAAAACCAACAACAATGCATTAACTCTACCTCTACTTCTTTGTCTCTTTCTATTTCTCTCTTTTTCCTCATTTCTTTCTTAAATGTGAATTTCGGTCTTTTACGAGACATATTTTCTCATGTCTTTCTTAAATGTGAATTTTGGTCTTTTAAGAGACAGTCCGGGCGTGGAATAATGGTAGTGTGCGCGAATATTTTGCGAAGAGTCCCAAGTTCGACTCCCACCCCTGACAGATCCACCCAAACCAAGGGGGTTATAAAATTTTGGCAGTGCTCTGACACGAATCTGACTCTCCCGACTACTGCTACACCCACTAGCAAAGACCCAGTGTTCTTCCCGGGTAGGTCTAACTCACATCTCAGGGAAGCGCATACCCTGCCGCGAAGTTTTTCTTCGCTTTTGGAAACTGGGATATCCCGAGTTTGAAGAAATTTTATTGTTTATTCGTCGAGAAAAATACCATTATACGGAAATCGACCGTTACATAATTATGGGACATATAACAATTTTGACATATAACAATTTTGACATATAACAATTTTGACATATAACAATTTTGACATATAACAATTTTGACATATAACAATTTTGATAATTAGCAGTTTATTTACAGGAAATAAGCTATAAAAATAGCTTAATAATTATGGAATGGCCTTTTTTTCTGATAACTTCAAACATGCGGTTAGGAGGCATGCTTTCAGGACAGAGATTGCTTTCAGGACAGAGATTGCTTTCAGGACAGAGATTACGTCTTGCGCGATTCCATCCCAATATTTTTCGATGGCGTCTTTGAGCTCGGCTACGGTTGCGTACTGCTCGTTATCTTTGTAGATTCTACGAACTAGGAGTCTCAAACATTTCCATTAGATTCGCATCGGGAGAACAAGCAGGCCAAGAAAGGGCATGGATGTTTTTGGCTGCCAACCATGCCTGGCATTGGTTTGGAGCGTTGTCCTGTTGAAAAGATGAGTTTTCGGGCACGTTGTCTCGATATGAATGGGACCAGAGTAGTCTGTAGCAACGCTTGGTATTGAGTTTAAATCATTCTTCAAGAAAGGAGATGAGGAGCTTTTCAAACGATGAAAGGCTCTCCGAACAATTCACTGACCTAACTCCGGAGTTCCTTCTGTTGAAGTGACGTATGTTCTTGCGCAGATCGTGCCATCAGGATTGGTAGACGTCCGAACCATCGAAATTGAACTTTTTCTTATCGGAGAAGATCTAAAACAAGATTTTTTTTTAAAGCAGTTAAAAATTAAAGTGCGCGAACTTCCAAAAACTTACCTCTTTCCAATTGCGAGCCCTGTTCCTTTTTGCAAAGTCAAGGCCTACCTGATGTTCAAATAAGTTCATGGCGGACTCTTTTTTAATATCCATTGCGGAGGTAGTGGAATTCGAAGCTCTTCTGCCAATTTTTCGTTCTTCTTGTTTCATTAGTTTGCGTGGACGACCTCCAGATGTTTTAGAACCATATTGGATGAGATTTGCGACGAAAAAACGAAATCAAACGTCCCATGTCGATTGATACAGATTGAATAAGTTTAACAAAACTTTTTTCGAAAGCAACCGATCCAAAGCGTTTCTAGCCGAGACTTGTCCTATCATCATGTAAAGGTCGATTCCAGTGTAATGGTGTTTTTCTCGACGACCAAGCATTGAAATTTCTTCAAACTGACGATTTTTCAGTTTTCAATAGCGAGGAGAAAAGATATAAAAACCTTTTTGATTTCCATGTACCGTTCAATCGCAATCACGAAAATCGAGGATTGTCCTATCATTGGGCCATGAACTTTAAGTTTCGAACCCTCGGAGGATTCGAAATAATACGAATCACTCACAATCTTGGGCGGACTCTATCCCTGACTATTCTTTTTTTAACCGGGACCATATTTCGTTTGGTATTAATAAGGAGTACGTACTATTTGCAGGTCGTCTCCCTTCTCAATCAGCCTGACCTGCGCTTTTTTGAAGCTCTTGGTCTTCAGCCGCTACAAATAAAGCTGGAGGATGTCGTCTCAACCAGTCAATAGCGAATCTAAAAATAAAAGAGGTCGCAGGAACCCTCAAATGATCTAAGGAAATGTAGATGAGTTATGGCCTCGGTCGATCCTCGAGTTTGGGTCAAACCCAAATTTCTCTTTCTCACCAAGAGTAAGCGCGTTAACATACACCACGAACAGTAATAGTAGACTTCCTCTCTTTTGAAGTTGAATGTACATTGATTCAGTCAAACCATCGATATACCAATTATATATATACCTAATACCTAAGATATACCTAAGCTTTTAAAAAGCCCACTTGACGCCCGATTTCCGGAATATTCTCTTCTGTCAAGTATGATGATCTCTCAGGAAATTCCAGTAAAACCCTGAAAATATGTTTAATGATTACTATAAATCTCATGAAAATGCATCAGTCGATCAAGGATTGTTCGAGATGTAGATGATGCGAGAGCTGCGCTTTTAAGAGTGGCCTGAATGCCTCCAGCATTGCACAACTACAGAATCTCATTGAACAGAAGGTGTAACACATACGGAAGAATGTATACTTGGTGATGACTGTAATGTATACTACTGTTTGATGTTCACGCAAGCGTGAATATTCCCGTATTGTATATCTCCACTATGAATGGCAAATAATGTAAGCAAATTGTGAATTTTCTCAAGATGCTAAATTGAGAAAAAAAATTCTGCTCAAAAAAGTTCATTAAAAGCTTCTCTCAATTAAGGTTTGATGAATATCTCAAACCGAGTGGAATAGAGCTGACAGAGTCAAATTATGAACTGCTTTCACTGGCATGGAGTTTGTATTTAAGAATATTTTCTAGTCTAAAGAATAACTAAAGAGTAACTATTTATTTGCTATTTATTAACATTCAAATGGGAAGTTTATGAGTTGACACATAGGTGTGGTCTCTTTTATAAGAACACTCTTTTATAAGAATACTGTAAGAATCTTTTATAAGAATACTTCTATGAAAGCCTTCTCCCACTCGCCCGCCTTAAACATTTCCTGTGAAATGTATTACTTAGCGCTCAGTTAAGGATCTAGCACATCAATGTTATACTTTCTCTAGAATTACGAACCTGTATGTTATTCATCTTGTATTATCAGCGTATAACTTTAGATGAGTTATAAATACATTAGATCCAGCAACTCATGTAAAATTAACTGTTTAAAAGGTACGTATTTTCAGTCAATGTTTTTGTTACTGTATTTTATAGCCGTGGTCTCATCGTATAGAAAACCCGGCCTTGTAACGTTTTCATGACTCCAATATTTTCCGAGTAAATTTTTGTTAAATTATTGTTTGAGTGATTTTAGAGTTAATTTCTCATTACTTATAATTTATAGAGTTTTATAGAGTGAGATATTCTGTTTACAAAAAAAGTCTTTAGATAATTATTGTAAGTATTTCATTAAACTGTATGGCTTCTACAAAACTATTTCCTAAACGTTCATGAGTTATACTTATATTATAATCATAGTTATGCATACATCATACTTTTTGTTATCAATAGCCTAATTATTGTTTTCTGACCAAGTGCACCCAGGTTAAGAGAAAAAACTGGTAAATAAGGGTTCCACATAAAATTTATGATTTAAAAAAAATTAATGAGATGCTTGAGCTGCGATTGTGTTGATTCATCTGTTTTATTATGAAAAAAGTCTCCCTACCTTTTGTCGAAATCTGCTTGGCTTTGACTACATATATAGATTGATCAGCTAGTAATCTAATTCTTTACCCTGTTTAGGCTTTGACTATATAGATTGATCAGCTAGTAATCTAATTCTTTTCCCTGTTTAGGCTTTGACTATATAGATTGATCAGCTAGTAATCTAATTCTTTACCCTGTTTAGGCATGTTCAATACATGAATACTTACAGGAAACACACAGAAACAAAGTATAATTTACAGTTTTTCTCGGAAACAAAATATTTTTTATACTGTGAAATTTATGATAAATTTTAAGTGGAAAACGCAGTTTTCTGAATTATTTTTCTCAAAAAATGGTACGTGCATTCGAACCCCCCCCCCCCCCGAACCCCCCATATTTAGTCGCTCAAAAAGCATCCGAGTAGAAAATCATGATAATGCGCTGTGTTCAGTCGGAGTCAACACATACAACTCTTGAAATTCATTCCTCAGGCTATTCTTTTTTAATTCTTTCGAACTATTGTTTGAGAATATATTCATGATTGATGGTCTCATTGTTAGTTATATTGCCATTCTACAGAAATATACTTCGGTTTTTGTTCAAAATCAAAAAATTGTTTGTCAGTTTTGTGTGCGAATAAATATTAAAATTGACGCGTAAAGCTTTTATATTTTATATACATGCTGAAGGGAGTAAGGCTTATATTTGAACCAGAGACAGAAAGAGAAGGAGTGTGAGAGAGAGAGAGAGAGAGAGATCGATAGTGAGAGAGAGAA
Source organism: Allodiplogaster pararmata (assembly GCA_964056735.1). NCBI lineage: Eukaryota > Metazoa > Nematoda > Chromadorea > Rhabditida > Diplogasteridae > Allodiplogaster > Allodiplogaster pararmata. The sequence goes on from OZ057407.1 coordinate 28,612,906, forward strand.
AGAGAGAGATAGATCCAAAAAAAGAAACAGGGAAGAGACGAAGAGAGAAGAGTAGGTTTTCGTTTTTTTCCAACATATTTTCCTTTAAAAACAAGAACAGTTTTGAAAAATACGAGCACTCTAGAACAGAAAGGGTCCCTTTCTATCTATCTCTATCTCTCGCTCTCTCTCTTTATCTCTCTCTTTCTCTTTGCCCCTCTCTCTCTTTCTCTCTCTAATTCTCACTGAATCTCTCTCTCTTTCCCTATCTCTCTGCGTCTCTCTCTCTCTCTCTCTCTCTCTCTCTCTCTCTCTCTCTCTTTCTATCTCTTCGTTTCCACCTACTTTTGCATTCTTTCTTCTAGTCAGCTGAGAAATCATGAGAAAAAGTTTTAAGTATTGTCATGAAACCTGTTTTTAGTCACGATAAAATACGAAGAAAAAAGCTAGCCTGTTAAAATTGGAAAAATATGGATGCGGAAGCCGAAAGAGAAGGAAACTTTAGGAAGGGGAAACATAGAGAGAAAGAGGAAAAGAGAGAGAGAGTAAAGGACAGAGAGACAAGGTAACAAGAGGAAGAGCTAGAGAGAGACCAAGAGTTGGAGAGAGATTAAGAGAGGAAGAGAAAGAGAGGTAGAGAGAAAAACTTTTCAGAGAGAGAATGTAGTGTTTAATGCGCTGGAATGAATGAAATAAACATGTGTTGCATAGTCTACAAAATGAAATTTAGAGGGACTGTCGTAAGGGCATTGGAGCAGAGGGTCTGTCTCTACATATGTACATGCTTGCGAGACGAGACTTATTGGTTAGAATAATCTCTTTTTCCTTTTCTCACTCACTCTCTCTCTCGCTCTTTCTCTTCGTCTTTCTTGTTTATCTCTTTCTTTCTCTCCATCTATTTTTCTTTCTCTCACTCTCTCTCACTCTCTCTCTATTTCTCTCTCTTTCACAAATTTTTCTTGTTTTGAAAGTGAAACAATGAGTAAATTTATTTTTTCTTCGAAGATCTGGACTTTTTAAAGTCCAGATCTTAAAAGTCACGTAAACGTTTTTAACATGAATTGAAACCCCCCCCCCTATTAAAGGTGATCCATATAATTGGTGAGAAATGCAAGAGCATTAAATAAATAAGGGTAAACAAGACAGGTAAAGGGGTTTTGAAAGATATGTCATTTTGATGACAAAAATTGAATGGAATAGTTTCCTGCATAGATATGGAAATATAAGCTTTTGAGGTATCTAAAGAGAAACAAACAATACCAAGTGTATAAGTCCTGGTCGTGAAAAGTGAAGTTTTTAAAAGAGTTTAAAATTTATTAGTTGGTGCTCCACTGCTTTCGACCTTTGGCGGGACTTCTTTTCAATTGGTAAGGCCTTTCTTGCTTCAAAGAAACTGATATTTTATGCCGTCGGTGTCTCTGCTTGTAATAAATCTGTTCTGGGCAGGCTTTTGGGTCGTAACGATACAATGTGAAGAAGGTTGAGGAATAACAAAAGTTTACCAAACTGAATATGAAAGAATTGATTAATCATGTGAAGGGACGAAAATGCCGATGGCGAGAACTGACGATTTCTACTCAAGATTGACTTGAACAAAAATAATTGCCTTCACCGGAATAGTTACTGTATCCCACGAGGCTTGTGAGACTAAAAGACACGAGGCCGCCGGGTCCAACAGGATTTCGCTCAAAAAGGGAGGATCTGAGCAATTTACCTTTCTCCGGCTCTCACCGAACCCCAGAAAAAGATTTTCCAGCAAATTAATTCCTTTCCTAATTCGAAGTGTATATTTTTGTGATTTTTCACTTTAAATTGATTTTTGGTATGTATTCTATGATTTGAGCTTATTGATTAAGAATAAAAAGAAATCGAACCAAATGAAACGCCTTGTAATAGTTTTCTTGGTACACGTAGGGCCGTGATTACAAATCTTAGTATGTAGCTTGTGTGACGCAATGAATGTTTAAAAAAAGGTTTGTAATGGTTTAACTTAATCGAATTTAGAGGTGTTCGAATCAATAGCCTCGAAGCATTATTACAACAACCAAAAAATCCGGGGCGGGGTTTTGTCTAGAGTGGCAAAATCCCGCTATAGAATAGTTCTTTTCGGAGCTACAGTGTAGACCTGGGGCCATATTCATAGTCAGCTCGATACCATATAGGGGAACGGTACCCAGGATACCCTGGGTACCTACCCAGCCAATCCGTATTCAATGAAGCTGGTAAGACGGATATCCTACCCGGGTACCCTTCTGATAGGCTGCTCCAGACAAGGGTAGCTTTCCGGGTACCCTTGATTTCTGACCGAGTAAAGCTCAAGCACGCATGACTGCGGAATGAGAGATGCGTGTGGATCATGCATTGCGGGTGTATTTGATAAGGTCGATTTTATGATGGCTGAAATTTTCTTTTCACTAAGCTTTCATGTTCAAGGATTAGCTTGAACCAGTATTTCATGTTCAAGGATTAGCTTGAACCAGTATTTCATGTTCAAGGATTAGCTTGAACCAATATTTCATGTTCAAGGATTAGCTTGAACCAGTATTTCATGTTCAAGGATTAGCTTGAACCAGTATTTCATGTTCAAGGATTAGCTTGAACCAGTATTTCATGTTCAAGGATTAGCTTGAACCAGTATTTCATGTTCAAGGATTAGCTTGAACCAGTATTTATTGAGATGATTCATGTGAATAAGAGTATTCCCTACTCCTCCTTCATCTCAAGCAACGCATTTTTGAACCGAGCAGAGGAGCGGATTGTTCGCAAAAACTTGTGCAAAAATCGTGTGGTGTGACGGGAACCGAACCCGCGACCTTCGCTTTCCGGGCCATGCATTACCCACTGAGCTACACACGCACACAATATAATGCATATTTTAAGGCCCATACAACATTCATTCAAGTACCTAATAAAGGTACTATTTTCAAAGCTTTTTCTTCATGAAATTATTTTCAGAACCATCGCAAATAAGGTTGACAGAAAAGATTTTATCAAACTCGCCAAGAAGAATAAGCAACTTTAACGATTCGCTGATGAGGTTTGGTGGAAAGCTCAGCTTTTATACCTCTTACTTCCCCCAGATTCCTCCAGATTCCTCCAGATGAGAGATTTTTATTTCACCATAAAAAAGTTCGTACTAGTGTGCTCATAGGTAGTTCACACTAGTGCGAGCTAGTTGATAAAATCTTCAGTGTTATTATAACTGATAAACGTCGAATTGCAACTAAAGCAACCAGTATAGCGCTGAGTTGATGTTAGCGGTTACTTCAACATAGTGAAATTGAAGGCACGGCAGTAAAACCGTCATTAAAGACATTCAAGAGGCATTAAATAAGATCATTCATAAACGCGTCACTTTTTACGCTAGAAGAAGATAAGAATGTACGTCTTATATCCCTTTCCCTAAAAGGTTATGTTGACAGATTCCTTTTATCATTGTCTAAAGAACTGAATCAAACTAGCTCCAAACAACTCTAGAAGTGCTAGCAAGCAAAGTTCATGTGTCAGAGATTTTATCGATGAAGCATGCATGCGAATTTGTTTCGGACCTTGGGGAACGGAATGCAGAAGCAGATAGAGTTAGCAGAAGCATTTGTAGTCGAAGCTATCGTATCACCATATACAAATGTAGAGGAGAAATTGTTTTGTGTTCCTCCACGCTCTCCTTGCAAATGCGGTTGTGTTGGGGAAGAGATGTATGTAGATTAACTCGAGTTATACCATCAAGGCACGGCAACAATTCGGTTCTACTAGGTTCGAGAACATGGACTGCATTGTCCGGGTCGGGTTGAGCTCCATCGAGCTTCGCGTTCATTTGGTGCAGCTTTAAATACGCCTTTATCTGTTCTAACACGATAAACTGTTGTTGCCTATGAGTGTATGCAAGTTCCATGAGAAACTTTGTTCAAGTCAAAGTTATACTTGATGACGAAGGGAGTGATAGGAAGAATGAGTATAAATGTTCGACTCGAACATGGTTTTCTAATGGAATGGAAATTACATTAGATCAGAAGCGTCAAAGCGTAAGCGTCTCGGTTGACGCGTTCGCTTCAATAAGGAGCGGAGATTGTTTCATTCAAGACTGTTTTGGGAAAATTAAGCACATGAATAACAGGTGAAACATAAAACGAGGGCAGCGAAGCTGCCTGGGGAAGAGAGATAAGGAGAAGCAGAAAAAAGTTTAGAATTGACTAGGCTCTCAGAATGACTAAGCTAACAAAAAAAGTGACGAGCGTCCCCAAAGGGGACGTCAGTCATGTTAAGTTAAGGCGCAGCATAATTCAAATGCGTGTTGGAAAAAAAGTAATTTCTACCCATTAAAGCTTAATGCATCCTTTTACGAATTGTACTGAGAATTTCCGTTATCGGATATCAACTGAATTCTTCAGCCATATCAACAACCGGTATATACCATCAAAGCTAATAGAGAAATTTCTATGAACCTTTTTGGCGCGTGTACTAGACGGGCGTGACATAATGGTAGGGTGCGCGACTATCATGCGAAGGCTTCCCAGTTCGACCCGCATCCCGGACAGATCCACCCAAACCTAAGAGAGAGAACTGTTAAGAAGCTAAGAAATTATGGTATTGCTCTCGCACGAATCTGACTATCCTAACTGCTGCCACCCGCAGTAGCAGTGACCGAGCGCGCAGCCACCAAGAAAGATCTGACCCAAAATTGAGGAGGCGGGAAAAAGCGTGAAAGATTGATTAATAGACAATTATCACCATTCTCTAGACTAGAAAAAGGTCTTAGAAGAACCACAAATAAGACAATTTATGAGGGAATACAACTTACCGGAAATGAAAGATATTCTTCACAGACAAGCAAATCGCAAACGTTTAGAGAGATAAAAAGAGACAGAAAAAAGTTAGTAAGAGAGTGTTGAGAGTGAAAAGATAAAGACATAAAGAGTTAGAGAGGAAGAGGGAGAGAAAAAGAGTGAGACATAGAGAGAATAAGAGAGAGAGAGAGAGATAAAGTAGAGGGGAGAGAAAAAGAGCAAAAGAAAGCAGTTGCCATGGTTTTCGCCTCTTGAAGTAACCCCATAATGAGCAAGCCCACTCCTTTTGCAGTATGTATGAGGTTCAATTTGGGCATTAATGGTTTTATATTCTACCAAGAATCGCATATCATCAGTTTTCGCAGAAAACGCTCACGAAAGCGCAAAAAAACTATATCACCTTTCTTATTTTCTGAATTTTCCCTCCGCCAGAATATATATTCACATATTCTGGGTGTATATTTTTATTTATCGAGGATCTACATCGAGTAAACATATTTTTACCCACTCCATACATAACAGCTCTACCCTCATGTATATCCCGAAAAAAAAGTACTACTCACTGAATTCTTGAAATTTCTTGCTTCGTCCATTCACTGACTTATTAAAGTGCTTCTGTGAGCTTGATCCGTTATGTTGCTTGTGTTTCTCTTTGTGGAAATTCTCATTTATGTCACCTCATTTGAGCAGGATGTCATTTCAATCACGTTCATTGAGGAAAATGTCATTTCAGTCACCTTCCTTAAGGGGAATGTGATTTCAGTCACTTCCCTACGACTCTGAAAATGCCTCAGCTCTCAGTGTGGATTGATGGGCTGCAATCCTTCGCCTGCCTCATCCCGAGTAGATTCGGTCCTTTCGATGATACGGTGCGATCCGACTCCGGAGTGGAGGGGGAGCTGAGCAGGAGGGGAACGCACTCCTCGTCGGGACCGGAGCCATCTCGCTCCTCTTCCAGCTATCCGCGCTCTCTGCAGCTGGCTCGAGCAATCCTTCGCGAAGCGAGAGGAGTGGACATTGCCTCGGCCAGCAGAATCACGTGAGGATTAATGATTTTACTAAAGAAGACTCCTGTAAAATATCAATCATCTAGATTAGCCTCTACTTCTTTTGAATAGATTTTGATGTCAAAAGCCCTAAATTAATTTTGAACTTCTTTCAGCCATTAAAGTTTTTGACATTCATTGCATGTCATTCATTGCATGTCATTCATTGCATGTCATTCATTGCATGTCACTCAAATCAGGCTAAGTTTGTTTTGAGAAATCCAGGGGTATTTCAGATAACAGAAAATTTGTTGAATAGAGCGAGGACAAAAACTTTTGCTCGTAACCGTATCGACGCGAAAGACTGGTAATTTGTTCTTATTATTTCATTATCAAGTTCTTATCTATGCGTCTTCAAATGTTATATCAAGTTTGCGCAATGGGTCGCGAGCAGGCCGAATGTCGCAACGTAACAATGTACTGAAGGCGCTAGCCGGCAGTACATGGGGCAACCAAAAGGAGACACTCCGTCTCACCTACAAAGCCATTTGCCAATCCATATACAGCTACGCAGCTCCAGCCTGGGCCAGCTTTCTCTCCTCCTCAGCACATACCAAAATTCAAAGAGGACAGAACAATGGCCTGCGTATCGTAACAGGAAACCATCAAATGGCCAGCGTCGACCACATACATGCTGAAGCTAAAGTTATGAGATCGAAATCGCACCTTCACATGCTATCAGCCCAATACTTGGCAATTACCTTGAGCCAAACTCACTTCCATCACGGATTATTTCTCCAAGGACCCCCACCACGCAACATGAAAGCTGATCTTTACATCGCATGCAGAAGCACTGTTGAAAGAGCCCTGTCGGAAACAGCAGAGAAGAAAAACGGGAAAAACGTCGCCAACCGAGTCCACACAAACATGGTCTCAGAAGAAAAAGATACCATCCAAGGTCCAGTCATACTGGGCGGCCGACCACCACCGGACATAAATGAAGAAGAAGTGGACCTCTCGAGAAACGCCCGCTGCACGCTGAGCCAACTTCGCTCAGGCTACAGCAGGTACACCAACCACTACTTACACCGGATCGATGACTCGATACCTGACTACTGCCCAGACTGTCTCAAAGGACCTCATGACGTGGCCCATCTCTTCAAATGCGCTAGACGTCCAACAAGACTCACGTTGGAAGATCTCTGGATGAAACCAAAAGAAGTAGCCTCATTTCTGAGACTATTGTGAAGGAAAGAAGAAGAGATGTATTTAAAAAATAAAAAATAAAAAGAGAGGAGAGAGAGAGGGAGGGAGCGGCCCTCCATGGCCAACTCTCTTCGACGCGAGACGTTTGCCGGCAACAACAACAACAACAACAACCAAGGGTGTAGTGTTACTGTAGAAAATTTTAAAAGAAACACCGTTCTTTGAGCCTGAAATAATGAGAAGCGAGCTTCTCATTCTCTCATTCTTGTCTCAGTTCTCTCTACCGAGCGGTGAGTGTCCATAGTGCTCTGTGTATCGATTTCTTCCGTGCTCTTACTGCCTTTACTGCCCAAAATGCCTCCCAAAAGACGAGCCGAAAAAACTTCTTCCAACGATTGTGATCCTACTGGAGTTGCTGCTCTGACTTCAGCACTCGACAGCTGTATTTCTGCCGAATCAGAAGCAAAGAAGACTTCCCTGCCTCCTCACGTCTTGCTACTCCTGAAGACGTGCGTTGTTGTCATCAAGAAACTATCAGATATACATTCCACTCAGTCCCCCACCGTCGACTTAATCCAGCACGAAATTGAAGAGGACAAAAGACTCCGATCTATTGTCATCGAAAAGGCTCCAGAACATCCGGATCCTACTGCTCTCCCTTCTTCACAAACAGCTCATGACAACGCTCTGGTTCTCTCGCTACTCGACGCAGCTGGCGTAGCTGTTCACGGACTGGCCCATTTTCGGATGGGTATCAATCACAACTCTAATGGGCGACCGGCCTCCAGACCGCTGAAGGTCATCCTTCCAGCGAAGTCACTTCAGCGGCAACTTCTCGCACGTGCCTCTTCACTTCGGAATGACAACCGCTTCAGAAACATTTTCATTCGGCCAAGTCTGACCAAAGAAATGCGAGAGAAGGAGTTCTTGCTTCGGCAAGAGAAAAGAAGACTAGTGTCCGAGGGGAAAGACGTCGTTGTCTACAATGGAGAAGTGATACCAAGAGCAGAAGCCGACGCTATTCGTCGTTCGAGGCTGCAAACTGTTAGACCTTCATCTTCTTTCCCGTCAAACTAAGATCATGTCCGGGTAAGAATTCTCTCAAGTTCTTCTATTTTAACATGCGCTCTATATGTAATAAACTAGCAGCCTTCCGAATTTTTCTAGAAGCTGAGCAGCCAGATATTGTAGCGTTGTCCGAAACTTGGCTCCATGGTAGGATTAAGGATTGTGAAATTGTTGGAGATCTCCCTTATGTTGTTGTGAGAACGGACCGTGACTCTAGAGGCGGTGGTGTTTGCATTGTTATTCGTGATGTATACTCTTTTACTAAGCCAGCAATAGATTTCTCTCGTACAGAAGTCATAGCCATCGATGTTCTTATTTCAGTTTGTTTTCTACGAATTGTTGTGTGTTACCGTCCACCCAGTTATAGTTCCGATCAGACAAGAGTTTTTTGTGATTTTCTATCCGACCTTTTCTCAACATCTAATCATCCCTTCTTCCTGGTGGGCGATTTCAATTCTGATTCCCTGAGTCCTCCTGTGAGTCTTTCCGATAATATAATTCATTCTCTGATTTCCTCCTTCAACCTTTCGTTTCTCTGCCGCCTCCCAACGCGCCAAAACCGATCACTTGACTGGTTCGTTACATCTCATCCTTCTCTTTTCTCCGAGTCCCGTATTATTCCCTCATTTCCGTCTTGTGATCTTTTAGGATTCGATACCAATATACATATATGCTTGGACCGTATCGACGTTGAACATGTTCCAGACTATTCTCGAACTGATTTTTCTGCTTTGAATGATTACTTGTCCTCTATAGATTGGGAAGCTGCTTTCGATATGTTCTTTTGTGTAGATGACCTTTACTCTCGCTTCCTACTATTCCTCCACCACGCTCTGTCCTTGTATGTTCCAATGAAGGCCCCTCGCTCGTCTTTCTCTGCCTATCCACCCCATATTCGTAGCTTGATCTCTTATCGAGATGCACTATTTCGCAATATTCGTTACCCACTTGTTCGAAAACTGTATGAAAAAGCTAGTTGTGATCTACTTAAACAAATCAACAAGTGGAATAAGCACTGCCTCAAGAAAAGGCTCACATCCTCTCGTAATTTGTACCGGCATATCTCTTCTCTCACACGTCCCAAACTCAATCCTCCTCGTTTTCTCATTGATCGAAATGGTTCTGTTTTGACTGACTCTCAAAGTAAATGTGACTTACTAGCAGCTGAGTTTGCCTCTTCCTTTACCCATGATGACGGTTTGTTACCCCGCCCCGCTGGAGATCCCATTCTTCCACAAACTAATCTAAGTATCTTTCTTCCGTATACTGTTTCACGTGCTTTGTCTAAATTGAAATACACGGGTAGTACCGGTGCCGATGGAATTCCTCAGCTTGTGTTCAAAATGTGTCATTCTTCGCTTTCGGTTCCTCTATCCCACATATACAACTTCTGTCTTATCACATCTTCGACTCCTGCTATTTAAAAGCATTCTTTTGTGACCGCAATTCCTAAACAAGGCAAAGAACCCTCGTCTCCTTCTTCCTATAGGCCCATATCGATATTGTCCCCTGCATCGAAGACAATAGAGCGCCTACTTCGTAAGACTATTATAGAGCATCTAGAAAGATTCGATGTGTTGTCTAATTATCAGCACGGTTTTCGAGAGAAGGCTTCTGTTGTCACCAATTTATTGATGTGTGAGGAAGACTGGACGAGAGCGCTAGGGAGTGGACTTTCCACCGATGTCATATATCTCGATTTTTCTCGAGCTTTCGATACAATTAGTATTCCTAAGCTTCTCTACAAGTGTAGACATTATGGTATACCAACTCAATTGTTATTGTTTCTGGAATCCTTCTTGACAGATCGCACTTTTTCAGTTCGCATTGGTAGGACTCGTTCTCCTCAATTTAATGTGACATCAGGGGTTCCCCAGGGTTCTGTTCTTGGACCCCTGCTATTCATCTTATACATAACTGATTTGAACCATGTACTAGCTCAATTCCCTAATGTGCATTTCCAAGCATTTGCCGATGATATTAAAGTGTATGTGTCTTATAACAAAGATACCTTTTTAGAGCGAAGTCAAGAACTACAACTTGCACTCGATGCTATTACTGTTTGGTGTGAATGTAATCAACTCTCCTTGTCTCCCAGTAAAACTCTTCATCTGCATATAGGGTACCAATCTCTCATCGCCTCCTATTCAATCTGCCATGTTCTGTTATCACGTGTCAACCAAGTTCGCGACCTGGGAGTACAAGTTGTCTCATCATTGCGCAGAGGCCCAGCTGTTGAAGATCGAGTGAGCAAAGCAACGGCAGCCATGTATTCACTCCTCCGTGCTGTTCCCATCAACGACCCAGTTATTCTACTCAAATGCTTTTCCACATATATACTTCCTCATCTAGAATTTGCATCTTGCTTCTGGAATCCATATTATAAAAAAGACTGCAAAATTATCGAGAAAGTACTTGAAGCTTTTACTCGTATTGTATACTACCGATGCTTTCCTAATCCTGATTATCCACGTGCACTTCCTTCTTATTCTTGTCGATTGGCTAACCTAGGTCTTTCTTCCTTGATAGACAGGCGGAAAGTCGCGGATCTTATGATGGGTTGGAAAATTTACAACAATAGTTCCATTGTCGCGAAGGAAAAGTTCTTCAAATGGGTTCCGATTACACGGACAAATGTTAACGGTTTGTATGTCGAAGCAACACAGAATACGGCCCGTTTCCATTGTTTCTCATTAAGGGTAGCACGTATGTTCACTAGATTATCGAGAGATGTGTTGAATGTTCCGAGTGAACACGTTTTTAAAAAAGCTGTCATCAATAGCATTGATACACTTTAGTCTTTCCGTTTCGAATCAGCAGACATATGGATGTAATTATTAGACACTATGACGCGCTCTGTAATAAATTGTTACAAGAATTGTCTTAGATTTCTTTTCTTTTCTTTTCTTTGCTTCTTAAAGACACCATTGTTATCTGTGGTTTTTGAATAATTGTTTTTGCACTGACAAGTGTAGATAAAATATATATATTTCAACCCTCAATCGAAACCCAAACTCTCCCCGAGTGGTTCTATTTTTTGAGTCAAAGAAATTCAAAATAATAGTAGTGCTCATACCAAAACCACTCAATATGGAAATCTTACTGTTCCTTTTAAGTACTTTCTTTCAAACATCGAACAAGTGCTTCCTAATAAGTATCGTTTTGTCATACTTTGAATTTGAAACAAATCTGACTCTTTCCACTATTGCGAATCACCCAAGCAGCAGTGGGCAGAGTCAGATTAAAATTCAAACTTGGAGATCAACCGCTGGTTCTACTTTTTATTGTCTGTATCCTTTATCTGGAGAGCGCGTTCCCTGCCGCTAGGCAAGAAGTGGAAAGAAAGTTTTTTTTCAAAAAAACATGTTCTCACTCGTAGCCAATCCCTGAAGCAATCAGAATCAGAAAAAAACAATGATTTAAAATGTTTCCTTTGTTTTTAAGAGCGACTGACTGGAGGAGGATTGCAGAAACGCTTGCTCTAGAAGAGTCACTGGCTGATTGTATATTTAACGCTGCGACTACCGAGTGGCTCGATGAAGCCCCCCTTGATGCTATTGTATTCACTGTAATTATCATGGGCATCGAAGAACAAGCGGATGCGAAGTGAGACTTTTGAATAATAGTAACTCAGACTAGTTGAAGTTCCGAATTTCAAGATTTTTAAGTATACATAATTATAAGTATTAAGTATATATTATAAGTATTAATTATAAGTTTTGAGTATATATATATATATAAAGACTTTTGTTTATTGAGAATTTCAACTTAGATAAAAATTCGTTTAATCTTCTAACTCGTTAGATTTGGGCTCACCGAAGCAGTCTTTTCCTTTTCGCAGCTCTCACTGTTTTTTTATAACACATTTCTCTTTTTGAAACGGCGCTCGTATTTTTTTTTCTTTGAAGGCTCAACGCTTTTATTGTTCAATTAACTTCTTTACTTGTTCATTTCATCCTGCCTAAATGTTAGAAAATTATGTATTTAGATGATTGATGAGCAGCAGTAGAATTATACTGTTTTCTTATTTTTTGATAGTATTTGGTTTTTGGGTGTTTTACTCGAAACAGTGTCACAAAACTTTGATATTCTTTTTTTTGCTGCTGATGTTTTTTTATTTCAACGCAGGTTTTTTTTTTGCAGGGCGAGTACGCGATCGCAAGCTATCGCGTCATTTGTGAGAAGAAATGCTGGTGAGACTGGATGAGAACCATTCATTTTCAATTTGGAACCTACGCGCTTCTCTGAAATCAAACACAGACCAAACATGATAGAACCAATGACTGGACCCTGGATTGCCGCTAGTCTGGGTAGTAGTATGAAGTGGGGGACGTACAGGTCCTACCAACTTATTTAAACTTTAAGTTCCTAAAAGAACCCTTTTAGCTCCCAATCAATTCGAAGATCGCTTTGAAGACTTTAATAGATCACATTAGCGATTTTCATGAACACTGTATTTTCTTTACACTTTCCACTCTTCATTCTCTCAAAGCTGATTTTCCCGGGTTAAGGATCGAACTTAAACCAATTTTATAATGGTCAGAGAGGAAGTCAATCGTGACTTGAACATTTGGGCGAGTTTTACCTGTCGCGACATGGGAAAACTGGCTCGTTCGAACTGGTCCGTTTTTTCCAGAAGTCATCCTAGCGACATTATTGGCTGCTCTCGGTGCTCAAAGCGATGCGTCGGTGATCCCGCATAGCTTCGTCCGGGACTTGGATCGATACTTTCAGGGCTCGATGAAAGGACATTATCCCGGAGGGATTTCGAAGCTGACTTCGAAAATTTGGATTGAAAAAGTTAGCCAAGTTCATTGATAATATGAATACTTATCTCATTGAGGACTTCTTCGCTTACAATTGGCTCAATCGGAAGAGCTCTAGACTATCAACCTGGCAACTCTTGAGTTGTGGGTTCGACTCTCGTGTTAACCAACAAAAAAACTAGGTTTAACTCGGTTATTCATTCCACAATTCATCAATACGGTTTAACCCGATTCCTAGCCAGATTTGGAACGTTGAGACCTCAAGGTTTAAACAATAATCTACATTCCCGTTCATCCAAGAAACTAAGTTCTACGTTAGAAGGGTATGGTACATCAGCGGCGGTATGCGCGTACCATTTTTGGTGGGAAATGATGAAGAAAACAGTGTTATCCTATAACACTTTACACAATTTTCTTTATCATTTCCCACCAAAAATGGTACTTGCATACGGCCCCAGGATCGTCAATAATAATAAACTTGTGTCAAATTGAATAAACTTGGTGCCTAAGCTCTAAAAATTTCACTAGAGTGCAAATGAATAATAAAATAAGTAAATAAAGTTCCTGAGCAATTCAAAGGCTCCGAGAACTTCTGAAGGTAAAATGCCAGAGTTCAAAACTCTATCATTCATGAGTAAGAGTAGATTTATTATAGGATGTTCCATTTCTCGAACTCGTAGCGCTCGTTCGAAAACGCTTGGTACCAGATCCGTTTCTCCTTGATGATATTCGGTTGGTTCTCGGGCAATTTTACATGTTCTTCTAAATGAGAGCGTTCCTAGTTTTTTTTGTATTTCTTGTCAAGGTTGAACTGTATATATAAACAGCTTTCATGTCTTCGACGAGTAGGATATGAAGTAAAATGAAGTAAAATTTCGATGAATGCGCCAGATGTCTGACGGTTCCCGAAATTTTGTACTCGCAACACTTTGTACTGCAAAATTTTGTTCTTTAAAAAAATTATTTTCACTTTTTTTCGCTCAGGCTTAGATAAAGATTACGCTAACGAGGCCGTACAGCTAAGGAGTAAGACCGCTTTGAGAAAAATTCTCACAATATCAAATTTCGATAATGGGTACAAAGTGTCGGATGCAAAGTGTACAAAGTGTCGGATACAAAGTTTCAGGTACAAAGTGTCGCGTTTTTCTAAAATTTCTGTGATCCGATGTCTGACGACCATGTCAAAGACCCGTATTCATTATTTGGCTAATTAGAAACAAAAAAAGCTAAAAATACAATGACTTTCTTGATTTCGGAAATTTTTTAAAGGATTTTGCGAATGGGTGAAAAATTGTTGAATTTTTTCTACATTTTCTCAAAGTTTTTAAAATGTGTTTTACTTATTGGATTGAATAAACAGGATTTTGAACATTACGCTAAAACCCGGTTGATTTTGAACATTACGCTAAAACCCGGTTGATTTTGAACATTACGCTAAAACCCGGTTGACAAAAAATGCAAAGTGTAGGGTCTGAAGAGATTTAAATGTGAGAAGAAAAGGAAAATTTTCAGCGCGGCTTTGCCATCATCTCTTCCTGGGAAAAGCGAGAAAAAGATGTCGTTGGGGAAGAGTGATCGAAGAAGGGTGAGATTTTATTGAAATGATACTTTTTAAAATTTTATTTACAAAGATATAATGAATAAATCTCACCCACAAAAACTTTAATTACAAAGAGTATAAAAACGGAGAGTTCTATAACAGATTCCTATATAAAAATGTATTTGTAGTACTGAGAATTTTATTACAAATAATTGAAAGGAAAAAATAGAAAATCTGAGAAGGTTTTTGGAAAATCATACATATCAAGGCTCCGCGGGTTCTTGGCTAATCCTAGAATGAAACTAGGTTTTAAGATAAGATAATTAAGGTTCTTAATTGCTTATGAAAAACTAGGTTTTTAAGACGAGATGATAAGCTCACCTTAAGAAATGGTCAGAAAAATAACTTGATCACAGCTTGAGCCAACTTTCAATTACATGAGCTGGAATCAACAATTAATACAGAATTCTGTATTACCTACAAGAAAAACAGCTATTGTTAAATAGTTACAAAGTTATAGTTTCAGGTCCTGAAAGAGTTATAGTTTCAGGTCTTGAATGTTATAGTTTCAGGTCCTTAACAAGAGCTATCCTGAATTTAAGTGAATATTTCGATTACAGACCCATCTCTGAGAATCTTTCAACACTGTTTGATGATCTGAACTTCATATTCTCCCATTATTCTAAAAGGCATAATGTGAGCAAGATTTTCGATCCAATGTAGTGAGGCCTACTCGAAATACGTTTATTATTTTTGATAACTTTGAAAATCTTAATTCCTTTTTTTGTGAGAAATTTTAGTTTGAGGTACTGTACTCTGGCTGGTCTTCCTTTCAAATACTCACCCGGCCAGTATTTGCCAACACTCACATGAGGCTTTGCGATGGTGGACGGAGCGAAGGAATGCTCTTCTTGCCGCATCGGTTTCTCATATATAGACAAGTTTTTCAAATTCAATTCGTATGGGATCATTCTTGTCTACAATACACATAAGAGACTTCGAAAATCAAATAAGGACACCTAAAGCGTTGTTTATTTTAGTTTCTAAAAACGTACAGCTCTTGACTTTTTTGTTTAGAAAACATAACAATATTTTTAAAAGCTGCTTCGTTGATTCTTGCTTTACAAAAACACTTTACAAATTGTTTCGTAGTAAAGCTTGAGAAGAATTTGACGATTTATACACAACGAAAGACGAAGCGAAAAGAAACATATCACGTGGGCCTCGCTCTTCGATGACGGCTACAACCGGCAACAACAACAACAACAGAAGAATTAGATAACACAAAAACTTAATTGTAAGTTATCATTGAGCAAGAGAGAGAGAGAGAGAGAGAGAGAGAGAGAGAGAGAGAGAGAGAGAGAGAGAGAGAGAGAGAGAGAGAGTGAGAGAGAGTAAGAGAGAGAGAGAGAAAGAGAGATAGAGAGAAAGAGAGAGAGAAAGGGAGAGAGAGAGGAAGAAAGAGAGAGAGAAACAAAGAGAGAGAAAGAAAGAGAGAGAGAGAAAGAGAGTAAGAGAGTATTTGTATTTTCTACATTCTGTTAAAAGTAGCGTGATTCCTCTGTGCGGCGAAACCCGTTCTCAAACGCCACGGCCAAAACTCTTCTTCTTTTTCGAGCCTAGGCTTTCAGTCCTGGCGTACAGGTTCTAGTTTCGGTGTTTTGATCCTAGGCCCTAGTTTCGCTCTCAGGACCCATTTTCGATAACATGCCCTAGTTTGTAGGACGTGTCCCAGTTTCAATAACAAGCTCCGGTTCCAATCACAGACCCTACTTTTGCAGTTTTAAAATGCTTCATCTTCCAGCAGCCGCACGCTTCTCATTTCGAACTGCACCGGCCGACTGATCATCGGTTCAGTCGCGGGTACAGCTGTGCTTCACCATGTTCGGAATGCTATCGTGGCGGTTGCCGCTCAACGCGTTGTACTCTGGTCCTGCCACGACGTGCGCCTGCACATCCTCTCGCTCCGATCACCAACAGTAATCCAGTGTGACCGTGTCGTACTACTGCCGTACAATGTTTACTATGATGTTAGTTGAAATTTCACTTGTTTCAAAGCAATTTCTGTTGAGGCTTTAATGACGCATGTAGGTGTGTGGAAGTGGATGGAAGTAGAACATTTCGACTAAAATTAGAAACTGAACTCTGACAAAATCCTGATTTGAACTTCACTCAAAATTCTCAGTTTTCTCACTCATACGACTTATTGGCAATTGGTGTTCTTCATTAGCGATTGAGGGTTGGGTAAAACTCACATTTTGTGTGATTGAAGCTGGTTCATTATTTAAAAACAAAGTTTAAGCTAAAACCACGTTTATTACTTCAAAAAACACTCAGCTAAAAATGCTTGTCAAAAAGCCTTTCAATGTGAGAGGGGTGGTGTGCTTTGGTAGCTCAGTTCGAAGAGCAGCGCTTGGAAAGCTAAGAGGCGGGTTCAGTTTCCGTACAACGTACAACCGTTGCACAAGTTGCTAGTCGGTTATTATGATATCAAAACAACATGATCTGTGCATCATCGAAAAAAAGGTTAAAATCTCGAAATACTCTAGCATTCCAAACATAATTATTTCAATCAATGCACATCTCAGAAAATTTATAATCGAGTGTTAGCTTTCATAGTCATCATATGTATTATATAAGACTCATTATTGATCAATTATCTATAATAGTTCCTTTCATCGTTAAAATTGAACAATGTCGATATTTCTCAAGGTTTTTTTCCAGCATTTTAATAGTAATAAACGTCAAAAACTGACTCGTTCGAGCACCCGAGACACGAATCTTAAGATTAAACTGACTCGTTCGAGCACCCGAGACACGAATCTTAAGATTAAACTGACTCGTTCGAGCACCCGAGAGACGAATCTTAAGATTAAACTGACTCGTTCGAGCACCCGAGACACGAATCTTAAGATTAAACTGACTCGTTGGAGCACCCGAGACACGAATCTTAAGATTAAACTGACTCGTTCGAGCACCCGAGACACGAATCTTAAGATTAAACTGACTCGTTCGAGCACCCGAGACACGAATCTGACGATTAAACTGACTCGTTCGAGCACCCGGGACACGAATCTTAAGATTAAACTGACTCGTTCGAGCACCCGAGACACGAATCTTAAGATTAAACTGACTCGTTCGAGCACCCGAGACACGAATCTTAAGATTAAACTGATTGGTTCGAGCACCCGAAACACGAATCTTAAAATTAAACAAGTTTTGTAGATGCAAATTTTCAAAGGTTGAGGAATTATTTTGCTGATTACAGGGTGTTGGATATGAACTGAATGCAGCAAATTTGACCTGGAAGGACAACTTGAAACAACCACTGCGACCCATCCTGGTTTTTTTTAAAACTTTTTTATTTCCAATTAGCAATTGAAAAAAATTTCCAATTAGCATTTCAGTGATAAAAACAATTTTGTGTCAGAGAGACACGCAGAGATATATGGACAGGTAAAAAATATAAAACCCGAGAGATAGAGAAAGAGCTAGAGAGATAGAGAGAGAAAGAAAAAGAATACAACAGACATATAAACTGTTGATATAAACATATAAACATCCAAAATACAAATAGTAAAATTGTACTTCGCTCGAAGGCAACAAACGAGAACAGAAGAACAAAAAAACAAGAAAACTTGAACTTCTATTTAATGTGACCCTGCTTCTCCTCGTGAGAAATCAAGCCCAGGTTTAGCTCGACGAGAGTCATGTCACGATCGGCGACCCTCAAATGTTCAGTATTCATCCGGTACCGTATGCGATGAGAGATGCTAACGAGAGACAAGTGAGTTTTTAACTTTTCTGTCTTCAAAGCAGAGATTGTTAGAGAGAGACAGAAAGTGGAGGAGACAAAGAAAGAGAAAGAGTGAGAGAGAGAGAGAGAGAGAGAGAGAGAGAGAGAGAGAGAGAGAGAGAGACACAGACAGAAAGTGAGAGTCAGAAAGCGAGAGACAGAGAAAGGAAGAGAAGAAGATGAAGAGGGAAACGAGTAAGAGGAAAAAAAGCAAAAAAATAAACATAGAGAGAAGATGAAAAAGTTTGATTTGAGATAGGATTGAACGCATGGACCTTTTGAAAGAGTAAGTGGTGATTACATTTGATAAAATTCAGACCAAGAATATAAGAACCTCGAGATGTTCTATGAATAGCTCTTTACAATATTTTATGCAAAGTTTGTACCAAGTAAAACGCTTTCGATAGAAATTGAACGTAGTAAAAAAAAATGTTTGATTTGCGTCTTGTTTTGTCGATGCGTTGTTGGAATAAAATCAGAATAAAAACACGTTGTTAAAAGAAAATCAAAAAGAAAACCTATTTTGTTTTCTAAAAGTATCACCAGAGAACATTTATCCCCCAAACTCGATGAAACTATGGAGTAATAATTTTTCTATGGAGTAATAATTTTTCTTTCATAGCTAATCATGTATATTTCACGACTCTTGAATATAGCTTTCCAACATTCCTGCGCGTTCCAGGATTTCATCAATTCTCTGGCGGAACCCTTCAAGTCTCATTTGAGAACTCTTCAGAACAAGATAACAGACGTAGGTTTTGTATTTTTTATTAAATTTTACGTAAATATTTTCTTGGTTGCCTTTTTGACAGCTACACATAAATGAGATGAGACACCCTCCTGATAACAACCCGGCCCTTCTCATACTTCCGACCCAAACATACAAACGAGCAAAAATGTAAATTCACGTTTTCTTTTGTGTGATTTTGAAATGTTTTGAAATTTTACCTACATATAACCAGTAGTGTATCTGAATCAACCAATTACGCGGTAGTTGATCAAAGAAAGAGAGATGAATGGATGAGATACGCAGCGGGGGACTAGCTCTTTGTTAATGGGGAGTTTTTAATCATATGCTATCCGAAATGGGTCCATGCCTCAAAACTCTGTAACTGAAAATTTCCTGCCTCAAAACTATGTAATGATTTATTGATGTACACTTTGCTCAAAATTCAATGCATAAATTGCTCAATTATCCTAACTATTTCAATTTTAGGTTAATTTTAGGTTTATTATTAATTATATTAGTATCAGATAGCGAGCAACTGGCACTATTCAGGTTTTCAGAATTTGAGCTCTTCTGGTTTCCTCAACAACAAAAAAACAAAAGAAATTATTTGCCGAACTCTGCTTCTCAATAACTCTTATTAAATTTTCTGCATGGCAACTTTCCTTCCTACGTGCCTTTATTGCTCTTGTGTGTGATACCGTCACAGGAAAGATAGGATCGCGAAATAATCCTTTGGCCCGTCTTATCAATCGATAAGATCTACTTATTCGTTCCTATCAACAGTGAAAGATAAGCCTTTGGAACTACAAATTCTCAACGACCTCACGCTCCCATGCCCATTCTGTTCTTGCTATACATAGAATTAGACTTTTTCTCTCTCTCTCTCTATCTCTCTCTCACTCTCTCTCTCTCTCTCTCTCATTCTCTCTCGTGACCTGTACTTTACTCTCACTCTATTTCTTTCTGGTTAAGAACCTTTTTCTAATCCTCTAATTTCCGCACACTATTTCTTTTACTCTACAACTCCTCTATCTTTCTCAATTTCTATCATCGACTCCTAGTGAGCGACTCAAATGATTGCGGGAATGCATATGCTCTACCGTTGGGCAAGACACATTTCTCTCCCTCTCCTCAATCTTCTCAGATACCATCTTTGCCCTTTGTTCTTTCTTCAATCTACCTCCTTTGCCTTATCTCTTACCTTTCTCTCTATCTTATTCTCTCTTTTTCAACTGTGCCTCTTCCTATCATCTGTGTCTTCCTAAATTAATCCTATCTCTCTCTCTTTCTACCTCTCTCTTCTCTCAATCTCCTATCTATTTCCTCTCTCTCGTGTCTTTATCTCCTCTCTATTGCATCTCTCTCGTCTCTTTATCTCCTCTCTGTTTCCTCTCTGTCGTCTCTTCCACTCTTACTCTCTGTCTCTCTCTTTCTCTCCAAATATTATCTTGTTCTCTTTCCTATTACTCTCCGAATCTCTGCCCAATGTCCTCTCATTCCCTTATCATTCACTCAGATTTTCTCATTCGGTCAGGTTGGTGCGGGAGTCAGTGGCCTCATCGACTATGAATTATTTTCTCCTTATTATTAGTGTGAAATACATGTGTTCTATTTGACTCGAATTTTTTACTAGTGGATCAAAAATCGCTAAAAACCATTTAGCGTCTTCAACACAAAAGTGTCTTGATTTTCAGTATTTTTACCTTTTCATAATTCTGCGCTTAAAACGGGAACGTTACGTCTTGGAAACGAAACCGTATGAGAACGGAAAGATTATGGCTTTTGGAGCGTTGCAATTCAAAAAAAAATCTGCATTTCAATTGTAAGATAAAAAGAGCTATAATTTTACAAGTTCATTTACCTCATTACAAATTGCTGTGAAATGCGAATCAAATACAGTTTTTTTTAAATTGCTTTTTTTCTTCAACAAAGTTCCAACAAGAAAAAGTCAATTTTTCAAGTAGAGTAATGAAAAAAACCGTAACCCGTCTGCAATTAACAGCAAATCGTCGTGAAACAAATGAGCGTACAAAATTAATACTCTATTCATCTTGAACTAGAAAAATACCTTTTTTGAATTTTAACGCTTCGTCAATTGGAGACATTTTGGTGTTGGATACGCAATGTGATGTCCAAAGTTTCTTTATCGTTTTTAGTACCACGACAGTCACTGCGACTAAATTCAGAAGCTACATTGCTTTTAAAGCAAGGGCTTTCTTGCCCGATCAATAGAATCGTTACTCAGTGGATTGCAGTGCCGAGGGTGTTACTCACACCTGCTAAGAAACCTGCTGGTAATTGAAAATTCGGTACTTCTTCACTTTAGTGCACCCTCCAGAGGTCATTTTCTTGATACGGTCTCGTTCGCCTAAGCCGTACGGCCTCGCTAGCGTAAACCTTTTCCGAAGAGCCTAAGCGTTTTTAATGTAAAAATAGTTTTTTAAATGTAATAATAACTTTTTAATGTAAAAATAATTTTTTGTAAATTCAAGTAAGTCAGAAGTATGACCCATGGAACCTCAAGGAAGGGGGGCACTAAAGTGAAGAAGGGCCGAAAATTCTTAGTTCCTTTCACCTCCTCTATTTGAACAGATACCCTCAATCTTGGCAATTGCTGGAAAGCGGGCTATTGCTCAAACACGCCACGCAGGCCATACACACCAAACACGCCAAATCGTTACTAATGCACGTCACTGCGCGGTAAAATTCTTAACTTCGCCCCATTAGCTTTATTTAGTTTTTTCCAAGTTTTCATGTTATTTTCTGCTTAGGCTTAGGCGAAAGTTCAAGCTAACGAGGCCGTACGGCTTAAGCTAACGAAATCGTATAAAAAATTAACATAATAGTGCGTCAAACACTCTTTCCCGCGCTGTGGCGTGCATTATTAATGAACTGGCGTGAATGGCGTGCATGGTGTACCTTAGTATTGGCCGGAAAGCGTTCAATCTTTTTCTAATAAGCGTGCCTATCGTAAATTATTAAAATACTGGCCTTTAAAATGTTGTTCACCCATACATTTGTTTTTTTTAACCTATAAAAACACCGAAAATAACCACTTTATGTGATTTACTAACTTTTTTGCGATTTACTAGTGAATGTGGTAGGTTTTCGGCAATCGACAAAAGGTAAGTGGACTGAAGTCATCAGGATTGTTGTTGTTGCCGGTATGCAGCTTTCATCGAAAATAAATTCTTCTTAGCAAGATGTTCCCGGAGAAGGTTGTTGATGTCATTTACAGTCCTGGGACTGTCATGCTGCGTGTTCATGCAACAAGCTTTTGTTTGGGTGGTCGATCCAGCCTAGCATCATTTTATTTGGAAGTCGAGGGCTTTTGCATTTTCCTACCGAAGAAAGGCAAGAGTTTAGTTTATTGGCGCCTCGACTCGCCCTTAAAAAGTATAGCGGGGTATTGATGATGTTTAATTCTGTGGCTTACCCAGGCCAATCTGGCATTCCATCAACGAGCTATAATAGTCATCAAGGTAAAAAAGCGCGTTTTTGAATTTTTTCGTTCCTAAGCCGTATGGCCTCGTCAGCGTTACCTTCACCTAAGCCAGAGCGAAAAACACAGTTTTAGAAACTGAAATATTAATCGCAATACATAGAAAATTCAAAAAAGGCGCCTTTTTCCACTTGCCTTTTGGCAATTGTCTAGGTTTTCCATTCGATGGGCCTCTACTAAAGCACGTCACGCAGGCCATGCACACCAAACACGCCAAATCGTGGCCATTACAAAAGCACACCATGCACACTGTGCGCACTGTACACTGTACAAATGCACGCTGCACACTGTATAATTACAAATGCACGCTGAGGCGCGGGAAAGATAGAAAGAGTGTTTGAGTTAAGAATTTTCCCGCGCCTCAGCGTGCATTTGTAATTATACAGTGTGCAGCGTGCATTTGTACAGTGTACAGTGCGCACAGTGTGCACGGTGTTCTTTTGTAATAGCCCAAATCATTACTAATGCACGCCAGTGCGCGGGAAAGAGAGACAGTGTTTGACGCAATATTATGTTAATTTTTTGATACGGTCTCGTTAGCCTAAGCCGTACGGCCTCGTTAGCGTTATCTTTTGCCCAAGCCTAAGTATAAAAAACATGAAAAACTTGAAAATTTTTAAAAAAAACATGAAAAACTAAATAAAGCGCATGGGGCAATCTTTAAAATTTTCACGCGCAGTGGCGTGCATTAGTTATGATTTGAGGTTCATGGCGTGTGTAGCGTGCGTGACGTGCTTTAGTAATAGCCTCAATGTGGCATTGAAATTGGTAACTCACAGAAAGTGGACACTTACGGTGTCTTAATAGGGAAAATACATTTCAGAGAGAGGGTGAACAACCAGAGGTTAAATGGAGCCGCTCTATTTAGGTTTACATATCTCCGCCGCTAAAAGTTTGGAGGAAAAAAGAAGAGGGGATGAAGGAAAAGGGTAAGAAAAGAGAGGGAGTTTTCTGTCAATAGTGTGTGTAGATGTATCCGCCGACGGGACCGATCCGGTCACTATTTAACCCCTGTGAACAACTTGCTAAAGGCTAAATAATTGCCCGCTTCTTCTGCGATCGCTAAAAACAGCCTGATTTTGAAAGTTCCGAGATGATCGATCGGAGTCAAGTATTGAATGAGTGACTGATTGAAAGCTTTTGTAGGAGGATGAGTACTGAAACACTCTCCCGTCAGTTTTACTCCTCGGAAGTGGAGGCAGCTGTGAACAAGCAGGTTCGCTTCATTCGATTATTTCATCGCTCATAGCTGGCTTTTTTCAGATATATGAGAGAAAAAATTTCCATGCACCGTTCTAAAATTTTCGAAAATTACTGCATCATTCGAGATTCGACCCATCAAATTAGAAGCGAGTAATGGAGCGTTAGAATTCAACTTTTCACTTTGCAAAGTAATCTCTGCAAAGTTGCAGAAAGATTAAGTAATTCGAAAGAGTACAAACAATAATGAGAACATTTTAAAAGCTATGTTCTCGTTATCAGATACCCTAACCCCTAGCTATCAGATCTCCAACCCTCAGCTATCAGATCCTCCAACCCCTAGCTATCAGATCTCCAACCCTCAGCTATCAAATCCTCCAAACCCTAGCTATCAGATCTTCCAAACCCTAGCTATCAGATCCCCCAACTCCTAGCCATCAGATCCCCCAACCCATGTTGTTGTTGTTGTAGATTGCCCGCCGTAGGTCTCCGGCTGGGTAGACGTGGTCTTCTTTGACATGGCTCAGAAAACAATAACCTTACTTACATCATTTATCTAATTACATTATTTCTCTTTCTCTCTCGGGGTTTATTTGGTTTTTTTCCCCTTTATTTATTTATTTATTTATTTATTATTTTTTTTTGAGAGAGAAAGGAATCACTGGTATAAGAACTTAACAACAGACGTCGGGCTATTCCACAAATCTATACTTCTTAAAAGTGTGTGGTCACAGCGACACGAGAATAAATGACTAGTTGTATGTGGCTCTTCTAAACATTTTGGGCAAAGAGGTGATTGGGCAGCTCCTATTCTGTGTAGGTAGCTGTTAAGGGAACTTGCATAGCCACTACGTAGTTGCGATAATGTTATTTGTTGTTCCCTGGGAAGTTGATTCGTTGATTTATGGATTCTGGGAGGTTTCTTACCTAGAACTGGGTTAGGGGAGCAAGATCTAATGAAATTTCTAACAGTCTCAGTATGTATTCTTTTAAGTGCGGCTTTCTGATCACTGTCTACTAACATAATTTCTAAGTCCTTGGCATGTTAACGAATAGTTCTAGGTGGTTTGGGTTCCATGCATCGACGATGGGAGGGGTGGTTTGGGAGGAGTCTTGCTCTTGCAACGAATTGCTTGGTAAGCATCGTGTTGTGCTCCTTTATGGGTAACATTTCGCTTTCTAGAGCTAAGTGCTCTGTGCCGGCCATTGCTAGGTTTCCTGTTGCTATCCGTATTGCTCTATTTTGGTTTACCTGTAGTTTTATCCAGTTCGTCTCGGCCAATTGAGGGGAGTAAATTGGTGCGGCGTAGTTGAGAACGGATCTGGTCATTGTTTTGTAGGTTGCAAGAAGGGTGTTTTTCTGTTGGCCCCATGTTCTTCCTCCGAGGGCACGTAGTATATTCAGTCTTTTGGCCGTTCTCTGTTTAAGGTATTCTGCATGTTGTCGGAAGGTGCCGAGTTGGTCTAAGACGACACCGAGTATTTTGGGTGTTTTAGTTGTCGGCAAAAGGGTTCCATGGATTTCTAACTTGGGTTCTTTTTTACATTCGCCTGTATGGGTTGTGAAAAGAGTGACCGTAGTCTTTTCCTTGGATATGATCATTTTACGTTGTTCCAATTCTTCTACGAGTTTCGGTAGGAAGTGGTTGATCTGATCTTCACAGGTTTCAATACAGGGGCTTGAGGAGAGAATTGATATGTCGTCGGCGTAGGTTGTCAACTGCGTGTTTCCTGTGGGTTGCGGGAGGTTGTTTATGTAGAGATTGAATAAGAGGGGGCTGAGCACTGCTCCTTGTGGGACACCAGATCTGCATGTGAGACGTCGACTGCTTTTTCCTTGGAAATCTACCTTGATTGTACGGCCTCTTAGGTAGCTGGACATCCATCGGACGATGGCTCTTGGCATATTCGTTTCAGTGAGTTTCTTGCAGAGAAGGGATATGTTCACTAAGTCATATGCTGCAGTGAGGTCAAGGGCGACCATGAGAGTGCGGTCCGGGGGTGGTTTCCGATTGAAGCCGTTTGTTATTTTCCCGGTTATTTCCAGGAGTGCGGTAGTAGTCGAGTGCTCTTTGCGGAATCCATGTTGCCAGTCAGCGATTTGAAAGCCTTCCGCCAGGAATGGTAATAAGACCCGTTCGAATGTTTTGGCTATAAGTGATAGTATTGATATTGGTCTATAGCCGTTCGGGTTGCTGGAGTCCTTTCCTGGTTTAGGTAGCATTATCACTCTTGCATCTTTCCATCTGGACGGGATAATACCTGTTTGCAGCGTGTTATTGAAGAGGATGCAGAGACACTTTCTGAAGTTTTCACCGGCCATTTTGAGTAGTAGAGGGCAGATGCCTTCACTGTCTGGGCATTTGGAACCTTTGGTTTTCTTGATTGCTTCTTCGATCTGTGCCAGGGAAATTTGGGGAGCGTCTGTCCGTTTGAGGCCTTTAATTAGTCGTGTTGTGATTTGTCGACCTCTTTAGGGGCTTGTTTAGCTAATTTTCTGGCAAAAGCGTTTGAGGCAGATGTTGGGCATAGACTTTTCCCGTCGTGGGTGATGGTCAAGTGCGTCGGTTTTTATTGATTTGCCGTCGATAGCCTTTATCGTTTTCCAGAGTTTGTTGCCCGGTTCGTTGTGGCTAATTTCAGATATGTACTTTTCCCAAGCCTTCCTCTTTTCGAGGTTGATGCGGAAGGAGATTTCGGCCATTATTGAGGGGAGTGAGGGGTCCGTAGGATTGTCCCTCCTCATTTGGTCCCGTTCTGTAATCAGCTTCTTCACATCTTCGCTCAAGTGAGGCGTGTATTTTGGCACCTTTCCACGGGGAATGTTGTACTTCGCCGCTTTGGTCAAGGTGGTGGTCAGGAATTTGTGCATCTGAACTGAGTTGCCGGCGAATGCGAAATCCATGAGAATCTTGTTGATGTCCCTTTCGAAGCCTTCCCAATTCGCTTTGTTGTAATTTGTATAACAACGTGCGTTTGAGATGTTGGATGGCTGTGTTTCGACGTCAATCAGGCATGGGAGGTGGTCAGAGTTCATTCTGTTGATTGTTGACCAGTTGCAGTCGATGGCTATGTCGTTCGAGGCGAGAGTGATGTCTGGTGATGCTTTTTGTCTTGTGGGCATCTTTGAGTTGTTGAGACATACAAGATCGCTGTCGTCAATGAAGTCGCATAGTTCATCTCCTCTGCTATCCTCCGTACCTTCACTCCAAACTTTATTGTGTGCGTTGAAGTCTCCACCGACAATGAATGGTTTCTTCTGTGTTAGGAGTCGGTTGAAGTTCGGCGCGTATGTGTTGGGGCAGGACGATCGAGGTGGGATGTAAATGTTGCAGATTCTTATGGTTCCTTGGTCGGTTGGCACGTCCACGCTGAGTGTTTCGGCTGTCTGGTCCGTTGTTGGGGAGGTCACGTTAGCATAGCGAATATCCCCCAACCCATAGCTATCAAATCCCCCAACCCCTAGCTATCAGATCCCCCAACCCCTAGCTATCAGATCCCCATCCGCTAGCTATCAAATCCTCCAAACCCTAGCTATCAGATCCTCCAAACCCTAGCTATCAGATAGATTCCAAAACCCCTCGCCATAGCTCTGAAAAGGTCTCCATTAAATACTGAAAATTTAAAAATTCGACCTATCTTCAAGTAAAGAGTCTGGCATTATGAGAAGTGAACCAGAAGCAGGGGCGGAGAAGAAGAGATGTTTATTGTTCTAGACTATCCCCATACAAAGAACCTGATAGTGCTGGTGACCATAGCTCACAAAATTGTAACATTTCTCTCGGTCGCCCGCCCGGTCCTCCAGAAATGTGTTTGATTGTAAGTAAAATATAACAGAAGTTGATTAAAAAACCTAAATTCTTGTAAATAAACTAATTGTTCATTGATTAAACTACCGCCCCAACTACGCGTAATAAAATATCAAATGACTTCACAAAACAGACAAAAGATTTTGTTGACTTCCCCTCCCCTCTCCCCGCTCTCCGGCTGCCCAGGGTCGCCGGTCAACCGCCCGAAAAAATTATATTCAACACATCTATTTGAGCTATGCAGGTAACGTATGGGGGTCCCCTGCCCCTTACCCCACTATTCTGTCCATTCATGCAAGTATTATTTCCAATTCTAGGTGAATAGCGTTACTAATACGCCGTTTAATTTCGATGGCTTTATTTTGTATCGATTGTCTTACTGTAGATCAACATCGAGCTGTACGCATCGTACGTATACCTCTCGATGGCGGCTCATTTTGACCGGGATGATGTTGCGCTTCACAACATCGCCAAGTTCATGCGGAAAAGCTCAGACGAGGAGAGAGAGCACGCCTTGGGGCTAATGAAGTCAGTTGGTCTTTATTGAAAAACTCGGCGCTTTTAGGGATGAGTTCTCGTAGCAGATTGTATCTCAGACATATTTCACCAAGATTTAGTGAAACTGTTGAAATTTAGAAAGATCGATTGTTCTTCGAAAAGGAAAGTCTGATTTGATTAGAAGCGAGGAAGCAAGAGTCATTCTTCTACAGTCCATCGGTCGTAATTCCACAGTCTATAGGTCGAAAAACGGTCGTTTTACAAAATTCTCAACAGGGCTGGTGACCTATGATCTCAGATTGCACACTTATTGTTAATAGTTTTTGAGTTATACATTAGAAAGACTGCATTTCGTTGCTAGTTTAAAACTTGTAGTTATCATTATTTCAGCCGTTTCTCCAGCCGCTGGCCAAAGTCCTTTTTTATGTACCTTAGTCACAACTGCTATCCCTCTCTCTCTCTCTCTCTCTCTCTCTCTCTCTCTCTCTCTCTCTCTCTCTCTCTCTCTCTCTCTCTCTCTCTCTCTCTCTTTCTCTCTTTCTCTCTCTCTCTCTCTCTCTTCTCTCTCTCTCTCTCTCTCTCTCTCTCTCTCTCTCTCTCTCTCTCTCTCTCTCTCTCTCGTAAAAATACTTGCATTGTTTTCCTTCTAAGTATTAAAACACGTGTACTTTGAAACATAAAGAATTAGCAACATTCTCATGTCAAAACAAACGGTTTTGAGGTACCAAAACACACGTGGCGGACGTGTTGTGATGCAGAACATCGAGCGGCCCGAGAAGGATTCTTGGGGTAGCGCGTTGGAGGCTTTCCAGGTTCCTCAGATAACCTCAGAAATATAAGTGCACTTCGGGTGATTCCCAATGTCTCCTGGTCATATATCACCTAAATTTGTCAAAAAAATTTCGCGGGCGGGGGGGGGGGCTGGGCGGTGAAAATATTTCTTTCCGAGTTTTTGTGTGTAAAATCCATTCTTTATTGAATTTTCTTATATTTTCCTTCAAGGTAAGTAATGAAAACGTTGCAGCGAAGCGTTAATTAAAACGATTTCTTTATTAAGTTTTTCGAATCTTCTTTAATTTGAATGCACTGATGAATGGACTGTTACATACTTTATCAAACAAAAGATCTGCATCGGGTAAATGCTTCTATACATAATAGAAAACAAATATTCTTTTTGGGCGTGGGGCTGGGGGTTATTTGTACCCCTTGGTAACCTATGGGCTGGGGGGTTATTTGTACCCCTTGGTAACCTATGGGCTGGGGGGTTATTTGTACCCCTTGGTAAACTATGCTGGGGGTTATTTGTACCCTTTGGTAACCTATGGGCTGGAGGGTTATTTGTACCCCTTGGTAACCTATGGGGGGCTGGGGGTTTATTTGTACCCCTTGGTAACCTATGGGCTGGGGGGTTATTTGTACCCCTTGGTAAACTATGCTGGGGGGGTATTTGTACCCCTTGGTAAACTATGCTGGGGGGTTATTTGTACCCCCTTGGTAAACTATGCTCCTGGTGTGGCTTTTTCTTAGTGTGCGGCTCCAAGTCCCGCCCGATCCCAAGGTCGATAGATCCAAAGGGTCAAGCTTTGACGTCACTTCTGGTGCGTACCGTGCCACACAAACTAGCAAGGGGAGCAGCTACTAGTTTCACCTGGATAGATCTGAAGCTCGAATCAAGCCAGAAAACTAGCCTGCTTAGGTTCTGCATGAAGCGCGAAGGGTCTATAGCAACATTCTTATAACTTTCAATACTTATGAAGGTCTTCTGAAAGATTTTCTCAAGTATTATGAAATATACCCCTGGATATGTCGATTGAGGCCTTTGCCTTCTAGTGAGCTCTAACCTCAAATGCGCCTTTGTTCCCTAGCTTGCACGCGACTGGTGTTTGTTTTCATCATCTTGGTTACAGCATGTGCTCAAGTTGGAGAAGTTCAACAACCAGTCTCTGCTGGAACTGCACGCTGTTGGTTCCAAGCAGAACGACGTGCACATGACTTCTTTTCCTGGAGGAGAAGTATCTTCCCGAGCAGGTTTGACATTATTGGTCACTTCTGCTACGCAGCTGACAATCTCACTTTGTTTTGATGTTCCACGCAGTTGACGTTCTTACTTTGATTTGAAGTGCCACGCAGCTGACACTCTCACCTTGTTTTGATGTCAATGTTTTGTTTGAAGTTCTTAGAGTGCAGATTTCACCTTTGGGGCTTAGGATGTTCTATGAGGCTTGGTTAAATCACAAACAGAGTGTTTTCTCGAACACGAACTGTAAGTAAACCTATGCGTTATCCAAGAAAGCTAGTGATCTCATGGTCTGCATCCTCTCTTTTTACATCACACACTCGCGCTCTCTCAAAGGCTCGCCGTTCCCTTATGATTAGTCATCTTGATATCCACGCTTTCTCTGCGGGTGGGAAGAAACGGTCCGCCGCTCCCATTTAACAGTGGAATATCTCAAGATGCTATAGAAGTTCTACAGCATCTACATTCACTTCTTCTTCCGTTCAGCTTAACTTTTTTTCTACTTCTCTTTTTGCCTTTCCCCATTCCCTTTTCTAGCTCCATCGGCGCGTATAAACATGCCTTAGACCGGCCTCATTCAACGCCTGTAGAATTGAGCAAGAGAGATAAACCGTCAAATGCATAACCTATACCTATGAGTTGATGTCATTATCGCTACCAGATCACCTGATCAAAGCCGTCCCTAACTGCGTTCGATGACTTCTTAGATCTTTGAATGACTATTCATTTGTATTTCAGGTGGAATCGATCAGCGAGGTCGCGAAGATTGTGACGAATCTGAAGAGAGTCGGAACGGGTGTCGGCGAGTACATGTTCGACAAGGAGCACTTCGAGAGCGACTGAACTATCCCATGTCCATGATAAATTCATTGGTCCTAGTCATTGCTACATATAAGTCAATAGTCATGACTATGATTATATTTATGACGTTATCGACTCATAGTTTTGATGATAACGGACATATATTCATCACTACATATCATTCGAGAAGTATGACTACCTATATCTGGTGCGCTATTGACTTACAGTTTTGACGATTTGTTATGCTACTTAACAAGTTATGGCCTAAAAGATACCAAAGTCATCACATGAGTCTCAAAACCATAAATTTCTTCCCTAATAATTGTCCGTGTTGTAGTAGAAAAAAATTCCTGAGGATGGAACAACAATTTTATTCAAGCAAGACAAAAACAATCTTTATATACAGAATGCCGTCACCAATTGAAGTATAGAAGTAATTGAAATCAGCCGTGTCTTCAATTCCACTATGTTGAAGTAACCGCTAACATCAACTCAGCGCTATACTGGTTGCTTTAGTTGCAATTCGACGTTTATCAGTTATAATAACACTGAAGATTTTATCAACTAGCTCGCACTAGTTTGAACTACCTCCTGAGCACCAGCTAGAACGAACTTTTTATGGTGAAATTAAAGACGCGGCAGTGTTTTCTTCTCAAGTTCGTAGTGAATTTGAAAACTAGGAAGCAAATAACTCAAACACGGGGAACATAATACTATTTATAAGTGTTACACTGTACGGGATTAAATACCTTTTTGATTGATGATCATATCGTTCAATAGACCAATTGGGCCAAATTTTCATTTTATTTTCAATAGCATGAGGGATTTATGATCAACAAAATGTTTTAAGAAAAGACAAATTTGGTTAATGATAATATTTTTCGCGGCAGGGTACTATGTCAAGGGTAGCCATATCACCTCAGGTTTCTCAAATTACATGGAAAAATCCGTTGAAAATTTTCTTTCCTTTTTTAAAAACACAAACTTTCTTTAACCAAAAATTTAGAAAATGCTGACAAACGCGAAAATTTGCTTGCATAATTGAAAAGCATGGGAGCAAAAGCGTGAAGGGATCAAATATAAAAACCCAACTAATCCTTATAATTCGATGTCCAAGACAACTATGTAGATAATAAGATACTAAAACCGCAACAAACGCAACTTTTCCCCGATATATAGCAATCGATCGGAGAAAAAAAAGGCACTTTAAATAACAAGGTTAGCCTTGGACCGCCAAACTTGAATCGTTATGGATAGAGAGGCTACATATCTTCTGGGGAGAACATTGATTGATTCGTTGACTGGATGGACGTCTTTTGAACTACTTGGTGACGTCATCTGCATACCTCGTCACTTGCTTGTATGCATCGATAATACGAGTTTGGGACGTCCTGGTGATGAATACGATTACATTGATTGTTTCAAAAACGCTTTTTACAGAGTTTGAAAGCAGTGAGGCTTAGTTTAGACAAGAAAGAGGTCAACTATACTATCATTCGGGACAAAAAAAAAATAATTTAGAGGCCGAAACTGAACCCAGTCGCAATTTTTTCAACCCGGCAGCGATCACTTCCCCACTACCGAATATACAAAAGCAAGCTAATCCGTGTTCTATTCATTAGAAGGGTGGGGCTCGGACAACCTTTTTTGGAAGGACTGGAAATCGTCCCAAGGTATCCTGGGTATCCTGACACCCTCACCGATTCCAATCTCAAAAACACCTCAAGCTTCGAAAACAATATTAACGCCAAATAATCATTTTCTAAGACTTCAACAACCCAAAGTCGCCTTTTGGCTCAAGCTCAATAGCTATCCTTGAGCAATAACTTACCCCAGTTTCTTGACACTCAACAACCGAAACTGAACCTTAAAAAGACGTCCCAACATTTGCATCCTTCGCTCGACCTTCAAACGTTTTCTTCTCCCTTATTTCTCTGATTGTTATGATGTTTGATTGCATGATAATATTGATGTTGATTGGCATTGTGATCTTTTCCAAAAACCCTCTGAATGAACAGTTACAAAAATCATATGGCTTTAAAAAGTTAGTGCCGTTTATGAAAAAAAAAACTCTAACTGGCGTTCGATAATCAACAAAAAAAAGGTAGAATAAAAATGGTATATATAGAGAGAGGGACATGAAGCCACATGACTAAACAGACAGATGATCCGAAAAGGACTACCTTTTCAATTCGGAGGAAATTCAATAGGTTTTTCTTGAGAATACATTCCTTTGCCTTCAACCATTTCTCCGCCTCCTTCTCAACTCCATATTTTTCCCTATTCATATAAACAACTTGTAATGAACCCATCTTCTCTATGACCTATCCTTTCTCCTCTGCTTCTCTATGCCCTATCCTTTCTCCTCTGCTTCTCTATGTCCTATCCTTTCTCCTTCTGCTTCTCTATGCCATATCCTTTCTCCTCTGCTTCTCTATGCCTAGTCCTTTCCTCCTCTGCTTCTCTATGCCCTATCCTTTCTCCTCTGCTTCTCTATGCCCCCGCCCCGTATTAGCAGTGGACTCTATTTTTGACAAGACGGAAATTACCGTGAACCCGAAAACAGTTTTGGCTCATCGGGGGCAATCACAACCAAGCCGACCTGAGGCTTCTGGAGAGGTGATGAGTTTGCCTTGATCTGCCGCCCATGCCGAGGAAGCCCTTCTTCTTCTCCTTCAGCACAATCTACGACCAACAAAAGGATTGATGGGGCCTTTAACAAATCGCACTCAATCGCACATCACTCACTAAAACACGGCCTCGACTCTGGCCTTTTACAAATCGCACTCAATCGCACATCACTCAACTTGAAAACTGCGTGGGCTCAATTTTTTCTTTCTTGTTCTCTTTCTTTTTTCTTACTCTTTCTTTTCCTTTGAAAAAAATCTTTATAAATTTTGGGGGAAAGGAAAGGGGGTAGGGGGGAGGGGGGTTTACCTAAGCAGGGAAGGGAGTGGGGGGCCCTAAGGGGGGAGAGGTAGGAGGAAGAGGGCCCTTACCTAAGCAAGAGGGGTGGGAGGGGTTGGGCCCTAAAGGGGAGGGGGGGAGGGGGAAGGGGGGGGCCTAAGGAGGGGAAGGGGGGCCCTAAGGAGAAAGGGAGGAAGGGAGTTTTAATGAATAAGTTGAGGCCGGTGTTTTAGTGAGTCTCTGAGTGCAATTTGTAAAAAGGCCAGAGTCGAGGCCGTGTTTTAGTGTAGTGATTTGCGATTTGTTAAAGGCCGGATTGATGGAATAACTTGAGAAGTGAGCTTTTTTATTTTCTCCTTTCTGTCTTCCTACATCTCTCTCTCTCGTCTCTCTCTCTCCTTCTCAATCTCAGCCTTGTTTTAGTAG
>OZ057407.1:28647120-28747508 GCA_964056735.1 Allodiplogaster pararmata
GCAATCACAACCAAGCCGACCTGAGGCTTCTGGAAGGTGATGAGTTTGCCTTGACTGCCGCCCATGCCGAGGAAGCCCTTCTTCTTCTCCTTCAGCACAATCTACGACCAACAAAAGGATTGATGGGGCCTTTAACAAATCGCACTCAATCGCACATCACTCACTAAAACACGGCCTCGACTCTGGCCTTTTACAAATCGCACTCAATCGCACATCACTCAACTTGAAAACTGCGTGGCTCAATTTTTTCTTTCTTGTTCTCTTTCTTTTTTCTTACTCTTTCTTTTCCTTTGAAAAAAATCTTTATAAATTTTGGGGAAAGGAAAGGGGGTAGGGGGAGGGGGGTTTACCTAAGCAGGGAAGGGAGGGGGGCCCTAAAGGGGGAAGGGAGGAGGAAGAGGGCCCTACCTAAGCAAAGGGGGGAGGGGTTGGGCCCTAAAGGGGAGGGGGGAGGGGAAGGGGGGGCCTAAAGGGGGGCCCTAAGGAGAAAGGGAGGAAGGGAGTTTTAATGAATAAGTTGAGGCCGTGTTTTAGTGAGTCTCTGAGTGCAATTTGTAAAAGGCCAGAGTCGAGGCCGTGTTTTAGTGAGTGATTTGCGATTTGTTAAAGGCCGGATTGATGGAATAACTTGAGAAGTGAGCTTTTTTATTTTCTCCTTTCTGTCTTCCTACATCTCTCTCTCTCTCTCTCTCTCTCTCTCTCTCTCTCTCCTTCTCAATCTCAGCCTTGTTTTAGTAGCTTCATACTTTTTTCTACCATCTTCCCGTTTCCCAGCTCACCTTGATTCCTCCCTCCACTATTTGAGGTTCGTAAATCTTGGAATATTCAGCGGACCAGTCCACGGTCCAGGTCCCCATTACATCTGTTCTCTGCAAAATATCATCAAGTTATCTCCGCTAAACGATAGATTACGAATGCTCCTTTCATGGCCATAATCCATACAACAACACTAATCTGCTGAAACTGACAAACAACTTTCGCTTTTTACCTGAGTTACTTTTTTCACGACTTCTCTCTACTTCTCTCTCTTTCTCAACCTTTCTTTCTCTTTTTCTCAGTCTATCTCTTTTTTCTCTATTTCACTTTTTCTCTCTCTCATTTTTCAACTTTCTCTGTATCTTTATTTCTTTGTATCTTTATCTCTATCTTTTTTACTCTCTCTCTTCCATTTTATACTTCTCTCATTCTCTCTCCTCTCTTGATACCTTCAATATGGCCAATCTCTTGTCCGTCACTGCCAGCACGCATTTGTCTGTGATGCTGGCGTACGTCTGCAGAGCATCGGTCTCCGCCAATGCGCCATGGTCTGTGTCCTGCATTCATAGTTATTCTTCAAAGCATACTTGTTGTTATACATTATAATTCGAGTCATACTTGCTGTTATACATCACCAAGTCATATTTGTTGCTACACATTATACTTCTATTTATGCTCGTTGTTATACATTACAAAGTCATACTTATTGTTATACTTTACCTCAAGTACACATGCAATAGATGCGCTCTATCCAGAGTTATACCGTCCAAGCCCTTGAACTTTAGTTTTTCATCAAGTCAACTATGGTTTCCGATGATACTCATTCATTGAGTTACACATTTATTCATGATTATAACATTTGCCCTATAATCTGAGTGGATTATAACATTTGCCCTATAATCTGAGTGGATTATAACATTTGCCCTATAATCTGAGTGGCTCACTGCATTTGACATCATATTACCTTCAACTGTTTAATAAGAAAGTAACGCGGTATAATCAATTTGAATAACGATTGTGCAATTCAAGAACTATTCAATCCGCGTTATCTAATAATTTAATGAAAAGCACTGAATCATGGATAACCCTAACAACTGGTTTACACAGAGTATCATGCTTGCACTCGGTAAGAGAGACACGGCTGGGTTCGAACTCGCAGCGAAAACTATCTTTTGCCGTGTAAAAATTAAATCGTATTCAGCAGAACCTGATTTTTTAAAGAAGGTCAAACCTAACCTTGAAAATTTTGTTGCCAATAGCTTCCTCTGCAGAGTATGGTCGAATGATCTTGTCGTCTCTTATGAAGCGAGGGGCTCTGATTAAAAAAACATTATATCACTTTTTAATTACATAAACAATCGATATAATCTTAGGCCTCAACCTGACCCCAGGTTTCTGCACGGTTTCAACTTTTTGCTTACGTTAAGCTTGATCTCAGTACTTGATACAGCATTTGTCAAGATTCCATCGATGTCATGCCCTCACGGGGTTTTGAAACTCTGATCTTCTGCGGAGACCCAGCTTCTCTTTTCTTCTGGATCAATTATAACTTATGTCACCTCCTCCAGGAATTGCAGCTACTCTTATTCTATAATGGGTTCCCAGCAACTCTCAGCTCCTGGCTGGATCATGCATCTACAGGCGGGGTTCCAACTGCTCTTCCCCCAGAAGCACTGACCGGAGCGGATCGGCGCTGGAATGTGTGCCTGCCACGCGGCCGACTGTATTCATAGTGGATGATGCGAAGTCCACGACACCGGATACTGGGCGAGTGACGACACCCACAAGACCTTTGCCCATTCCCTGCAATTGCGTGTGCGTATAGAGAGACTCAGGTTTAAGAGAGAGAGAGAGAGAGAGAGAGAGAGAGAGAGAGAAAGCGTGAGAGAGAGAGAGAAAATGAGAGAGAGAGAGCGGAAGAGAGCGAGAGAAGGGGGAGAGAGAAAAAAGAAGATGGATAGAAAGAGGTATTGAGAGAAAGAGGTTCAAAAAAGAAGAGATGGGGAGCGAGCAATAGTCATACACATTATCAACGACCCCCATAAGGATATACGTTTGCGGACAAAAATGGTTGAGAGAAAGCGAGAGATAGAGAGAGAGAGAGAGAAGTAGAGAATTGACGTTGCTCGCACTTTGAAGAATCCACCAGCGCCTTCTTTCTTAGCACCCTCGATCGGCTTGGTGACCAAGCCAGTAACGCCATCAACCACGCCCATTGTCAATCCCTTCACTCCGCGCGCCATTCCTTCGCTGAACGTCTGCAAAGGCTTCGGAATACGATGAAGAGCCTTGAGCAGGCTGATTATTATCAACCACAAAAGAAGTATAAGGTAGATCAAAAACATTGACCATAACCTATCCCATTCGATGGGAAAAGAAAACGCCATACAAACGGAGAGTTCGTATCACTAGGTCTTTTTCATAGGACGCATAGATTTGACCTGCATCGCAAATTAACGCAACATATTGGCCTTCAAATTGCACATGTGAAGATCGGGTGTGGCGTTACGGTAGCGTGCGCTGACTATTATTAAATGGGTCACAAGCTCGATTTCCACCCAACGCGGATCTACACAGATTGAAGTAGATTAAGCTATAATGGTATTGCTCTTACTCGTCTCCTACACGAGCTAGCGGTGACCCATGAAAGCGCTCACTCTACCTCGAAGCTCTTACTCGTCTCCTACACGAGCTAGCGGTGACCCATGAAAGCGCTCACTCTACCTCGAAGCTCTTACTCGTCTCCTACACGAGCTAGCGGTGACCCATGAAAGCGCTCACTCTACCTCGAAGCACGATTGAGTAAGATTATCCTTGAATAACGCTCAAAAATATTTGCGCTCTCAACTCAAATAGTCGAGAACAAATTTTTTTGTTGAAAATTTAAGTATCCTAATCTGGATGAGCGTTTGTTTCCAACTACGGAAGGTGTTGGAGAAGACTTATAGTGTACCCCTCACAGTATGCCTACCTGTGGTTTCCTATTCATCTCCTCCTGTCGTTTGCGCTGATAGTCTTCGTCAAAGGTCAGCGCCGCTACGCCTTTTCCAACCGTGCCTGAATAAGGTAGTAGCGTAACACTACTCCTCCCATATTAATCATCCTGTTTATGAACCATTGGTATTAAGTGGTATTCAACAAGTTCCGATAACTCGGAATAAGATGACAAATTCACTCGCTCAGATCTTATTTCAACTCAATTTTCAATTCAAGCGCGAATATGCAAGGTAAAAAACTGGTATAGTTCGTCAAAGGAGGGCGATGCCGGACTGGCCTGGGCACACCACCGGATAAAACATCAGCCGATACTCCCCTATTCTTTGTTATGGCGAGTCGAGGCGCCAGTAAAATAACCTCTTGCCCTTCTCCGGTTAATGAATGGGTCTCGCGAAGAGGATCGCCGACTGCGGTGCGAGTGTAGACGGAGAAAATTTCTCCGGACTCAAAAGGTTCCTCACCAACCTATCCCAAAGGACTCCCCTCGACAGTACCTATGGGCAAAAAACAACAGGGTAAAAAATCGGAGGAAACCCTGTAACTGGATGAAAAGACACCATAAAGCAATCTGGAGAGACTATCGGGCTAAAAACTTCAGACGTTCCCAATCTTTGATTCAGGCAAAACTACTGAACAACGCGTTTGATAATTCTTGAAATCAAATAAATTCAGAAAATATCTTCAATATACAAAAAACTTGTTTAGGGTATCAAGGAATCTGCCAGTCTTGAGAATGGGTCTTGCGACGCAAAACAAAATTGAGTTTCGAATGCCGGGAGTAAACCTGTGATTCTCCCGACAGCTCCCGCTGCTCCTCCAATTGTGTGCCCAACCAGAGATTGCACACCCAGAGCCATTCCAGAGACGAACTCTTCTGGTCCCTGAAAAGCGCCATTAACACCTTGTTCAATACCTGCATAGGTCGCCAACACTGTTGAGAAACGGTCCTTCTTTTAGCGATTCAGTCTAGAATAATGACTAACACTCCCTTTTCCGCTCTTTATTTCAAGCTCGCTTCTCATTATTTCAGGCTCAAAGAACGGTGTTTCTTTTAAAATTTTCTACAGTAACACTACACCCTTGAACTATGTCCCTGAACGTTCGCCATAAAGACCTTTTTCAATACCAGAGAACCTTCTTCAGAAATAAAACCTTTTACAGACGTCTGAGCCCTTACAAACCTATCAGACCATTGAAACATTATGATAACTTTTTCATGAACTCACAGCTCTTCAAATATGTATTCAAATTCAGAAAATATAAGTCATCCGTAGCACGAACCGCGATGGCTCCTTGGAAGGGCTGGTAGAAGAAGTCTTCCACGCCTGATGACAGATCCCGCACCAGACCGAAGGGGTTGCCGATGATGTCCAGACCGAGTACCAACACATAGAGTTGCTTTATCGCCTGAAATATCGGGCCTCTTTGTATCTCGTCCCGATGAATCTCTGTTTCCCGCTGTCTGTCTCTCCCTGTAACTCTCGTCTCCACATTTTTTCTGTCTTTCTCTCGTCTCTCCCTCTGTATATTTTCCCTCGCCTCTCTCTGTCGCGTTCTCTCTCTCACTTGGCTCTTTTCTCTTCTCTCTCGTTTCTCTTAATCTATCCCTCTTTTCCTGTCCTCGCCGCGTTACGAACCTGCATGGTGTAGTGAGACACGATCTCGCCATTCAGCTGATCATTACTGTAGAACACGCTCTTCCGCTCGAAGTAGGCTAGCCTATCATGTGAAACTTTGAATGCTCATAGTTAATTAGTAGTTTCTAAACAAACAAAATTCAAGCATCAAAAACATTTTCCACTCAGGACTCACTTAAAGACGACGTCTTGCAACTCAGTCAGCGTTACGCCGACACTCTTCAGGATGAGACTGATGAACTGCGACTGGATGGGCGCGGACACCGCTGCGTCTCCGCTGGTGCCGCCTTGAGAGAATGAGACGTGGATCTGGAAGAGCAAAGTTCACTAGTGGATATTAAAAAAGTGATGATGAAAAAACAAATATTTAATTGCCTATGTGTATGTATAGTGAAGCAGAACTTGAGGTTCATTTGATGAGACATCGTCTGGTAATAAGTAATGCTCACCATGATATCATAGCCTAACTCGTCTGGTAATAAGTAATGCTCACCATGATATCATAGCCTAACTCGTCTGGTAATAAGTAATGCTCACCATGATATCATAGCCTAACTCGTCTGGTAATAAGTGATGCTCACCATGATATCATAGCCTAACTCGTCTGGTAATAAGTAATGCTCACCATGATATCATAGCCTAACTCGTCTGGTAATAAGTAATGCTCACCATGATATCATAGCCTAACTCTCCACCCCTCTCGTTCTAAATTGCTCCTTTGTTTGGAACTAATCAAGTATAATATTTCCCGTTTTTAAACGGTTTGCGCCCCAGGTTTTATAGAGGACCGTTCGGACCATTTACCCCTACGATTGAGTCTGGTATTCTGCTGATATTCAAGCACTCCTTCGATGTGTTTCAAAGTGGGTACGAAAACCCGTCGACTAGGGTCATTTAAAATATGTAGTTATTTATTACTTTCTAAACATACAAAAATCAAGCATCAAAAACATTTCCCACTCAGGACCCACTTGAAGACGACGTCTTTTCCACTCAGGACCCACTTGAAGACGACGTCTTTTCCACTCAGGACCCACTTGAAGACGACGTCTTTTCCACTCAGGACCCACTTGAAGACGACGTCTTTTCCACTCAGGACCCACTTGAAGACGACGTCTTTTCCACTCAGGAGTCACTTTAAGACGACGTCTTTTCCACTCAGGACCCACTTGAAGAGGATTCAACCCCCGACACTCACCATCAACGGTGAAATATGCAGATGCGCATAGAAGCTCTTGGGGCGCTGCACTTTCCATGACTGAGCAATGTCTTCCAACTTCGTCTCTGAAACGATTGTTAGTAAGTCTTCAAATACTCAGTTACACAGTTTGAAGGCAGTGACGCCTGGTCAAGAGGAGTGTAATCGATCATGTCAGTATAGGAAACGAAAGAGTTGAATGGTTTCGGAGCAGTGTGTGTAAAATCTATGCACGAATCTATGCGATATATAAAAAAGATAGTGATACAAATGCTCTCATCGTCTGCATCCTCTCTTTTACATGACACGCTCGCGCTCTCTCTCAAAGGCCTGGCGTTCCCTCAACACTAGTCATCTCAATATACACATTCTTTATGCGGATCGGAAGAAACAACCTGTTTCGGGGGAGGGAGAATGGGTGTGAAACAGAAAGCAAAAAAGAGAAGAAAAAAGAGAGAAAGAAGGAAAATATAGAACTGTGCAAAGATTCCTTTTTTATTTATTATCTTGTTGGTGATTATTAAGGACTGCAATGGATTAGTTTTTGTGTTGTTCTCTGCCGTACTATCATGTTTTCTCGAACATACTATTTTGTATGATTGCTCTCTTATTCTGCATGATTTTCGACTGGCCCTCATTGGACATTGGCTCGTGATCTATCAAGGGTCAGCAGTAATCATTAGCACGTGTGGGTTAGTGAAGATTACAAAACGCAGTTTTTCTTAAGGGAAATGACTAAAAAAGGTCTCGAACGCCTCTAACGTAGTAGCTCTATTTCATAGTAGAATGGAAAACCCCTCTTATCGTAATAGCTCAGGAAGAGTGCTATTACGATACGATTAGGGAGGCTAAGGAAGAAAACTTACAAACAGTACTACTTATATACCGAGGTACTTAATTGATGTTCCAAAAGTAAAAGGGCACCGCACCTTGCAAAGCCGCAGCTTAGCAGGACCAGATCGAGAAAAAAGGAAGATTGTCAAAAATTTGTCTTCCATCACCAATCAAAGAGTGGTCAAAGAGAAATGGAGGACGACAAGAAAGTGACAATTAATCAATAAAGAGGGTAGATCAATCATAAATCTTCACAATCCGTATGCGTATTCAACTAGACTTACCTGTGAGCTTGAGATCTTCCGCGAACGCATCTTTCTGCAACATCACAGTAATCATCCTCACAGTTATATTATGTATATTTTCCAAACTTTACGAGGAAAATTACAGAAAATTTTTACAGAAAAAGACCACAAGGAAACGCAGGTTTTTGGGAGAAGAAGGGTAGAAATAGACACTTTAGGTCTTCAGGACTTGAAAACGGTGCCAAATGGGTCCTGAGGACTCAAAAACCCTCACATCATATGGCTTTGGTTCCGCATCGACGGCAGTCAACTGCATCAGCGCAGACAGGAAGCCTTGGTCGACGTGCACCGCGAACTCTTGGATCAAAACCCCGAGGTACTCCATCTGAATTGGCATAGCTTCTTTTTGCCATCACTCGTTTTGCTCATTGAAGAAAAATTGTCAACCATAGTTCAACGCGGGTCACCTCCAGTAGTCAAAAAACTTTTTTAAAAAAACTATTCTAGAGCGAATGGGGTGGAAACTGAAGCTAGAACAATGAGCAGCGAAGTTGAGACAAGTCGGAGAGGAACACATATTAAGCAATACGAGAGGTCAAGTATGTAAGGGCCCCTCGTTTCTCAAGAATATACCTAATATACGGAAACATACAAAATCTTTCTTTGAGGGATTTATAAAACAAGACCAATGGCTTTGACATTTCAATGAGTTAGTAACACGCTATATGAAATATCATCCTTTTACTATGACATTGTACACAAAGAGTCGCAAATTTAGCAGTTTTCTATTATGGAAAACTCTTCAGACATTTGAAAAGTATGCCATCCTGATAAACTTATTAGCTGGAACTGTAAAATCAGAACATGGTTCTACCAAAAAAGATCTGTGTCTTACCTCAGAGGATCGCGCACATAGTTCAGCAAAGCTCTAGTCTAACTTTTTCAAATTTTAATAACGACAGATTTTCCGAGGGAGGGAGTCTGAAATAATGAGAAGCGAGCTAAAAGTAGAGAGCGGAGAAGAGAGAGATCGTCATCATTCTAGAATCCTTCACATGAAGAACGGTCGATTACTAAAAGTCTTAACAGTGCTAGTTTACTTTGATCGCGTATCCTGCCGCGAGGTGGGAATCAGCTCCAAAACAATTATTACTTGTTGAACCACTGTGAAACAACCCTTAACACTGTAATCTTAGTCTTGGAACTGTCGAATGACTACAACAAAATAAGCTCTAGCAAGTCTGTTCTTATCGAGTGACCCATGGTTTTTCTCTCTAGCAAGTCTGTTCTTATCGATTGACCCATGATTTTTCTCTCTAGCAAGTCTGTTGTTATTGATTGACCTGACCCATGGTTTTTCGCGCTCCTGGCTAACTCAGCTTTTTAAAAGAAGAAAATATTATCTTCAAATGCTCAGTTATACAGTTTTAAGGCAGTGACGCCTGGTAGA
The DNA here is from genome assembly GCA_964056735.1 of Allodiplogaster pararmata. Lineage (NCBI taxonomy): Eukaryota > Metazoa > Nematoda > Chromadorea > Rhabditida > Diplogasteridae > Allodiplogaster > Allodiplogaster pararmata. The sequence goes on from OZ057407.1 coordinate 28,656,238, forward strand.
GAAGACAAATTGATCAAACCACCGCACGGAAAAAAGCTAGTCACCGGGGGGACTCGAACCCATGCAACCATCTCTCCTCTATCCGGGAGCGAGCGTGTTAACCATTACACCACGGTGACACATTGCTATTCCGTGCGATAGTGCTTATTCAAGGCTCAATTGCCTCGTTCTCTTAGTCACGCATGCTCATGAAGCGAAAGCGTCGTGAATGGAGCATAACTCCAGATTTCACAATTAAGACAGAAGAGAGGTCGAAGATGAATGATAAATCTTCAAATGCTCAGTTACACAGTTTTAAGGCAGTGACGCCTGGTAAAGAAGACAAATTGATCAAACCACCGCACGGAAAAAAGCTAGTCACCGGGGGGACTCGAACCCATGCAACCATCTCTCCTCTATCCGGGAGCGAGCGTGTTAACCATTACACCACGGTGACACATTGCTATTCCGTGCGATAGTGCTTATTAAAGGCTCTATTAGAGAACATTTAGATTTTTCTACTTTTATCAAAACTCAACCTCCGGAATGGTCGAGTGTTCCGAATCACGCCGCACCATACTCACTTCAAGGAATGCTTTCGGTGCTGAAAGAGAAATAATTAAAATTTCCTCTTGACTTGCGGATTTGACATTCATGCCATCACAAATTTCCTCTTGACTTGCGGATTTGACATTCATGCCATCACAAATTTCCTCTAAACATTTAATGACTATTCATTATCTTAAATTGTTTGATTTGCTTTAACCCACATGATGTTTGTGTACTATATTATATATTATAGGAACAAAATAATAATAAGAAATTATTTCTGTTGGCGACCTTAAGTGTTCTCTAGCCTTCTCGAAAGTGTATGACTTAGACGAGTTTCAATATTCAAGGCCGTACTCTCTATTATGATCATTTGGTCCAATGAATCTCCCCTCTGCCAACTGTGTAGGATAGAGCCGCATACTTCGAGACATATTTTTTCGTGTCGCTGTAACCCCACTTCACTTAGCCCTATCGACCTTTGGAATAGGCCGCACTCGGTTGTTGATTTCTTGTTCAATTAAATCTCTCCGAAAAAAAAGAGTAAAAAAAAATAAGAGAGAGAGGAAAGAGAGTGTGGGCTTATAACGCTGGAGGGTCGAGAGCTTCAACGACTTCCTCCAGTGTCTCGCGAAGGAAGATCTACCCGTTGGGCAAGACAACAACAACAACATCATTTGGTGAAATATTGGTCTTCGGGAAGTCAAATGGCCATGTTTATAAAACTAAACAAATACTTTTTTTTCTTGTACATCATTTTCGTCATCACTATACAACTGCTACTCGTTTCCGAAGCGAGCTTATGCTAGTAAACCATTTCTCTCTCTCCCCCCTCTCTCTCTCTAGCTCACTCTCATATTCTCTATCTTCCTTGCGCTCTCTCTCCCTCACTCTATCTCTCTGGCTCTAGATCTCTCTCTCTCTCTCTGGCTCTAGATCTCTCTCTCTCGGCAGCAAAATAACCCACAGTTATCCTGGAGAACGGATTTGGGCGGCGGTACAACGGCCAATACGCACGGGAACACACACGCGTCCAGCTGCAAAGACACAAACTTTATTCCCCAATACTTTCTTGAGAACAGTTATATGGAACTCATATGGATGATGCCTTCACTTTTCGAAGAGTGGTCGTCTGTCTCTCTTCTCACTCTCGATTTCGACTAACCATTATTTATACATATGAATCGTAATCGTTAAGACTTATGACTACTCATTCTTTTTACATATCAATAGGGTGACTTATGACTACTCATTCTTTTTACATATCAATAGGGTGACTTATGACTACTCATTCTTTTTACATATCAATAGGGTGACTTATGACTACTCATTCTTTTTACATATCAATAGGGTGACTTATGACTACTCATTCTTTTTACATATCAATAGGGTGACTTATGACTACTCATTCTTTTTACATATCAATAGGGTGACTTATGACTACTCATTCTTTTTACATATCAATAGGGTGACTTATGACTACTCATTCTTTTTACATATCAATAGGGTGACTTATGACTACTCATTCTTTTTACATATCAATAGGGTGACTTATGACTACTCATTCTTTTTACATATCAATAGGGTGACTTATGACTACTCATTCTTTTTACATATCAATAGGGTGACTTATGACTACTCATTCTTTTTACATATCAATAGGGTGACTTATGACTACTCATTCTTTTTACATATCAATAGGGTGACTTATGACTACTCATTCTTTTTACATATCAATAGGGTGACTTATGACTACTCATTCTTTTTACATATCAATAGGGTGACTTATGACTACTCATTTTTTTTTACATATCAATAGGGTGACTTATGACTACTCATTCTTTTTACATATCAATAGGGTGACTTATGACTACTCATTCTTTTTACATATCAATAGGGTGACTTATGACTACTCATTCTTTTTACATATCAATAGGGTGACTTATGACTACTCATTCTTTTTACATATCAATAGGGTGACTTATGACTACTCATTCTCTTTACATATCAATAGGGTGACTTATGACTACTCATTCTTTTTACATATCAATAGGGTGACTTATGACTACTCATTCTTTTTACATATCAATAGGGTGACTTATGACTACTCATTCTTTTTACATATCAATAGGGTGACTTATGACTACTCATTCTTTTTACATATCAATAGGGTGACTTATGACTACTCATTCTTTTTACATATCAATAGGGTGACTTATGACTACTCATTCTTTTTACATATCAATAGGGTGACTTATGACTACTCATTCTTTTTACATATCAATAGGGTGACTTATGACTACTCATTCTTTTTACATATCAATAGGGTGACTTATGACTACTCATTCTTTTTACATATCAATAGGGTGACTTATGACTACTCATTCTTTTTACATATCAATAGGGTGACTTATGACTACTCATTCTTTTTACATATCAATAGGGTGTTTTTTAAAAAAACTTGAAATGCGATTAAAAGATATGCGTTCCCATAAAAAAAAACTAGGGAGACGTATTCTCCGTTCGTATGACATTCTCTATTTTTCATAGCCCGCACTGACTCTCTATGTATAAAAGTGTGTGGTTCACTAATAATTAGTCCATTACACATGCTTTTCTAGCGGTTTGCTGCATGCTTCTTAAGCGGTTAGAATGGAACAGCCTGGTTGAAAGGATAAGCGGTCAAGTTAGATTATTCATGGCAACGACTAAGGTGCACATCAATACTGCTATAATAATCTTTCTCGCGCTTGTTCCCGCCTCGCGGCAGGGTACTCCCCTGGGATGCGGGACTGAACTATCCTGGTAGAACCAATGGCTATCCGCTAGATCAATGCTAGTTTTGAATAGCAGCAGTGTGAAGAGTCAGATTCGTGCATGAGCAATACCAACATTTCATTCAAACTTTTCGATGTATAAACAAAGAGTAACCTGGTTGTCGATTTGCATATGGTTGACCTTGAGATGCAGTCGCGTGCGATCTTTGCTCTTACCGTAATAAGCCCAGATGCCGCTCTCATAACATCTGGAATCAAGTTAAACTTTAAACGTTTGATTGATTTATACTTTTAACAAGCAAAAAATCATCATACTTAATATCTTCCATAGCATCCATCTTAAATCTGAGACAAAAGCTGATTATAAAAATAAAAAACTGCATTTACAGAAGACTGGACGATCGCTGTTGGGGGTTTTTTTTCCAGCTCTCACGTCCAAGGAAGGAAACGCGTTTTACTGACTTGAGTTACAGACAAAGCCTGGTATAACCAGTAGCTGCATTCTGAGCCATTTATAGTGTATACGTGCAAGTACTATAATGTATACGTGCTCATTTCTCAACCCCTCCTGCTTCTGGTTTGATGTTCCCCATGATGGGGATAAAACTTGAACCCATTGCGCAATAATCAGGCCCAGGGGATCGAACTTGAACCCATTGCGCAATAATCAGGCCCAGGAGATTGAACTTGAACCCATTGCGCAATAATCAGGCCCAGGGGATCGAACTTGAACCCATCGCGCAATTACCAGGCCCACTACCATTATGCCACACCCGTTTATAGCTGCTTAAGCAACCTTCTCAACTGAACGTCCTTCTTCTTCTTCTTGAGCGTCATATTCTTGAAGTCGACGGAGAACACCTCGACCTTTGCCAGCTAAATGATGATACATTAAAAATTATTATTTATAAATTCTATTTGCTCAATATTTCTCTATATATTGAGGAGATTCTATATATTTTCTGTACATTCATATTTCATATATTGAGATATCTAATTAATAAAATTCTATATATTCCATCAAAGACAATTCGTTCTCTTACCAAATTGCGTGTGAAGTCGATCTGCGCTTCAAAAAAAAGGATATGAAATTTTCCGCCTCTATTTATTTCAATTTTCACAAGAGGCGCGGGCTGTTCAAGAGTGGCACCCGCGTGGGCCGAAGCGAACGAAAGGTCGCCCTGCTATGAGATGGAGGGACGACTTTGTCAAAGCCGTTGGTCCCCAATTCCTAAGGAAGGCAGAGAACGCTGAGGAGTGGAGTCGTCTCATGTCGCTACAGATCCCATAATCGAGGATGTTATATCCCCGATGTGGCTTGTTGATCTTGATAAAGCGTTTAAATTGGAAATTGGAATTGGAATTCACAAGAGACAGATAAACAACACAGATCACAGAGAAATAGGGAAAGAGAAAGCAGACAGAATTAGTTAATTTGTCCTCAACACTGAAAGAGTTTTGTTAAGCTCTCGCCGTCCTAGACTTGTTGTGGTTTGCCCGTTGAAGATCTACTGTAGAATAGACGAGATCTTCCCGGTCATGTCTCAGAAGATCTACTGTAGAATAGACGAATAGACGAGATCTTCCCGGTCATGTCTCAGAAGATCTACTGTAGAATAGACGAATAGACGAGATCTTCCCGGTCATGTCTCAGAAGATCTACTGTAGAATAGACGAATAGACGAGATCTTCCCGGTCATGTCTCAGAAGATCTACTGTAGAATAGACGAATAGACGAGATCTTCCCGGTCATGTCTCAGAAGATCTACTGTAGAATAGACGAATAGACGAGATCTTCCCGGTCATGTCTCAGAAGATCTACTGTAGAATAGACCAATAGACGAGATCTTCCCGGTCATGTCTCAGAAGATCTACTGTAGAATAGACGAATAGACGAGATCTTCCCGGTCATGTCTCAGAAGATCTACTGTAGAATAGACCAATAGACGAGATCTTCCCGGTCATGTCTCAGAAGATCTACTGTAGAATAGACGAATAGACGAGATCTTCCCGGTCATGTCTCAGAAGATCTACTGTAGAATAGACGAATAGAAGAGATCTTCCCGGTCATGTCTCAGAAGATCTACTGTAGAATAGACCAATAGACGAGATCTTCCCGGTCATGTCTCAGAAGATCTACTGTAGAATAGACGAATAGACGAGATCTTCCCGGTCATGTCTCAGAAGATCTACTGTAGAATAGACGAGATCTTCCCGGTCATGTCTCAGAAGATCTACTGTAGAATAGACGAATAGACGAGATCTTCCCGGTCATGTCTCAGAAGATCTACTGTAGAATAGACGAATAGACGAGATCTTCCCGGTCATGTCTCAGAAGATCTACTGTAGAATAGACGAATAGACGAGATCTTCCCGGTCATGTCTCAGAAGATCTACTGTAGAATAGACGAATAGACGAGATCTTCCCGGTCATGTCTCAGAAGATCTACTGTAGAATAGACGAATAGACGAGATCTTCCCGGTCATGTCTCAGAAGATCTACTGTAGAATAGACGAATAGACGAGATCTTCCCGGTCATGTCTCAGAAGATCTACTGTAGAATAGACCAATAGACGAGATCTTCCCGGTCATGTCTCAGAAAGCAGTTAACCTAATATCTAATGACATAATTCTCCTAATATATCAGTTTTTTTCAAATTTTACTTTTGCCATTCGTTCTAGAGTTAATCTCACACTATTCCGCTACTCCAGTCAAACGCTTCCACCACTAAGCTACCATCGCACCACCTCTCTAGTCTTTATAGGGCCCTACTTCTCCTGCGACTGACTTCAGGTGCATTCTCGCCCCCCACCAAGTACTCTTGATAGCGCTCCTCCAATGCTTCCATCATCTTCACCGTCAACGGCTTGAATCTTCCCTGAATCAGAAACAATTTAATTCATACATCAGTACAATGACTGAAGAAATCCTATATGAATTTTTCTGCAGTTTTGCACTTTTTTGTTGAATCAAAAAGAATGGCTTATAAAGAAGAAAAAATCATCGTGAGTTGAAAAATTGACAGAGAGAGAGAGAGAGAGAGAGAGAGAGAGAGAGAGAGAGAAGAGAGAGAAGAGAAATATGTAGTCAGTGAGTAAGAAATAGAGGTAACCCACTCTTTTGGTCTCCTCTTCCCATAAAATTCCCGAAGATGTCACACCAAGATAGAGAATCTGAAAATATCTATTCAGCTTTCTATAAACATGTACATGCTCTCGTCGAAAATTTTACTCGAAATCCGCAATCAGCCTTGTGATCTTCCAGACAATCTTTCCTTGTTTTCCAGTTCTGATTCTAACCCTCTAAGCAATTGCCGACAAAAGAAACTAGCCTCTCTGCCGATGTGGTTGTCCACCACCGACAAACCAACGCCTTGCAAATGAAGCTCGGCTTGAAGATTCACCTGCAATAGACAAAGTTAGCTTCTTAGCTCCAACTCAGTCTTTCTCCTCATTACTTCTGTCTTTTTCTCTTTATATTTTCTTTCTCTTCGTCTCTTTTCTTTCACAGTACTCTTCTTTCTTCCTCTGTTTCACTCTCTGTCTTTCTAACACTCCCTCTCTCTTTATATCTCCCTCTCTCGTTCTCTCTCTCACCTGGTCGGTATCCCAGCTGCCCAGAACTTTCCTTGCCATGTCGACATCAGATGTGAACAAAATAGTTCTTTGACGACCGTTCAAAAATGACGCGAAGCTCACGATTCTGTAAAGAAAATACAGTTTTTTCTGCTTCTTTTAGAACCAAAAAACGGAATCTCTTTCCTTGATGATACCAAGCATTTAAACGGTTTTTATCATCTTTCTTGAGACTAAAAGAAGCTTGGTATAACTCATCATCGGGCCTTACACATAGTAAGAAACCGCATCGGACAATGTGTGCTCGGTTGGTGTATTGGTTAACGCTCTACAAGCCCCGGTTAGGCAGCGGAGGTTCGGTCCCAGGCGAGTGCCAATTTTTGCCCGTGCTATGAATTTCATTCTCTTGGTATAACTCTTTCACATTGGGTAAACTGATATCCAGCTGCAACCTTCGAAACAATTCTTGAGAGCGATCATTTATGACGCAAAAATTTCCAGTCATTCGTGAGCGAAAACGATTGATATACTCATATACCTTGAATCGAATAAGATCAAGACGCTTCTTCAAATCAATTTAGGTGCTTTCCACAGTCAAAGGGAGGGATAGAAAGCGCTAAATGACCAACTTTTCCGGTTCGCTTGTATACGGTACGAGTCCAAGAAGATGACTTTGTGTTAAGGAATCTTCGTACTGAAATGAAAGTACAACTTGAATACAGTAAGTCATTAGAGACGACAATGATTCAGGATTTAAATGGTTACCGTACCAGCTATGTTGGTGCATACATGTTACCGTACCAGCTATGTTGGTGCATACATGTTCGCGCCGAGACTGATATACATCTTCCTCCCCTTACGTGTTATTTTACTTTTCCTCGACTTCTCTTTTCACTCTTTTTGCCTTTTTATATCCCTTTTTTCAATTCGAACGGCGCGTACAAACATGCCTTAGACCGGTCTCATTCAACGCCTGCTAAGATTCAAAAAGTCATGACTCTAGAGAGATGATTATGAGTTTGGAATGCATAAATACGGGTATATGAAAGAATTCATTTTGAGCGGGCGAGAAATTTGAGTATTAGAAGTTTTTTATGTCATGTTTCAGTAGATACAATTTCAGCGTATTTTTTTCTACGAAAGGCAACCAAAAAAGAACCAAATTTTTAAACATATCTCAAGACATGATATAAAAAAAACAAATTCCCCAAAAAATACCTAGAAGCTCTCGAGAACTCTCTCAACTTCTCCCACGACTAGGATTTGGACTTGACTTCTCTTTAGTCTAGGACTTGAAAAATTTGCAAATACTTACATCAACGCCTAGCAAGATCGCCGAGAAGCAACCATGTTCCAAGAATCTTTCAGGAGCGAAAAATTTCCCGCGAGTAAACCCAAAACCTCGCGACAGAAGCTTATTTTATGCACAACAAAAAAACATCACCTTGTTGTCGCCAATCGTAAACTCCATCATGCGCTCTTTTGTCACGTCTGACCATGTGAAGTATGCGTTCTCTTTCGATTTCAGCGTTGACATAGAGTGGCCTTTTTGCCCGAATGTAACGTCATACTGTAAAAAAAAAGATCAACCGTCCGCACCTCAGACAGTGTCTTTTTTAAAACGCAAAATTGGGTAAACTCTATGCACTCAAATAGCTTTCGTACATTTACATATAGTACGGAACAATTATTTCGCATGTCGTTATCGCTTTTCTTACCTACACATTCCCGGGTTCATAACTTCATAAGTGGGTCTCGCGAAGAGGATCGCCGACTGCGTTGCGAGTGTAGACGGAGAGCATTTCTCCGGACTCAAAAGGATCTTCACCAACCTATCCAAAAGACTCCCCTCGACAGGAGCTATGAGCCAACAACAACAAGAACAACAAAAACAACAACTACTACAACTACAACAACAGGAACAACAACAACATAAGAGGGTTCATAAGAGTTTTGGGTTCATAATTCGTGAAGGTTCCAGAAGAGACCTCAAGTTTCAATTCTTTATTTTTCTCAGAAAGTTTCTCATATCTCTGTCAGTTGATTCAGCGATGAATTTAAACCAATTAACATTTTGGGATATATCTTTCAATTAGTAGTACTGTACTTTTTTTAAAGGTAGTTAGAAGGTTTTTTTCCTTTTGATGAAGTTCTCTTCCGATGTAAACAAACACACCTTTTTGCCAACTTCCCACAAACTAATCAACCCATTTTTGATCTTTAACTTTATCACAAAGCTATTGAAACAGCCGCATTACACAAGAACCTACTTTGGTGAAGTTGATGATGTGCGCTGGCGCATGTCCGACTGCGAATGGCGTCAGGTGTACTGTAGACGAAGATTCCCCCACAACTACTGAGACGGTTACTGTAACAAAGCTTTCCTTACTACTTTAATAAAAGCATATAGTTGCTTTTGCTTGCGCTCCAGTGATCAATATGGATTGTAATTTTGATGTTCACATGCAAAAAAGACTCAATTCTCTCCGGTGGATTGAATATTTCTAAACACAAATGCAAAAATCGACTCCCTTCGACAGGGAATACTACGAAAATCAAAGGCTGCAGGACATTTGGTAACGATCTACTCACATGAGTACCAACCAACATTTGGTAACGATCTACTCACATGAGTACCAACCAACATTTGGTAACGATCTACTCACATGAGTACCAACCAACATTTGGTAACGATCTACTCACATGAGTACCAACCAACATTTGGTAACGATCTACTCACATGAGTACCAACCAACATTTGGTAACGATCTACTCACATGAGTACCAACCAACATTTGGTAACGATCTACTCACATGAGTACCAACCAACATTTGGTAACGATCTACTCACATGAGTACCAACCAACATTTGGTAACGATCTACTCACATGAGTACCAACCAACATTGGGTTACGAGACGATAAAACTGCTGCCAGCATATCTAGTGGTCACTTTGCATCCGTAATACTATGAGAAAGTAGAAAGTACAAAAATGAGGATGTAAGCTCTCAGAAAATCTCACAGAAAGCAGAAGAATCAAGATCAATATGAATTCATGAGACAAAAATAGACTCGTACATTTTTTATTCAGTAATGGAAATCAAGCTACCCTATCAAGGTTTCGAAAAAAACATCAAAACAAGTGAAGAACCTCCACAAGTGTCATCGTTGATATGTGCGAAGGTGTCGATGTTCTCTGTGATGGGGAAGAGCAGAGACTCGTTTGGAGAGCCCACATAACGAGCTGCGATAAGCTTGCGTTTCGAGCTCTGACGAGGCCACAGGCCGATACACTGAAATCAGATTATAGCTCAAATTGTCGCTCAATTTGGTTTCTTGAAAACAAACAAATCCTGCAAGGATTGGGGATTTTTCAAAAAAATCTTTACATTTGTAAGACAAGAGGCAAAAAGAAACTACTGTCAGATTCAATTCACCCCTTTTAGAACTTGAAGCTTTAAAACGTTTTGAATTCATGATCTACTCTCTTTTTCCTGTCAGATTTATGAACAAGAGCTTAGTTTTATATATAATTATTTCACGGCTTAGCGATGTGTTTTGGAACTGTTGTGGCAGCTTAGATGAAAGACGGATGGCTAGGTTAAATCTAAATACGTAGCTAAAACTTTTGTGCGTGCGAAAATTCAATGTCACTGAATGTTGTCAATGTCACTGAAAAAATGTTGTCTCGAGAAAACTAACCCAAGCAGAGTGTTTCTCTGACCCGCACTGCGGGTAAATTCTATGCGCAAATCTATGCGCTTTTAAGAAAAACTAGTGATAAGAATTCTCTGTTCGTATGCGCTCTCCATTACTCATCGCACGCTCCCGGTTTCTCTCTGAATTCTGCCGTTCCCTAATGATTAGTCTTCTTGATCTGCCCGCTTCTTTGGTAGGTGGTCAGAAACATCATGCCCTTCAGTCGAAAACCGCCAACTCGAATAAACTGGTCTGTCTTCTTTCAAGACATCAGGCCTACCATATCCAACCAACCGTCGCTGCGGGAACCTTGATCCATTCTTCTCGGCCATCCTCTCTGATCTCCATGTCCATTCGTCCACAGTTGGACACGAGATAGAACGGCGAGAAGGTCACAACTCGGGTCAGAGCCGAGGAGCACAAGCGAATGTCGACTGTCAGCTGCGAAATGAGGAGAAAGGTTAATTTTCAGAGGGTCTTAAAATCACAGGTAATGGTTTGTATTGTAAGCACAGTGGTAGAAGCGTTGCATGGATACGCGCACGGCGCGGGTTCGGTTCCTACTCAATGAACGATTTTGCCCCTGCTCCTGCGAGTCTGGTCCATTCTACTTTCTCAATTACGAAAACTATTACTGATTCGGAAAATTTCTCTGCGCAGGAAAAGGGGGACTAAAATCAGGAGGAAAATTTCTCTGCGCAGGAAAAGGGGGCTAAAATCAGGAGGACCAAGAGAAGAAAAACGAGAGAATAGGCAATACGAGACATGAATTCTGACTTGTTTCTCATGATTTTTTTAATCGCTTCTCATTTTTTGGACCCTCACCATAATGAAAATCGGAATGTTACGATGTATTTTACTCGATACATTGGTACATTGGTAATTACAATTACATCTGCGAGAGCCTCCACCAACATCATAGTCACTCCACCAACATCATAGTCACTCTACCAACATCATAGTCCCTCCACCAACATCATAGTCACTCCACCAACATCATAGTCACGATCCTTGGCCTTGCACGTCACTCGAGACGCATTTCCTGCCGTGTCCAATGGGAAGGTCTCCGAGAATTGCGAGTCTCCCAATTGAACTCGAGCCTGACAAATCATTGAATTTAATCGATGAATCGATAACTCTACTCTTTTCTTGACCCAATTTAGATCTGATTAATTTAACTTTGAACGTACGACGACTTTTACCAGGACTCGAAAATCAGAATTCAAAAATAACGGACCGATCTCAAAAAAATGCATAAAGGAGTCGTTTCCTAGATATTGCTAGAAGTAGAAGCTTATTATCGCTTTTGGTGTCAAATTCAATACAATCAGAGCTGGAAAGGAGCCCGCATCAGGTGAGTGCTCTAAAATTTATGTTGTTGTTGCTTGCGCGTTTTCGTCCATCCTCATCTTGCAGAATGGACCCTTACTATGGAGTTAGACGAATACGGATCTCTGTTGACCCGTGAACACCCGTTTTATTATCCATCGCCAAATTTTTGGTCAATTTCTAAGGTTCTGGCTAAAAGTATACGGGTGAATTTAACAGAGAATTTTGTACGTAGGAAGGGTAATTCGACACGCTGATTCGATTGAAACAACTCTTTTTTTTTCTTCAGTATCAACCAAGTTGTCACCGTTCCCCCCCCCCCCCGCTATGAAAAAGAGTTGGAAAACGGTCTCTACGTCTATAAATTTCTATTCAGAAGTCTAAACCCTTCTTTCAATGATGACAAAACCTACTAGCCTTCGATGGTGCTACAGCCCACAAGTTCACACCATCGCAAGGGACCGGTTCATCCTCACCGGTATCGAGCGCGTCCTCAGGCGGCGGATAGAGGGATGTTTCTTTGCACAAGTGTACGATAGCGGGCTTGCCCGTCGCGGACCAAAATTGGATAGTATAGTTCGTCAAAGGAGGAATGCCGGACTGGCCTGAGCATGCCACCGGATAAAACATCAGCCGATACTCCCCTATACTTTGTAATGGCGAGTCGAGGCGCCAGTAAAATAACCTCTTGCCCTTCTCCGGTTAACGAATGGGTCTCGCGAAGAGGATCGCCGACTGCGGTGCGAGTGTAGACGGAGAAAATTTCTCCGGACTCAAAAGGATCCTCACCAACATATCCCAAAGGACTCCCCTCGACAGGACCTATAGGCAAAAAACAACAACATGACAAAACCTTCTTCTTTTGTCCCAAGTTCGTCGATGGGAACGGCAGAATGACCGGATTGACGCCTGGTTGGTGCACCATCGCATAGTCTAACTGCAAAAACATTAGGTCTCAACCTGGAAATCAGGGACTGTGGTACAATTTACGAATTGGACATCGACATATAACACTCTACACGATGATCATAGTTAATCAAAGCCGAAATCAAGGTGCTCCATCGGGTGAGAGAACCAATGCTTCCCAAAGCCCAATCAGTCAGATTTCAAAAGAGGATTGGAAGGGGCAGAGCGCTACGAAGCAAACAAGCGTAACAAAGGGGGTTTTACTAGCCACTTCATAACTTTTAGGGCATCCGCCACTCGAGGTATACGTATCGACAGTTCGGGGAAGATGAGGTCTTATAGAGTAAGAAAAGGAGCTGGAGACCCAGTGCTTCATTGTTAGTATAAGTGCGACCGCGTGCTCTGATGTTTTCTCTTCTGACGTAAAACGTCCACCAATTACTCGCATCCTTCTCTCTCTTTATTGCTCCATCTCTCTCTGCCATGCGCCATTTGAAATACAACCACAATCACGGACGCACTGGGGAAAGCACGAACCAAAAAAACATCCGGTTAGTAGGTGAAGAAGTAGCGAGTTAGCTGAAGAGAGAGAGAGAGAGAGAGAGAGAGAGAGAGAGAGAGAGAGAGAGAGAGAGAGAGAGAGAGAGGACATGGGAAAGAGATGGAGAATTAGAGGAAGAAAGAAGAAGAAAAAGAGTGTGTTGTTGACAATTTATAAACATGAAGAGACATAAATAAAATGATCAAGGCAGAGCATGAAAAAGCTTCTGCAAAGAGCTTTGAGACAAACCCTGTGAAGTTTGCTAGTTGTGAAACAGTTTGCTAGACTGAAACATGTCGAGAAAGACGAAATTGATACAAATTGAGATCGACATAGCGAGTTAAAAACCGTGAGGGAGGCAAACCTTAGATGAGATGCCCTAGCCAAAAATTGGAAACGACCGCTCAATCGGACGGGGGCAATAATAATGGTTAGAGGGTGGTAAATAAAAAGCAGAAAAAGAAGAGACTGGGTACTTCAATAAGCCCACACTGTGAATAAACGCACATGCTCGAATGAACGGTCGCTTTTTTTTATTTTTAAAAAGTAACTGTGGCCTCTGAGAAAACGAGACAAAACAAATGAGTGTTGGCAAACTGAAAAAGAATTATTGAGAAAGGCAAACCTTAAGAGATTAAATGAGTGAGGTAAATTTAGATAGACTAAATTTAGTGACAAAAAGCGAGTGAGACAAACCGAGACCGAATAAATGAGTGAGGCACACCGAGGCATAACAAATGAGGGGTGCCAAACTGAAAGTGTAAGACAAAGGTGACTCAGCCCCGAGACCTCTTCTGCTGTTTGGCCTCCCTTTCTGCAGGGAGCACAACCCGCGGCGCCGAACTTTGACGATCCTTCCTGGAAGGGGCAGGGTGAAGAGCATGTCGAGACCAACCAGGAAGTGGGGAATACAGTGTTTAAAAAAAGGGACCAGGAGTGGGTTTGCAGCTTTTTAAGAGACCCCGATTCGAAAATAGGTCTAAGAATCCACGTAGGTGGATATGGTACCCAGGTACCATAAGAAAACCCTCAGAACAAAAAAACCGGAAACTTCTGATGAGAAACAAGCCCGCAAACAAATGGTGTTTACGAGAACAGCTCCAGAGATTCGTAAGAGTAACTATGGGAAAAATTAATTTACCTTCGACTCTTCACGTCTTACAAAACTACGGTATCACATCAACAAAAATACGGTATCAAATACTCGCAATCAGAACTATGATACAGCAATTGCGCCATTGATTGAGAATGCGCCGTGTGCAATTTTTTACGGTAAAACAGAGAGATCACGAGAGAGAGAGAGAGAGAGAGAGAGAGAGAGAGAGAGAGAGAGAGACAGAGAGAGAAAGAAAGAATGATGATAAGATTCACCGCGAGACTGATATTGCAACAAAAAACATGCTTTCAGATTCTTCTCATTCAAGCTTTTTGGATTCTGATCACTTCTCAATGTAATAATGTATTACGTTAGTTACTTTCTCTAACCGAAATGGTTATTGTATGAACCATTAAAATGGAGAACCAAATTGAATAGGGCTCACTTAATTCTCATCCCAAGGGAGTTTAAACTCTGGGCTGGTATACTTAGTAACCCACAAGTTTACGTCACAGATACAGTAACTCGAATATACAGTAACTCGCAATTGTCAGATACAGTAACTCGAACACAATAGTCATAAAAAAGGCTCTATCAGGACCCGGAATTAGGCTATTCCGAGAACGAATTAATCAATTACCGATTGGATTCCGCTGAGTTGAAAATGAAAAGAACTTTTCGTGATATTGACTGAGGGGCAAAATTATTTCACCTTCTCCCATTAAAATTGGAATATTTTTTGAAATAAATAAATATAAAGACCGAAAGAAACACGTCAAATTTCCCACAATTCGAGTAAACACTTACTTATGTTCTGATCTGAAAAATTAACTGAACTTTAACTAGAGTAAATACAACAACTTTTAATGAAATAAGTAAAGAAGCCTTTTTTCCAAACAATCGTTCTCTTTCACCCTCTCTTTCCTTGTCTCTCTCTCTCTCTCTCTTCCTCTGCCTATTTTTTCACTCTCTACCTGAGTTGAATTCTAAGGTTGTGTCATTCCCCTACCCTAATACTTTTTTTTATTTACTAAACTCGTAAACGGTCTCTATCCGTTGGAATAAAGTCTGGAACTACCAAACTACTGTAAAATTATGAGACCAATCCAGTCCAACGCCTTCCCGCCTTCCCTCTTCCAACTAATCTTCTTTCCAAACGTTCTCCAGTTAAGCGATCTCACCCTTTCCCTCTTCAAACACCACTCCTGACCAGATGCTTCAGGATGAACTCCGTGTTGTTGACCAGCCAGAAGGGCGCGTACAGAGAGACACGCAATCCACCCATCTGACGATTCCACCCGAGACCAAGCAACTGCAAATCATATCTACAGTAAATCTTGAGTACTAATTCCTCATCATTCAAAGTACCGCTAGATAATATCCACAGTAGCTCTACAGTAGTTTCATGTGTGAAACGGCTAATGTTTAGCAATGTTATCGAATCTTACACATTAACCCTACGATGCTACTGTACGATAAATCCTTTTCTCGCCTTCGATGGTAATACAGCCCACAAGTTCACACCATCGCAAGGGACCGGTTCATCCTCACCGGTTTCGAGCGCGTCCTCGGGTGGCGGATAGAGGGATGTCTCTTTGCACAAGTGCATTGGAGATAGCGGGCTTGCCCGTCGCATACCAAAATTGGATAGTATAGTTCGTCAAAGGAGGGCATTGCCGGACTGGCCTGGGCATGCCACCGGATAAAACATCAGCCGATACTCCACTAGACTTTGTAATGGCGAGTCGAGGCGCCAGTAAAATAGCCTCTTGCCCTTCTCCGGTTAAGGAATGGGTCTCGACTGTGGTGCGAGTGTAGACGGAGGAAATTTCTCCGGACTCAAAAGGATCCTCACCAACCTATCCCAAAGGACTCCCCTTGACAGGACCTATAGGCAAACAACAACAACAACACGATAAATCTTACAGTACTGACTCTCCGACTACTAAATTCTGTCCTTCTCGTTTCTTTTCATTTCTTCCAGGTCTAAAATTGATTCTGATTGCCGAAATGAAACCCTTTTGAACTTTTAAGTTCCACACTTTTTTTTCCATCATTTAATATATTTTTTATTCATTAAGGTATTCATTCATACATAACAATGACTTCTACTGATAGTTCACTACTGACCAATTCCTCGCCGCCCGCCTCAGTGTTCAGTGCAACCACCATGAGGTCCGTCTCACCAGGCACGTCAAGCAACATGTCCAATACGTACTTCTGGCCGAGGTGTTCCACCTTAAACACATTCAGTAAATTTTTGTTCAAGGCGCTAATGCTACTTTCTCCGAAAAAAAAGTCCTTCGCGTCGATCGAAAATTAATGCTTTAGGCTGCGCACTGTTTTGCTCACCAACCGTTTTTAACCGTAAAAAAAGTAAAACTAATTGCTCACATACAGTCAGATACATACAGGTTTTGTTGCAAAAAAGTGCGCATCCTTATACTCTTAAATATCGAGTTCACTCTTAGATATCAAGTTATTTTGTGTTATGATACCGTATTACATTATTTTGTGAATCACTGCAAAACATCAAGTTATTTAAAAACAGTTTATCATACTGTAGAACACCCGGTTTATAATACTGTATAATAGGACAAATATATTTCTGAGTCTATAAAAAATGAGTCATCCTGAAGCATAAGAGCAATTTAGCTGGAAGTACTCTAACCGAAAGCTTCAGTTTATGCCCAGGAATGATACCCAGCACCCGATCTTCACCTGCCGGAATCACAGTTTCTTCCTGAAATCGAGTGAGTTGAAATCGAGAGTTGAAAAACCAAGTCTCTCTAGTATCTTTAATAAAAAAAAACTCCACTGGTTCTCTCTTTCAGTGTTCTTTCTCTTGTCAGTCAAGAAAAGGTCATCGAAAAGACCGCAACCTTTTGAATCATTTTGGAAGTTTTTGATTGTCTAGGCGCTTCAGTAAATGAAGTTCAAAACATGGAAAAACGATTGATTGCGAGATCGATACCTGTCATTGTATAAAAATTTTCGCAATCAATGTCTTCGGCCGCGAATAGACTCACTGGCCGCGAATAGACTCACTGGTTTTTCCAGATTGAGAGGGAAAGGAAGCAGATTCTGGAGCAACAATGGCGAATGCAAATGGATGACGTAACCGCAGAGTGATTGATCACCTGTTGAATCAATGGACATTCATTAATGCACGGGTCCTACTTCAATCGGAAAGGTTTATAATACAAAGCGACAGAAGAATGAGATGGAGGGACTACTTTGTCAAAGCCGTTAGTCCCCAATTCCTAAGGAAGGCAGAGAACGCTGAGGAGTGGAGTCGTCACATGTCGCAACAGATCCCATAATCGATGATGCTATATTACCGATGTTGCTTGCTGATCTTGATAAAGCGTTTAAATTGAAAAAAATTGAAAATATATATAATACAAAAATAGTCTAGATTATTATGCGATTGGTCTCATGTTTAACCTGAACAGTTTGAACCAAAACAAGGGGCTAAGAAATGTTAGCAGGGTTTACACGAGACTTGCTATTCATCTACTTCATACACTAGCCGAGACATTACTCAGTCACTGGTTCTCCTAGTCGATCTGAACCTGGGTGTTTCTTACCACCTGCATAATTTTTCTCGGGCGGATAGATTTCCAGAATTTAAAAGAGTTTGGAATTGTTTTCTTCAAAGAGTTGGAATTTTCATAGGTAAAAATCGAAAATTTCTTCTTTCGAGTGCATAGATTTTAATGTTTTTCGGACTTTTTGAAGATCGCATAGATTTTTTTCACCCACAGTGCGGGTGATAGAAACATTCTGATCTGAACTCCTTAAAACAGCCCGATGACTCACCAAACTGGCAACGCTCTTCGGTGACTACCGCCTCGAAATGCAGAGCATCTTCTTCGCCCATGGGGCCGTTGCAAGTGACATACTAAACAACACACAACCAGGGATTAAATGGTAATCGGACCTGTTCTGTTGGCGCATACATGTTCGCGCTTAAAACTATCCACGATCTTTTACTATTTCCGTTCTCTTTCATTTATCCTCCACTTCCTTTCCCATTTTTTTTAGCCCTTTACAGCCCTTTTCAACAAGTTCGTAGCGTACAAAGACCCCTTTGAACCATCTCAATCAAGCTGATATAATGAATAATGAGAATTTTTCTCAGATACACTGGCGGCTGCGATGATTGACACTCCAGTCTACATTATCTTATATATTATATATTATCAAGAAACGCTGAATCAAATTAAAGATTTCAAACAAAATACAAAGTCTCGTGTATAGAGCTTTTTTAATTGATCAAATGCGATTAGCTCAACAAATAAACTGGTTATACCAGATAAGGTCTGTTACCCAAATCTGAGGAAGCGCGCGGCCTGTTTCTCGGAACAACACAGAGAGAGAGAGAGAGAAAATTCTAATTCACAAAAAGCTTCGGATGATATACGGTATCCCTCCAAATTCCAATGCTAACCTGACGATAATCCGCTGCGAACTCCTTCCAGCAGAGAGCATTAGAAGATACTTCGTATCTGGAGAATCGTACAGCTCGTATGAAAGTGGTTATCGACTCCCCCCCCCCCAATTTCTCATAGTGTTAATCAGGCTGTTTCTTCTCACCCGAAGAAAGAACGTGTATATCAAGATGAGTAATCATGAGGGAATGGCAGGGCTCAAAGAGAGCCCGAAAGCGTGTGATGTAAGAGAGAGGATGCAGACGATCAAAGTACTTGTATAACTAGATTTCTTGGATAGCGCCCAGATTTGCGAATATAAATTACCCGCACTGCGGGTTATAGAAAAACAGTAGTTTTGATTTGCCCGGGTGAAATTCAAACTAACCGTAAACACATTACAAAATACTCTGGCAGACTTGCCTATTTATTGTGCCATGTGTTCGAATTTCATCAAACATCACATCTGCCCAAACAACCTGCGGCCGGATGCACGTACCATTTTTGGTGAGAATTGATTTAAAAAAATAGTGTTAAGTGTTCTCGTATAACAATATTTTCTTCATCATTTATCACCAAAAATGGTACGGCCCAGGTACAAAAGAATTCAAATGCTTGAACTTCTCTCATTCTCACCTAATACAAACATAGTTAGTTTCCAGTCTAATGATCAGATTAGTCTAGGGAGCAAAAACTGTTTATACCATATTAGGTCTGTTACCCAAATCTGAGGAAGCGCGCTATTCACCGCGAAGGGGGGATACACGCGAAAAAGCATGAGATTAATTATGAAAACTATTTTTTCAAGTTGGAAATTTTTCACAACTCAGACTCATGTTCTACGCACCAGCCACCAAGAAAACTTTATATTATAACAGGTTAGACAGCAACCAATTTTCGCGGTGTGAGCCTTGAATTTCGAATCAAAAACAAACTTGTCAGAGGTCGGCTTGAAGAGCAGTTCTTGTGTACTAGTGAATAACAATGGGATGGGCAGATTGAGACTCTCTCCTTTGGCTACCGTACCGCAAGGATCCAGCGCATTGTCGCGGCGGGAGAACACCTGTCACGAAAAACAACTCAAGAGAGACTACTGTAACAAAAGTCACGGTTACAAATACTACTTACAAACTACTGTCACAGCTGAAGCTACAACTAAAAACAGATACAGTATTCCCCAAAACTTCGTCTCACAATCTAAAAACCTTTGGTTTCTTTCTCTTCCGCTACCTCAACAAAGTAATGAGAAAACTTGAGGGGTTTAGATACCAACAGGTATAATATAGTGATATAATATAGTGACCTGCCACTCCTACGGCGGATACTTACATGCATAGGTAAAATGTCTTGATTTATCGATAGAAAAAAAAAATTTTTTTTTCACTAAAAAACAATGTTAGTGGAAGCTGGAGCAGAAGAGATAGCAACGACTATCACCGAGAGGGAAATCTCGAGTTCAATTTTTTTCCGAATCGAGTGTCGGATACGTACATACACCCATTTGGAACGACACATAATATCCCTGGATACCAACTTCGGGTTTTGATACCAAGTTTTTGAAGTGAACTCCATCACTTGTTTCTCTTGACGTTCTTCGAAGCCGGCTACATCCGGCAACAACAACAACAACTTGTTTCTCTTCGTTTTTTCGCTTTCTTTTCTCGTGTCTTTCTCTCTTACTCTTCCCATCTCCCCTTATTTCCCTTTCTTTCACTTTCTCTCCCATTCTTCTTTGAATTTCTCCCTATTAAACTCCTGGTATTTCAAAAATAGCCGAAAATTAAGAAACTTCAATCTCGGTAGCGAAATGCGAGACGACGCGAATGTGTGAGCGGAGCGTGAGCAGTCGCCGTCCCCCCTCCACCCGGGTCTCTGCCAATACCTGAGAAAATTCATACCTTCCATTTAATTTGTGATACCATAGTCGGCGACTCCTACCGTATTCAACTCTATACCGTATCTCCTATCTCGTATCCAACCTTCAACCATGGAGTGAGCCCACATTTGAAAATTAATGGACAAATCTATCATGTGTTCCAGCTATGAATCAAGAATTGCTCTATGGCATGAAAAAGGTGAGCCAATAAGAAGTCGATAGATATCCATAGACTACCAGAAAATAACTTCATCCACATTTATAAAAATGATTACCCGATATCAACTGGTACTGAACTATCGATTGAATATGATATATATCGATGGGAATGTCAATTGAGGGACCAACCTGCCAAGGCTCTTGATTGTCTCCCTTGGGTTGCAGTTGGATCATGCGCCGACCTGCTCGTCCAATCACCACATCTCGCTTCTCTCCGAGGACGTTCAAACTGAAGGCGAACACGTAAGAGAGAGAGAGAGAAAAAACAGAAATGGAGAGGGAGAGAAAGAGCGATCTAGAGAGAGGGAAGGAAAGAGAGAGAGAGAAGAAAATATAGAGAGAGAAGGAAAGATAGAGAGAGTGAGAGAGAAGAAAAGATAGAGAGAGTGAGAGGGAGAAGAAAAGATAGAGAAAGAGAGTTAGAGAGAAGAAAACATAGAGAGAGAAGAAAAGATAGAGAGAGTGAGAGAGAGAAGAAAAAATAGAGAAAGAGAGTGAGAGAGAAGAAAAGATAGAGAGAGAGAGAAGAAAAGATAGAGAGAGTGAGAGAGAGAAGAAAAGATAGAGAGAGATAGAGAGAGTGAGAAGAAAAGATAGAAAGAGAGGGAGTGAGAGAGAAGAAAAGATAGAGAGAGAGAGAGAGAGAGAGAGAGAGAGTCAAGATCATAAAGAATTTGAAGATTTCGAAGATGACAATTAAAGCCTCATTAAGAAAGCGTGCAACTCACATCATGTCTATTCTGTTCTCTGTTTGCACGGGCTGCCCGAATATTTCGTGTCGGCGGTGATTCGTTTGATGACATTTCACCTGCAATCTCATGCTTCTTGACTAGGCCGTTTCTAACCCCCTCCTCTCTTGACTAGGCCATTTCTAACCCCCTCCCCCTTGACTAGGCCGTTTCTAATCCCCTCCTCTCTTGACTAGGCAATTTCTAACCCCCTCCCCCCTTGACTAGGCCGTTTCTAACCCCTTCCTCCCCCTGACTAGGCCATTTCTAACCCCCTCCTCTCTTGACTAGGCCATTTCTAACCCCCTCCTCTCTTGACTAGGCCATTTCTAACCCCCTCCCCCCTTTACTAGGCCGTTTCTAACCCCTTCCTCCCCTTGACTAGGCCATTTCTAACCCCCTCCTCCCATGACCAGGCGGTTTCTAACCACCTCCCCCCTTGACTAGGCCATTTCTAACCCCCTCCTCTCTTGACTAGGCCATTTATAACCCCCTCCTCTCTTGACTAGGCCATTTCTAACACCCCCCCCCCCCTTGACTAAGCCGTTTCTAACCCCTTCCTCCCTTGACTAGGCCATTTCTAACCCCCTCCTCCCATGACCAGGCCGTTTCTAACCCCCTCCCCCCTGACTAGGTCATTTCTAAACCCCTCCTCTCTTGGCTAGGCCATTTCTAACCCCCTTCTCTCTTGACTAGGCCATTTCTAACCCCCTCCCCCCTTGACTAGGCCGTTTCTAATCCCTTCCTCCCCTTGACTAGACCATTTCTAACCCCCTCCCCCTTCACTAGGCCGTTTCTAACCCCCTCCTCCCGTTGACTAGACGATTTCTAACCCCTTTTCTCTTGACTAGGCCATTTCTAACCCCCTTTTATCTTGACTAGGCCATTTATAACCCCCTTCTCCCCTTGACTAGGCCATTTCTAAACCCCTCCTCTCTTGACTAGGCCATTTCTAACCCCCTCCTCTCCTTGACTAGACCGTTTCTAACCCCCTCTTCGCTTGACTAGGCCATTTCTAACCCCTCCTCCCCTTGACTAGACCATTTCTAACCCCCTCCTCTCTTGAATAGGCCAATTCTAACACCTCCTCCCCTTGGGCCTTGACTAGGCCGTTTCTAACCCCCGCCCCCCTCAAAGAATGCGTATATATCAAGCAGATTAAACATAAGGAAACTGTAGTCTTTTGAAAGAAACCCATTGCGTGCGATGAATGCCACAGAAACGTTGAATTTCTTTTTTGCGCGGGTGACCGGGCCCTGGCGATCGGAAAGCGAAGCGGAGGGGGGAGAAAAGAAAAATTTCTGGGGGACTTTTTCTGGGGGACCAGGCGGACGACCGGGAGAAATTAAAAAAGTTTGGTGAGGTATGATAAGGGTCCCCCTTATGATTTGGAAAAACATAGGTCCGCCAAAAGAAGGTCTGACATGAATATTTAACCCCTGCCTTACACACTGATGCATCTTTTCGTTGACCTTCTATGCTCTCATTTCGTTCAAATACATTCCTAGAATCATTCGCGAAAAGGTCTGATTCAATGCTCTCTCTTTCTCTCTCTCTATATGCTTTACGACGTAGAATATGTAATAACAACAAATTCCCATTGCCCTCTTCAAAAAAGGCGTGGCATTATAATCTTCCTCGCGCTTGTTCTTGCCTCGCAGCAGAATACTCAACCCCCCCCCCCCCCCGAGATGCGGGGTACACCTATCCCAGTAGAACCAGTGGCTGCCTGCTGGGTCACTACCAGGACGTCAAGCAGAAGTAAAGAGAGCCAGATTCGTACAAGAGCATCACCAACATTTTTATTCCCTTTGGTTTGAGTTATCTGTCCGGGGTGGGAGTCGAACTTGGAACGCTCCGCACAAAAGTCGCGCACACTACCATTATTCCACACCCGAACTAGAGGGCTTGGGTATACCTAGGAATAAATATTGGTATGGTCTTCGAAAACACATTGGCACTAGAAAAGAAAGCCGCCTGAGAAGCAAGTCTGCAAAGTAATGCCATAAAACGAATAAAAACAATAGAAAACCAATTTTCCATGCCCCGCCTTTTTGGAAAACGCCTAGAGAAGAAATCCGCCGCAAACCTGCAATCGCACATACTCCCCATGTGTGGCATCGATGGGACAGTCATTCGAGGACACCTAAACATAAAATACTGGTTATTACAAGAACAACCCCAACAATCCCAAGCAAGACACGGATTTGAGGTCCTCATGAGATACCCGATTTCGTCCAACTACTTACCGTCCGTACCACACATTCTTGGCCTGTCTGTTCTCTATTCACAGACTCGCACTTTAATTACCGGGTGGCCCGTAAATAGTGTTACAATTAGGAATCGTTATACACCCTAACTTTTCGGTTCTCTTTGACCTCTTTCCACTCGCTCTTCTTTTCATTATGTCACCTTATAAACCTTCTAGTAAAAGCAGTTGACCTTTCTCCCTTGTCGAATATTGGTTATATGTATGTGTATTACAACCTCAGTAAGCTGCATTGTTCGAAATAGTATATTGCTCAACGACTTATCCACTGGTTGCCTACTTTGCCCATACTCTAATCCACCATATACCAGAGAAGCTCTAAACACTAGCAAAAAATTTCACCCCGAAAGGAGTCGAACTCGCGACTTTTCGCTTTCCGAGTTTGCGCTCTACTTACTTGGCCTTACAACCCTCTTTCATAGACCCTTTTCAATATAATGTACCTCCAGTGTCTGTGAGTTGTGTATCTTCACTGCGACACCGGTCTCATTGAGCACCAGAAAGGGCTCGTTTCCAGGGAGTTGCACTCTGAATCACAATTTACTTCACATTTTCAAACCCATGGGTCTTCTTCTGGAGTGGGACTCTAAATACATGTAGGTCTGTAATCATGGGTGAAATTTACTATCATTGATCGAAGAGAACTCTAAATAGACGTTCGAGAAATGAAGTGGTGACCTACAACAAAAGAATCGAGTGAAATACCCCTTTTTAGTGGTGATTGACCTTACAAAGCTGTGACCTAAATATCTTGAGTTGTTACACTTAAGATGGTTGATTCCAAAAATGATTGAATTGAGTTAGTAGCAATAGAAATTGCGCTTCCCAATATTGAATAAAAAATTTTCTCATTCTAAAAAATTGAACACTGCATGTATGCAATTTTTCAGATGTTGCTAACTTCCCTATGAGTAGTCCGGGCGTGGCATAGTGGTAGTGTGATAGACCATTGTGCGAAGAGTCCCGAGTTCGACTCCCACCCCGGACAGATCCACCCAAACCAAGGGGGTTAAGAAATGTTGGTAGTGCTCATGCACGAATCTGACTCTCCCCACTGCTGCTAATCACAATAGCAGTGATCTAGCAGGCAGCCACTGGTTCTACCAGGATAGGTCTGACCTGCATCTCAGGGGAGCGCGTACCCTGCCGCGAGGCGGGAACAAGCGCGAGGAAGAAGAAGAAGAAGCTAACCTCCCTATGAAAAAACCTTTGTTCTACCTTTGGTAGCGCTCATGTCCGATATTTTGTAGTAAATGACCATGAAAGGCTTTGAACCACTGTATGATCATGCACCCCTTCTCTTTGAAGATATTCTGGTAGATTTTCATGAACACAATCATAAAGGCCTCTTCTTACCCCGTAGGCGGTGTTTGTTGCTTGAAGGCATCTGTAAATGACTGCTGAAGAGTGGTCACGAGTCCAAGCAGGGACTTCGTCACTGTGAAGTTGACGGTTTGATCTGTTTCTGCCTGAATACTAGACAAATGTCTAAAGATTAAAGAGAGTTTGAGGACCTATTTCTAAGACTCAGATGATACTCTACAAGTTATTCAGAAAACTCACAATAATTCATTGGAACTATTATGCGAAAAGATTTTGGATTGATAGTTGCTATTATAGTAATGTATAATCTCAGTAAATACTTATAGACAGGGGTTTTTTAGTGTGAAAGATTAAGGGACAGACGCCCGCCGAAGGCGGGAAATTTTTTTCACATAAGGGTCCCCCTTATGATTTGGAAAAACAGAGACCCGCCGAAAAAAATTTCACATCAGGGTCCCCCCTTACGATTTGGAAAAACAGAACCCCGCCGAAAGCGGAAAAAAATTTTTCACATAAGGGGGTAAAAATTAGGGGTAAATTTTTTTTCTCACATAAGGGTCCCCCTTACCTTTTTTTTACGTAAGGGTCTCCCCTAAAGATTTGGAACACAGAGGCCCGCCGACAGAAAATCTGTCATGACTAAATAACCCCTGCTTATAGATTCATCAGTTCTTGCTAGTAAAACCCTCTTATTCTCTATTTTCATCCTTAACCTTGCTTTATAACTGATTTATGAGGAAAGGAACAACTTGCGTTTAGAAAGTAAAATATTTAGATAAAAAAGTAAAGTTTGATTGTCTAGCTTCTGAACCTTTGCAATAACTTCGGGTCAAAATTGAGCTATAAGATAATAATCGCTCACCGACCAATGACGGTTCTTTTACCAGTTGAAACCGGTATACATGGAGCGGTTGTAGCATAATATCAGTGTGTGCTGGCTATTATTATGTATTGGGTCCAAGCTCAATTCTCATCGTGTGCAATTTAAACCCAAATTAATATCAAATGTACTTGAGCTTCATTAACACTTCCCTTTTCCACAACCACGCAATAACACAAGGGGCAGCCACTGGTTATATAAGTCTAAGCCTGTCTCTCAAGTCAGAAACTTGAGATACAGACTTGAACTAAAGTCAAAGTGCGTCAAATTGGCGCGAAAAAGGATTAGGAAGTTGAAAAAAGGACTAAAAAATTGAATCAACAAGTGTTTTTTACTGACAAGAAAATAAGTCTCGCAACTGTACCAGTGCAAGTTCATATTCTCATTCATTGTCAGAATCCAACCTTGACAAGCATATCCGGCCTTTTATCCGATGAATCCAGTTTGTTGCGACCCACAGCCTTTAATTTTACACAAATTCTTATGAAGCAACTTATTTACATTTGGAAAGTTATTAGGCAAAAGCCCTATATTGAAGAAATACATGACGAGAAAGCTCATTTTTTCAAAGCTCTTATGAGTAATTGATTTACAAAAAAATTTAATTATGAAAAAAATTACTCGATTATTACCTTTTGTAATCAATGACCTCATCGTCTCACTTAACTAGCCATTTCAATAGAGATGTCTCTCAATTAACAAGTTCGACTATCTCAGGCGTTTAATGAGAACGGTCTAAGGCATGTTTGAGCGCGCCGAGCGAGTTGGAAAGGGATGGGAAAAGGCTAAAAAGATTGGAAAGGGAAGTAGAGGAACATGATAAAAAGAACGGAAGTACAAAAGATCATTGTATTGGACGAACATGTATGCGCTAAAATATCCCATCTTGTTACTGCATTCAACTCCTGGACTCTCTAACCATACCAAAAAACCAACGTTGAAGCGCATGGACCACGTCTCGAATCTGCCATTTTCCGCCTCACACGGCTCAATTATGGGCTCCCACACGGAAGCGCCCTCAATTTTAATAAATCTTGAATTTTCCAACGACTCAAAAAACTTAAAAGTCTTGAGATTCAGACATAAATCAAATACAAATGCAGATCTCAGCGTTTAACCAACAAAAAAGAAAGCCCAGATTCCAAAATCTGACCAATGACATATCAACAACGCATATTCAAGCGTACAAGCAATGATAGACCGAAAAAAGATGAGTAAAAAACCCAAATTTCAGCGTCAGACTAAAGTTTTTATAGAACCCTTACCTTGGTCCTCATTCAATGATAGATCGAAAAGCCAGATTCCAGCGTCAGACAATCTTATACCAAAACCCATACCTTGGTACCCAACAATGACAGATCACAACCTCAGATTCCAGCGTCAACCAATGATAGGCCGGAAATCAAGGTTGGTTTTCTGATTGCCCAGGTTAATCTCTACAAGCCACTGAATTACCTCATTGAAGTACTTCATCTCCATGGCCATCTCTCCATCAGCCTTCAGCGCAGAGGACCAATTCAACGCGGTCGTCTTGAGTCGCAGGCCCACCAAGATCAGTGGAATCACAATCTGCAATATAGTAGATCATGAGCATCGTAGCTAATCAGGAAGTCCCAGACTGCTCTACTTGCCGAAAGACAGCGAACACGAACTGCATCCAGTGCTCTCTCTGCTCCGAATGGACACACATCAAAGCGAAGTGCAGCGGTATTCCATCGCTCAAGGACTACGTCCCTGCAACCTACCGATGCCCTCCATGTCAGACCCGCCAAGACACACCCTCGCCATCTGCAGACGCTGCTCTCGCTCCAATCGCTCGAAACAGACGCAAAGGCAACAAGAACCTGAGACTGCTACAATACAATTGTAATGGGATAAATGGCAAGACAACAGAGATCCTCGACCTCCTAACTCGCCTGAAGATCGACATATTCCTAATACAAGAAACGAAGCTGACGGATCGCGCTAAAACTCCTTCATTCCCCGGATACTCCATTGCTAGAAAAGACCGCGGAACCGACACAGGTGGCGGCCTACTCACAGGCATCACCCATTCTTTAATCTACTCCGTCGTCCCGTCTACCACAGATCCTCACCTGGAATCACTGACTGTTCGCATCTCGGACAACAACGGCCTCTCTCTGGACATCACTAATGTCTACATTCCTCCGATGACCTCCTGCAACACAGGCTACCAACCGGATCTATCCCCCCTTCTACGCAACCGCGAGAATTCCATCATACTAGGCGACCTTAACGCCCACGACTCCAGCTGGTACTCTCACTCGACAGACAACAGAGGAAACGTCATCTCCAGTGCTATTGACGACTCGGAACACGCCACTCTCAACCGCGACATGCCCACACGAGTTCCCTCAAACGGTCGCCCTTCCTCGCCAGACATTTCCATCTGCTCTCAGGATCTCCTTCAAAAAGCGTCATGGAAAACTATCACTGAAGGCAGCTCCGATCATCTTCCGATAATCATCGAACTAGAAGGCAGCAATTTCAACCACACTCACAGAGACGCAACCTTCACAAATTACCGGAAAGCGGACTGGGAAGCGTTCCAGCAACACGTCGAAGAAAGCCTGTCCAAAAATCCTCTTCCCAATCTACCAGCCGTTCAAGCAGAACCTCTCTTCCGAAGAATACTTGTATCAGCTGCAGCAAAAACAATCCCACGCGGCCGGATCAAGAAGAGAGAAGTCGCCCTAACGACAGAGATACGAGAATGGATGCATCATCGCGACACACTCAGAGAATCGAATCCGACAAGCGACCTTTTGAACGATCTCAACACGAACATAAGGAGAGCTACCGACAAAAACAAACGGGATATCTGGCGCGCACTGATGGAGTCCTTCGATCCAAAGAAAGATGTCAACAAGCTCTGGAAGACCATCAAAATCCTCAACAACAAAGGAAGACCACCGCCGAACTGCGCCATATCCTTCAGAAATGAGACGATCACGACCGCCTCCGATATCGCGAACCGCTTCAACAAAGTCTACACTTGCCCAGTCCAGTATACAACCTCAAAAGACAACAGGAAGACTATGAGGAAAATACACCGCCTGTCCGCAGATGACTTCGAGGACTTCACTACCACAGACGTAGCAGCCGCCATCAGATCCACGAAGAAGTCCACCGCGCTTGGTCCAGATGGCATCGCTCCTATAATTCTCCATCATTTAGGTCCGAAAGGAATCAGCGCCCTGACTTCCCTGGTCAACAGCTCCCTACGCACAGGCAGGATCCCCATGATATGGAAATCGTCGATCATACTACCCCTCCTGAAAGCAGGCAAACCAGCATCCGAAGGCTCCAGCTACCGTCCGATATCTCTACTCTCGCCCGTCGCCAAAGTGATTGAACGGCTATTACTCGGCTCCCTACAGAGGCACATTCCCCCGGCAGACCACCAACATGGCTTCACGGCAAGACGCTCTACAACCTCGGCCCTCGTAACTCTCTCGAAGAGCATCGCAGACGGTTTTAACCAGAAACGTCCCGCTAGTCGAACGGTCCTCATGGCAATTGATATGTCCAAGGCATTCGAAAGTATCGACATCGTCAAGCTCATCGACCTCATTGAGACAACAACCGCGCCGAACTACATTAAAAAATGGCTCGCCTCTTACCTTAGAGGAAGAACAGGACGCACAAGCTTCCGCGACTCGGTATCAAGTTCCAGACTCTTCAGAAACGGAGTCCCACAAGGCAGCGCCCTCTCGCCCACGCTTTTCAACCTTTACCTCCGCGATCTTCCAACAGACGATGCCCACACGAACGTCATCTCGTATGCTGATGACATCACGATCTGGGCGTCAGATCCCGACATCAACGTCGCCTCCGAAAATCTACGCAAGGCCATCACGAAAATTGAAACCTTCCTCAAAGAACGGTCACTCATCATTTCCCCGACCAAGAGCCAGCTCATGCTTTTCACCCCGTTCAGTCGTGAATTCAAGTCTACTCTGGACATATCAATCTGCGGATCACCCGTCCCCACCGTCAACCAGGCCAAGCTACTCGGCGTCACGTACGACTCGATGTTCACATTCAGCCATCATGCCAAAGACATCGCGAGACGGATGTCGCAGCGCAATAACGTTCTGAAAGCCTTAGCCGGAAGCACCTGGGGCAACCAAAAAGAAACCCTCCGCCTCACGTTCAAAGCCATCTCGCAAGCGATCTGCAACTACGCCGCACCCGCCTGGTCCACCTTCCTCTCGGACTCCGCTCACGCCAAAATCCAACGTTCTCAGAACTCCGGACTCCGCGTCGTGACAGGGAATCATCAAATGGCCGACACTGACCATATTCATCGCGAATCAAAGGTCATGCACACCAAATCCCATCTGAACATGCTCGCCGCGCAGTACCTCGCGAGATCGTTGGACCCAGAACACATCCACCACGGCCTCCTCGACTGCCCGGCGCCCCCTCGCGCAATGAAGAACAACCTCGTGTTGGGCTGCAAGAAGACTGTCGAAGCCGCGAAACAGATGTCAAAGGATCCGAACAATGGGAAATCAGTCGCAAACACCGTACACTCGATGATGGTCACGAACGAGCTCCAATCGTTGAAGGGTGCCGTCATCCTGGGAGGCAGACCTCCGCCCCTTATCCAGGAAGAAGAAAAGGAGTTACCCCGCAAGACTAGATGCACGCTCAGCCAGCTCCGCTCGGGATTCAGCAGATTCATCAACAACTACCTCCACCGCATTGACGAATCCATCCCCGACGTGTGTCCCGATTGCTCTTCCGGACCTCACGACGTTGCGCATCTCTTCAACTGCCCATGCCACCCGACCGCGCTGTCTCCAATCGACCTCTGGACCAAGCCGCTGGATGTCGCAGCGTTCTTGAAGATATAAGAAAAAAAAAAGAAAAAAAAAGAAGAACAAGAAACGAAGAACACAGACGTTCTTCGAAGCCGGCTACATCCGGCAACAACAACAACAACAGGAAGTCCCAGACATCATCCGGCCCTGACAAGGCTTTTCATCTATTCTTGCACGCTCTCGGCACCGTCTTGTCCTCTTCTTAATTCCCAATCTCGTATTTTTCTGTTTTTTATCTTCCGCTTACCTATGAAAAGTGAACTCTTAGATGGGGAATCTTTTTTCTCCAGAACAAACTTTACTACCCTCTGGCAGGTATCTGTATTTAGAAATCTGCACTTATTGTACGAATAAATGAATCGGTTCAATCAAACTTCGCACCCCGACATCTGGCACCTGAATTCCGCGATACTCTTTCTTCCAAAGTTGAAAATCCTGTGGCTGTTTGTTCCATACAATCTCGTTAGCGTGAATTTTTCCAATCCGATACGGTAATTTCAATGAAAAAGTTTGCAATATGTAGATTGCGAAATTTTGAGAGCGAACTTTCGTGGTGTGAATTACCGTGAATACCCTATAAATACCGTGAATACCCTGTAAATACCGTGAATACCCTATAAATACCGTGAATACCCTATAGATACCATGAATACCCTATAAATACCGTGAATACCCTATAAATACCGTGAATACCCTATAAATTTTTCTCGGACTTGTCATAGAAACATCACTGAAAATTTCCCATCTTCATACTCACATTGTTCTCATCCGTCTCGATGGAGAGAGATATCATCGGGAAGTCGACGACAGCCTTCTCCTTCGGCGCCCTAGCAAGGAGACGATTCGCCTCTTCTTTGGTGTGGTCCTCGTCGAATAACTCTTCTGTTTAAATCATTTAATATACATATTGTTGTTTCCGATAATTTCCACAGAAAGCTTTTTCTCAGAGCTAGATAGTCACCTGCTCAAAGCAAAGCTCATCTTTCCAGACAATGTAACTACCCTGTCAAAGTAGACAAGAAGATTCATGACTGCATCTTGGAATAGGGTTACAATCGGAAGTCAAAATTTAAGATTTGAGGGTGATGCAGTCATGAAGCATGATTTACAGAGTGTTTTTTTTTCGAGTGCATAGATTTTGAAAATTTGTTTTTTTGTTTGAAAAAAAAGAAAAAAAAATTTGTTAAAAAAAAAGTCAAAATTTAATTTTTCCAATGATTTGGACTTTCCCAACGAAAATTCCGGGAAATTTTTTATCCAAGCGCATAGAAATTTTTTAAATCGCAGTGCGGGTAAGAGAAATATCCTGATGATCTAACAAGACCATTCAATCCCACCTGCACACATAATGGCAATTTCACGATGATTAATAATGAGTTAACAACAGACCTTTGAGAGAGCACGAGAGCTTGTAATGTAAATTATAGGATGGAATCGATCAAAGGATTTGTCCGGGCGTGGCATAACGGTAGTGTGTTCGACTATTGTGTCATGAGTCCCAATTTCGATTCCAACCCCGGACAGATCTACCCAAACCGAGAGGGATAAGAAATGTTGGTAGTGCTCTGGCACGAATCTGACTCTCTCCACTGCTGCTATCCACACTAGCAATGATCTAGTGGACAGCCACTGTTTCTTTCAGGGTAGTTCTGTACCGCTTCTCTGGAGAGACCATACCCTGCCGCGAGGCGGGAACAAGCTCGAGGAAGATTATTAAACGATCAGAGCATTTGTATCACTAGGTTGTTTTGGATAGCGTATATTTTTAACGTGCAGTGCGGGTTCGAGACACACAAAAGATCCAAGTCAATAACAAGAGAGTAAGGATATCAGGTACATCACAAAAATTAACTATATCAAGTATCATATATGCATAAAACCCATCCAAGACTTGAAATCAAATTCATGTCCTTCTATCGATCAGAAACTGTTTCGAACCCGTCGCTTCCTCGGCCACACTCGGTGCCAGGAACCAATAGTTGGATTCCTGGATGGATTTTGGTCGCCAGTAGTTGGGGAAGAGTCTCACGCGCGGACCGCTTCCCGTCATGACAACGTCCTGCTGAACAACGTATACGGTAATTCTGATGAGATTCCTCAGTATGTATACGGTACTTCCAATGAGGTTCAAGAGTACGCATACGGTAACTTGGATGAAACTTCCCAGTATGTATACGGTACTTCTGATGAGAGTTCGTTTAAGGTATTTCTGATGAGATTTATCCGCATTTACACGGAACTTCTGATTGGATTTCTTTGCATGTATACGGTACTCGCGAAGAAGTTCCTCTGCATGTATACGTCACATTGGATGAGATTTCACCGCACGAGTAAGGTACTTGGTAAAACATTTTGCAGCATGCATACGGTACTTTGAGTAAGACTCATCGGTATATATACGGTACTTTAGATTACCATATGTCCACGGGATTTTGGGTGAGATTCTACGATTCGTTTACGGTTTTACCTTTTCATTTTCAAATTCTCGTGAATTCCTGTGGTTGTTGTTGTTATAGCTCTTATTATGTTCAAATTACCTAGGTTGAAAAACTCTCAATATTTCACAAACAAGGAATCAGTCACTAACTATCTTTGATTCTCCATTCGACACTTCGAACTGAACGATTTTCTAGCAAAAGTTTAAGGCTATTATTAGGTCTTCATCTTTCTGGGTTTTCTCACTTATCCCCGGATATACAAGGATTTTCATTTGAATTTTCCTGCAAAAAGAAAAAAAATTGAGATTATTTAATGGTTACGTTTGCCAAAATTGCACCTCAGCGTTGGCGGCAGCAAATTGAGCATTGACGGCAGCCAACATCCGCACCACCGAGGGCGCTAAGTGCAGTTCCAGTGGAGTCGCAATCACCTCAACTTCGTACTCATTTGATCCAGAGCATTTTTCCTATTCGCTCGAACAAGTTTGCGTGTACGGAACGAATAAACTTCCACCTTATATCAGCTCAAAGGATACTATAGCTATCGTACTTCGTAAGTGACTTCATTCCGCTTCTTGATATTTCAGTAATTGAACCATAGGTAAACTGCCGACTGGCAAAGAAATTTGTTGTATGGGCTTTAAAATGTGCATTATATTGAGTGCGTGTGTAGCTCAGTGGGTAAGAGCATCGCCCGGAAAGCGAAGGTGGCGGGTTCGGTTCCCGTCACACCACACGATTTTCGCACAAGTTTCTGCGAACTATCCGCTCCTCTGCTCGGTATAAAAATACGTTGCTTGAGATGAATGAGGAATAGGGAATACTCTTATTTATGAATTTTCTAGGGCGATCGACCTACCGACCCTATCCCTTACTCGACCTACCGACCCTATCCCTTACTCGAATTTAATGTATCAGAGTTTTCTCAGCTTAAATTGTAAGAAAAATCTTCATTTCTGTACATCAAAAGTACGTTTCATTAGCCATAACTCAGCCTCTACCCGTTTCGTAAAGTTAAAAGTAGAAAACTTTAACCTACTTTAGCGATCAAACTACTGAAAACCAAGACATATTTTACCTATGGATTAAACTCATGACTTAGATCTTGATGACTTAGATCTTCATGACTTCTCAAATGAATTTCATGATTCAAAAGCCAATTCTAACCTTTATATCCATGGCTTTTGTGACACGATTCGAATTCATGTCCAATAGGATTTCCGCATCTCGGAGCACCTGCAAACTCATAATATCAAGCTGGTCAAAGACACGAGCAGTAGATTTCGCTGAAATAAGTCTGAGGGCGTAAAATCTACAATAAGCTCAAAGGATGCCGTAGCTACCATACTTCGTACGTGACTTCATCCCTCTTCTTGATATCGTAGTAGCTGGAGAAGATGCGCAGCCCTTCGATTCCGCCCGTCATCACGTCTACGTCACCCTCCTAAAAACTTCAACTTTTCTCTCCTCTCTTCTCTCTCTCTCTTTCTCTTTGTCCTCCTCTCCTTCCCATAGTTTCCCTTTTAAAGAATGGTTAAACTCCATCTTCCAAAAAATCTTACCCGTTACTGATAAAATATCAACTAGTCCTATCATCTAAACCACATCAACTCATTGAAAAGAGTAACTGTTAAGGTAAAAACTCAACGAAAAAATTCTAAAAAGTTTTTTCTCTCACCATGAAATGACTCCTGTTACTGTACAAAAATTTTCTTACAGACCCTAAAGCAGTATACTTTTAAGAGTGAGCTCTCCAATATACTGAGCAGCATCGACAAGAAATTAACAAGCTACACTACCGAAAAGAACCAAATTTGATGCATAAAATGTCTTGTTTCAGCAGTGAAATTCACAACCGGTTTATGAGTGAACTTTACGAATTTACAACCCTCTGCTGCAGTAGAAACTCTATTTACTCACTCACCACTTTGGACTGTATGCCCACATTGAAGGTAAGCAGAAGAGCTTGGGAACTTTCTGGTTTAGTGGAATCTTCGACGAGTATGACCTTAATATAAGAAATGAGTTAGGAAAAAAGAACGGAAACTTCCCAAGAAATTAAAATTTTTCTGAATTGTTTTCAAAAATTCTTCGCTGCAAGACCGAAACTAAAAGTGACTTGATACATGTAATCAAAGATCAAACTATCTAGCCTGACGTTATCGAATTTTCCACACTGTTCACCTTTTTCATGCTGGCTTCCTTTTTTGATGGGGAAATTTCTAGCAAACACATTTTCCATCAAATACCTTAACTAATACTCTCGAGGACCCTGAAAACCCTGACTTCGACTCCTTTGATATTGCAGTCCAGTGAGATAGCCGCAGCTTTCTGCGACTCTTCCGCTTTTATCGTGGCAACGTGGGGTGTCTTTGCCTTCAAATCATTCATCACACGCTTCGCGCGCAAAATTTTACAAGATACGTTACATTATTTCCTTGCCGCAATGTCTAGAGTGGTCTATTTCTAAAAATGAACTCGGTAAAAAAAGAATACGTCATTTTAAAGCCGCTTTGCTAAAACCATCTCAAAAACTTCTATTCTTTCAGTACTAAACCCTAGAGATTTTCGATTTCTGGCTTTGTCGGCAGTCTCTGCCATATAGTAGACTACGAATTCAGACTGACACTGAATTGTGTGGTATGGAACAAAAGTTTTTTTTCTTCTTCAAATCCAAACTGTGGGCAACACCTATGCGAGAATCTGTGCATCTCTTTAAAAAAGATAAAGATAAGATTTCTCTGTTTTTATAACTTATTCTCCATTTTTCTTCCACGCTCTTGGTCTCTCTCTAGAGTCGACCTACCGCGTCTTCCGATCTACACGCTTTATTACGGATAGTAAGCAGGGGTTAAATGGTTGCCGGACCAGCTATGTTGGCGCATAACATGTTACCGTACCAGCTATGTTGGCGCATACATGTTACCGTACCAGCTATGTTGGCGCATACACGTTCGCACCGAGAATGATCTACATTCTCTTCTCCTTCCGTTCTGTTTCACTATTTCTCTACTTCTCTTTTCACCTTCCTAATTCCTTTTTCCACTCGCTCGGCGCGCACAAACATCCCTTATAGCGGTCTGTTTTTGTTGTTGTTGCCGGCAAGCATCCCGCATCGAAGACTTGGTTATGAACACTCTCTTTAATGAGAGAAGTTCTCGTGTTCTTCGGACAAGATGCGTCCGGAGAAGGGTTTTGATGTCCTTTGCAGTCCTGAGACTGTCATGCTGCACCTTGTGAAGGCGGACATCGTTGTAGCAACCTGTTCATGCTATAGGCCTTGTGAGTGGGTGGTCAAGCCGGCCTAGCATCGTTTTGGGTGGGAGTAGAGACGTCTCGCCTGTCGTTGACCGGAGATAGGCAAGAGGCTATTTGACTGGCGCCTCGACTCGCCATTGAAAAGTATAGCGAAGTATCGGCTGATGTTTTGTCCGGTGGTATGCCCAGGCCGATCCGGCATCACCCTCCTTTGACGAGCTATACTACCCCCTTATAGCGGTCTCATATATAACGCCTTATATGTAGTACTAAAAAGCGTGGAGCGGTCCACTCTCTATTATTCTCTGTTTCACCTATAATCATCAAAAAACTCTGAAAAACTTCAATATGAATCATTTTCGTCTCCGCCAAAAAGTCTCAAATGAAGAGATTCTTGACAAAACTATTGTACCACGAAAAAAATGT
Organism: Allodiplogaster pararmata; assembly: GCA_964056735.1. Taxonomy (NCBI): domain Eukaryota; kingdom Metazoa; phylum Nematoda; class Chromadorea; order Rhabditida; family Diplogasteridae; genus Allodiplogaster; species Allodiplogaster pararmata. The sequence continues at coordinate 28,693,391 of OZ057407.1, forward strand.
ATGTTCATGGTACTCGTCGGCAATTCAGCAGCTGCAGCATCAATCGATTCCCGACGATTTGTTCCAATCAATACTAACCGGTCCTCCACCCAATCAATACTAACCGGTCCTCCACCCAATCAATACTAACCGATCCTCCACCCAATCAATACTAACCGGTCCTCCACCCAATCAATACTAACCGGTCCTCCACCCAATCAATACTAACCGGTCCTCCACCCAATCAATACTAACCGGTCCTCCACTGCTGCCTCGTAGTCTCTTCTTCTCTGCTTCTAGTTCTTCTCTCTCTTTCTTCAAGGCAACTTCTTTTTCTTTCTTGTTGATTTTCTTCAAAACCAAATTCTCAACTCCAAAACTTTCAAACTTCTTTTTTTTAAAACAAAATTTAGCAACTAGGCTCTCTGATTTTAGACATAATCTTGTTTTTTTCAAGTGCTCTGCTTCAACCAACACAATGACAGAGATCGCATTACTACAATAAACTGCTTCACCTTATTTAATTTATGAAGATCACAATGCTCTCTCTCTATCTATTTTTCCACATCTCTCTCTTTTCTAGGTTCTCCTTTTTCTTCTTCTTTTTCCTCCTCCCAATTTTTGTATTTATATGTCTCCCTCTTTTCTGTTCTTCATTCCTCTCTTCTTATTCTCTCTCCCTGTCTGTTTCTCCCTCTCTCTGAGTCTCTCTCTTCTGAGTGTCTTTCTTTGTATCTCTCTCTGTGTTCTCTGTGTTTTCTCTCTTTCTTTCTTTCTCGCTCTCTCTCTCTCTCTCTCACCTGCTCCTCCGTCTTTTCCACGGCGAAAAACTTTGCCAGCATTCCAAGGAACTCCGGGCAGAGACATATGAAGAAGGCGCACATACGCAGTTTTACTGTAAAAGTTCTTTGCGTTATTTTTGAGCTTGGGTAAAGTAACTCATGAGTGCTCCGAGCGTGGATTTTAAATTAGTTTTTGAATGAAATTGGTCACCTTAAGAAAATGATACAATACATTAAGCTCGGGTACTGCAACCAACCATCCATTCTAACTCAATATGTAGTACATTTCACTACGTCTGAGTTGGTCGATCCACAGAAGACCGCTGGAATTTTCAGTAATAAGAAAATTGAAATGAGATCCTTTTTTCCGAACTCTTTTTTTTATCCTTTGAAAAAATAGTCAAAATAATTTTCTCAAAAACATGTTTGAACGCGTTTGAAGCCTACACGACCTATCTTATCCTGCTCTTTGTTTTGCTTGAAGTAGACGTCTATCAGTCGCTCATCTGATGCACCCTTCTTCTTCTCCATCAAATCGCGTATCTTGGTCGACGATCTGAACTGCCTTCTGGTCCGGCTTTCTTAGTTAAAAAAAGGAAAATCCTCAGCAGTAGGTCATTGCACCGTTCACGTATCGCACGGATTAACTTCACGTCCTTTATTGCTTTGTTGATCTAATTCTAGTTTTCCCCCAATTTGAATTATAATCGTTGTTAAGACACCTAAACGATTGAGGCTCGGGACCCTGGTAATGAATTACATTCTGAGAGCCCGAGCGTGGCATACCAGTTTCATAGTCTCTTCTGGAATTCATCATAGAGGCCTACCGAATCAATTCTTAAACAGCCATCTCCGATCAGCCAGTAGTGATTCTTGATCTACAAATAGCTATGAAGGTAATCGATCGCTTCTCTGAACCCACCCAATATACGGTGGAAGGTGATGCTCCCTTCTACGGGTGTATGTACCACTTCCGAATATGGTTATTTGAACCAGGTTCCAAAATCCTAACCTATCGTCGTACATAGTGAAGGCGTCGAGGGCTAGCTTCACTTCCATAGCTGTGTCTGTGAGCATCTAAATAAGATTCTCGAATCATCTATCAACGTTTTTCTGATTCTATCGGCCTCTTTCTCCCTATCTCTCTCTCTCTCTCTCTCTCTCTCTCTCTCTCTCTCTCTCTCTCTCAAATAACACTCAACATATTGTAGCTACAATACGAATCCTCAAATTTACAAGTCACATAACATAAATTGAGCAATGAATAAAACGGTGCGTCAGATGCTATCCACGAAACTTTTGCTGCAACACCATGTTAATATGATGTTGTTGTTGTTGTTTGCCAATAGGTCCTGTCGAGAGGAGTCCTTTAGGATAGGTTGGTGGGGATCTTTTCAAGTCCAATAGGTCCTGTCGAGAGGAGTCCTTTAGGATAGGTTGGTGGGGATCTTTTCAAGTCCAATAGGTCCTGTCGAGAGGAGTCCTTTAGGATAGGTTGGTGGGGATCTTTTTGTTTGCCAATAGGTCCTGTCGAGAGGAGTCCTTTAGGATAGGTTGGTGGGGATCTTTTTGTTTGCCAATAGGTCCTGTCGAGAGGAGTCCTTTAGGATAGGTTGGTGGGGATCTTTTGTTTGCCAATAGGTCCTGTCGAGAGGAGTCCTTTAGGATAGGTTGGTGGGGATCTTGTTTGCCAATAGGTCCTGTCGAGAGGAGTCCTTTAGGATAGGTTGGTGGGGATCTTTTTGTTTGCCAATAGGTCCTGTCGAGAGGAGTCCTTTAGGATAGGTTGGTGGGGATCTTTTTGTTTGCCAATAGGTCCTGTCGAGAGGAGTCCTTTAGGATAGGTTGGTGGGGATCTTTTGTTTGCCAATAGGTCCTGTCGAGAGGAGTCCTTTAGGATAGGTTGGTGGGGATCTTGTTTGCCAATAGGTCCTGTCGAGAGGAGTCCTTTAGGATAGGTTGGTGGGGATCTTTTTGTTTGCCAATAGGTCCTGTCGAGAGGAGTCCTTTAGGATAGGTTGGTGGGGATCTTTTTGTTTGCCAATAGGTCCTGTCGAGAGGAGTCCTTTAGGATAGGTTGGTGGGGATCTTTTGTTTGCCAATAGGTCCTGTCGAGAGGAGTCCTTTAGGATAGGTTGGTGTGGATCTTGTTTGCCAATAGGTCCTGTCGAGAGGAGTCCTTTAGGATAGGTTGGTGGGGATCTTTTGTTTGCCAATAGGTCCTGTCGAGAGGAGTCCTTTAGGATAGGTTGGTGGGGATCTTTTGTTTGCCAATAGGTCCTGTTGTTGTTGTTGTTGTTGCCGGCAAGCATCCCGCATCGAAGACTTGGTTATGAACACTCTCTTTAATGAGAGAAGTTCTCGTGTTCTTCGGACAAGATGCGTCCGGAGAAGGGTTTTGATGTCCTTTGCAGTCCTGAGACTGTCATGCTGCACCTTGTGAAGGCGGACATCGTTGTAGCAACCTGTTCATGCTATAGGCCTTGTGAGTGGGTGGTCAAGCCGGCCTAGCATCGTTTTGGGTGGGAGTAGAGACGTCTCGCCTGTCGTTGACCGGAGATAGGCTATTTGACTGGCGCCTCGACTCGCCATTGAAAAGTATAGCGGAGTATCGGCTGATGTTTTGTCCGGTGGCATGCCCAGGCCGGTCCGGCATCACCCTCCTTTGACGAGCTATACTACCCAGTTTTGGTCCGCGGCGGGATTTCTCCCGCTACCTCCCAGCACGAATAATTCGTAGGGAGGCATCCCTCTATCCGCCACCTGAGGTCGCGCTCGATTCTGGACAGGATGATCCGGCTCCATCCGTGACAGGCTCTTAAGGCTGTAGAGTCACGAATGGCCACTGTTGCCAGTGTGTTTCGAGCAATAGGTCCTGTCGAGAGGAGTCCTTTAGGATAGGTTGGTGGGGATCTTGTTTGCCAATAGGTCCTGTCGAGAGGAGTCCTTTAGGATAGGTTGGTGGGGATCTTTTGTTTGCCAATAGGTCCTGTCGAGAGGAGTCCTTTAGGATAGGTTGGTGGGGATCTTTTCAAGTCCGGAGAAAATGTTAATATGATAATCATTCATTGACAGAGTCTAAAATACCTTCCAAACATTGATCCTATTCACACTATTTATTATCGCTACTACTACGAGATGAAAGTTCTTTCATCTACCTTACTCCTGCTAACTTAGAAAGATGGGCAAGACAACAACAACTTATAAAGATGTGAACTGACTTGGAAGTCGAGTTTAAGTGCTTTGAGGGACAATGTCGCAATGCCACTGTCATCGCCGCCCATTAGCGTTGCACTGATCTCGTCGACAACCAGTTTGACATTAACCTGTATTTATGACATTACGAAAATTACATTTGAGAATCTGCGACAATGAAATTATATCTTCATCAAAAACAATCTATTTTTAACGTTGTGCCGCGAATATCTAATTCGAAGATACTTCAAAAATCCGTTTGGTTTTTCTTAACAGCAAGTTTATATACAATATTACCAATACTCTTAAAAAAAAACAACAAAAAAACCACTCACCCGAGCGGGAGCCTAGAAAAATGAGAAGCACGCAAGAAGTGGAAAGCAGAATGGAGAAATATTCCGTATTTTAGCTCTCCCCTCCCCCTAGGATTAATTTTTTCTCTCTGAAAAGTGCTGAAAAACTAATAAAAAAAAGACTATGAAAATTGCATGATATTTTTAAAGCTTGAATGACATTTTGAAGTTTTCTAGCTTTTCATATATCAAATTCTTTCATTCTTTTCTTTTTCAAACCCCTGAGATGGTCGGGTCTATCCTTTCCTCTTCACACTGACTTCTACTCGTCTCTACTTCATTGAATAACGAGATTTCTCTTCTGTCTTCTTGGGACTCAAGACTTCGTGAATCTCTTCGGTATGAGGTTGAAACGCTAAGTGGTCTACCAAGACTTTTCAGTGCAAGCCACAGTTCCTTATTCCTCTTCCGAAGATTTTCTACTTTTTCATTTTCTCATTGTCAACCATGTTAGCGATGACCCTGAACCAGTTGTCCTTTGGCGATAAAGAATATCAATATCAAATGACATATGTTAGTGCAAGCCAATCTGAAAAAAGAAGCTTTTCTGCTCCGCCCTCTTTTCCTTGCCGTGAAAGGCAGGATCTAAATTTACCTGAACAACCACAACGTCTCCCTCATCCATGTTCTGTGGTGGGATCTCCGCATCTGCTATCCTAGAAAAAAAAACCAGTTATTCTCCTTCGAGTTTTTTCTCTATCGCATTGCGGACAAAAACGTTCTCAATTAATCCGTTGATTCGCATCGGTTTTCCGCCCGTCAAAACAAAAATCCAAGTCGAGCAGAGGCCTAGGAGATTGGAAATTAAGAGATCGTGCTTCAGTAGCTTAAGGGAGAAACCATCGCCTAGCAAGCGGTGGGCCCGTATTCTGTTCCCGGCAGCAAAACTTTGTAGTAGTTCTTTAGAGCATGGTCCCCTCCCCTGCTTATACCTCTCGCTCTTTCCCCAATGCCCTTGCTAATCTATAGAAGTCCCCTAAAATTGCCATACTACCGTAAGAATACAGTAGCTATGAAAATCATATCTCTCATAATCCACCTATATACTTTCCGACGGACGAACAGTTGTCTCATGTACCAACATAAAACCTTGTACTTCATGTTTCAAACTCCTCTTCACTCCTGTTTCCCTAACCTAGACTCCCATAATTAACTAAACCATCTCACGGAAAAAAGCTGGTCCACCGGGCGGGATCGAACTCAACTATCTTTTCTCTAACCAGAAACAAGCGCGTTACCATTATCCCGTGTGAGGGTTCAATCAATTGTCGTTTTAACATCACTGCCTTTAATCTGCGTAACTGAGCATTTGAAATTTAGACTTCCATATATGTACAGGTAATTAAACAATTAAACTGCATTTCCGAAACTTTTCCAAACGACCGCCTACGAGAAGAGAAGAAGAGAGAAGAGACGAGAAGGGGGTTCAGAATGATGAGATGAAAAAAGTATCAAAAGTCTTGATTTTGCTCAATCACGCCCCGTTCTTAGTCCTTAACGTCTAGCTCACTTCTCGATGTTGTAGGATACACCCCACTCGGAATCTTTTCAAGTAATTAAAATGTATCTTGAACATACAGTATTCCGGTGTGGCATAATGGTAGTGTGCGAAACTAATATGCAAAAAGCCCCAATTTCGGCTCCTTCCATGGACAGATTCACCCAAACCAAAGAGTTTAAGAAATTTTGATAGTGCTCTTGCATGTATCTGACTCTACCCACTGCTGCTATTCACACTAGCAGTGATCTACCCATCACTTGTTCGGACAGGCCTGACACGCATCTTAGGGGAGCATGTACCCTTCCGCGAAGCGGGGACAGAAGCGAAAAAAAATAATTTATTCCCTATGACTTTTAGCGAAGTATGCTTTTCTCATACCTGTCGTTTGGGTGCTTTTTCACCACATCTTTCCCCGTCGTCGGTGATTCTGAGACGGTTTTCACCGTCACAAGCGGACTCGAGTCCGTTTGCTCTTCTTCCTCATCTTCTTCATCGGCCACCTCAAACAAAAACCATTTTTATCTGGGAAAATAGCGGCAAAATAAGTCGCCCTTATGGATCCGAACCATCAACCTTCTGAATTTCCAAAGACAGTACTTTTGCTATATTGTGACTTATCAATAACTAGCTTTCTAGACTTCTTATAATTCGTATTTCTCGAGCCTGTAAATGACTTCTTTTTGGTTTTTTTTAGAATCTACGAAAACTAATCATAGAGCAGAAATCCAACCCTTAAACTTTTGAAAACTAGGCTGAAAATGACTTGAACAATCTAAAAAGTACCTTCTCTGCCAAATTTCCATTGAGTGTGTTCATCATAGTCGCATAGTCATTTTGGGACAACTTGGCTTTCACCATCGAGAGATGCATGTTCACCGCCGCTTGCGCATGCTGCGATGACAGAGTTAAGGGAAGAAAGAGAGAGAGAGAGAAAAGAAGAGCAAACCAACTCGAGTCCCCTTTATAACGCTAAAAACCGTCTCTGAATCACCGAAGACGGGCAAAGATGTGATGAAAAATCGCCCACACGATAGGTATGAGAAAATCATAATTCACTATAGAGATGGAGAGAGAGATATCTCTCTTCTACTGCCTTCAACTTTAACGGATGATGCAGGAGATGGGAGAAAGAATAAGGGAAATAGAGAGAGATTAAAGAAGAAAATCTTCAGAAGCCCAAGAATCTATCAAATGATGGCTTTCCAGGCAATTCGTGTAAGTCACCCCATGAATAAGTAACTAGTCAGTTTGGCCGATAAGTCACAAGTCATCTTTTAGCCAACCTCTCTGCTCTCACTCCACGAAAGATTCCTGGCCACATCGACAGTGAATGTAAGCGGCTCCAGAATCATTCGACGAGAAAGCATCTCCTTCCGCTGCTCATCCATCTCACCACTGCAACATCGGCACTTTTTAGAGGCAGTTCTTATAACGAAAGCAACATCTTCGATATTGCTACAGCCCACGACTTGACTCCACATCATCGCAAGGGACCGGTTAACCCTATCCGGTATGGAGCGCTACTTCTAGTAGCAGATAGAAGGATGTCTTGCTGCATGTGTGCATCTGAGGTAGCGGGCTTGCCCGTCACGGACCAAAAATGAATAGTATAGCTTATCTGAGATGACGATGCCAGATAGGCTTGGGCAAGCCACCGGATTAAACATCAGTCAATACTCCGCTATACTTTCCAATGGCGAGTCGAGGCATCAATAAACTAACCTCTTGCCTTTCTTCGGTTGAAAAAAGCTAGAGCAGTCAAATTCCAAACAAAAAAAACGATGCTAGGCTGGATCGACAACCCAAACAAAAGCTTATAACATGAAGGGGTTGCTACAACGATGTCCGCCTTCAAAAGGTGCAGCATGACAGTCTCAGGACTGCAAAGAACATCAACAACCTTTCCGGAAGCATCTCGCTCAGAAAAATCTATTTTCGATTCAAGCTACATTCCGGCAACAACAACATGTAATGCGAACTATTGGAATTTTCGGCTTTCAAATTGCATAATATTGTTAGCTTTGATAGCTGTGTGGACAATAGTTCACAATGTTCTAGTGTGTTTTTTTTAAAAAAATTTTTTCAAAAGAACGACCGCTCTGCGAGCGGCAAAATTTGAAATGCTGAGAAGTGAGCTGAAGGTGAAGAGCGGAGAAGGGATAGCTAGTCATTATTCCAGTCTACATCGCTCAATGAACAAAAAATTCAAATTCTCAACTTTGCCGGTAACCTATAATAGAGTACCGCCTGGAACGCAAAGATTCGGGTTTTGAGTTTTTCACACAGCGCTTTCAACAAGTGTTGTATGGGCAACGTACATGGCACACATGACTTTCGCGATCTTGACTTCCATCGAATCGAGGACGATGTGCTGATGCTTCGGGTCAAGTGCAATCACATTGCAGACACTCAGAGAGCCTATAAAGTTCGTTTTTGACTTTTATTACTCGAAAAAAACTTATTACTTTTCTTAATTCGAAAAAAACTTGTGACTTTTCTTAACACGAAAAAATTATGACTTTTCTTAACTCGAAAATACTCATAACTTTTCTTACTAGAAAAAAACTTATGACTTTTCTTATCTCGAAAAAAACTTATGACTTTTCTTAACTCGAAAATACTCATGACTTTTCTTAACTCGAAAATACTCATGACTTTTCTTACTAGAAAAAAACTTATGACTTTTCTTATCTCGAAAAAAACTCATGACTTTTCTTAACACGAAAAAATTATGACTTTTCTTAACTCGAAAATACTCATAACTTTTCTTACTAGAAAAAAACTTATGACTTTTCTTATCTCGAAAAAAACTTATGACTTTTCTTAACTCGAAAATACTCATGACTTTTCTTAACTCGAAAATACTCATGACTTTTCTTATCTCGAAAAAAACTCATGACTTTTCTTAACACGAAAAAATTATGACTTTTCTTAACTCGAAAATACTCATAACTTTTCTTAACTCGAAAATACTCATGACTTTTCTTACTAGAAAAAAACTTATGACTTTTCTTAACTCGAAAATACTCATGACTTTTCTTAACTCGAAAATACTCATGACTTTTCTTAACTCGAAAATACGCATCACTTTACTTAACTCGAAAAAACTCATGACTTTTCTTAACTCGAAAATACGCATCACTTTACTTAACTCGAAAAAACTCATGACTTTTCTTAACTCGAAAAAAACTTGACTTTTTAACAAACTATGACTTCATCTGAGATACAACTGACTCAATTTTTTAAAAAAACTCAAGACTTCTCGGAAAAGTGATGACTTCTCAAAACACTCATGACATTTCAACTAATGCGTTACTCGTAAAGCTTCACAAAATAGAATGGATACCCAGTGAGTATCATGCAAAGAACTTAAGATGTCTGCTGTGAGCTACAGGTGCAGAGTACGAAAATAACAACTTTTTCGTTAATGCTTGTAAACTTCACTAACGTCAAAACTTTTCGTAAAACTCACCGAGGTCAACGTATATCGCATCCAGGGCCGTTGACAGTCGAGGCACAATTATGATCGGCGCTTCCAGAACAACGTCCAGGCGAATCCTCGGCGGACGCTCCACAAGCAGCATCTGCTTCTTGACATCGGCCGCTGCCTGAAAACATGACTTTTATGACACAACTTCATGACTCAAACTCACCTTTATGGCTGTCACAATCATCTAATTAGACGATTTTGATGATTTCAATGCGCCAAATTATATGAATTTAAGAGATGAAACAACTTGGCGACTTACTATTTATTACGCATTCATTTGACTTTGATGAGTTCAGATTTCCCTAAGTCATGATATTCATGAGACGCAATGACTCTTCCCTTCCGACCTGGTTGGCTTTCGCTGCAGCCGCTTCACTAGCAGCGCTGGCTGCTGCCTGTGCCTGAGCTTGGAACGGCTTCAGCCACAGAAGAGTGCGGGACAGCCACAGGTTGAGGAAGATGAAGCGGAGTCGCGCGAGACGCAGCTGAAATCGACAGAGAGAGAGAGAGAGAGAGAGAGAGAGAGAGAGAGAGAGAGAGAGAGAGAGAGAGAGAGAGAGAGAGCGAGAAAGAGAGGAAGAGAGAGAGAGAGAGAGAATAATGAAGGAAAAAGAGAGTAATAGAAACAAAGTGAGAGAGAGAGAGAGAGTGCGAGGGAGATAAGAGATTGGGATAGAGATGGCGAGAGAGAGAGAGAGAGAGAGAGAGAGAGAGAGAGAGAGAGAGAGAGAGAGAGAGAGAGGAAATAACGTGATGCGGATTACATTACTCGTCTCACAAAGTCGAAAGTTAACATCTTTTTCTGTTTATTTTTTACGCTATTTCGCTTCTAGTCTCACTCTTTAATCACTCAATTCCTCTCTCTCTCTCTCTCTCTTTGGAGCCCTTGAATGTGATGATTCAAGTACCTTGACCATCATGTCCACATCAAGGGGTCGCTTGTTGTTCGGGTCCAGATTATACTGACTCATCGAAAAGCGAAGCATCACTTCATCTGCCCCGTGCACCGACATCAACTTTCTGAGCAGTAAACTCCGATTACTGATAGTTTATCTTACGCTGACTCACCCAGTTCGGAGGCAGTGAGTGTCCTGGCTGTTTCTCTCATCCGCATGGCATCCTCAAACCTATGCGCTAACCAAAAAAATCTATGCTCCTGGCTGTTTCTCTCATCCGCATGGCATGCTCAAATCTATGCGCTAACCAAAAAGATAAAAAACTACGAATGCTCTCTTCTTATGACTCCCTCCACATATATTTCATCGCATGATGTTGGTTCTCTATCTCTCTCTCTCTCTCAAAAACTGCAATCATTCATAATTCGGTTTGGTGATCTACACGCTTCTCTGGCGGGTGGTCAGGGGTTAAATGGTTACCGGACCAGCTATGTTGGTGCATACATGTTCGCGCCGAGACTGATTTACATCTTCTTCTGAAAGATCCCAAAGAACTCCCCTTGACAGGACAGGACATATGGGCAAACAACAACAACGTTCTCTTCTCCTTCTGTTCTGTTCAACTTTTTCTCTACTTCTCGTTTCACTCTTTTTGCCTTTTCCCATTCCTTTTTCCAATCGCTCGGCGCGTACAAACATGCCTTCCGGTCTCATTTAACGCCTGCGGTTGGTTAGAAACAGCCTGGCGGTGACGCTTGGTCTTGACGAAATACGAATAATTATCGCAGTCACGGTGTTTATTTCCACCCGGAAAAAGAGCGTGTATATCAAGCAGACTAATAATGAGGAAACGACAGGCGTTTTAGAGGGCACGAGAGCGTTTGATGTAAGAGAGGGGATTCAGATGATCATAGCATCTGCATCACTAGCTTTAATGATTGACGCATTGATTTAACCCGCAGTGCAGGTCCGAGAAAAAATCCCCAAAGCGAAATTGAATCCATTCGTCTTTGTTCTACTCTGGCAGAGAGCGAGAGCGTGTTAACACTCACTAACGAGGACACTTTTCTTAATCCGTGCTATACTCCTATCATTCATTTGCCAGTTGTTTCCAGAGATTAAATCACTGGTTTAGGCGAGTTTCATTCTTATCTTACCCTGTTATTTCTCATTTTTCTTTCGATCTTCTTATCCTGCCGATTATACGCCCAACCCTTGCGATGTTCGCCTATACCCTCGAATTGGACACTGGAACCCCAAATTGAGAGCTAACCTTCCTCTTCCAGACCAGGCTGTTTTATACCACCCGCTAAACTTGCGTGTAGATCAACAAGACTAATCATGAGCAGGGGTTAAAAGTCGAGTCCTACCCTCTGTTTGCGGGCCTCTGTTTCCAACTTCGCGGATTTCTGATAACATTACGAGAGCAAAATATTACGGGAAATATTATTTTCTCTTGATAATAGAACATTTAAATGTCACCCGTGGGTATCTATCTTTTTCTTTTTCGGACGCACAATAAAACATCTGAGAGAACAGCAGACTTAGCAAAAAAACGAAAGCGTGGGATGAAAAACAGAGAACGCACGCGTTCGTACAACTAGCTTTTGTATGGTGCATAGATTTCACCTATTGTACGCGCCTTAAAATGAGCATTATATTGTCTGCGTGTGTAGCTCAGTGGGAAGAGCATTCGCCCGGAATGCGAAAGGTCACGGGTTCGGTTCCCGTCACACCACACGATTTTTGCACAAGTTTCTACGAACAATCCGCTTTTCTGTTTGGTATAAAAATCCGTTGCTTGAAATCAACGAGTAGGGAATACTCTTATTTACACACCCGAAGTGTGGGTTGGAAAAACATCCTGTTCAAGACCCATTTCTACCGTACTTGTAGCATGCATCCTTGGTATCGTCGCTGACAGAGATGGCCTTCAGCGTCGATTCCACTTCCGTCGCTGCTTTCGTCATCGTGACCCGGGCGGTGACCTTTAAGCGAGGGGTCTCAAGAGATGAAAAAGAGTGTGGATGGAAGATGAGAGAGTAGGAGAGGCAAAGGGAGGGAAGATCAAAAGAGTGAAAGAGAGACAGAGATGAGATCTAAGCAGGGTGTTACTCTAACCTGTACTACAGGTTGAATCTTTTCGCAAATCTTTGTTTTTTCTAGAGAACCTGATGAAACGAATTTTTGCTTGTATGGCATTCTCTATTTTTTAAGCAAACCATCGGTATCTTCTTCTTCTTAGCGTTGTCCCGCGCCGGCCGAGGTCGGAGTAGGGTCCGCTGTACGGCTTCTAGCTCTCCAGAAACATCTGTCCGTTGCGTCTTCCGAGTAGAGTCTTGCAAGGCGCAGGTCTTGGTTGAGAGTATCCATATATCTTGTCTTCGGTTTGCCTCTCGGGCGTTTGCCTGGTACTTCCATGTCAAGGGCGTGTCTTGCGATGTTGGTCGCGTCTCTTCGCATCACGTTTCCATACCATCTAACTCTCCCTTCTCGCATCTTGTCTTGTATTGGGGCCACGCCAAGTCTCCCTCTCACAACCGTGTTACGCACACAATCTAGGCGAGTCAGTCCTAGTGTCCAGCGTAACAATTTCATCTCATTCATGTGGATAATGTTCTCGGTTACACGCGTTATAGGCCAGGTCTCCGTCAAATAGAGAAGCACGGGACGGATCGATGTTTTATACATCTTTCCGCGTATGCCAGCTGTGATATTCCTATCACAGAGGACACCTGTAGCTTCTCTCCAGTTCATCCAAGCTACATTTACTCTTTGGCGTGCCGCAGCATTTGTTGACGTGTCTGAGGAGATGACAGAACCAAGGTACTTGAATTCGGAGGTCTTCGGGAGCGGCTCACCGCTGATGTGAACAGCTCCCGTCGTTTGCACTCCGATTTCCTGGTACTCGGTCTTCTTGATGTTGAGGCGTAAGCCATGCCTACTAAGAGCGTCATTCCGTTCTTGGGTGCGTTTCTCGATTTCGGCATGTGTAGGAGCAGCAAGGACAATGTCGTCGACGTATGCGATGGTTTACGGAGCCGGAGTCAGTAGAGGACGCGTGACGGTATCCATAACCAAAATGAAGAGAAGGGGAGACAAAGCACTCCCTTGGTGCACTCCAACGTTAACTGCGAATGGCTCTGTGATGCCGACCGGAGTTCTGACAGTACTCTTTGAATCATCGTACATCGCCATCGTCCATCGAATGTACTCTTCAGGAACCTGATGATCGCGCAATGCATATGAAATAAGATCATGAGGGACTCTGTCGAACGCCTTTTCCAAATCGAGGTAGGTCAGATGGAGAGGTGATCTTTTCTCTGCGCGCTTCTCGACGAGTAAACGGAGTGCAAATATTGCATCTGTTGTGCCTCTTCCGTTCACGAACCCGCATTGCTGAGTTGGAATATCGACGATATCTCGTATGCGTGATTCCAGTATCCTCTCAAATGTCTTCATAGTGTGGTTGAGAAGACGTATTGGACGGTTGTTGCTGCACACTCTGGCATCGCCTTTTCCTTTGAAGACTGGAACGGTCGTGGAGTAGCGCCAGTTATGTGGGATTTGGCCTTGCTTTACGATGGTGTTGAACAGGTGCACGAGATGTGCTAGTCCAACATCACCCGCAAGTTTCCAGGCTTCAGTGGCTATGTCGTCCAGTCCAGCCGCTTTCCCAGTCTTCATCTTAGACAGTACCTTCTTCACTTCCTCGGCCGTGATGGTTGGCACGGGTCCTTTTACGGCGTGGGAAGTCGGGATGGGAGGGTGCTCAAACTCTTGGCCACTCATTTCTTCGAAATATTCGCGCCACCTGTTTCTGATTTTTAAAGGGTCAGTGACGAGCTTTCCTTGTTTGTCCCTTATCGTGGCTGCTCTCTGGATGTCCAAGGTGTTGCGGTGTTGAGCCTTGGCAAGCCGATAGATGGCTTTATCGCCTCCTGGTTGGTTCATCTTCTCATAGAGATCGCGGAAGTAGGAGGCTTTTGATCTCTTATCTAGACCATCGGTATCTCTTTAAAGCGTATCATTCCGTCATAACTACTTTTTAAAATTTTTCTTACTTTTTAATCAACTCGATTTTTTACGATTGAAAGAGAAGCAAAACTTAGCGAGAGAAGAATGGAATACACGTGACAACATGGCTAACATTTTCGATAGCTAGACTCGTCTGCGTCTCTGCCTGAGTGCCCAAGTACACCGAAAGAGCGCCGAATCGGGCGTTCAGCTGCAAAAGTTCCCCTTCATCAAACTATTATGACCACTTGATGTACTCCTCTCATTTCCGAAACCAAGCATCCACAATGATAATTGTATAACATGATGTATTTATGGGCTGAGATCGAACCATCTCTCGCTTCCGGTAAGAAATAACCGGCTAGTTAAATTCCATTAAAAAAATTTCTATAAAGTTTACTAGGCTTCACAGCCTTCAAAAGTTGGGATTGAGAAATTGTTGATGAAAATATATCAATCTGTCTTTTTTTGACCCGAAAAACCGGGTTACCCCTACTCCTACAAAAAAGACACTATCTCATGCGATCGTGCTACTTGGAAGTGGGCCTCTTCTCCAAATGTGTCAAACGAAACGCTTTGATCGAAAGTTATACAGGCTTTCAGCTCTATTCCCCTTATAAAGCATATCAGACGAAGCGCGATCTCAAGATTAACTCGTATGTCGGACAGAACACGGATCTGATTCTTATGCCGTTAAGTTTGTCGGACCAAACTCGGATCTGAATCGTATAACCTCCCCTATGTTTTGTCTTATTTGTAGGCAGAAAATTATGAAACTCGACAGAGTCACGACTTGAATCAAACATAATCTGTCACTGCACTATTTGAATGCTGTATTCGAGTACCTTCATGTGAATTACGGTATCAGCTTCGTTGACCGCCAATCTGCTTCTTTGCTTCCGAACCGCCTCAGCGACTCCGTCTCGCACCGAATCCATACTGTATTCAAAAATGAATACTCGACTTTAAGAAATGGTACTGCATTACAAAAGTGGATACTGTATTTCCATTAGAATCAACGAATGCTGTGATTCCATTATAAATCATGAACACTATACACATGATGATTCATGGATATTGTTACCCATTAGGTATTATAAATTATGAACACTATATGTATTTTACACTGTATTTTAATCAGAAACAAGTCAAACAGTTTTCTTACTTTTTTCAGCCTTATGTGACCTTTAAGAATTGCACTCGCTACGTTGATAAACCTGGTAGAAAGGATAAAAGCTCATGTGAGCAAAGGGGTACGTCTTCATTGTATCTATTTAACCCTAGCAGATCAGCTACATAAGCTCCGCCCAATAACATATTTCACCTGCGTCCAATGACATTCGACAATTTTCGTGTGACAGTATCCGCGACTTCTTCTTCTGATGTGACCTAAAAAACCACAAATAATACTGAGACCAGAGTAGACCAACTTTAGCCATTCACTAGTCGGTTTGCATCCGTCGCTTGATCTTTTCATTTTGCTGGGAGCTTTGTTTTCCTCTCGCCCTAATGATAATTACTTCTAGCAGGCTCACCGGCATTTCGTATACGGTATGTAAGCTATACCATTGATAACTCCGGACAAGTTATCTTTTGGCGTTCAAAAAATAGCTCTAGAAATAGAGTCCTCTCTTCAAAATCTTGCTCGATGGCACCAGGCATCCAGGGGTTAAATGGTTACCGGACCAGCTATGTTGGCGCATACATGTTCGCGCCGAGAATGATCTACATTCTCTTCTCCTTCCGTTCTGTTTCACTTTTTCTTTACTTCTCTTTTCACTCTTTTGCCTTTCCCCATTCCTTTTTCAACTCGCTCGGCGCGTACAAAAATGCCTTATACCGGTCTCATTTAACGCCTCCAGGCATCACATCATCTTCGCTTGAAGACTCCGCTGATGTAAAACTACAGAACTGTCCTCTTAACCCTCAGGAAAGCTCTTGGTACTTCAGCTATTTACTGTCTGATTTAAAAAGACAAAAGGTAAATTTTTCACTCTCTTTAGAGAAAGCTAAATTTTTTAAAAACTTAATATTTAGGTTATCGATATACGGACCCAATCAATGAATGAAGACAAGCTTTGTTAACAAAAACATAATTAATAAGTAACTTAATGAATGACTAGATGAATAAATGAATGAGTAAATGACAGTCACTGAACCGTTTGTGTCCCTTCCTGACTCGCAGTCATCTCATTCATCTTTTGTTGTACGTCCTCACCGAACCTTTTCAGCTCCACAAGACCTTCCTTAATGACAAGAAGAGGGAGGTTTCGAAACATGGAAAAAACCCCTATCATATGACCTCGAATGAAAAAACCCCTATCATATGACCTCGAATGGATTCTCAACGTTCTACATAAATTTATAGATTTATAGCATGTATATCTGTATATCAAGATCCCTAATCATGAGGGAACGACAGGCCTCGAGAGAGCGCGAGAGCGTGTGAAGTGAAGAGAGGATGCAGACGAAAGAGAGTTTGTATCACTAGCCTTTTTTGATAGCGCATAGATTTGCGCATAGATTTCATACACAGTGCGGGTTAGAGAAACACACTGTTTTAAACAAAACTTCTATAACAAAAGGAAAATAGGATTGGATATAACTATATTCGATCATTTATAATCAATATTCGATAAGTGTCCAAACCATGATCGACACTTCAGTCTACATTAATTGTTCTCATTCTTACTGTACTGTACGGAGAAACAGATGGAGCCGTTCGATTTTGTGGCACTTCCTGTCCCATGAAATCGAGAATAAAGCGTTTGAATTGAATTGATTAACTACATATATTATTCTACAGAGATATGTCGCGCGCGCTTTGTGACCATTAGGAAATGGGCCCGAGTTCGACCCACTTTGACAGCAGCTTCCAACCGTAAAGTCAGAGAACTTTGGTAGTGTTTGCACGTCTTTCATTCCCCTCCCCCCTGCTACAACTGCTAACGGTAACCCAGAAAGCAGCCAATGGTTCTACCATTTTAGGTATATATCTCCACTCAACAAAAAACCTATTCCGTCTTAAGGTTATTTCAAGCACGGAGAAGAAGACAATCTTCTGCAAGAGTGTCCCAACCTAAGCTTAATGAAAAGTACAGTACTCAACTGTAAAGATACAGTAATCATGTTTCTACCGTACTTGATGAAGAGAGAGCGCCAGTTGGGTAAAGTTGAGATCAATCTTCTGCAGAGTGTTTTGGTACTCTGTGTCAAAGAAGGGGCTTTCGGGCTGCGCCTGAACAAAATCCATTCTCAACATCAGTTTAACGAGAAATTACATGTCCAAAATGAAAAAAACTGAAATTATGATCTTTTATTTTATAATTCTTAACACTTTATTATTCTTGACACACTAAAAACACAGTGAATATTATAACAGTATTGTTCATATCTGACCACAGGTTTCTCTTTTTGGTCCAAAACAAACCAATTTTTGAGAAGGGGGTTCAGAATAATGAGAAGCGATCAAGAAGTGAACAGCAGAGAAGGAAAAGAGGTCGGACGTACCAATGTACCACTGTTTAGGCTCACTCGCTTCTCCTTGTTCTATAACGCTACTCAAAAGCGGGTCCTTGTTCTATAACGCTACTCAAAAGCGGGTCCTTGTTCTATAACGCTACTCAAAAGCGGTAGGCTTTTCTATTTTTAGGTGACCTATGGTATGTATCTTCATTAGCGACACAATAGTTGATTGCTTTGCAATCGCTACTCTAAACAAAATTGTTATTCAGAAAACGAAGTCATAGAAAAATTCTATTAATAATACTTTTCATCTTAAAAGTCATTATTGGTTAAAAGTCAATCTTTTAGAATAGTCATTAATCTGGAAGTGTCATTTCTCCAACCTGGACAAGGTCAACGCTCAAGAGAGGCCCGTTTTGCTCTTGGTTGTCAACAATGTAGAGATGAGGCCGGTTGGGAGTGAGCGAATTCCACTCTGGCATGCTAACCAGGAGAGCGCCCATCTGAAGTTTTGACGGGTCATATTTCTGTTTCACTCTCCCCTCCCCCTTTCTCTCTTCCTCTTCTCGCCTTCGATGGTACTACAGCCCACAAGTTGACACCATCGCAAGGGACCGGTTCATCCTCACCGGTATCGAGCGCGTCCTCAGGTGGCGGATAGAGGGATGTCTCTTTGCACAAGTGCATTGGAGATAGCGGACTGGCTTGCCCGTCGCGGACCAAAATTGGATAGTATAGTTCGTCAAAGGAGGGCGATGCCGGACTGGCCTGGGCATGCCACCGGATCAAACATCAGCCGATACTCCCGTATACTTTGTAATGGCGAGTCGAGGCGCCAGTAAAATAGCCTCTTGCCCTTCTCCGGTTAACGAATGGGTCTCGCGAAGAGGATCGCCGACTGCGGTGCGAGTGTAGACGGAGAAAATTTCTCCGAACTCAAAAGGATCCACCCCAACCTATCCCAAAGGACTCCCCTCGACAGGACCTATGGGCAAACAACAACTCTTCCTCTTCGACTTGTGCTCTATCTTCTTCTCTCGATGTTCTCTTTCTCCCTCCTATTTCTTACTCTCTCTAATATTCTCTTACTCTCTCCATTTTCTCTCTCTCTAACTATCTTTCTACCCTTCCTTCCTCATTCTCTCTCCTTTTCCTCTTCCTTTCCTGCTATCTCTCTTGTTCTTTTCCTTATTTCTCTTCTCTCTCTGTTTCTCTTCTTGGTTATGAGTCTATCTCTCCTCTAAAACGTCACTATACACCCGCCTCCAAGTTTAAAACCTACTTTTTTTTCAATATTAACATTCACTAAGCACTTTTAAAGACCAAGGAAACACCATTTTCACAACCCTGTAGATGTCTGTCCATCAAGTTCAATCACTTAATGATAGATGAATCACTTAGTAGAAGAGATCAATTATACTGTACCCGAATTAAGCCTTGGCTCTTCTCGTTGGACTGTTCCGGAAACCATTAACGTAGAATACACATTAAATCCGCCAGAGTCTTACATATTTTGACATAATGCACAACATAGCAATGTCTCTTTTTGCCTATTTACATTCGCATCATGTTAGACCTCTTCACTTCATGATCAGAATGAGAAAAATTATCAATTTTTACTTGTTACTGTGAATATCTGATAGCTTTTTGTAGCACGCCTCAACTTCTCTACCAATACTCAGACTCCATAGGCCGTATGCATGGAAAACAGATTAGAACAATCTGGATTAGTCAAATCCAAGGATTGAAAAATCCAAAAAAGTTTAAAAATTTAGGATTAGGAAAATCGGTATGCATGGATGTTAGATTTCTTAAACTTGGATTATTGTCAAAAAGGACGCAGAAAGACAAGCGGAAGCACTAAAATGCATCAAAATGCACTCTAAAAACTGTAATTGTCGATAACTAAATGCACTCTAAACACTATTATAATTGTCGAATATTAGTTTTGTTATATAATAACAACATTTTTTCAATTAATTTCGTTGTTTTTGTTGTTGTTATGTTTTCATTGTTTGTTTGTTTAAAGCCGAGTTGAATGTTGAATGTAAAATTTGATGGAATTGGTATATAAAATATTAATATGAACATTTTCAACCTGTTTTAAATCAATCTGTTAGATGAAAGGTGATTTTTAGTAATCGTTGTACTCTGTTTGGGACTTCTGCACTTTAGCCCCCTCTCCCCCCCCTCCCAGAGGTTCCATGGGTCAGTTCAATTGGATCATGTTCTTGATACGGCCTCGTTAGCGTAAACTTTTTTACTAAGCCTAAGCGCTTTCTGATGTAAAAAAAACTTTTTTAATGTAAAAATAACTTTCGAAAATGTAAATGAGTCAGTAGTATGACCCATGGAACCTCTGGGAGGGGGCCTAAAGTGCAGAAGTGCCCTTTATTTGTATGCGCTATACGTTCCTCTGTAATTAATACATGTTACCATGAAATAAACATAAAAGAAGCATTAACAAGAGAACATGCAAAAAATATGTAAAATTCCGTTCCGTTTTACTTTCAATACACACTTCAAAAAGAGCGACATGAACGGAATGGGTCAAATTGAGCCTCAAATCCTTTCGGATTGCTCGCTAACCCACCTCCGGAGTAGGGTTACGAATTTTGTCGGATTATCTCAAATCCAAAAGTATTATAGCTTCCATGCATACCGGATTAGTGAAATGTATTTGGATAACTTCTAATCCAAGCTCTTAATCCTTTTGGATTGCTCCATGCATACGGCCTCATATCCGTATGTCTACATATGATCTAAGAAGCGAGAGAATGCTTTCGCGTTATAAATACGCCCATTTACCAGTTATAGAGGAGAGAAGAGAGACCGGCTCGACTCCAATCGGAACTGATTGTTCACTCTTATGATAATTCCTTAATATTAGCCTACTTGTCCTGCCTAACTATTTATGCTGTTCCTCGGTCATTTAGTAAATGACCATTTTTCTATTCCATGTTTCAACTATGTCTTAACCATATCAACTTTTGAATCACATATTGATCAGTGTGTTTCTCTAACCTTATCTGTGTATCAAATATATGCGCTATAAAAAAGGCTAGGGATACAAACGCTCTGTTCGTCTGCATCCTCTCTTTACATCTCACGCTCTCGCACTCTCTTCTCCTCTCTCGAGGCCTATAGTTCCCTTATGATTAGAGATCTTGACATACATATAATATCTGCGGGAAGGAACAAACAGCCTGATATTGATGTTTAGGGCTGCAAGACAGAAGAAACCCCACTGAACCATGTTTAGGGCTGCAAGACAGGGGAAACCCCACTGAACCATGTTTAGGGCTGCAAGACAGGGGAAACCCCACTGAACCATGTTTAGGGCTGCAAGACAGGGGAAACCCCACTGAACCATGTTTAGGGCTGCAAGACAGGGGAAACCCCACTGAACCATGTTTAGGGCTGCAAGACAGGGGAAACCCCACTGAACCATGTTTAGGGCTGCAAGACAGGGGAAACCCCACTGAACCATGTTTAGGGCTGCAAGACAGGGGAAACCCCACTGAACCATGTTTAGGGCTGCAAGACAGGGGAAACCCCACTGAACCATGTTTAGGGCTGCAAGACAGGGGAAACCCCATTGAACCATGTTTAGGGCTGCAAGACAGGGGAAACCCCACTGAACCATGTTTAGGGCTGCAAGACAGGGGAAACTCCACTGAACCATGTTTAGGGCTGCAAGACAGGGGAAACCCCACTGAACCATGTTTAGGGCTGCAAGACAGGGGAAACCCCACTGAACCATGTTTAGGGCTGCAAGACAGGGGAAACCCCACTGAACCATGTTTAGGGCTGCAAGACAGGGGAAACCCCACTGAACCATGTTTAGGGCTGCAAGACAGGGGAAACCCCACTGAACCATGTTTAGGGCTGCAAGACAGGGGAAACCCCACTGAACCATGTTTAGGGCTGCAAGACAGGGGAAACCCCACTGAACCATGTTTAGGGCTGCAAGACAGGGGAAACTCCACTGAACCATGTTTACGGCTGCAAGACAGGGGAAACCCCACTGAACCATGTTTAGGGCTGCAAGACAGGGGAAACTCCACTGAACCCGCAGACTCTCACTTTACTTTATTCTCCCAATTCTGTTTAACTATGTGTAGCCACCTTCCAATTAATATATGGATAACTTGATAAATAAAATAACATTATACCTCTGCCTTGATGACCATATCGTTCGTTCTCATTTGTAATTTGCACTTCAAGCCAAGTACTCGAAGGTCCACCAGTGTCGTCGTGCCTCGAGACACTACCACGCCTACCTTAAAAGCAAGACTCAATCACGACCAACTCATTATCTATAATTGGTAATTTAAAAAAAACAATCCCGCTTCTTAGACCAGTTTTGCCAACGTGATAACTATATCAAGTTTTGCCTTCAAACTTTAATAACTCTGGCTTAGTTGATTGAATTATGGTATGTTCAAATGGAATGCTTCCCAATCGAAAAACGCTTTTTTGGATAGTTAAATCTAAAGAACATATTTTTACTCCTTCAAATCCAAAATCTAAAAATGAACAACAACAAAAACTCGTAATTCTATATTCAATTTTCATGGCATCAATAAATACTTTTCTTCAGTGTTTATTTTTTCTTCGCAAAAAGAATTTTTTAAAAGTTTTTTCCATTCACAGTAGCCAAACAACAAAAAGTATCTTTAGAACAAAAAGATCCTGCGATGAATTATTTATTTGGGTTATCGTACACTTCTGTGACTTTCATTCTTTTTTTTTCAAAACAATCATTATCATAATGATCAGAATTAAACTATATCAGCGTTCTCAATTTCTTCTGAGATGCATCCCAAACTCCAAAAAAAGCTTCGAGGTTAGTTCACTCAACTATCGAAATAGCACTATGTATGGATCACCAGCACTGTCGAGAACTCTGAAAAACTACCGTTATTTGAGCCGCAAAGTCTAGAATGATAAGAAGCTCGCTCTTCTCTGCCCTATATCTCTAAATCACTCATCATTATTCCAGACCCCCCCCTCGAAGAGCGGTAGCTTTTTTAGATGATTTTTCAAAAATTGCAAGTGTCCTTTGTTGTAAACATGATAGGAATATGCACTTTAATCTTGACCAATTGAACCAAAGTGACCTCATCCAGAGCCAACGCCAACTCCACTTGCACCTGCTGGCTGTTCTTGGCAATCACATCTTGGTCCTCTTCTTGCTTCTCATCCGCTATTTCCACCTCAAACAGAAAGGTTGCGTACCTAAAATTGCATCATTTAATTTTTTCAGACTAAGAATGGTCGTTTCTCTTCTCATCACATTTTTCTTCCACTCTGAATAAATGGATTCCTCTCACGGAGTCCTCAGACAATCATGAAATTTTTCGAATTATAGATACACTTTAAAACGGTAAGCAAACTGTCACGGTTCTTCTGATGAACACAAGAGAAGAACTATTGAGAAAAAAGACAGAGGTAGGGGTGAGAGAGTAGGACATAGAGAGGGAGAGAGAAAGAGAGGGAGAGGAGAGAGAGAAGATAGACATAGTACATAGAGAAGGGAGTAGAGAGAGAGAGAGAGAGAGAGAGAGAGAGAGAGAGAGAGAGAGAGAGAGAGCGATTTACTGGCTTTGGAACAGAGTCGCAACAGAAACGCCATTTGGATCCCTTCTTGGACTCTACAAAAAGACAACGACGTACTTCATTGGCCTCTAAAATAGTCTTCATCTTGGCGCGATCCCTCGCTTTTGGCTGCACAATAAGCTCCTCCTCCTTCTTGGTTGGGGCTGGTTCGGGCGGCGGCTTCGGTATAGAAAGCAGCAGCTTGAGCAGCATCAGGAGATGCTCGTCCGAGATGCCCAGTACCACATCTGGCAGCTTGCCAAGGACGCGGAGTCTTCAATTTACCAAATTTTTAAAGCATCGCAACAATTTAGGCAATTAACAAAGTAAGGCAAGAAGCCGTGAGGCATGAGGACGCCTTGAGTAGGGCCGCGCGTTTTATTTTTACATTAAAACATATTTTTAAAAAACGCTTAGGCTTAGTAAAAGTTTACGATAACGAGGCCGTACGGCTTAGCTAACGAGGCAGAACAGCCAGGCCGTGTTTTAGGCGTCCTCATGCCTCACGGCCTCATGCCTCACGGCCTCATGCCTCACTTTGTTAATTGCCACAATTTATGTCTAATAAACATATAGTCTCTGGCAGTGCGCTATGGCGTATTGCCAAAACTTACGTTTATAAAAATTGACACGCAAGTTCGATGCCGAGGCGCAAATGATGAATAGGTATAAACCCCGAAAGAGAGAACGGTCTAATTAGCAAGTTGTCTCTATTCAATGTGGAGGGTAATTTGCTGATTCGCCTGAACTTTTGAAAATTTTATTTCATACCTAATTCCCAAAAAAATTTCCCATTGTCAATACGTGAAAGCCAAATCTATTAGGTTTTTTTGTTGATAATTTGTTGGAGCATTACCTACTGTCAGAGAGGTATTATTCACAGACCGTAACCGTGAAAAAAATTTCTGTGAAAACAGTTTACGAGCGAAATAAAGTTTTCCACATACTCGGAGTATGTAAACTGTTTACTTTGACAAAATAAGTTTTCCTTGAGAAGGAATAGTACGTGCATACCGTTTCGAAACATTTGCCGAGAATACGAGAATAATTTATACGGTTTTTTAAAAAATGCACTTATATACGGCCTCAAAACTCGTTCATAAGAATCAACTTTTCATACCGACGCCCAAAAAGAATGTGTATAGAGGAGTTAAATAGTCATGTCAGACCTTCTGTCAGCGGGCCTCTGTTTTTCCGAATCATAAAGGGGTAGAAAGACGGGTGTCTGTTTTTTCATCATAACCCTTGAATGAAATTTTTTCCGCCTTTGGCGGGCATCTGTACCTTTTCCGCCTTTGGCGGGCATCTGTACCTTTTCCGCCTTTGGCGGGCATCTGTACCTTTTCCGCCTTTGGCGGGCATCTGTACCTTTTCCGCCTTTGGCGGGCATCTGTACCTTTTCCGCCTTTGGCGGGCATCTGTACCTTTTCCGCCTTTGGCGGGCATCTGTACCTTTTCCGCCTTTGGCGGGCATCTGTACCTTTTCCGCCTTTGGCGGGCATCTGTACCTTTTTCTTTCTTACTAAAAAAACTCCTGTGTGTATATCAAAATGACTAATTATGAAGGAACGACAGGCTTTTGAGAGAGCGGGAGAGCTTGCGATGTAAGAGAGGATGCAGACGATCAGATTATTCCTATCACTCGCTTTCTAATTAAGCGCACAAATTTGCGCATAGATTTAACCCGCAGTTCGGGTTCGAGAAACATACTGATCATTACCTATTCCCCGTCAGGAATTGGATGATCAAGTTCATACAGTCTCATTGCATAACTCTGTTCTGAAATTTTGTGCGTCGCTGCCCTTATACTAAGGTTTAACTCTCAAAAACCATTTAGAAGCCGCTAAGACAAATTTTCACCGAACCCGGTATGCATCTATTCAGAAATATTGCCCTTTCTTCCGTGGGCCTTTGAGTTCGTTCTGAATGGACTCAGTCCTAAACCCGCGTTCGAGACCAACTTTGGCAACCGCAGGTCCTCGATGCCGCATTTGTGCAATTGGATATCCAGGCCGGTCGGTCGGAGGAGGTGAAGCGGTGAAGACTTCTCCTTCCGTGCGGCTTCTGCTTCTGCCGAATTCTTTAAAATAAACATTTTCTGGGTACCCGCAAAGGTTGAATGATGCGCCCAAAAAGGAAAAATAGGCCCGGTAAAAGCAGAAGTTGTTTACCCGAACAAAGATTCGATAAAAGAAAGTTTTATCTATATCTGACGCCATTAAAATCCTCAGATGAAAACAGAGACCCCTAGAAGTTAGCAACTTAGGCTCCCTTCTCATTTAGTTTTCAGAGAGAATCAAGAAATTTTTTGTAGATCAAGTTGATATCACTTTCTTTCCCCCGCTTCTTCCGGTCTTGAGGCCGGGTATTAGGTACGCTCTGAACTAATTTGAACTTCAATTATGTTCTGGTGATCCTTAGGTCATTGCTGGTAGGCAACGCAGTAAAAAAACGGAATTTAAGCAAGCACTTCCGAAATTTATTGTCGGCTAGGTCTTACATCGGGAGGGGTCAAGCTCGGAAAACTTTTTTTAAAGTCCAAGTAAACAAATTTTTTATCGCCGGTTCTATCAAGTTAGGCTTGTGTCTCATCTCAAGGGAGCGCGTGCCCTGCCGCGAAGCGGGAACACGCTCATTATTAAAGATTTTATTAACATTTGTGAGCCGTTTTGGTTCCCTCAGTTTTATATCATCATCATCCTTCAAAGAATAGTGAGACGGAGATCATTCCTCAAGTCTTTGTAAATTGCCTGTACGTACCAGGACCTGATTTTTAGTAGGTTTTGAATATTTAAATAAAACCGTCTGTTAGCCGACCTTATGTTTCAATTTCAGGCGAAAATTGTTCTGCTTCCACAATTAGGTAAACAGAGCCTTATAATGTTCAACCTTTTCTTTCTAAACAAATTAGCTGCTTCCACAATTAGGTAAACAGAGCCTTATAATGTTCAACCTTTTCTTTCTAAACAAATTAGCTGCTTCCACAATTAGGTAAACAGAGCCTTATAATGTTCAACCTTTTCTTTCTAAACAAATTAGCTGCTTCCACAATTAGGTAAACAGAGCCTTATAATGTTCAACCTTTTCTTTCTAAACAAATTAGCTGCTTCCACAATTAGGTAAACAGAGCCTTATAATGTTCAACCTTTTCTTTCTAAACAAATTAGCTGCTTCCACAATTAGGTAAACAGAGCCTTATAATCAGGGTTTTTTAATGTGAAAGAAAAAGGGACAGACGCCCGCCAAAGGCGGGAAATATTTTTTTCACATAAGGGTTCCTCCTTACGATTTTTCAAACAGAGACCCGCCGAAGGCGAAAATTTTTTGTCACATAAGGGTCCCTCCCCCCTTAGGGGTGAAAAATTTTTTTCTCATATAAGGGTCCCCCTTACCTTTTTTTTCACATAAGGGTCCCCCCCTAAAGATTTGGAACACAGAGGCCCGCCGACAGAAGATCTGTCATGACTAAATAACCCCTGGTTATAATGTTCAAATTTTTCTTTCTAAACAAATTAGCCTAGAAAGCGGCAGGTCTTTGCTTAGGCCTCTTTTACGCTTTCTGAGTCAAAACCCATTATGAAACGACTATTTATGATTGTGAGATACGGTCACACAAACCTTTGCTAGCACCACGACTACATTCGAGAGCTGCACGCGGAAGCGGTCATACGCTTGCTCCATTAATCGCTCCATTTTATCCGCTTTCTGCGAAGTCGGATCCGGCTGAAAGCTCTTCTTACACTCTCTCATACACCATATTAATCCTTCCCCCACCAAAAAACTCTTGAGGAAATAAAATTTTTCGTCTACCCAAATCGCCTCATTTCTAGAACTTTCTATCTACTATATTCAATATTTTACTATCTACTATGTTGACTTTTTTTCTGGTTATTTGATCAAAAATTATACAAACAATACTTTTAGTGCAACTCTACCGTAAACCGAAAACCAATATTAATAAAGCATACCTCTACCGTAGCTATGGTGAGCTCTCCCAGGTCGGCTAGTACAATTGGCTTGCTCTCATTGTAGGTGCCGCCTTCTGAGATGAAGATGGTCGCCGGCTGAATGATCATATCCAGGACCAGCTTGGACTTCTTCTCCACGGCGTGTGCGAGACCCGTGACTGAACGAGTCTTCACCTGGATAGAATAAGTCCTGTTGACATAGTTCCCGGCAATTTCGGTCACGGAAGATAATGCCACGCCAAACTTTTGCACTAAGTTGGGATCGAACCCGAGAACTCCGCGTATCCAATGCTCTTCGCCCTTAGTAGCTAATGTTAACCAGATCTTGCCTTTTTGAAGACCCTCGAACGAACCTCTTCGTATCTGTTCATTGCGGCAGCGGTGAGCTGATTCAATTTCACGCTCTCAGGCGGCTTGAAAACATCGATCACCTGGAAAATTACACATATGTCGATACTCTACATTAAGCTTCACTCAAAAAACAGGTCCGGAACATAAGGCACAAAACCTTTAAAAATATTGCTTTCTGATTAAACTATCCAGTCGCAAAAACCTTTTACACAGAGCGGGATCGAACCCAGATGTCTCCCACTTACCGGGACCAAGCGTATCACCACTACACTACCGATTAAGTTCACTCTTCTCTTTTTCTTGCTTAAAAACAGGTTTCTACTGCAAAAAAGTACCGAAACAAATAGAGAGAGAGAACCTTGTTGACTGCTGGCGCGTGGTAGATCACATTCACCGGTGCAATGGCCAGCTTGACTTTCTGATCGTATTGGCCGTCAAGGGGATTAGTGTCTACCTGGAATTTTTCCTCTCATTTATTTCTAGTTATGAAATTGAGTTAATCAAAAAAATTGCCGAAATCAATGACCAAAATATTATTAACCTCCATAGATAACCAATCGCCCTTTTCTCGCATCTTCAGCATTGGCTCGCCCATTCCATTCATGCGAACTTCCCTCACGCGAGCGATCAGACTGCAAAGAGAGAGAGAGAGAGAGAGGATAGAAAAGAGAGAGAGAGAGAGAGAGAGAGAGAAAGAAAGAGAGGGAGAGAGAGATTGAAAGAGAAAGAGAGAAAGAAAGAGAAGAAAGCGATAAGTTAGAGATAAAGAGTTTAAAAGAGATGTACAAGAGAGGAAAAGAAGATTGAAAGAATGAGGACAAGCGGTAACGTCAGAGGGAAAAAGATATAGAGTGAGGTAGACGGACAGAAAGAGTAAGAGAGACAGAGAGCGAAAGAAATAATCGGAAAGAGAGAAAGAGCGATATAATTAAAAAAGCGATATGAGAGAGGAGAGAGTTTAAGAGATAAAGATAAAAAGTAGATAGAGAAAACACGAAGAAAGAAAGAAAAAGGGATCGGCTGTAACTTCATGGCTGCAGCTGAGGGTCTCTGCTGCAACGCTGCCTGCAGCCCGAGCACGTCGAGCTGCAAAGCGTCTTCCACGACGATGGCCACCTACAAAAAAAAACCATTTCCACAATAAGTCATCTGCACAGCGGAAAAAAAACTCTTCCAAGAAGCAAAAACCTCTCTGCGAGCAGAGAACTAAATTAATTAAAAGCGAGCGAGTCCTGAAAGTATCAATCAGGGGTTAAATAGTCGAGTCATACCATCTTACAGTAACAGGGGTTAAATGATCGAGTCATACCATCTCACAGTATCAAGGGTTAAATGGTCGAGTCATACCATCTCACAGTATCAGGGGTTAAATGGTCGAGTCATACCATCTCACAACATCAGGGGTTAAATGGTCGAGTCTTACCATCTGTACGCAGTCCTCTGATACGAACATCTGCTTGTTTCTACAGTGTAGCCCATGTATTCGGCAACGCGTTTACAAACGTTTAACTCAGTGCATAATTGAGCAAAAGGGTTTAAATTTGTACATGTATTAGGCCAGTTTAATAAAAACATTGGGTCAAAAAATCATTCGATTCGGTCTCCTTTGGCACGAACGACAGCTCGGAGTCGCTTTGGGAACGCTTCGATCACTAGACGAAGGTAAATACTTGTCGTCGATTTTCGACCACGGGATTTTTTTAGAGACTCCAGATTCAAGTGAGGATAAGCATTGACTTTGCTCTGAAGGTAGGTAGGACCACACGGAATAGTCCAGCGGATTCCAGTGGATTGAGGTCGGGCGATGAGGAGGGCCATTCTGCGCTGGAGATGAAGTCGGGAAAATGAGCGTTGCACCATGCCTGTGTTCCGATAGCCTTGTGAGCAAGCACATAATCTTGCTGGGAGACCCAAAGTGTTTTACGGTAGTTGGAAGCAGACCAAGGAAGTAATACTTTTTGAAGAATAAGCTGGCGGTAGTATTCCTGGTTAATTTTGACTCCTGGTTCGAACGAAAACAAGGGGAGTTTTGCCGGTGGCGGACACTCTGTCCCAAACCATGACTTGTGCAGGATGGAAAGCTCTATGAACGAATCCACCGGTATCATTAGCTGCCTGTGAGTCCCTAGCAAGCACTCGCACATTTTGAGGGTTGTAGGCCTCTTCCACAGTGAACAGCTTCTCATACGAGAAGACTGTCCTGAGGTGAGCACTGTCGCGCGTCCAGAAAATTAGGGCGCGTCACCTTTTGAGTCTTTTCTCCTTGTTCTTCAGAGTTAGGATGGCAGCCTTTTTAGTTCGATATGGGAGGAGACTCAAGTTCTCTTCAACGATTCTTTGAAGAATCTTGCGTGATAAGTTCATCTCGGAGGCCATTTTTTCATGCTACGCCTATCATTCCGACCGACTCGCTTCCTCATGGCCTCAATCTTGTGAGGGGTGCGCACTAATCGAGGATCACACTGGCAACAGTGGTCATTCGTAACTCTACAGCCTTAAGAGCCTGTCACGGATGGAGCCGGATCATCCAGTCCGGAATCGAGCGCGACCTCAGGTGGCGGATAGAGGGACGCCTCCCTACGAAGAATTCGTGCTGGAAGGTAGCGGGAGAAATCCCGCCGCGGACCAAAACTGGGTAGTATAGCTCTTCAAAGGAGGGCGTTGCCGGACCGGCCTGGGCAAGCCACCGGACAAAACATCAGCCGATACTCCGCTATACTTATCAATGGCGAATCGAGGCGCCAGTCAAATAGCCTCTTGCCTATCTCCGGTCAACGACAGGCGAGACGTCTCTTCTCCCACCCAAAACGATGCTAGGCCAGATTGACCACCCACTCACAAGGCCTATAGCATGAACAGGTTGCTACAACGATGTCCGCCAAGATCACCCATCCCACAACCTCACCCTCCGACAACGACCAGCACGAACCATTCGCCGACACGTGATGAACATGGACCTCAGTCTGGGGAATAGGGACTGTAAGACAACTCTTAGAAATCTGCACACAGAAGCCGTTATGGAATTTCTTAGAAACTGTGAACCAAACACAGTCCTAGGATTCAAACCACCCATGGTCCATAAGTCTACTAGGTTACTTAACAGGGAACAACAGGTTACCCTATCGCAACTTAGAAGTGGTTACTCGAGCACGTTAAATAGTTACCTTCATAGGATAGGTGCCACTGACTCTCCTCTCTGTCCTTTATGTAGAGAGGTAGATCACACTAGTGTACACTTGTTTAACTGCCGTTGTAACCCCACTAGACTTACACCGCTAGACCTATGGTATAGACCTGTCGATGTTGCAGATTTCATTGCCAAATGAATGTTGTTTTTCATTGCCAGTCTAAATAGTTGTTTGCTGTTCTTGCTGTTGTCTGTGTAGGTTGGATTGTTGAATAATATGGATGGAAATCAAGAATCAGCTTTTTTTTTATAAAAAAAAAGCCAGAGCCCGAAACCAAAAAAAAGGCGAAAAGAAAAGAGGCAAAAAAAGTGAATGAGAGAGAGAAAGAGAGAGAAAGAGAGAAGTGAGTGAGTGTGACTGTGTGCTTGAGCCTCGTGGACCCCCTTTCAACGTCAAAGGAACCGCACGGGCAACAATCATCATCATGTCCGCCTTCACAAGGTGCAGCATGACAGTCTCAGGACTGCAAAGGACATCAAAACCCTTCTCCGGACGCATCTCGTCCGAAGAACACGAGAACCTCTCTCATTAAAGAGAGTGTTCATAACCAAAAGTCTTCGATGCGGGCTGCTTGCCGGCAACAACAACAACAATCGAGGATCACATCTTCGGGGCAAGTGAGCAAGTGTACCGATCTGTTGTTGTTGTTGTTGTTGCCGGCAAGCATCCCGCATCGAAGACTTGGTTATGAACACTCTCTTTAATGAGAGAAGTTCTCGTGTTCTTCGGACAAGATGCGTCCGGAGAAGGGTTTTGATGTCCTTTGCAGTCCTGAGACTGTCATGCTGCACCTTGTGAAGGCGGACATCGTTGTAGCAACCTGTTCATGCTATAGGCCTTGTGAGTGGGTGGTCAAGCCGGCCTAGCATCGTTTTGGGTGGGAGTAGAGACGTCTCGCCTGTCGTTGACCGGAGATAGGCAAGAGGCTATTTGACTGGCGCCTCGACTCGCCATTGAAAAGTATAGCGGAGTATCGGCTGATGTTTTGTCCGGTGGCATGCCCAGGCCGGTCCGACATCACCCTCCTTTGACGAGCTATACTACCCAGTTTTGGTCCGCGACGGGATTTCTCCCGCTACCTCCCAGCACGAATAATTCGTAGGGAGGCATCCCTCTATCCGCCACCTGAGGTCGCGCTCGATTCTGGACTGGATGATCCGGCTCCATCCGTGACAGGCTCTTAAGGCTGTAGAGTCAAGAATGGCCACTGTTGCCAGTGTGTTTCGAGGTACCGATCTGTTCAAACCGTTTGATTGCTTTTCAGACAAGATTGCGAGAGGCGTTGAGATCCTTAGCGATGCGAGTATTTGATCGACCAAGTTTGTGCAAGTCCACAATGATAGAGCGTGCTCTATGAGAGGCCACCATTCTTTTGAGAATTGATCAAATGATATGAAATTTGAACCATGTAATACAAAAACATGTGAGAAGAACATGTGTAAAAACTGGAGCTCAGAGTGCACAACTTGAATTATAAACGCCGAAACATTGGTTGCCGGATACCTGGGCTACAACCTGTATTTTCATTGAGAGGGTAGAACCTCATGTGAAACCATTTGATTCTCGCTTCATAGAACTACTTCTGGACAGGGTTTTTTAGTGTGAAAGGAAGAGGTACAGAGGCCCGCGGAACGCAGAAAATTCTATGAAACAGAGACCCGCGGGTATTTATAATGAAAAAAAAACAACCGAGACCCGTAAAATTTTCTCTCGATTTCAACAACCCCCCCCCCCTTAGGAGTTATATAAAAAAACAGAGGACCGCCGAAATAGGGTCTCAGATGACCATTTAAACCCTGCTCCTGGACGCCTTTCGCGAATCTCTGTACCGTCTAATCATCGGTTTTGGCGGTCCTTTGTGTTCGTTTCGGACGTTTTACACAACACGTGATATCGACCACCAATATTGCCCAATCTCTCTTCTTGAATCATTTTCTTCCAAATCGCTTGCCGATAATCTTAGGCCGTATGCATGGAAAACAGATTATAACAATCTGGATTATTCAAATCCAAGGATTACAAAATCCAAAAAAGTTTTTTAAAAAAATTTGTCGGATTATCTCTAATCCAAAAGTTTTATAGCTTCCATGCATACCGGATTAGTGAAATGTATTTGGATAACTGCTAATCCAAGCTCATAATCCTTTTGGATTGCTCCATGCATACGGCCTCTTTACCGTTCATTGTTCAAAGAGCGGTTGGTTTTCAAAACAAAAAAAATTGAAGGACATGGTGAGCTATGCTCGGACTCTTGAAAACCTATCGGTTTGCCAACAACCAGAGGCTATAACGCTGTTGTTGATGTAACACTGCCCCAAACTTTGATCGGGATCACGGTGTTTCTCTGACCGTGATCCCGAACACGAAAAAAATCTATCCGCTCCATAAACCCCGAAAAACACAGAAATCTATGCGATTTGCAAAAAATTTTCTCGGATTTTCCGAAGAAAACTCCAAATCATTGGGAAAATTGACAGTTGAACTCTGAAATTTTGAAAATCTGTGCGCTCGAAAAAAAGTCTTGCGGGTGCTAAGAAACACCCTGTTAGGGATGAGTCCTCCGGGATAGTTTGGTGAGGATATTTTCAAATCCGGAGAAAATTACTCCGTTGTTACAAGAAAAGACAGGGTCTCCCAAGTTACCGTATTCATCGGCAGTTTTCTTCGCATTTCCAAAAGGTGTACTTCGGCGCGTAGCTGAATACGTATACCAATACTCTAAACCACCATCTGCATATTAAAAGACCCATCCAGGCGACGATTTACAATCAGAGGAAGACCTATTTGTAGAATGAAAAGCTTTTTTCATAGAGCTTATGGCTATGAACCATTTTGAGACCAAGTATTCAGTTATTCATGGAACTTCCTCTCGTTCATGACCTTAAACGCTCGCGAAGGAGGTACCCTACGCGTGGTGCGAATGTGAACAGGATACCCCCGGACCCAAAGGACCTCCAAATCTCTTCCCAACGGAATCACTCACTCAGGGACCCAGGGAACACATCTCTTCTCCTGTTCTCTCATATTTTCTATAACGGAAGAGGGGATGCCAGCTTCCCTGGTGCGCTCTTTCCTTTTGATGGCATGAATTGAACCAAATCCTGGCCCAACTAGATGGCATCGTACAGTGTGCTCTCGTAGTGCCCCATAAAATTGAACAGCATGTTTCCAACCTGTTTAAGTTTGAAGTCAATGCGGTTTTCCACAAATTCTTTCGGATAATTCGTCGGAGGCAGGTTTTCCTGTAACCATAAATTTTACAGCATAAATTCATGTAAATTTCGAAAGAGTTCCAAAAAAACCTTTTTTTTTTTCTTTTTTTTTTTTTTTTTTTTAAAAAAAAAAAAAAAAAATTTTTTCTGAACTTTCTCGCAAAAGTCATACCGTGCTTCCTAAAGCTCTAAACTTCAAAATATTCTCTCCGCGAAGTTCCCTTTGGCAGTTGACCGACCGCTTCGATTTACATAACCTTAGTCTTTGTAGTCATTAGTCCGGGCGTGGCATAATGGTAGTCTGTTCGACTATTAATAATTGTGCGAAGAGTCCCGAGTTCGACTCCCACCCCAGACAGATCCACCCAAACTAAATAGGTAAAGAAATGTTGGTAGTGCTCATGTACGAATCTAACTCTCCCCAGTGCTGCTCTCCACACTAGCAGTGATATAGCCGACAGCCACTGGTTCTACAAGGATAGGTCTCTTCCGCATTTTAGGGGAGCGCGTACACTGCCGCGAGGCGGGAACAAGCGCGAGGAAGATTATTATTATCATTGTTATTATTATTAGTCTTTGTAGTCATACTTCAAGAATGACTACAAAGATCTTATTTGAAGAACCATCAAATTTCTGAACCGAGTATAAATCTTCAACTCTCTTCTTACAAATATCTGTTAATTTTCTTCAAGGAGATCGCAAAGTTCGAACAAATCAAGACTTTAACTACTCCTTCGTGGTCCAAAACCAGAACTTGCCAAAAAAAGGAATTTATCTCAGCCATTAAGACAAACCTGGTAGTCAATGGCCTCAAAAAGCTTGGCTTTCTCCTCGGGCGTCATGGCTTCTTCCAGCTTTTTCGCCAGGTCTCCCGCCTTTCCGGGTGGTTTCTGGCCTGTTTCTCCGCCCGAACCACCCCACCTGAAGCAACTCACCATGATCGTTTTCATGAAACCTCGGTTGTTACCAACCTGTTTGAGTCCCCCATTTTCGGGCTACTGTAAAACCACAATCATGAAAAAATTGAGAGCTCCAAACGAACGCTTTTACGCGACCTTGAATAACTACATAGCAGGCAATTGAATAATTGAAGAACATAGGTGAAAAATGATAAGAGCAAGCAAAAAACGGAAGATGTGATTTGAACAGTCAAAATACAAAGACTGTGTTGAATGCTGCTTGGACCACTTCTTTTCCTATGCAATCATTCTCTTCAGAGGCCGTATGCATGGAAAACAGATTATAACAATCTGGATTATTCCAAGGATTACAAAATCCAAAAAAGTTTAAAAAATTTTTGTCGGATTATCTCTAATCCAAAAGTATTATAGCTTCCATGCATATCGGATTAGTGAAATGTATGTGGATAACTGCTAATCCAAGCTCATAATCCTTTTGGATTGCTCCATGCATACGGCCTCAGAGCAATAGAGTTTTCAAGAGCGGCATCACATACATGATGAAGATACGAAATATTTGCGCCATTCTTGTGTTCTCAATTTTCTGTTCAACTTCACCAGCTAACCTAGTACTTTACTTACTTTCCCAATCGACTTTATCAACTTACCAATTCTTGGCCCATCCCATCCAGCCCTGTTGCTGGTCCTCTACTCTGGTCAGACCCTTTCGATCCACTTCCACCTCGGCTTGCTGCCGTGCAACGTTGACATTGAAGACGTCCAAGCTAGTCTCTGCTTCCTGAACGGGAATTAGGATTACGGTAAGTACGCGTTTCACATCGACTTCAACACATCTTTTCACGTCCAGTTATGAATGTTTTTAACTTCAAAATCTCAAGACTGTGATAAAATTGATTAACGCATCCTGCTGAACTTTTATGGTGTCTGAGTTATCGGTACATATACGAATGTAAACATTCGTTTTACTCCCTTTTACTCTTTCACCCTCTCATATTCCTTCTCTTTGCTTCTTTTTTCTTTCTCAAGTTATTCTTCTCTTCCCTATAGCTCTTGAATCATAGGTAAACTATGTCTTGATTTTTCAATAGGTCGATCGCTAAGTTTTTAAAAAAGCTTCACTTTGCGAAACCGGTTGAAGCTGAGTTATGGATAATGAAACGTTCTATTTATGTAGTTTTATTTCAATTTTAGCTGTGAAAACTTTGATACATTCATTTCGAGTGAGGGAGAGGGTCGGTATGTCGGTCATCCAAGACATGTTTTGTGCCAGTTCGCAGTTTACCTATGCTCTTGAACGATCTTTCTTTCTCTCTTTTCGTCCTCTATCTCCTCTTTCTCTCCCCTATACATGTTTGACACTTCATTCGCAGTGAGATTGCTGTACAAATTCATTCTCTATTGGACTATGATCTTCCGACTCATTCGAATCTTTACCAAGTTTCGCAGATTTGCTGAGAACCGTAATCGAACAATTTCTGATCTTCTTCCTCGCGCTTGTTCCCGCCTCGCGGCAGGGTAAGCGCTCCCCTGAGATGCAGGACAGACCTATCCTGGTAGAACCAGTGGCTGCCTGCTAGATCACTGCTATTGTGATTAGCAGCAGTGGGGAGAGTCAGATTCGTGCATGAGCACTACCAACATTTCTTAACCCCCTTGGTTTGGGTGGATCTGTCCGGGGTGGGAGTCGAACTCGGGACTCTTCGCACAATGGTCTAACACACTAACCATTATGCCACGCCCGGACTACCACGAACCATTTCTGATCAACCGAGTAATTTACCTCGATAATTTTTAGATCTGCCGCCGCGGGTGTTTTCTCTGTCAGCTTTTTTATCCACGCTTGCGAGTATTCCCTCACAAGTTTCCTGCAAACATGCTCCTGCTTTTTTTGTATAATTAAGAAAGAGTTTTTTCGACTTGAAAACTCAATAAAAATTCAACTTAAATGAAATTACTTCTTCAAATTCGTGAGGTTACAGACAATTTCCCTTGTAGACACCTACTCAGTATACATATTACTGTCTCTGAAAAGAGATAGATACAATCCCTTCAGGACTCTTCAGGACAAGAAATTGGAAAATCTTCTCAAACTAGATCTCAAAAAAAACTATAAGTTGGTAAATCTTCTTCAGATAGTGATAACACTGAAATCAGTGATAAAACTGAACAAGTTATCTTTTGTCGATAAAGATACAAATATAAAAATATATATTGCACTAAGCGGTAACTAAAAAGTAAACAGAAAAATTGAAAACATATCTATGTTTGCTTTTTAGCTAATCTTTTTTGTTGAAGTAAATCTAACACATTGAAATTGCACACTTTGAAACAGAGATAACTGTATGCTTTTGAAGAGAATTAAATCAAGGACACTCTTTACAGTATACTATAATGGGGAAATTTCTTGAATTACAGTATACTTTAATGGGGAATTCCTTAAATTACAGTATACTACAATGGGGAATTCCTTGAATTCCCAACCTGTGTTTTCGTATTCTTTCCCAATCCCAGTTCTCCCTTCGCCGTCGCACTTTCTCCATCAGTATGGACTTGTACGCGAAGAGCCACCTAGACAGTTGTTTATTTATATATTCATTCATTCATTCAATCAAAGCTCTTTAATTATTCATTCATATGTCTACTCATTTATAGCTTACTTTTACAGTTTTCGTTTAAGTTTTCTCTCTTTTCCTGTTTTTGTCTGTCGTTCTCTTTCTTTCTCTTTCTCTTACTCTCTCTTTAAATTTCCTTATGTTTAATTCTTTCTCTCACGAGCAAAATTTTTTCGGAAACAGACGTTTTCGATTGCTGGAAAAAAATTAATTGGTTTTGATAAGAGGTGTAACTAAAACTCACCATGCTTTATAGTGTCCCTTGTAAAACTCACCATGCTTTATAGTGTCCTTTGTATTCCAGCAGATTCGGGCGATACTTGAGGTAATGAGCGGCAAGCCCGAAACGCTCCTGCACGCAGAATCAGTAGATCGATAATAAATAAATCGATAATAGTTCGATATACATATAGGATACTACCAAGATCGGCCTGATATTCCTCATATCTCAACTTTTGTGTTTCTGCAACTGCCCTAAGCGGTTCATACAAACTTGATAATCTAAAGTCATTTTTATTTCGAGTATTAGTTGAATAATTGAAGTTTCCACGTAAAAATCGCTTCAAACTTACAAACTAGTAAACGAAAACGACAAACCTGAGCCTCCAGGAAGAGCAGAAGATCCTGATACTGAAGCTTATTTATTGCCAAAGTGAGCGCATTCATGTCGATGCCCAAGTCTATCTGCAAAAAAAGCTAGTCTTGATTGGAAGAAAGACTCTGGCTAGGAAACTCCATAGGTCACTTACAAAGGAGGGGTAGGAAACTCCATAGGTCACTTACAAAAGAGGGGTAGGAAACTCCATAGGTCACTTACAAAGGAGGGGTAGGAAACTCCATAGGTCACTTACAAAGGAGGGGTAGGAAACTCCATAGGTCACTTACAAAGGAGGGGTAGGAAACTCCATAGGTCACTTACAAAGGAGGGGTAGGAAACTCCATAGGTCACTTACAAAGGAGGGGTAGGAAACTCCATAGGTCACTTACAAAGGAGGGGTAGGAAACTCCATAGGTCACTTACAAAGGAGGGGTAGGAAACTCCATAGGTCACTTACAAAGGAGGGGTAGGAAACTCCATAGGTCACTTACAAAGGAGGGGTAGGAAACTCCATAGGTCACTTACAAAGGAGGGGTAGGAAACTCCATAGGTCACTTACAAAGGAGGGGTTAGATCTGAGTGGTCAAAAGGATCTTTCAACACAATACGCTAGTTGGAAAATGAACGCTAAGAAGGATGGCAAGAGAAGTAGAGGAGAAAAGAGAGAGAACGGGAAGAAAGTAGATGCTCTTCGACATGGACATGTGAACTACAACATAGCTTTTCCGGTTACTATTCCTTCTGCCTGCACCGTAACGAGAATTCAACAATAAAAAACAATAAAAAACTTCAAGCAAGGACGATCTAGCAGAATGAGAAGCGTGCTAGAGTTGGAGTATAGAGAAAAGAGGAAGACTGAATGAACTTTAGGATTTCGAATTCGTATACACTCGTTCTCTATTCATTATTATAGCCGACTATTGTGAGACGGTTCTATCCAGGCGTTTTTAGTGTGCAAGAAAAAAGTACAGTTGCCCGCCAAAAGCGGAAAAAATTTTTCACATAAGGGTCCCTCCCAGGAGTTAAATGGTTACCGGACAAGCTATGTTGGCGCATACGTGTTCGCGCCGAGAATGATCTACTTTCTCTTCTCCTTCCGTTCTGTTTCACTTTTTCTCTACTTCTCTTTTCACTCTTTTTGTCTTTCCCTTTTCTTTTTTCCACTCGCTCGGCGCGTACAAACATGCCTTAGACCAGCCTCATTTAACGCCTGGTCCCTCTTCCCTTATGATTAAAAATAGACAGAAGCTAGCGAAAAGTTTTTTTATTGTTTGACATAAGGGTCCCCCCTTATGATTTGGAAAAACAGAGGCCCGCCGACAAAAGGTCTGACATGACTATTTAACCCCTGGTTCTATCCCATTCCGGACAGATCGACCCAGACCTAGGGGTTCAATAATTATTGATAGTGCTCTTGCGAGAATCTGACTCTCCCACTGTTGCTACACACACTAGCGTAAACCAGCACGCAGCCACTGGTTATACTCCCCGCATCTCAGGAAAGCGCGTACCCTGCCGCGATGCAAAAATAAGCACGAGCCATGTCATAGGAAGATACTATCCAAATACCTTTGGTATTTTCCAGCCACTCCCATCCGTCTCTGGCTTCTGATTCAAAGAGAGCTGTGCGTGCATTTGGATCGGTTCGAGGACTGCAAAAACAGAACATTACCAGGGGTTAAATGAAGCCGCTCAATTTGGGTTTGCATGTATCCGCCGCTTAAAGTTTGGAGGAAAAAAGAAGAGGGGATGAAGGAAAAGGGTACGAAAAGAGAGGGAGTTTTTTGTCAATAGTGTGTACATGTATCCGCCGACGGGACCGATCCGGTCACTATTTAACCCCTGAACATTACTCACATTCTATTCGAAATTATATCTCAAAAAAGGTCACAATTGGTGAAAATTTTGAGAAAATCACCGCTCTTCGAGCGGGAGGGAAAGCCTGGAATAATGAGAAGAAAAGTAGAGGTAAAGTCAGAGAAAAGTTTCCCATTTTTATAGACTTCCACGCTCTAACAAAGGTTTTTTTTTTGCTTCTTTTATTTTTGACAATGCTGGTGACCTATATCAGAATACTCTTTTTTGCGCCGGATTATGAACATCAAACTCAAACTTTCAAAATTGCTTTCAATTCTTTCAATTCAAAATTGCTTTCAATTCAAAATTGCTTTCAAAGCCCTCTCCAAACCGTCTCTCATGTGTGTAATGTTTTATTTATACTTGAACTCTTTGTTATGCAGTCGAATCCTGTTTCTGTGAGCTATCTCTCTCTCTCTCTCTCTCTCTCTCTCTCTCTCTCTCTCTCTCTCTCTCTCTAACACACACTCCCTAGTTCTCTCAAAGAGAGATTCTCTCAGAGGACAGAGAGGAAGAGAGAGATTCTCTCTCAATCTACCTCTTTTTGTCCTTTTCTTTCTCCCTCTCTCTCTCTAGTTCTCTACCCATCTGTTTATCTTTCTTTGACTATCTCTCTCTCTCTCTCTACCTCTTTCTAACCTTCTCTCTCTATCTCTCTTTCTCTCTCATTCTCTCCCTACTCACTGTATTTCGTTCCAGAAGTCTTCCTCTCGGCGACCGCAATCCGCTCTCTCATGACCCTTTTGATCTGCGCAGGGTCACTCATGTCCGAAATGAGGCTCTTCTGATCCGAGTCCCAATACATGGCCAGGCTGTCGAGGTTCACGAGTTTGTGGACGATCTTGACCATCTCCTTGTGGATGGTGGGCTGCCAGTTTGCATCCGTAGTCTTGAAAAACAGATCAATAAAACACCGATAAGTTATCGATAATCAGTCAATAATCAATTGATAATCATAATTGTTTTAGGGCGTATGCTATTGAAAGATATAATACATATTATTATTTCTTCCTTTCCGCGAATCTTTACGAAATCTTGCTTCTTTACTGACCTACCGATATTCTATCCATAAGAATCAATCGATATTTCAAATATGTTGTAGAGCGAATCGATATCAAAATATATAGTCCGCATTACTATCTTTTGTTCCTCCCCACAAGTTTTTTCTCTGTACATATTTTACTACTTCATCGACTAACCGATATTCTATAGTATTACTATCCTCATTTTCCTTCTCCGCGAATATTCCATATAAACTGTCTAACACAAATTTCGAACCACTTTGTCTCACAAAGCCGCCTCTGATACTAAACTACTCCAGAATGTTCAGTAGCCTTCAATTACAGTAACCTGGAGCTCGAGCTTCGACAGGGTGATTCCTGCAGCGAAAGGCCGGACCCTATTCGTGTACTTGTCCTCGTACCGTACATGAACGTTGTGGATGGCAACCTGCACGTAAGAATATGATTCTTTAGCGTACAGTACATAGTCAAATTTCTTTAATTCGACTAAGGAAGACTGAAGAGAAGTCCTTTCAAAGCACTAAGGAAGAATGACGAGAAGTCCTTTCAAAGCACTAAGGAAGACTGACGAGAAGTCCTTTCAAAGCACTAAGGAAGACTGACGAGAAGTCCTTTCAAAGCACTAAGGAAGACTGACGAGAAGTCCTTTCAAAGCACTAAGGAAGACTGACGAGAAGTCCTTTCAAAGCACTAAGGAAGACTGACGAGAAGTCCTTTCAAAGCACTAAGGAAGACTGACGAGAAGTCCTTTCAAAGCACTAAGGAAGACTGACGAGAAGTCCTTTCAAAGCACTAAGGAAGACTGACGAGAAGTCCTTTCAAAGCACTAAGGAAGACTGACGAGAAGTCCTTTCAAAGCACTAAGGAAGACTGACGAGAAGTCCTTTCAAAGCACTAAGGAAGACTGACGAGAAGTCCTTTCAAAGCACTAAGGAAGACTGACGAGAAGTCCTTTCAAAGCACTAAGGAAGACTGACGAGAAGTCCTTTCAAAGCACTAAGGAAGACTGACGAGAAGTCCTTTCAAAGCACTAAGGAAGACTGACGAGAAGTCCTTTCAAAGCACTAAGGAAGACTGACGAGAAGTCCTTTCAAAGCACTAAGGAAGACTGACGAGAAGTCCTTTCAAAGCACTAAGGAAGACTGACGAGAAGTCCTTTCAAAGCACTAAGGAAGACTGACGAGAAGTACTTTCAAAGCACCACATGGCCAGATAAGCGACTAAGGAAGACTGACGAGAAGTCCTTTCAAAGCACCACATGGCCATATACGAAAAAGCAAAAAAACTGCTTTTTCAGCGGAGAAAGAGGAGGAATTGAATAAGGATGAGATTGCGTGATATAAGAAGATCTTTTTTTTAGATCACTTCAAAAATCGCTTCAAATAGGGCACCTGCAGGTTCTTTATGACCTGTGCCACCATCTTCTCGGCGAAAGAATCCGCTTGCGCATCCGGCGGCTTTCTTCTGCAACCAAATGAGATCTTCAGGGCCCCTTGGCTACTCTCGTGCCCTCAACTAGGGTCCTTTACCGCCCTAAGCTCATCATTGAAGCCCTTGACTTCTCTCTATCCTTTATATAGGGCCTTGAATACTCTCAAGCTTTGAATAAGGTCTCTTGACCATTCTGGAGCTGTAAATGAGCGCCCTTGGCTCTCGATCCCTCAATTGGAAGCACAGTTCAACACAGGTCGAGTGAAATTTTTATTGAAAAGAAAAAAAGATCGCTTATCGAGCGAAGGAGCCTGTAATGATGAGAAGGAAACCTAAGGTAAAGAGCGGAGAAGGGCGCGTTAGTCATCATCAGGGTGTTTCTTAGCTCCGCTTGTCATCATGAGGGTGTTTCTTAGCTCCGCTAGTCATCATGAGGGTGTTTCTTAGCTCCGCTAGTCATCATCAGGGTGTTTCTTAGCTCCACTAGTCATCATCAGGGTGTTTCTTAGCTCCGCTAGTCATCATCAGGGTGTTTCTTAGCTCCGCTAGTCATCATCAGGGTGTTTCTTAGCTCCGCTAGTCATCATCAGGGTGTTTCTTAGCTCCGCTAGTCATCATCAGGGTGTTTCTTAGCTCCGCTAGTCATCATCAGGGTGTTTCTTAGCTCCGCTAGTCATCATCAGGGTGTTTCTTAGCTCCGCTAGTCATCATCAGGGTGTTTTTAGCTCCGCTAGTCATCATCAGGGTGTTTTTTAGCTCCGCTAGTCATCATCAGGGTGTTTCTTAGCTCCGCTGGTCATCATCAGGGTGTTTCTTAGCTCCGCTAGTCATCATCAGGGTGTTTCTTAGCTCCGCTAGTCATCATCAGGGTGTTTCTTAGCTCCGCTAGTCATCATCAGGGTGTTTCTTAGCTCCGCTAGTCATCATCAGGGTGTTTCTTAGCTCCGCTAGTCATCATCAGGGTGTTTCTTAGCTCCGCTAGTCATCATCAGGGTGTTTCTTAGCTCCGCTAGTCATCATCAGGGTGTTTCTTAGCTCCGCTAATCATCAGGGTGTTTCTTAGCTCCGCTAGTCTTCATCAGGGTGTTTCTTAGCTCCGCTAGTCATCATCAGGGTGTTTCTTAGCTCCGCTAGTCATCATCAGGGTGTTTCTTAGCTCCGCTAGTCATCATCAGGGTGTTTCTTAGCTCCGCTAGTCATCATCAGGGTGTTTCTTAGCTCCGCTAGTCATCATCAGGGTGTTTCTTAGCTCCGCTAGTCATCATCAGGGTGTTTCTTAGCTCCGCTAGTCATCATCAGGGTGTTTCTTAGCTCCGCTAGTCATCATCAGGGTGTTTCTTAGCTCCGCTAGTCATCATCAGGGTGTTTCTTAGCTCCGTTAGTCATCATCAGGGTGTTTCTTAGCTCCGCTAGTCATCATCAGGGTGTTTCTTAGCTCCGCTAGTCATCATCAGGGTGTTTCTTAGCTCCGCTAGTCATCATCAGGGTGTTTTTTAGCTCCGCTAGTCATCATCAGGGTGTTTCTTAGCTCCGCTAGTCATCATCTCAGGGTGTTTTTTTTAGCTCCCACAGAAATTTTTTCGAGCGCATAGATTTTCAAAATTTCATAGTTCAACATTCAATTTGTCCAATGATTCAAACTTTACCTACAAAAAAAAACCGAAAAATTTCCAAGCGCATAGATTTAATTGTTTTTCGGGGGTTTTGGAGAGCGCATAGATTAATTTTTACCCGCAGTGCGGGTCCAGGGTTTTTTAGTGTGAAAGAATAAGGGACAGACGAATTT
Organism: Allodiplogaster pararmata; assembly: GCA_964056735.1. Classification (NCBI taxonomy): domain Eukaryota; kingdom Metazoa; phylum Nematoda; class Chromadorea; order Rhabditida; family Diplogasteridae; genus Allodiplogaster; species Allodiplogaster pararmata. Next base: position 28,737,615 of record OZ057407.1, read on the forward strand.
TTTTTTCACATGAGGCCCCCCCCCCTTAGGGGTGAAATTTTTTTTTCTTTTTTTCACATAAGGGTCCCCCTTACTTTTTTTTCACATAAGGGTCCCCCCCCCTAAAAAATTGGAACACAGAGGCCCGCCGACAGAAGATCTGTCATGACTAAATAACCCCTTGCGGGTCAGAGAAACATCTTGATCATCATTCTAAACTTCATCGCTCAAAAAACGGTCATTTTCCAAATTTCTCAGAAGGGCTGGTGACCTATGATTGGGGCCCTTCACCGCCCTATGATTAGGGCCCTTCATCGCCCTATGATTGGAGCCCTTCACCGTTTTATGATTGGGGCCCTTCACTGCCCTAAGATTTGGGCCCTTCACCGCCCTATGATTGGGGCCCTTCACTGCACTAGTTCCCTATACTTACCCGAAACCGGGGTTCTCGCTCACTTACCGATTTTTTCTGGCCTCTTCCAACCTTGCGAGCGTCTTTTGCTTGATATCTTCCAGGTTCTTGTTAGCCTAGAATGAATAAAGGTTAAAAACTAAGGTTTAAAAGTGAAAAATGCTTCCGTGCCAACTTCAAAAGCAATAGTGCCTATTTACGATTAAATATGATAAAACTACCGCACGGCAAAAAAGCCGGTACACTGAGCGGGTTCGAACCCAACCTTGCTTTACCTAACCGCAGCAAGTGGGTTTTTTTCACCAAAACTCTCACCTTCTGTTCATTGTAGACCACGCCCTTGTTAGGGACAACTATCAACTGCACGCCGTCAATAGTCGCAATGACCGGCTCGGAGTAGATGTTCTTCCAGGGAATCTTCAGTACCAGAGACTGGATGTGTCCAAACTTTAGCTTCACCGGTAGGTCCAATTCATCCAACGCCGTCTCTTTTATGTCCAAATTGTCCAGTTTGACGTCACCTTAAAACAGAAACCTAATATTTTTCATCATTATATATTGTCCGGGTGTGATAACATCGTAATTATGTTGGCCCAGGGTGTTTCGAAAACCCGCACTGCGGGTGAAATTTATGGGCGAAACTATGCAAAAAGTTCGTGGTAAGAATTATCAGTTAGTATGCGCTCTAAATTTTTCACGCAAACTTTGGGTTTCTGTTGTGAGATCCCTCGTACTCGGATTGTTGGTTTCTTGATTTCTCTGTAGGTTCTAATGGTTTTTTATCAAGTCTAATCAAAAATCAAGAAAAATTCAAATAGTTTCTGTCATTTCATCCCAATGAGTCTCTTTGACCTACATGCTTGTTTAACAGGAGATGAGAAACTTCCTGGATATGACCTATGTACCATGATTCGTTCAATTTTTTACCTGCAACGACTATTATCAGACCTCACTCATATGAAGGCTGCTTCTTACCAGCAAAGAATCGTAGTTCAAAAAGACTAATTATGAGGAAATGCAGGTAGTGCAGAGAAAAAAATCTAAAAATTTCATAATTCGAACAGAAAACACGTATCCCTAGTTATTCGAGGAGTGCTTAAAATTTCATCCGCAGTGTGTGTTGTAGAAACGCTCTGCTCTCCTGTATCGGCTATTTCTCTAACACAGTCTCCCCTGCCTTCTACAATACTCCAGAAAATTCACGTTATAGTGCGTCTGACTTCTAGTGCGTCCGGCACAGTAGCCCAGCTAACCTCCCCATATGCCGATGTTGAGCTGGGACGAGTCGAGATTGTCGACAAAGTCACCCAAGAATCGGTTGAGAAGATCTGCTACTAGTGATTCGAAGACCATCTTTTAACCGACTGGAATAATGGACTCATGAAAGACAAAACTAACCATATAAACATGTATTAGAACGCATCGAGTTCCAATCGGTCTTACGCAAAAAAAAACATTGTGAAAATTACCCCAAGAATGGGTTCCAGTTAACAGGTTTTCTGATATCCCGAAGAAATAAATACGGAAATGGTAAAAACTAGTATTTCAACAGATTGAATGCTTGAAATCTTGAAGCGAAATGAATTTCTCCACAAAAATTGAGAACAAAATTAAAAGCATTGGGAGGACTCGCATTATAACACACTTGCGACCGAAAAAGTGACCCTCGAGAACGATTCCAAAAAAAAGCTCGCAATAGGAAACGGAATATCGGAACTTCTTCACTTTAGTCACCCCCCCCTACCAGAGTTTCAATTGGGTCAGATGAAAGTGGCATTTTTGATACGGTCTCGTTAGCCTAAGCCGTACGGCTGTGTTAGTGTAACCTTTACCTAAGCCTAAGCGTTTTTTTTTTTGTTTTTTGTAAAATAATTTCTTTAATGTAAAAGTTTTTTTTTTATGTAAAAATTATTTTTCTGTAAATGTAATTAAGTCAGAATTATTACCCATGGAACCTCTGGGAGGGGGAGGGGTGACTAAAGTGAAGCTCGTTTGCCTAAGCCGTACGGCCTCGTTAGCGTAAACTTTTTCCTAAGCCTAAGCGTTTTTTAATGTAAAAATAATCTTTTAAAAAGTTATTTTCAAACCCCCCCCCCAAGTAAAGCGCTTCCCCCATGTAAGGCGCAACCCCCAAGTAAAAAAGAACCGATTTCCGAACCATTTTAAACTTGCACACGACATAAATATAAAATACAACTGTCATTTAAGCATGAAACGTAGTTTGGGAGAAAAAAAAGGAAAGGTTAACGGCAATATGTGAAGGCAACATAGGAGATATAAATTGTTACACTCGCTCACTTCTCATTCTTCTGGGCTTTCTAAATAAATGGTTGTTTTTTTCAAAGCTTATTTCAACAATTTCAGGTCATCTGAGTTCCGCCCCTTTAATAATCTTTTTTTGGTATATGAGAAGAGCTTGAATTCATCATGCTATCTATACGGAATAGAGGTGAAATTTATTGAATTGAAAAATTAATGTTTCATACGCTTCATGCTTTCCATACATACATAGTCTACTTCAGTCGAAAATTAGGCGTGACACCGTATTTCTCCCACACTAAAATATCATTTGGTTGAAAAACAACTTTGTTTCGCTTGTCTTCCTCTTCTCACTCCGCTGAATCATCGCAAAGGTTTCATGCTTTTCGCAGATTCAGACTTTTTCTTGCAAGATGATTTATTTCATGTCTTCATGTCTTATGTTGTTTTCTTTGCACTGGAAGTATTTTATCCTCCTGAATAATTCATCAACAAATCACTTTCTCCTTCTTTTCTCTTTTTTCTTCTCTTTCTCCTCTGCTTCATTCTCCATCACTCTGTCTCTCTCCATCTCTCTCTCTCTCTCTCGTTCTGTCGCATGTTTCAATCGTTTTCCTTATCAATTCTGTTCATTCCGAAACCCTTTTATAGTATTATTTTTCACGTTTCGTTCTCTAATACTATCTCTTCTCAGAAATCGGCTGCCTTTTTCGGTGGATCCATGACACTTTGTTACAGGGGCTTTTGTTTTTAGTGTGTTTTAACTACTGTGTTTTTTTAAACAAATTTAGTCATTTAATCGACAGTCAAGAAAGTGAGAATTTTTTCATGCGGTATCTTTCTTAAGCCGTACGGCCTCGTCAGCATACATTTTTACTGAGCCTAAGCGAAAAAATCTGTGAAGGGTGTGTTACAAAGTGTCTTGTAACAAACTGTCGCGATACCTTTTTTCGGTAATTACCAAAGGGAGGACGAAGGAAGAAGTCGAAAGGCCGAGAGGCCGTTTATTTGTTTCCAAACAAGCAACACACTAATAAGAAACTTCTACTGTTTAACACTACGGACTACACTTTCAGTGTTAAGTGTTAATGAAAGTTACTGCGTTATAAGTGTCTTGTTTGTTTGGTACAAATAACCAACGGCCTGCCGGCCTTTCGACTTCTTCTTTCGTCCTCCCTTTGGCATTTGCCGCTTTTTTCTCACAACTTCTCTGCTTGATTTTTTTTCTCCACTTTTTCATCTCTAATTATTTCTCTTTGTCTCTCTCGCTTTCTTTCTCCTTATTTCACTCATCTCTCTCGATCTCTCTTTTTTCTCTTTCGCTCCCTCTTCCTCTCTCACATTTTCTCTGTCTGCGCGCTCTCTCGCTTACTTTCTCCGTCGATCCCTCATCTCTATCGCTCTCTCTTCCATCTCTATCTCTCTGTCTCTCTCTCCCTTCGTCATCCTCTCTCACGTTTTCTCTGTCCTTGCCCTCTCCTCATCTCTGACTCATGTTTTCATTCTTCTTTTATCCTCTCACACTTTCATCGTGTGAGAACCCATTTAGCGATTGCCGTTATTGATGCATACTTTATAACAATTGGTGCATTTATGAGCCAGGAGACTCGTGTAATGTATAGTGGCCCGAGCCGGGTGAACTTCACAATGTAACTCATAAATAAAAGTTCGAATACACCGGTATCAATTATCGACCTAATCACAAGAACCTATTTCAAAGGGCACCATTGTGGGGTTTGAACAATTCCCATTAGATGGTCAGGCAGCGTTTTAATAGGGTTCAATTAGCTATACCAAATAATCAGGTAAGAGAGGAGATAACCATAGGTGGCGTATCGAAAAAAGGCACTTTTTCCGTTCACCGGACACCCGCGTTGCGGTCGCGTCGCGGCCTCCTTCGCGTCGCTCAAACCGGATTGAACCGTGGAATTAAAATTATTTTTACATTAAAAAAACGCTTAGGCTTAGGAAAAGTTTACGCTAACGAGGCCGAACGGCTTAGCTAACGAGGCCGAACGGCTTAGCTAACGAGGCCGAGGGTCGCGACGCAAAAGTCCGATGAACCGAAAAAGTACCTCGAAAAAGAGAGACGGAGATTGATCGAAAGAAAAGTTTTGATTTAAAGGTTTGTCTTAAAAAAGGAAACATATACCCTGCGGAGTTCGAAACAAAAGTTTGTGACCAAACGGACTTGGCTCTCTAACCTTTATTACAGAACGCCGCAATCAAAGATATGTGTGCTTTTTTCGAATCAACTAAGCGAATGCTGAGAAGAGTCTAGAACAAAACACGCTGAATCATTCCACATCAGTTAGCCCATTTTCACGCCCAATATCTCTGAAAAGTCGATAGTCGAAACAAGCCACTGGAAAAGAGCCACCAGAATTGTAATGAAATCCGAACGGAGCAATTTTGATGCGATTCCGACAGTGCAAAATGGCTTTGAAAAATAGACGTGTTTGATTGGATAGCAGTAAGGATAGATGGACGTTAAAGGTAATACAGATAGAGAGAGACAGAAAAGTCTTAAAAGAGAGGAATTGAAGTAGAAATTTGCAGAAACAAGGACAGAGATAGGAATAGAGAGAAAAAATAGTGTACGTAGAAGATAAAGGAAAAGAATCAAACTATAAAGTAAACAATTACTCAACAGTAGCCCGCCCAAAAGAACACCAGAGACAGCGAACTCAACGTCTGCTTCAGCAGAACAGCATAAAAAAGAGACAGAGAGAAATAAGAAGAGATAGAGAGGTTTATTTGAACATTATTTTGTCAAGAGCCTCCAGCGAAGACAAGAAGTTTTCATAGTAAGATCAAAAGAATATACAAAGAAAGGAACCGAAAGAATATGAAGGCCACGAATTACAGAACAAATATACTAGCAGGGGTTTTTTAGTTGGTCCGAAAATCCAACATACGCCCGCCGAAAGCGGAAATTTTTGTATACAGATACTTGCCTTACATCTGGAATTTTCTTGCAAGTTTCAATTTTATGAGATAGAAAGTTTTTTTTAATTCACAACAAAGGTCCCCCCCTTTATGAGTTAAAAAACAGATGTCCGCCGAAGGTCTAAAACGGACGCCCGCCGACAGGCGACTGGACAAGACTAAATAACCCCTGTATACTAGAAGGAAACCAGCGAAAGAAGCTGGAATACAACTTCAGCCTTTGGTCTTCCAGAACATGATGGCTCGAGGCATGTAATGAAAAATCAATAGCAATAAAACGAAATACATCGCGTTCTGTTGGCCTCCGGTCTGTGCTGAAACCCTATTTCAGGTCTATACATGGAAGTTCTTAGAAAATAATTAGAATTTAAACGACTCATCCCCATTGAATCACCTGCATTGTTGAAAGTTTTTTGAAAACCTCTTCATGAGCAGAGAAGTCTAAAGATCATGAGAAGCTCGCTTTTCAAAGCCCTTTACCTCTAGCTCACTTTTCATCAATCCAGACTTTCCCGCTCGAAAGCGGTCGTTTGAAAGAATTTTTGTTTCAATATTCGAACTTTGTTCAGCTATCATGAAAACGACTCGAATCTTGGTTCTTTCATTCCAATAAGGAACAGACTAATCCCTCATCTTTTTTTGTGGATAATATTACTTATACTCAAGATTAAGGTACCCGGTCACTTTTAGGTACATAATTGTGAACTGAAACCACGCTCAATTATCGAAGATTAAGCAATTAAGCGTAACAAAGCTGTCAAATTGGGTGGTCAAATTCAACCATCTCCTTCTCTTACCGGAAATGCAAGCAAGTTACCACGTATATTCATAATACTCATTCTTGATCCGTGCGATAATGACAAATAAAGAAGACCTCTAAGGCTTCATTCTCTCAAGTCACACATGCTCATCGAATGAGTCTCGAATGGAGCATTGCTTCACATTTCACAAAGAAGACAGAGGAGTTATGGGAGATCAGGATGGATCAGCTCGGATGTTTTTTGCAAGCCAATGGATGAATGAGCCCACAGTTTTTCTCTGCATGACCAAGTGTCGCCTTGCGTGTTCAACGGCAGCAGCGAAATGCACCGGAACCGGTAACACGACCATTCGTACAGCGACAACTAGCACCCAAGATACGCCACCAACATATTACCATGTAAATTTTCTCGGAAACCAAATTTAAGGAGCGATTTGTCGCGATGCGAAATTTCGTGGTTAGAAATGTCTTTAAACAACTGAAACATGCAAGTTTGTAAAATAAACGCTCAAACACATAAGAAGAATAAGACTCAACAACACGACCGCTTAACAACCTCTTAAAGAGGGAAAATGAACTTCGGGTCTACCGAAGTGGTTCTCCGAAACCAAACGACCAAACCATAGCTAGCCATAGGCGACATGAAATTGCCAACAAAAAAAGAAGAAATACGACCGCCTTTGAGCAAAGTAGATCTATGATGATGCGTTTTTTTTTTTTTTTGAAAGCTAGCGTAGCTTGTTTTGTGAACATTAACACACTGTGGAGATTTTTCTGAAAACTATCTTCATTTAAAAAAGCATTTTCGATTAAAATACAGTTTTACATTAATAAAATAAAGGCTTAGTTGACCAGTTTTTCTCAAGAACAAAAAACAGAGTTTCACGTGCATACCGATTTTGAAAATTTTTGAGAAAAATCCTTTTCAAAAAATTATAAGTTCATGTGGCCTCATACTTGCCCTCAACTTCTCCAAATTCTCTTGTGGGCACTAAAAGGCCGGGCTTCTAGTAGGACTCGTAACAAGAAAAAAAATGAACAATGAAGCAGGAACATGGAACGCTAATTTTTTTCATCTTTGAGTTCATTGTTGAAGATTTTTGAGAGGGAAAAATCTATTCAAGTCGAAATTTTTTAATTACATGTCTTTCAAGAGAGAAAACCGGCGCCTCATTTGAATCGTGAAGGTCTCAGAAAGTATTTATCACATAAACAATTCATGAAGACGACTGACAAGATGGTTCAAAAAGATGTAGAAATGTGAAAAGATAACATAGAGAAAGAAAAACAGAGAGAGAGAGAGAAAGAGAAAAAATCTTGAGAGAAGTGAAACGAGACAAAGAGACAAAAAGAGAGTAAAAAAGCGCGTGGAAAAAGAAAAAGAAACGGGAATAACAAGGAGAAGCAGTGAGAAAAGAAGCAGAAAACGTGAAGAAAAAAGAGAAATGAAATTAGAAGATAGCGAAGTTAGGGAAAAGAGAGAGAGAAAAAAAGTAGAGAAAAGAGAAAATATAGTAAGAGTAAGAATGTCAGTTATAGAAAGACGATGAGTTCGCTTTATTTTCGAATCGCGTATGAATCATGGCCTGGGCGGTTCATTTTTTGGTTTTCCCTACAACTTTCGAAAAAAAACTTTTTCGAAAACTCGAAAAACGAATTAATCGAGAAACAAACTTTTTTCGAAAATTCGAAAAACAAAACATTCGAAAAAAACTTTTTTCGAAAATTCGAAAAACCAAAATGTCGAAAAATTTTTTTTCAAATATTCGAGAAAAAAACCGAATAAAGTTTTACCATAGTTTCGAAAAAAATTCCGAGAGCAAACCAAAAAAACCGAAAAAGGGCCAAAAATAGAGTTTTTGAGGAGGTTTTGGTGTTGCCTGCCTGGCAAATTTTTCAGTGCTTTTTACAGACAGAGTTTCAGCGCTTGCGTGCTAATAATTAATTGACCCGATCGAACTGAATTGCGGTATTCTCGGAAAATGAGAAGAAAGTTTCATTCAAATAAAGCAATTTTTAAATACATACATATATATATATATATATATATATATATATACATTTTTAAAAAATTCGAAAAATTTTTTTGGTTTTTAAAATTGAACAAAAAGTTCGATTTTTTTTGTTTTTTTTCCGCCCACCCCTGATCATGTCAAATTTAGGGTCGCTTACTTTCTCAAAACATCTTTCTGTAGACCTTTCCTGCCAAAATAACTTTCACCTCTCCTTCTCTCATCTACTAGAACTTTTCTCTTTCTCTCTCCCTTATCCCTTCAATTACAGAAAATGCGAAAAATCCCAATTAAACTCGCTCAGGCCCAGGTAATGAAAACTTCGCCCTCAAAAAACTGCTGTCAAATGTTTAACTAAAACAGCGGTAGTTTTCCCTACAATTTTACTTTTTTCATTTTTCTAGGAAATTTTACCATCAAAATCGTCCCCAACCATGAACTCGGCAACGAAATACCTTTTTATCACACATGCATACTCTAGATTAGCTTAAAATAGTAGAATATACGTTGAAGAAACGTGAAATCCTCGTCTCAAATCAGAGGGTTCGCTAGAATTTGGGGACAATAACGTTTATTTATGAGCTCACTCAGAAACAAAGATCCAATAACACAGAGTCTGGAGAAGACTAATCAAAGCATGCAAAGAGTAGAGATGGAAAGAGAGAGAAAGGAAGAAAGAGATGAAAAGATAAAGAGAAAGTGATAAAACACAGAGAAAGATAATAAAAAAAGAGAGAAAGCGATAAAGACTGAGAGAGGAAGAGATAAAAAAAAAGCAGAAACAGAGCAACAAACAACCGGAAGGACTGCTCATCATATACTCTCTTCACTGATGTCTTTCTCTTTCCCTCTTTCTCTTTTTTTTCTCTGGCTTTCTACCTCTCTCAATCATCATCTCTCTTTCTTTCTCTCTCCCTTCCTATCCCTCTTTGCCCTTCAACTGTTTTTTTATATTCTATTTGCCTTATCCATTTTTTCCACTTCATCTTTCTCGGGCTCGTCTAGATGCTTGAAAAGATATGTTTGAAAGCGATGGTGGTTGTATTCTAGTCCTTTATCAATTATTTAGACATGTTTTCTCCTGTTTCACTATTCTAGAAAGTGCTAGATTTCCTTAGTAGGTTCTTCACAACACCTCCCTCAATTGGGAGCTCACATGCAATTTGGGAAAAGCTTGATAAAAAAGGGTCTAGAAATAGAATTCATTTACTAAACACAACTTCTCTCTCATTCATTCGTAATTTGACGGTTTTTGTTTCTTTATTGTTAAACTATTTTTCAAGGAGCTTCGGGCACCAATCAATCTGGTTACCTTCCATTTTCCTCCTGTAGGAAAAAACCTTCTTGTTTGGTTAGCTTTTCTGCAGCTCTCTGAACTGTTTTACTGATAGTAACCATTTTTTTATTATGCATTTACATTTAGCCTATTCTTTTTTCCGAAGTATGTTGTTTTTTTTAGCCGGAGTCCTCAGATTTCATTGTCGGAGGATTTATATCAATTCGAAAATATTTTCTTCAACTGC
>OZ057407.1:28747708-28774832 GCA_964056735.1 Allodiplogaster pararmata
ACTACCATTCATTATGTCACACCCGGACCACTATAAACAACTTTCACATAGGTACCTTAATTTCATAACTGTTCAAATATAATTACTTCTATCCTCACTTTAACTGAAAATTCCCCTTCCCCTTTCCAATCAAGGCACTACACCCTCATTTTTCTAACCCAACACCACGTGTCCGCTTTTTTACCAAGATTCTCCCACCCCAATAGTCATAATTCGACATTAGTACCTTTCCGCTCTCAAAAAAGGCCAAAGGTGTAGCTTTTTTCCATTCTAACCCTGTACATTCTTATTTTTCCCTTTCCCCAGGCTCTCTATCTACTTGTTCACCTTCTTCTCTCCCTTACGAATCTTCTTCTCTCCTTCCTGGCTGGGCCGCTTCGGAGGCAGTGCATCCGGCTTCTAGAAAATAGTTTGTTTTTTTTAATCTAGGTTTTATTAAGCTAATTAGACCACACCACTGTTAAAATTTTAGTGTAAAAAACTACTTTTATTACAGCGGGAATTTGGATTAATAAGAAACTCTTCATTATTTTTTTTCTCCTTTATTTTTAGCTCGCTTCTTATTCATAGGTAAAATTTGTCTTGATTTTTCAACAGATCGATCGATAGAGCAGGTCACTTTCAATTTTTCGAAACCGCTCGAGGCCAGGAGTTTTTTAGTGTCCAAGACAAAAGGTACAGACGCCCGACGAGAGTGGGAAAGAAATTTTACACATTAGGTTCCCCCCATATGAAAAAAGAAGCCCGCGAAAACTTTTTTGTTGTTTGTTTTACATAGGGGTCCCCTTCATGATTTAAAAAAAAACAGATGCCAGCTGGCAAAAGGTCTGACATGACTATTTAACCCCTGGTCGAGGCTTAGTTATGGCTAGAGAAACTTTTTATTTAATTGAAAGAATGAACTATTATTTCTTTCAACTTTATCTGTGAAAACTCTGACATTCATTTCGAGAGAGGGTCGGTAAGTCGGTCGTCCTAGAATTTTTTTTATGCCAGTTTACCTATGTTCTTATTATTCCTGACTCTTTTGTCGAATAGTTGTCGTTTTTTACTGGCTTCTTAACAATTGAACGAAACTTTAGTCGAGCTGTGTTAAGTCATCACTGATGAATCGATGACTCATCACCCAAGTCCCTTTTTTCCTCACAATATCGTATTTGAAAAAAACGATCCAATTCCCATGGACTCATCCTGAAAAATGCTAATATCCCTCAAAAAAGTCAAACCTTGAAGTTGGTGTTGATGTTGCGAATTCCGAAGGTCCTCGCCCTGGCTTCACCCTTGCCCGCGGCTCCCTTTCCCACCTCATGAACGGCATTCTCGTCACTCGGGACGGCATTAGTACGATTGAGCTTCTGCAAAGAGAAACATGTTCGAACATGAAAGAAAACGTGTCAACATAACGATGAAACAGAGAGTATTACGAGTCTTACCAATCTTTATTCACGTCTTTCGAAAAAAATTTCATTTGGCTCTGCAGGAAACCTATGTGTGGTCTGCGTCACTAACATTTGACAAGATGCTAAGCATAGGTTACCAAGGGGTACAAGAAACCTCCCGGCCCCCCACGAAGGAAATTTTGTTTCTCACATTTAAAAGCTTTTATCAAATGCAGATTTATTTCCTTATGTTTTATTATGGTGTTTGATGAAGTATGTAGCAGTCTATTTACAATTTTAAGTTGAAGTTACGGTCAAAAACTCAATTGAGAAATCACTTCCAAAAAAAAAATACGCTGAGAAATTAAAACATTTTTCATTACTCGAATTCAAATCTAAGAAAATAGAATAAGAAATCGAATTTGTACACAAAACCCCGCCCGGCCCCCCGACGGCGAAAATTTTTCTGACAATTTTAGGTGACCTATGATGCCAAGAACTTAAAACGCGCAAATATCATTTATATGATTTCTTTTTTAGCCCGTTTGGTCTCTCAAGCCTTACGGCCTCGCTAGCGTGACCCATCGCTCGCTAGCGTTTTTTTAAGATTTGACCCATCGCTCGCTAGCGTTTTTTTAGATTTAAATTCGAGTAATAAAACAAATTGAAGTTTACAGCGGAGTAATATTGGAAGCTCAATCAAGTTTCTGACCGTAACTTCTTCAACTTAAATGAAATGGTAAATGGACTGCTACATACTTTATCAAACACCACAAACACCATAAGAATAATACATGCGGAAATAAATCTGCATCGGATTAAAGCTTATTAAAGTGAGAAACAATTTCCTTCCTGGGCGAGGGGCCGAGAGGTTTTTTGTACCCTGTGGTAACATATGGCGAAACTTTTGCCAAACCGTAAGCAGAAAAACATGAAAAGTACCCAAAAAAACTTTGATTTGGAGCATTTGTTCCATAGCTCAGATCCAGGTCATCTAGAAGACTATTCATTTCATCAAGAAAGTAAACAGTTAGTGTGAGAATTTTTTCTGAACCTTAGAAATGTATTTCATCACTACCAATGAAGTTGGAATATAAAAAAATTTACAGCACAATGCTGCAAAATTCATATTTTTTATATCAACATTGTTCAAGTGGAAAAAGAAAAACAATGAAAGAACTTTTTTGACCTCAAAGTAAACCTCAAGAGATTCCGTTTATAAGTGTGACCCGAACATGACCCGAATGAACTCCCGCTGTGCACTGCGACCTCACAACCACGCCCTTAGCTTGCGTTTTCTGTTGACTCCGCCCCCTAGTTTGAGCGACCTCATGGCGCGTACATAATCTTTATGATCGTGCTAACCCTCTGTACTCCGAACTTGATTACTAATCAACACTTGGTAGATCAAACAATAATCTTACACTATTGATGTTTTACACTTCATTCCTATTTCACACTTCTAAATTAGTCAATATTTTCGACAGCTGTAGATCATTCAAATTATTTAAGAATCGAAAGAACTGCTACATGCAAATATCATCATGAACTGATAATGTATTAAAACTAATTTTGAGGACCAATCCATAGCAGATTGAGTATTTCCTGAAACTTTAAAATGTAAAAAAAATTTTAAAACTCACCATCAGATCTTGAAAATCCCTCGACGGCGACCGTACTTATTACGACTAAAACCTGCAACACAACCGAACAATAAGAAGAGTGATAATGAAATGAGCTTCTCAAAGAGATAGCTACTTTGAAGACCCACCAAGAGAGAGAGCCTCTCTTCTTAAATAATTGAGAGCGTTTCATCTCGACAGTGTTCTGGTACTACAAAGAAACATATAGAATTCATGAACTCTCTAAAGAAAAGTCTTAGACCTAATTTTTCGACTCGAAAGACCTAATTTTCGGTTGCAAAGCCTAGAAGCGAATTGCTGTTGAGCATTCCAAAGAAGCAAGGGAAAAACTAGTACTGAGAGCCTTCAATACGCGAATAACAAAAGATTTGACTTCAAAGATAAAAATTCAACCAACCTTATATTTGCTGAAAAATAGGAAATTGTTCTCTCAAACTTAAAGAACTGCACAAAATAAATACCCGTTCACACTCTATGGCACCTTCCTGACCGAGCGTGAGAGTTCAAATTTGAAAATGTTTGATGCGCAGGCTGTCAATAGATCATTGCCCTGCCCGGTCATTAGAGAGAAAACCGCTGTATTAACAGATTATGGATTCCACCGTCTAGAGAAGAGTTTCTATTTTTAAAAAATAATATAAAAACTTTTTATATAATGAATTTTCTTTTTTACAACATAAAACAGATCTCTACTTTGCCACTGTCTTGTCTCAGTAAAAGGAGTTCTTAATATCACAACTTTATAGCTTCTTTTCAAATTCTCGATTCAAGCTTCGCAGAGCAGATCACGCATTCAAGTGTGCTTTGAAATAAGTGCAGCCAACTTTCTTCAGCGCGATTGTGAATCTAGGCAGTAACATAGACTTCGAAACATTTAAAGTGCGCGAGAAGTCGTACCAAAGCTATTTTACGGCCACTTAGGAGCTTTCTCAAATCAAATTTTGAACGTTTCACTAATAGGCTCAGACATTTTTTTTCTCCTCTACTTAATTCATTGAAGGGTCACCTAACATAATCAGCTGAACTGTCTGAAATTTTTTTTGGTTTCACATTTCTTTCAATTCTCCGGAAAACCTAAAAATCTGACAGTTTTTTCAAAAAAATTTTTAATCAGTTAATTTCAAGTATTTTTGATAAAATGCATTTTGATGTAAATATGAAATTTGGGCTCTTATTCCCTGATGGACATACCCTGCGTCTTGTCTTGCTAATATAGGCCGATGTTTTTTTGAACATTTTTTTATATACGATCTCGTTAGCCTAAGCCGTACGGCTTCGTTAGCGTGAACTTTTACTAAGCCTAAGCGTTTCTAATGTAAGTTTTTTTTCTCAAGAACCGGAGTCCCTGATGCTCAAGATGAACACCTATGAAGAAAATTTTCGGCACAATTTTACTTCGGTGGGGGGGTTATTTTCGGTGCGTTCAAAAAATGTTCCTTTTTAAATGTAAATTTTCTTATGCGGTCTCGTTCGCCTAAGCCGTACGGCCTCGTTAGCGTAAACTTTTTCCTAAGGCCTAAGCGTTTTTAATGTAAAAAAAAATCTTTTACAAAGTTTTTTTTAAAACACCCGCTCCAATTAAAGCGATCCCCCTAAGGAAAGCGCACCCCCAAGTAAAAAAATAACCAAATTTTTGAAACCGTAGCGTTTAAAGCCAATTTTTCGTCTAGTATTCCAATATCAGCAAGACAAGACCCCCCCCCATCAGGAAAAAAAGAGCCGAAATTCTAATCTAATTCGATCAGCATCAGTATTGAGAGTACTGAATTTTTTGGACCGTTACCTGCTTGAATTCAGAATTAAGTTTTTTGTCGGTCTAAGGTTTTAAATTAATCTTTTCAATAAAAAAAGAACATTTATTCACTCATAAGCGGACCGGACCTATTGGGTAGTCGAAATGGCTGATATCAATTCGTTTTTAATTTGTGCTTTTCGACGTGAGATTAGCTTCGTTTGTACGATGTGGTTTCATAATCAAATGGTAGCGATTAAATTTTTTCGAATAAATTGCGTCCACGATTTTTCGTAGGATTCACTCGACTCACTTGAGCTTATAATTTCAAACTTGCAGAGTTTTAAATCTATTTGTAGACTAGCCAGCCGTCTTTGATTAATGAGAAAAAGTTCATAACTTCAAAAATACTTGAAAATTTGATTTTGTCTTGGTACAGTTATCGGCTTCTTTCTCACTCGTTCCTATGGCTCAGAACTCCTGTCTCTATCAGGATTTGGAAAGTTTAAAAAGTTTAAGGCCGTTTCGTCCGAACCATAACCAACACTCCTGTCTTCTTCTTCTTCTTCTTAGCGTTGTCCCGCGCCGGCCGAGGTCGGAGTAGGGTCCGCTGTACGGCTTCTAGCTCTCCAGAAACATCTGTCCGTTGCGTCTTCCGAGTGGAGTCTTGCAAGGCGCAGGTCTTGGTTGAGCGTATCCATATATCTTGTCTTCGGTTTGCCTCGCGGGCGTTTGCCTGGTACTTCCATGTCAAGGGCGTGTCTTGCGATGTTGGTCGCGTCTCTTCGCAACACGTGTCCATACCATCTAACTCTCCCTTCTCGCATCTTGTCTTGTATTGGGGCAACGCCGAGTCTCCCTCTCACAATCGTGTTACGCACACAATCTAGGCGAGTCAGTCCTAGTGTCCAGCGTAACATTTTCATCTCATTCGTGTGGATAATGTTCTCGGTTATACGCGTTGTAGGCCAGGTCTCCGTCGAATAGAGAAGCACGGGACGGATTGCTGTTTTATACATCTTTCCGCGTATGCCAGCTGTGATATTCCTATCACAGAGGACACCTGTAGCTTCTCTCCATTTCATCCAAGCTGCATTTACTCTTTGGCGTGCCGCTGCACTTGTTGACGTGTCTGAGGAGATGACAGAACCAAGGTACTTGAATTCGGAAGTCTTCGGGAGCGGTTCACCACTGATGTGAACAGTTCCCGTCGTTTGCACTCCGATTTCCTGGTACTCGGTCTTCTTGATGTTGAGGCGTAAGCCATGCCTACTAAGAGCGTCATTCCATTCTTGGGTGCGTTTCTCGATTTCGGCACAAGTAGGAGCAGCAAGGAGAATGTCGTCGGCGTATGCGATGGTTGACGGAGCCGGAGTCAGTAGAGGACGCGTGACGGTATCCATAACCAAAATGAAGAGAAGGGGAGACAAAGCACTCCCTTGGTGCACTCCAACGTTTACTGCGAATGGCTCTGTGATGCCGACCGGAGTTCTGACAGTACTCTTTGAATCATCGTACATCGCCATTGTCCATCGAATGTACTCTTCAGGAACCTGGTGATCGCGCAATGCATATGAAATAAGATCATGGGAGACTCTGTCGAACGCCTTTTCCAAATCGAGGTAGGTCAGATGGAGAGGTGATCTTTTCTCTGCGTGCTTCTCGACGAGTAAACGGAGTGCAAATATTGCATCTGTTGTGCCTCTTCCGTTCACGAACCCGCATTGCTGAGCTGGAATATCGACGATATCTCGTATGCGTGAATCCAGTATCCTCTCAAATATCTTCATAGTGTGGTTGAGAAGACGTATTGGACGGTAGTTGCTGCAAACTCTGGTATCGCCTTTTCCTTTGAAGACTGGAACGGTCGTGGAGTAGCGCCAGTTATGTGGAATTTGGCCTTGCTTTACGATGGTGTTGAACAGGTGCACGAGATGTGCTAGTCCAACATCACCCGCAATTTTCCAGGCTTCGGTGGCTATGTCGTCCGGTCCAGCCGCTTTCCCAGTCTTCATCTTAGAGAGTGCCTTCTTCACTTCCTCGGCCGTGATGGTTGGCACGGGTCCTTGTATGGCGTGGGAAGTAGGGATGGGAGGGTGCTCAAACTCTTGGCCGCTCATTTCTTCGAAATGTTCGCGCCACCTGTTTCTGACTTTTAAAAGGTCAGTGACGAGCTTTCCTTGTTTGTCCCTTATCGTGGCTGCTCTCTGGATGTCCAAGGTGTTACGGTGTCGAGCCTTGGCAAGCCGATAGATGGCTTTTTCGCCTCCTGGTTGGTTCATCTTCTCATAGAGATCGCGGAAGTAGGAGACTTTTGAAACTGCGACAGCTCTTTTGGCGGCTTTCTTGGCTGAGCTGTATGCAGCGCGGTCGTCAGCCTCATTTGACGTCCTCCATCTCTTGTAGGCATTCTTTTTCGCCTTGATCGCATCCTGAACTTCGGAGGTGAAAAACCAGGTGTCTTTCTCGATTCTTGGCTTTCCGGGTTTCGTCTTTAAGAGGATGCTTGCGGCGGGTGCTCTGATGCTGTCTTCAAGAAGCTTCCAGTGTTCATTTATGTCCTCTGGAAACTGCTTGTGGAGTGCAGGAGGGAGTAGATTGCGATGGATGATGTGCATGAGAGAGAGACGTTCTGCTTTCCCAGTCGAGCGCTACCATTTGACACGTGTGCATTCAGGGTTACGAGAAGGCTGTTTCTTCGACTTCAATACGCTGTAGTCCATAAAGAGAGGGTGGTGCTGAGGTGCAACATGGTCTGATGGAATGACCTTTGCATCTTTCGCGTTCCGCAGCTTTGCTCTCAGGATTAACCAAAAGTCAATTTGACTCTGATTTCTTCCGCTCTCGTATGTGAGTCCGTGAGATCGTCTCTTTTTGAAAAAGGAGTTCACGACTGCTAGATCGCATCGAGCACAGAAGTCAAGTAGCCGTTGACCCTCAGCATTTATCGTTCCGATTCCGTGTCCTCCATGTTCTCTCTCACGACCTTGTCGATCTGAACCGATGTGAGCGTTAAAATCTCCGCCGATTAAGATGTCTTCATGAGACTCTCGGAGTTTGATAACTTCCTCTAGAGAGTCGTAGAAGTCCTCCTTATCAGCGTCGTTACATCCTTGTTGAGGTGCATATGCTGAGACGACAAGGAAGTGATTGTTGCACGAAGAAATTCGGACGGCCATGACTCGATCTGTAGAGCGAATGACTTCGGTTACATCATCAGCAATTTTCGAGGAGAGGATAATGCCAACACCATTTCTTGTTGATGACGTGCCATGGTATATCAACTTGTATCCGTCTCCTATCGGCTTCGACTTGCTTCCTCTCCATTTCGTTTCCTGTACAGCAGCAATGTCAACCTTTCTTGCTTCTAGAATTGCGGCCAGCTCTCTACTGCGTCCCGTCAGTGTTCCAACATTCAATGTGACGAGGCGAATTTGGGCTGTACGCCGCGCAGACATACCCCGCCCATGGGTAGCTGCCTGTCCTCGCATATTTGACGGTCCTAGCGGACAAGGTAAGACCGCGTCGCTTCCGGGGGACGCCCTAGCTTTGGTGATATAACTTGAAGCCATGGTTTACAACAAGGGTATTCATGCGATCGGCCTGTTGAGTGGATGGTCAATCCAGCCTGGCATCGCGGAACGTGTTTGTCGGAAGTTCCTGCTAATCCTTGACCGTAGAAAAGCAGAAGATTAATCGAAAAGACGCCTCGACTCGTGTGGCCTGGACTAACCCCTCTCCGCCTGGCCATCTGGCGGATAGAACCACTGCCGGAAGTGGACTCGTCCAAAGGGGGCCCAATTTTAGCCTCACTCAGAACGTCGTGATTCCGGAAATCACGGTAGTAAAGCTGAGTGAGTTTACACCTTCCCACCGACTTTGAGGTATTGGGGCTAGGGAAGGTATTGGGGCTAGGGAAGGATAACCAACATTCCTGTCGGATTGACTTTTACATTCAGAACTCTTCTCTGATCTTTTTGATCTTCTTTTCACATCTTGACTACATGATAGACTGCAATTAGGTGACTCGTACTGGGAAAAGTATCAGCAAGCAAACATTTTTTAAAAAAATTTTTTCAAAAAATGTGTCATTGAAAAAAAAAGGGTTCAATAAAGCAGGGAGATGGGTGGTTGCTACCGAAGCCTTCGCCGTAGACCGAAGCGGCACCCGCGTCACCTTCTCCACCGTCGTGCGGTACAAGTTCCCTTCTTCAATAGGCTCCGGGGAAATCTGGCTTTGACTGTCGATCAGCCCCGATGAATCGCAAAAAAATTTTCTACTTGGTATTGAAAGAGGCCTTTACGAAGTTTTTTTTTGAAAGAAAGATTAAGGTGCTAACCCTTTACTCAATTAATCTTTCCTTTGTTTGCCAACAGTATTGTTCCCAAGCGAACTGCTTCTTGACAAAGCTTAGGGAAGTGATTCGAAGATTTCGAGACCTAGACAGGGAGAAAAAGGAGGGGTCCTCAAAAAGGAACTTGAAAAGGGGAGGCCTATTTAAGCGGAGAGGGAGGGAGTTTTGAAGCAGATTGTTTATACGTGGAAGGGGCCCGGAAGGGGTCCCTAAGGCGAGAGAATGGAGAAATTAGGGACAGCAAAGCTGCTTAAATAAGGGGGAAGACAACCTTAGAAGTCATATATTATCTGCTTTCTGACTGATCATTTGGTATGTTTTGAGCATGTTTAAATAATTCAACATTTCGAATCTTTCCTCGTACAACTGTAATCTTAGTTTTGACACAAGTCAAGTTTTTTTTCTGAATAGAGCGATCTTCATGTTTCAAATAAGCAGCCAAGAAAGATGTTTTTGTGCGGTTGAACGCATCGAAGACTTCTCCGTAAACAATACACGTGCCTTCTGTGTCTCGCCTGGTTATACGTTAGTGAAGACGTAAAAGGAATCGGAGTTTCTGCTTCATCAAAGCGTAGTCAGCTATCAATTAAAAAATGAAAACCAAAGTTGAGCACACCAAAATTAATTATATGCGATAAAACAAAATAATGAGAAGACAAACATTATTTATTCCTTGCAATTTTTTTACATGCACTTCAGGGGCCATATGAATAATCCTCGGCTGATAAGTACGTGATATTGATTTACAGCAAATGAGCGAGATTCACATTCAAGTGGATATTCACAGTTCAAAAAGGGTACGTGGTAGGCAGTATCTCCGATGAGCCACTATCTTTTTCTTACCCTTCAACTTCTCATTGGGTAGCTGATAGGACTCGTCTAGGACTTTGTCGGTACTGACTGACTGATTCGCAAGACTCAGAGCAGTTAGTACCCAGACTTTCCAGAACACTTATCCCGTTATCACCAGAGACTCTGACTTGTCAGATGTACCGGTTGGGCGGTTGAATTGGTAGAGGAATATGCAACGTGAGTTGATCCTTCGGAATCAGAAACTGTCGTTGAAAGCTTGCATTTCATTTGCGAGAATCTAAACCTTACATTTTTCTCATTAAAAAGGTGATACTTTCGAGATCCTATCCCGTTTCTCACCAGGGAAAATGACTTGTGATATTTACCTGTAGAGACGGTTGATTTGGTGAAGGAAGTAACATGGTTTATTTTTAGAATCTGAAACTCTTGTTGGAGGCTCGAATGAAGTTATAGCCTGGGTAGATTCACTAGTTCACAACCCCCTACAATTTTCTTCTAGAAGATGGTAGGGAAAAAAGCTGACCTACAGAGAAAACTGAAGTAGTTCGCGTAGACCGAATCTATGGAGTAGTTCGCGTAGACCGAATCCGGCCGCAGGCCATCGCACCGGCTCCGAATAAATTCCAACGTGCGTGCCGGCTGCGACCACAGTCTAACTATTGTTGCTGTGGCAAATTATGTTTTTTGGTTGTTGAAACTTATCAGGTGAGATGTTCATTCATTGAATGTTTTGGCTGAGGCCTGAACGCCTGACAAGGGTCCAACATAAGTTATGATGTACGGAGAAAAGAATTGACGTAGAAGGGAATCACAATATTTATTTACGTGAGGCATGAAAAATGCTTTATTGTAGACCTTAAATATTGTTGTACCCATTTTACAAGAAAAAAACATTTAAAATTAGATGTTTATGATTGAGGAAAACAACTTTCGAAAAAAACAGCGGTATTTTTGCCATCTGTAGATGCTATTACAACCGACAAATGAATCCTTTTACGAAAAAACAGTAAGTTAGCTAAACAAAACAAAGGGTTGATTCACCTAATACAACTTGAAGTTCCAAGATTTATTGAGAAATGAGCGTGAATAAAAAAATAGCGATCAAAAGAGAAACAAAAAACAAAATGACGACCGATATGAACATGAATAGGAGGGTACTTAATCGCATACTTCACACTTAATTTCACGGTATCAATGAGCGATTAACAACTAGAAGTTTAAAAAAAATCTATTTTTTGGCAAGTTCTTACTCAAGCAGTCAGAATGAAAGCTTTTTAATTCTTTTTTCTTCAAAAATTTACGAAAGAGTTTCAGTTTAAAAATGAGAAGACGGAGAAAAAAATCATTCAACAATTCGCACAGTCTTTTTCTCTCTCATGAAACATTGGACTTGTCGGGGCAAGAGTCAGATTCTTTGAAGGGCTCAATAAAATTTTATTGACGTCCTCATCTCTGTCAAACGCAGCTTATTTTCACAGATTACAGTCTGCAAAGAAATTTTATCGATACTTTCTACCGGTCCGTCATATTCCTACTCTAACTTCATGTTTGGAATAGTCTGTAATAACGATTAGCGAGCTAGAGGTTACGGGCAGAGAAGAGAGCTTATCATTATTGTAGAAACCTACGCTCAAAGACCGTACGTTTTTCTGAACTCTTAACTGCGCCTGTGAGCTATGTTCTTTTTTCACAACTCTAACTTCAATTTTCCTCTCTTAGAAGTTCCAGGATGTTTGTAAAGCTCAAGTCAGTTAATACTTGAGGTCGAGAAGACTGAGACAGTAAGTTTTACACATTTGATTCAATTGATTTGAGTTTACTGCCAAAGCTATGTTTTTATCCAAAAACTCCAAGTGAAAACTACGAGGTTCTTCCTTGATGGAAAAAAAGAAAAATTTTCAAGATAAAAGTTCGTTGTTGGAGAGAACGAAATGATTTAAAAAGAAAATCCTGGTTATTTTAAGAAACTCACCTGTCAGAGCAATTCCGCTGATAGCCACAGTCACTAAATTGAGGATTACTGCTATCCCCAACTGATGATCTTCTGATCGGCTTCGGCTGCATTTCTAAAATTTTTGGTTACTTGTGAAATAGTCGTGAGGCTTCCTTGAGAAAAAAAAATTCTCTTGACAGCTTCGTATATGTCAAGTTTACAAGTCATTTATCTGCAGCATTTCACACTACAAGGAATATAAACTTGTTCGCACGCTGCCTTTATTGAACTGCGTGCCTTAAACAGTAATTCCTACAACCCTGACTTAAGTAACCGCTACGCTCGAGTGTGACACGTTGCGGATGTCCTGTAAACCTTTTCCATGAAAACCAATTTCAAAGTTTTAAGATTTTGGCAATCGCCATCGGAAAAGCATAAGATTGAAAGCTTACTCTGGACTTCGGAGCCTTCGGAGCAGTGGGCTGCAAAAAGTGATGTTCTTTACTTGTAGAAAGTTCTGCTCGTACAGATTACACAGCGAATTCCTCTCAAGTTTTGTCACCAGCACTTTTGAAAATTTTGGAAAAATACTTTTTTGAGTTAAGAAGTCTAGAATAAAGAGAAGCTCATCCGTCTCTGCTCTTTATTTATACTTCGTTTTCATTACTCCAGACTCACCGCTCAAAGAGCGGTCGTTTTTAAGTTTTTTTCTTGCACTTGCAAGTCATCTTTGTTGAACTATGCTCCTAACAACCTTCACAACACAAGTTGCGCTTGATATCGAGCCGAAGATGATCGTTGACTTCAAAACGTCTCAAACATATTCTAATATTGTGAGCAATAAAACAATTGCCCAGTTACTAAAAAACATTAAACTTAATAGTCTGAAAGATTCTAACCAGAAATGCCATCCGGTAAGGTCGAAGGATGTTATGGATTTGGTCCTTGACGTGACTCAGACTCATATTGTTGCATCTGGTTGTATTACACGCAAATCTTATCGAAAAGAAGGTTCGAGACCTATCATATGGTTTGAAGCCGAGTCTATCTGGTTCTTTGCATCCACCCCTCAAAAAGGACGCTTTTTCGGGGAAGAAGACTTCACTGCGGTTGGTGAGGTTGATGGTAATAATGAAGAAGCACATGGGTTCTTCAGACTTGCAATGGACCACTTTGTAATCGGGGAATAGCGAAAACAATGGATAGCGAAGGCATTCCTTAAAAAAACCTTTTTTCACAAAACCTTTTTCTACTTGTGTTGTAGGACATGCAATAATAATAGAATTGCCACAACATGGACTCAAGAAGGATGATAAAGAAAGTAAAATGAAAAAAAACTATGAAACTCTACCGTAGTAAACGAAGCAAGTGAAAAATGATTTCGAGTCGATCCGGTAAAGAAAACGAGAAGGAGAAGAATGGTTCTGGGAACTTTCTGAAATTATTTGAATGAATTGTTGGCGAAGAAGAAATTCAGTAAAATTAACCCAGGAGAACATGCAGACGTGTGAGATTTTCATTTTCGGCTTCGCAGTTCGCTGCCGATGATTCTTCTGCAGCTGAGAAGACTTTGAAAAACTTAAGAAAACATTCAAAACAACCTGAATTCGCTAACCGTAAGATATAATAGACTTTTAAGAAAGGCTTTGAACTCGTAAGTTATAATAAAGCGAACAAGAGTTTTGAGAAACGACCAAACGCGTCCTTGTGAGGCGAAGAAAATGAAACGGAAGAAAGCGATGGAAATATACCCGGAGAATCGTATGCGAGCAATGAAGATCATCAGATAACTATTAGAGAAAAAGAGCGATCACTAATTAGGAAATAGAAAGAGGACATGAAGACAAATAAGTAATTTGAATACAAAGTTTGGGTTGGGCCTACCCTGTATACTATTGCCTTCTCCTCTATAGTTTCATTCTCTGGTGTTTTACGCAACAAAAGCGGTCAGTTTCTTCATTGCTTAGCCTGATTCACGTCCAACGTTGTTTTGGAAAATAGAACATCTAGGTTTCTTGTGAGAAAACTTGCATTCAATTTTCTTAAACACGGACGATTTTTTGTTATTACTATTTGAGTCGGAGGTTTTATTCACGGTCAAATTCTTCAAACTTTTGCAAATCCCTCCAATGAGTTAATGTATTACATCGTTGAGTTTTACAAGTTCAAACCCCCAGGGTAATTGGGCTTTCGCTAAAGATATTATAATTTTATAGAAAATTCTCTTAGAGAGTGGTTTCAAGAATAAGAAAAACTTCAGTTAACAGAATGTTTTTGTTATTAAAAGTTTTTGTTTGAGAATTAATATTGGAGGAGTTGCTAAATTGAACAATTTTTTTATGCAAGGTTTATGAGGAATCAAGTGTTAAGAATTGTCATATTTCAGTTCTTACAAAAACAATTTTTTTACAGTATGTTTCTAACAAGAAGAACCTCAATTGAAATAAAACTGGACAAATATTGTGATACCACAAAAGCATTTCAGTCAATCAAAACCCGAATGCTCTTGAAAATTGTTCTGCTTCTCGGCTGCGTGACGTTGATCCCAACCTCGGCAATTGTATGTTACATCATATTCTTTTCATTCATTTTTTTGAAGGGTTTTTTTTATAAATTCAGCTTTTTGCATGTTGGAGTAATATTATTTTCACAAGTTTTCAGAAATTCTCGTTCTTAAGCCATAAAGCCTTGTTATCGATAAAGGATGAAAAGAGTTAGAGCGGTGCAAGAACATGATGGTTAGAGATGCAAAACGGAAGGCTCAGGAGCCGTAAATGTTTTTGCTTTAAAAAAAATTAATTTCTGCAACTATGTTTTTATTTATTTTAAAAAAAACATTGAAAGCACAATGATGACTTGTATAATTTTAACAACAAAAAAATCATTCACTTTTCAGCAATGCACAGGTGTGGCAGGTGATGAAGTATGCGACAGTGCAAATAGCTGCTCAACCTTGTTCATACTCGACCCCTCAAGTATGGCTCAACTGATGGAAAGACACCGAACTGGAACGCACAGTTGTCAAAAACAATTGGCAACGGGTTGCATTCATGCACTCGAGAGTGCACTTCTGACAATTACATGCTCTTGCGACACGGACCATTGTAACAAGGATGGAGGATGGAAGAGCGAAATCGAGAAAATTCTCCAGCCTTATCGGCAGAAGCTTCTCGTCAGTGTTCTATTCTAGCATAGGACAACCAATATCTGAGCAAACAGAAGGAATCTTCCAGTAAAATCAGAAGAAGAAACTATAAAGCAGAAATCTTGCAAAAATTGAAAGGTTTTGTACAGAAAGAGAAGGATTTATTTTGTACTTTATTCTTAACAAGTAGTAGGTAATTTTTTAAGATGAACGTAATATATGAACTGTAGCCCAATAGCTGACAATGAACGAGCAAGGGTTTTGAAAAGCGAAACTTCAATCATTCAATGTGAAAGCTTGCTTCAGATTCAACAGACGCAAGGCAAATTCCAGTGGACAACTCGCCCGCAATGGACTACTTCCCTTACCTGGAGTTTGCTCTATAATGGAACGACAATCGTCTTTAGTCATCCCACAATCCCTTCGTCGACGAGTGCACTAGGAACAACGGACGATCCACTTGAAGTCATGACTTTTAAATTCCTGAACTTGGCAAAGCAAAAATAATTTTTGAGAGAGGAAGTTTTAAAAAAATCATTTCTGTAGTTATCTTCAAAATCAACAACAAACCGCCTTCACCGTGACAAAACTAGAATTTCAACAACAACGCTACCGGTTTGAGTTGAGATGGTCTGGGTTCGATCCCGCCCGGTGAACTAGCTTTTTTTCTGTGCGATAGTTTAATTATTTGCTTTTTTTTATAGGTTTTTTTGGAAATACAGGAGACCTATAGTTAGTTATGAGAATTAGAAAGTTGATGCGAATAAACTTTATTTCTAAATGTTGTGAGTTTTGGAGAAAAAAATAAAGTAATGGACACTTTACAGGATCTGTTCTGGACCCATTGCGAGGTCATCGCAATACTCTTAAATTATTTTGGAATGGCCTCCATTGGCTTTGTTCTCTTGACTCGTTAGTTCTTACCAATCGATAACTTATTCGGATTTCGAGTGTTTCTTTTCCCTTTCCCCCAATCTCTATTTGCAGTTCTTTTCACTTACGAATGCGTGTGGAAAGAAAGATGCTGTGGAAAGTACAGAGTGAGTTGTTCAATTGTGTCGTATTATGCTTTCATATCATTAAATTTCACGAATATCAAATTTTTATTGGAGTTTTGGTTGAAACCATCGCAATATTCAAACGAAAGCAAAAGAACACAGATGGGGGTTGGTCAGGGACTTGAAACAATGGTAGGAATGTAATGAAGAAGTACATAGATACATATTCAAGCTAAAATTGGCCTTTAAGTGAATGATGAAGTTTTTTGGGTGTTGAAACTTTTCACTGCTCATAAAAATTATTCATCGAGCTCAATTTCTGCAGAAGAAGAATGATATCGAGGCCAACATCAGAGGAGCGGCGGATGGAGCCCTTAATAGGAGGCCCGTGGTGAAAGCGCGAAGAAGACTGAACAAAGCCCTCCAACCTCAGATCACCCAAGTTGAGACTCCCAAAGAAAAAGAAGAATCTCATCTCATTCCCGTTTAGATTATGTTCAAGTGTTATCAATGAACCAATTTTCAAAAAAAAAATTTGACTAGTGGATAAATGATCTTCGTTTGATAATTTCAATCTTGCAGCTGTAAGTGTGATTGGTTGCCTACAGTATGGTGGGAATTTTTAAGTACTGTGCAAAAATATTTTTCTATGTATACCGCTAATAAGCTTTTTTACCGGATAGATACTTTGAAAATTTTTGTTTTAGTTCGTAGTTATATGAATAGTATTTGAAGAATCGAACTATTATTAGACTTAATGAAAAAATTGTAGTGAAACAGCGAAAATTAGAAAGTTTTTTATTCCTGAAAGTCTGATTATGATTTATTTAAATTTTTACATGAGTTAATACAATAAAACGATTCACAAAAAGAATTCAATTATGGATAAGAGATTACATAGCAATCAATAAAAATAAAACAACGGCCAAGCGAAAGTATGATAGTAACTGCAGGCACTTGAGTTATAATAAGAATCACACCATTTTAATCTCTATATTCATTCATTCAAAAACCTGAAAATAAATTTTCTAGTTGCCAATTAACTGAGATAGGAAAAAATAGAAGGAAGGGCTTTCGAATGATTTACAACTCTTGTCTTAAAAAAATTATATCTGTTTGTCCGTCACAACGGCAACAAAAGTTTCCAATGATGTCCTCTAGTTCTAGTAGAATGAGACAATGGCAAGAAGTTGGGGCAAGCGATATCTAATATTTTGAGTAATTTCCTATATAAAGTGAAAATCGAAAAGACGAAGTTCTCGAAGGCTTTCGAATTCAAGCCAATTCAACCTTCTCTCGTATGATAAGCTGATTCATGTTCCATTTAAAATTTGTCTAGTGAATTTTCTTCGAATAGAATCTAGTTTCTAACATAGCGTTAGGTCAATCGTGTTCCAGGCTTCACTGGAATTTTCCGAAGAGGGTCGTACATAAGTGCAGAAGAGCTTCATAAGTATGGCAACATTTCTGGTGCGAAAGGACCTCAATTTAATAAAACAAATTGAAGCGGCTTTTTTAGGCTGCGCACTGTTTTGCTCACCGACCGTTTTTTACCGTAAAAAAGTAAAACTAATTTGCTCACCTACAGTGAGATACATACAGGTTTTGTTTGAATTTTTCCGTGCGGAAGCTTCCTGATTAGCAATAAAGTGTTATGTTTTGCAAGACAAACACAGTTTGTTGAAGTAAAACATTTATTATTACTCACTGCGAATATTCATCAAGATAGCTATGCACCCTGTGCGCACTAGCATGTTCTACACTTTTTTATCGAAGT
Source organism: Allodiplogaster pararmata (assembly GCA_964056735.1). Lineage (NCBI taxonomy): Eukaryota > Metazoa > Nematoda > Chromadorea > Rhabditida > Diplogasteridae > Allodiplogaster > Allodiplogaster pararmata. The sequence continues at coordinate 28,765,484 of OZ057407.1, forward strand.
AGATCACGTCTGGAAGGAAGACAAAATGTGTAGTTTTTTGTCCACGTGATTTTCTATTCGATGAAAGATCTGCCGCGACATTAATCTCTCGAAAAAAGTTGAGTGATCGACGATGTATCTGTAAAGATGACATCATTGCTCGATGAATGAGATCATCGAGTCAGTGTTAATACAACTGAAATTTCCCACGATGAGATCATGGCTCTCGCACTTTTTAGGCAAAAAATGTTGGATCAGTGAGGTATGAGATGATCTTGCGAGAGCACGCGAAATAACATCTTAAAGTACGAGAAAATGAGATTTCACATGTCGTCTTGCTCTCCAAATGAATCTTAAAATACTAACTAATCGCAATCTAATTTGTTTCCGTACTTAAAAACCATTTCACTTTTTTTGTTTAACATTTCATTAAAATTTTTGTTTTTTTGTTGTATTATCGACACTTCGTACCGCGAAATTTCGTACCCCGAAACTTTGTACCCAACATTTTTTCTTCTTGTTACCACTTTTTTCTTCCAACATTTTTCAAAATGTTCGCCTAATTTGAATGACATGAGGTCATCGCACCGATGATCTCATCGTTCAGAGATTAATGTCGCGGCAGGTCTCGGCAAGAGTCTTTCTCTTCCCCGAGACGGAAGAGTATTATCTCGTCTTTTCAAACTGCGCGAGATGTCACTCGTCCAGGGGTATATAAGGGGGGCTCAGACCCTTTGATATCAGTTGCAATCCTGTATACGCTCGTCAACAGTTAACACTTTATTAACAAAACTGATCAAATTCATTTGTTCGTGTTCTTCTTCTTCCATTCTTTTCTTCCTTTAGAGAAGTTCTTCCCTCTCTGCTGAGCCTTCGTCTGTCTGAAATGAAAGGTCTTTGGGATGGGAATAACGAGAGTTTGGGTGGGAATTTGTGATGAATATTCGCAGTGAGTAATAATAAATGTTTTACTTCAACAAACTGTGTTTGTCTTGCAGAACATAACATTATACCTCACTGCTCATATTCATCAAGATAGCTAATTCAACACACCTCTCATTCAGTATGACTTCCTGATAAGAATCGTGGAATTCTTTGTGGTAAAACCTCTCAAAGATAGAACCACCAGGTGCCCAGTTCGCCGCAGCCATGATGGCTTTGCTAGTAAGGCCTCCTCGGCTGCCTGCCGAAGTAGAGGCCGCTCTGGTGGAGTGGGCACCATATTCACTATCTATACCCGCAGCGGATAGAACTGTTCTCAACCACCTTGCTATGGTTGAGCTACTCACTTTTCCATGTGGCTCTATTGTAGCTCTGACTAGAGTACCTTCATGTTTTCGGTAGGTTTTCGTTTTTTCTATGTAGTCCTTAAGGTTTCTGATAGGACAAATGTTGGGATCTGCTTTGAAGCACTCAAATAAGGCTATGTGTGGTTTTGACCCAACTTTTCGATTTTTATTCATGTGATATATGGTAAATAACCATTTATCATCATTCTTTCGAACTGAATCTAGAGAAAACTTTGCTATTTCGGAGACTCGGTTGGGGGAGCAAAGGGCTAAAAGCATAACCATTTTTTGAGTAAGTTGTTTTGGCGATAGTTTTTTGTTATCTCCCATTGACTTCAGAAAATCTAATACCTGTCTAACATTCCAAATTTGCGCATATTTGGGAACCGATGGTCTCTTTCTGAAGAACCCTTTTAGAGCTTTGTTTATGAGGTCTTCGTCAATAGCTTCTTTCTTGCTCTTTTGCACAATTTGCGCTAGTGTTAAAATTGCTTTTTTGTGCGTTACTAAGCTTGAATAGCTTAGACCTTTTACATGCAAATGAGCGAGAAAGTTGACTATGTTCGGGGTAGTAGGGCATCTTTTATCGATCTGATTATCTTTACAGTAATTAGCCCACTTCCTTAGAGCAGAATTGTACTGGTTGCGAGTCCCTGGGGCCCAGTTGTTCATTACTGCTTCTATGGCGGTTTCGTTGAAACTCGCCTTTCTAAGGTAGTCCCTGATATCTTCCATGCTATCAGGCGCAAGTTCCCGACAATAGTCTTGGGATGAGGTTCTCCCTCTTGATCTGTCAGAATGTCTGGTCGATCTGGGAGATGCAACATCCTTCCCTGCGAGTATTTCAGTACTAGTGGATACCACCATTGACCTGGCCAATCTGGGGTCACCAACAAAAGGTTCGCGTTCTCTTGAACTGCCTTCTGTACAACCCTTCCGACTAGTGCGAAGGGTGGAAATGCGTAACTTGAGATCCCCGACCAATTCTGAGCGAAGGCATTTGTCGCTGCTGCTAAAAGATCTGGGCGTAAGAAATGAAATTTTCGCATTTAAAATTCAATCTAGATGCAAATAAGTCCCAATCTGGTTTTCCGAATGTTTTGAAAATCAGATCTGTTATCCTCGGATGCAGGCTGAATTCTTCTTTTTCTATGAAGTTGCGAGATTCGAAGTCTGCTACAGTATTTTCTTTACCAGGTTTGTAGGTTGCAATCAGATGCACCCTTCTTTCTCTGGCAAAGTCCCAGATCTTATGCGCAATCAGATGCACCCTTCTTTCTCTGGCAAAATCCCAGATCTTATACTCTTTGATCCGCCAAACTTATTTATATAGTATAGTGCTGAGGTATTATCCAGTTCTAGTCGGATGGAGATATCTCTAGCATCATTCAGGAAGGAGCTAAGGGCGAAAAGTGACGCCAAGGCCTCCTTCACATTTATGTGCAAGAATTTTTCGATTCCCGACCATCTACCGCCTGTGGTAATCCTATTCCAAACTGCCCCCAACCTCTTTCGGATGCATCAGAAGTCACTGTTTCGGTTATTACCGGTTTCCATATGGTATCTGTGAAATGTTCCGATGAGGATTGGTTAGACCACCAGTTCAACTCACTTCTGACTAGAAGGGGAATGGTCTCACATTTGTTGAAAGATTCGGGCTGGTTGGGGTTGGTTTTGCTTGTTAACCAACGTTGGATTCTACGCAAATGAAATTTAAGATAACCAGATACGGGTAGAAATGAGGTTGCTTTTCTTAAGAACGTAGCTATTCTGCTCAATTTTACTCGTTCTTTCCCAAGTATCTCTACGGCTAATTGTTTTACCTTCGTTATCTTTCCGGGTGGTACTTCCAGTGTTCCTTTCTTACTATCCACAATGAAACCCAAGAATTCGACTCTTGCAGATGGTGTGATACAAGACTTCTGCTCGTTAACTGTCAGACCTAGTCTATCGAATAGACGCAGTGTTTGATTTACAATGTTATCGAGTTCTGTCTTAGTGTCTCCTACGATGATCCAGTCATCTAGGTACACCAACAGCCGAACACCCAGTTTTCTCAGCTCTTCTGCTACAACCTTCATGAGGCGAGAATATACATATGGAGCAGATGCTAGACCAAAGGGAAGTACCGTGAACTTGTACATTTTTCCCTTAAATTCGAAAGCTAGATACTTTTGATGGTCTTTGTGGATGGGTATTGCGAAATAGGCGTCATTTAGATCAATTTTAACCACCAAATTGCCTTCATTTATTAGACAACGGATCATGGAAAATTGTTCCATCTTGAAATGCTTCATGTTCAAGTAACCGTTTAAACCCTTCAAGTTTATAACTGGTCTTAAACCGCCTTCTTTTTTCTTCACACAAAAGATGCTAGAAACCCGAACGTGTTGCTCAGGTGGTATTTCTACTATAGCTTCTTTTGATAACAGATTCCTGACTTCCATCGCAATGATCGGTTCGTTCATTGTCGGTCTACTTTTTCTAATTTTACCTCTTGAAAGTGGAGGGAGAGTATGGAAGTCTAGGCAATACCCATAAACGCATTGTTTAACCCATGGGTCCCTTGATAGTTTCAACCACTCTGTGGCATGATATCTAATCTTACCAGCTTGTATTTCGTACTGGGGAACTAAGGTTGTCGCAATGGTTTTGTTTTGCAGTTCTTTTTTGCAAGGAGAATCGTCTGACTTTTGTCGTTCTGCCCGTTTTGCGTGGACTCTTGGCGTGTTCTTCAGCTTCTTCAAGGACTTCGTGATGTCGTTGGAGCCGGCTCGTTTCTGCGCTTCCTCGAGTAGACTCTTACCAAAGAGTTTTGGCAAGACTTCGCCCCCTCGAATGAGGGTTTCTTCTGAGAGGGGCGCCGTTTTGAAGGAGGGCATGGCTCGCCGAGGGTCGATCTTCATGGACCTTAACATCTTTGTTATTCAACGAGCCAGAAACGAGCTAATTAGTTTATTCTATACATTAGTCATGAATGGGACCTCATAATGATTTCTCGTCGGATCGCATCGATCTCTTGATGAAGGTATCCCATGACGTTGATCCCTGTTTTGATGTAGTTCATCATTTTGAGCTTGCCATCCTCGCTTTCTTCGGTGTGGCTTTGTAGAGCCATTGCGAGAGCTGACATGCCTGCCATGATACCGGAGTCGATCGAGAACAACTGCAAATAACTAGAGTTTTATTTCTAGTATGTTTTGAGTTTATTTTCTAGTATGTTCCCAATGGCAGTATCTTTACCTGCGTATCATATATTCGGCCTACGGTTCCTCTTTCTTGAGAGATTTCTTCGTCGACATTCGGCGACAAGGCGTAGACTGACGCAGGGAGAGGCATTGCTTTCAAGAAGGCCTCTCTCTCAGCAGCGGTCCAGAACACTTTTCGTGCACTGGTTTCAAATAGTGCCAATATATCGTCCCTCAGCCGTGTCCTCGTACGAGCGGCTCGGATGACTGGCTTCGGGGGAGGAGGAACTTCTTCGCTGGCAGTCGAAAATTGTGAGCGCTTCTTCACAGATAGCTGTGACTGCCTGGACATGGGAGAGTCTTCTCGAGTCCGTCTGCGCAGGTCCTCGTCCAGATCATCGATCTCCCGATGATCTGTAGAATCTTCCTCCGAACGAGAGGACGCGCTTGAGGAAGATGATGTCATAGTCCTTCTCTTCTTCTTTCCGCGCTGTCTCTGCTGTCTTCTCTTTCTCTTCAGAGCCTGTCCTCCTCTCTGAGGGGAACTTCGTGGGGAAGACGGTGACTCGCTAATCGGCTCTTCTTCCATTACACTGAAAGAAAAGGACTGACTTCTGGAACTTTCAACTTTTTTACAATAAAGTTCAGCACGAGTCAACAGTTTTCTAAAACAAAAACCGTTATTTTTTATATCATTTACTTTTAAAAATGATATAGGGTACTGATCCAAATGAATCAAACCTGGCTTAGTTTAAGCCATAAAACAAAGCACCGATTTCAAGGAATCATCTTTGTTTTATTTTTCTCAAACATTTTGACCTGATTACTACCGCCTGACCCTCCGAACAAGTCGGAAGTCTCAGCAAGCAACAGGAAAATGTTCGGGAATTGGTATTGATTCAATTGAATCATCCCTGGCTTCCATAATAGTTAAAGCCATGAAACAAAGTGCCGACTTCGGAGAGTCAACTTTGTTCTTTCCCTTCAACTCTTCAACCTGACAACTACCGCTGGTCTCTCCAAGCAAGTCGGAGCACCATGCAAGTGTTAGGGAAAAGTTGGGGGAGAAGGTACCGAGATTCTTTTCCGAGGAATCTCACCCTTTTTCTTCTTCTTCTGCCACGAGCGTCTACAGGATTGCAACTGATATCAAAGGGTCTGAGCCCCCCTTATATACCCCTGGACGAGTGACATCTCGCGCAGTTTGAAAAGATGAGATAATACTCTTCCGTCTCGGGGAAGAGAAAGACTCTTGCCGAGACCTGATCTTTCATCGAATAGAAAATCACGTGGACAAAAAACTACACATTTTGTCTTCCTTCCAGACGTGATCTACTTCGATAAAAAAGTGTAGAACATGCTAGTGCGCACAGGGTACATAGCTATCTTGATGAATATGAGCAGTGAGGTATAATGACGCTGTGACTGTCCAAATGACTCTTTCAAAATGCAAAAGTTGCTCCATTTGGACAGTGACAGCGTCATTTTATTGCTAATCAGGAAGCTCTCGCACGTAAAAATTCAAACAAAACCTGTATGTATCTCACTGTAGGTGAGCAAATTAGTTTTACCTTTTTACGGTAAAAAACGGTCGGTGAGCAAAACAGTGCGCAGCCTTACAGATATTATTCACATTTTCCTTGGATTTAAGATCATTGCTAATAGTTACTCCTAAATCACGATATGAGGAAATAGAAACAATCGGCGTAAAATCAATATGAAAGTTCACATCTGATTGATAATTTCCTATTTGCATGGTTACTGTTTTACAGCTTGATATAGTGAGTCCCCACTCATCAGAACAACTGTCATGAATTCTTCCTAGTTGGCTCGGTACAGAGCGGTTACTTCTGATAATGCCTGACAAACGCACCTATTTTCCCTCTCCAGTGCACGCGTTGCTCAGATTATGAGAAGAAATTATGAGTAAGATTTTAAAATTGGAAACAATTGTGCCTCTCGTCTCGTCTCTCGTATCTCAAATCGTCAGACTTCTCCCTCCTTCTCGACCCCTCAGCCACATACCCCACCATCCCTTCCCTTCTGTCGATTCCGTCTTATATGCTCGCCTGCCAAGCTTCATTTCGTGCAATCCCTGTCGACGAGCATATCATCGAAGAGAAAGCACAGAACCTGGTCTGTGTTGGACTTCCCGAGCAGCCCAGTGATGAAGCGACAGACGTGGCAATCAATTCTCCCTCTTAGCTTTATCTCAGAACCTCGAATACTTGAATCAAAATTCAAACGCTTCGGTGAGCCAGTGAAGAAGCGCAATGTTCTCAAGATCTTCCTGCATTCACCAACTCTGAGAAACCACCTCTTGACAAAGATTCCAAACCGTCGCCCGTCCTGCTGTCCGCGCACCCTCACTGCTAGAAAAGGGAAGACTTGACTCGCGAAAGACTAGAATTTGAAAGGTAGGTTGAAAAGGTCGTACGAGAACGGAACACCATCTCTGAAGGACAAAAATGGAAGGTCGTGTTCCCATTCGTCACTATACTCCTCAGCAACAGCAGGTGACTCCGAGGAACCCGAACGCGCAGATGACGAATGTGACCCAGAAAAGATAGGTCATTGGCGGTGTCCCTCTCATTAGTCATGATCTTACGTAAAAAAATTTACAACATTTCTTGCTTGCTCGCTACGAATACTTATGATATCATAGCTATAAGGGAGACTTGGTTGACTAATCAAGACCATGGTTCTTCGATTACTGGTAGCTCCAATTACCAATTGTTCCACTGTGATAGAAACAGTGCCTTCGAAGGTGGTGGAACTGCTTTTTTTTATTCGCCTCGTCTATCTTAAACTGTAACGAATCTCACGAAATGCTCCATGTTCGGATTATTTTTTTTGTATCAGAAAAACTTCCGAGTTCCATCGTAAACTAGAAGAATTTGAATTGAAAAATGAATTCCGACTCATATTACCAGGTAATCAAAAATAATTATTGCTGCTTGCAGGAGCCGATTTAGTACAGCCGATATAACTATTCCCACTTTAATTTCAAATTTTTTTTATCACCATAGGATCGCTTGTAAGGCCACCTCTTACATGATATATGTAATAGAATGGAGATGTCTGAAATTTTTTTAAAGAGTTTTACATTACTTTTAATTCTTGGGAAAACCTAAAATCTGACAGTTTTGACGAAGGGTTGTTAATCAATTAATTTCAAGTATGTTTTGTCAAATGATTTTTTAATGTAAATATGAAATTTGGGCTCCTATTCCCTGATGGGCAGGCATACCCTGCGTCTTATCTTGCAGACATTGGCACGATGCTTTTTAAATTAATGTTTTCGATACGGTCTCGTTACCCTGAGCCGTATGGCCTCGTTAGCATAAACTTTTACTAATTCCAAGCGTTTTTAATGTAAAAACAATGTTTTGAGGTGAAAAGTTTTTTTTAGAAGAACCGGAGTCCCGGATGCTCAAAATGATCGCCTATGAAAAAAATTTTCAAAACGGTAGCGTTTAAAGCCATTTTTCGTCTAGTATTCCAAGGTCTGCAAGACAAGACAGGGGTAGGGGGGGGCAGGGTATGCCCAATTTTTCGGAACGTTACCTGCTTAAATTCAAAACTAAGTTTTCTGTCGGTCTAAGGTTTTAAATTAATATTTTTAATTTTAAAAGTACATTTATTCAATCCCAAGCGGACCTATTGGGTGGTCGAAATGGCTGATATCAATTAGCTTCAAAGCTTCTCAATTGATTGTTTAATTTGTGCTTTTCGACGTGAGATTAGCTTCTTATGTTCGATGTGGTTTCATAATCAAAGGGTAGCTTAGAATTACGAGATTCTTAAAAAGTTTTTTATCGATTAAATTTCATCTACGATTCTTCGTAGGATTCACTCGACTCACTTGAGCTTATAATTTCAAACTTGCAGAGTTTTGAATCGAGTGATGCTCTACTTGTAGACTAGACTAGACTAGACTAGACTAGACTAGACTTGTAGACTCTACTTGTAGACTAGCCAGCCGCCTTTGATTAATGGGGAAAAAACACTTCGTGTCTCAAAAACTTCATATTATTTTCTTTTTGTCTTGGTACATTGATCGGCTTTTTTCTCACTCGTTCCTATTGCTCAGAATGCAGTACTCCTGTCTCTATCAGGGAGTCCTTAAGGCCGTTTATGTATGTGTATGCCGCCGGAGCCTTTGCCGTAGACCGGAGCGGCACCCGCCTCACCTTCTCCGCCGTCGTGCGGTACAAGTTCCCTTCTTCAATAGGCTCCAGGGAAATCTGGCTTTGACTGTTGATCAGCCCCGATGAATCGCAAAAAATTCTCTACTCGGTATTTAACGAGGCCTTAACGATGTTTTTTTATAAAAAGATTAAGGTGCTAACCCTTCACACAATTAATATTTCCTTTGTTTGCCAACAGTATTGTTCCCAAGCGAACTGCTTCTTGACAAAGCTTAGGGAAGTGATTCGAAGATTTCGAGACCTAGACAGGGAGAAAAGGGAGGGGTCCTCAAAAAGAAACTTGGAAATAGCCCTTTCTTACCCTCACAGTGAGTGGCGACTACACAATTTGCTCTGATATTGAATTTCATTACCTCAACACGAAAATGCCAAGAACCAAAAAGAATTCCTCCCCAAAATCTCCGAAGTCTTCTCCTTCGACCAAATCCCCCTCCGCCAGTGTCTCAATCTCCGAAACAGTTGCCGAAGCTATCGCCTTCGCTACATTAGATGCTCCAGACGGAATCTCGATTCCACTTTGGAAATTTATTTCTCGGATCATAACCATGCTTTCGTCTACACTCGAAGCCATATCTTCCAAGACATCTCATTGCAATTCAACATCCCTTCCCCCTTGCGCTACACTGAAATCATCTGGGTCGCCTTCCGCCTTCTTGTCAACCACTTCCGATGAAGAGTCTGA
>OZ057407.1:28775032-29097692 GCA_964056735.1 Allodiplogaster pararmata
AAATCGGTAGAACATAGGATTTGTAACATCTTACATATATATCTGGTGTAATACATGGTATAATTCTGAATAAGGCATAAACTGTTTGTAATGCCTTCCGACACAAAAGCTCATATTGTGATTTGAAAGACAGGGAATCATCTACTATTAAAATACCTAAATCTCTAACAGAGGTTGATTTCGTGAAAAGAGTATTTGGACTTACATAATAGGTTGAGCATGGGTTTTTATTACCTAAATATAGAACATTGCATTTCTTTTCAGCTATTGCCAACTGCCATGTATCGCAATACCTATCGAATTGATTTATTGCTAAACAGAGTTGGGATTTAGCGATTTGAGCACCTAGTTCATCATAAGAAATAAACAACTTAATGTCATCGGCGAACAGCTTAATACTAACTGAGGGTAAGTTGGAAAAAATTCGAGGCAAATCGTTGATATAGATCAAGAAGAAAAGCGGCCCTAAAACCGATCCCTGTGGGACTCCAGATGATATTTCTCTAGTGTCACTAAATGTTCGGTTGACCTTAACACTGAAACAACGTCCTGTTAGAAAACTTCTAGTCCATTTCAAAAGATTTCCACGAACGCCTAAACTTTCTAGTTTGTGGAGAAGTTTAAAAATTTTTAAATTTTTTTAAATTTTAATCTTAAAATTTTTTTCTTCTCGTTTTTGTTGTTTAACGTCTACTTTATAAGTGTATGCGACAACAAGCATACCTTTGGCGAATAAAGTGAATTGAATTGAAAATGCGAGACAACATCAAAAACCTTAGTCAAGTCATAATAGAGACAATCGACAGATTTACTTTGGTCGAGGGCTCTCGTCCAACTATTAGTTACCGAGAGAAGCTGAGATTGAACTGATCTTCTAGGAACTAAACCATGTTGCTCTTCAGAAAATATAGAATGTATGTCCACCCACTTTGTTATCCTATCACGAACTATGCGTTCGAAAACTTTAGAAGATGTGGGCGTGATTGCGATAGGTCGAAAGTTGTCTACATTCAAAGATGGAGATTTTTTTGGAATGGGAGTGATGTAAGATATTTTCCAAAGAGAAGGAAAATGGCCAAGTTTAAGAGAGAAATTGAAAATATAGCTTAGTGGTTCTGCAAGCGACGAAGCGCATTCTTTGTAAAATTTCTGAGGAATAGAGTCAGATGTCTGCGTAAGAGAAGGAGACAGCTTTTTTAAATAGTACTTGACGTCTCCGGGAAGAATGAGCATATCAGTTAGGGAATGATCAATAACTCTATCAACATTCGGAATCAAACCATCATCGATTGAGAAAGCGGAACAGAAGAAATCGGATAGAGCACTAGCTTTAGCTTCATCCGTGTGAACAAAAGAACAAACTAAATCTGTGAAAGATGGAATCGAAGAATGGGATTTTAGACGATTTCCTACGTATTGATAGAACTTTCTAAGATAGGAGAAGAAAGCCTTCTGTCGATTTATTTCTAACTTCTTGATTTCCTTGTCAAGTTTTTGAGAAGTGCGTTTGATTAATTCTAGAACAGTGGGGACATGAATTTTAGAGAAAAGGGCTAATTTATGCTCGAAGAGGTTACGGATGTGCTCAGGATAAGTTTCAAAAGCAGCTTTCCTACGTTTTCTAGGGATAAATTTCTCAATTAAAGACTTCGCAATAACATTCAATCGATCAACTAGGTCATCTACAGAAATGAAATCATCGAAAACAAGTGTCCAGTCCGTATTTGATAATAGCGTATTGATCTCTGCATAACTGGCCCGGTTGAAATCAAAAACTTCTACAACATGTTGTGGGTTCGAAATAAAAAATACAGAAAAATTAAAAGAATTGTGATCAGAGTTAGAGAACGGAGGACAAACTTTACAATTAGAGATACAGTCAGCTTTAGCAAGAACATGATCTATTATTTTCTTACCATGTGTTGGCTCAGTTACAAATTGATGAAGAGAAAAGTCTGTACACAAGTCGATAAGAGGCTTAGTTGAAGAACATTTTTGTCAACATCAATTTCTAAGTTGAAATCACCACAAAGTACAGATTGTTGAGTAAGAACATCGAAAAAGGCATTATTCTGATGCAAAGTAGTGTTTGGCGGTCGATAGCATATAATGAAACGTGTTCTGGAGAGTGATAAGTTGCACAAGAGATCGAATGCTAAGACATCAGCCGATATTTTAGTCTTGAGAGTTACAACAGAGTATATTAAATGATTACGGAGAAAAGTACAGACACCACCACATCTTTTTGAAGTTCTATCACAGCGGAGCACACAATAAGGCAAATTAGCTGTCAATGAGGCGTCTACTATGTTTTTATTTAACCAAGTCTCACTACATAATAGAATATCTGGTTGTGTTGATGACAAATAATGGTAAAGTAGATCAATTTTGTTTTTGAGGGAACGTGCATTGAAATAAGAAACAGAGAATACTGAACTAGGTTTATTGGAACTTGAAAATAAAGATCTATAACATAGTCCTTTCTGGATCAGTTTCCCTTATTAGAAGATGTTGATAACCGCAAGGGGGGAGGGCGGTAGAGTTCTTCGTGCTCCTCCAATTTCTTCTTTCAGCCACAGATCATTAGACAGACGGAGTTCCTTCAGTTGAGCTCGCTTTGCATTCCAGGTCATCAAATCATCAGGCGTCATTGACTTCCTGATGAAAACCCCCTTCCAACGGGAGTTTGAACGGATGGAAGAAGCTGAACGAAGTCCTGCCAACATGAAAGAACGAGCAGGAAGCATTACTTTGAGTAACCTACGATTACCTTGACCCATTCTGAAAACGGGTTCTGGTCTAACTTGAATACTGAGATCATCCAGAAGAGACTGGACGATAGCCTCGTCATGGACGACCCTCTCGCTTGCTGCTGGAGAGAGACTCTCTGGAAGACTCGCGATGACCAGAGAACGCGCCCTTCTGTGAGACTCTTCATCGGAAGTGGTTGACAAGAAGGCGGAAGGCGACCCAGATGATTTCAGTGTAGGGATGTTGAATTGGGATGTTGAATTGCAATGACATGTCTTGGAAGATATGGCTTCCAGTGTAGACGAAAGCATGGTTATGATCCGAGAAATAATTTTCCAAAGTGGAATCGAGATTCCGTCTGGAGCATCTGATTTAGCGAAGGCGATAGCTTCGGCAACTGTTTCGGAGATTGAGACACTGGCGGAGGGGGATTTGGTCGAAGGAGAAGACTTCGGAGATTTTGGGAGGAATTCTTTTTGGTTCTTGGCATTTTCGTGTTAAGGTAAGGCCTCGTTCAATACCAAGTAGAGAATTTTTTGCGATTCATCGGGGCTGATCAACAGTCAAAGCCAGATTTCCCTGGAGCCTATTGAAGAAGGGAACTTGTACCGCACGACGGCGGAGAAGGTGAGGCGGGTGCCGCTCCGGTCTACAGCGAAGGCTTCGGCGGCATACACATACATAAACGGCCTTAAGGACTCCCTGATAGAGACAGGAGTACTGCATTCTGAGCAATATGAACGAGTGAGAAAAAAGCCGATCAATGTACCAAGACAAAAAGAAAATAATATGAAGTTTTTTGAGAAACGAAGTGTTTTTTTTCTCCATTAATCAAAGGCGGCTGGCTAGTCTACAAGTAGAGTCTACAAGTCTAGTCTAGTCTAGTCTAGTCTAGTCTACAAGTAGAGCATCACTCGATTCAAAACTCTGCAAGTTTGAAATTATAAGCTCAAGTGAGTCAAGTGAATCCTACGAAGAATCGTAGATGAAATTTAATCGAGAAAAAACTTTTAAGAATCTCGTAATTCTAAGCTACCCTTTGATTATGAAACCACATCGAACATAAGAAGCTAATCTCACGTAGAAAAGCACAACATAAACAATTAATTGAGAAGCTTTGAAGCTAATTGATATCAGCCATTTCGACCACCCAATAGGTCCGCTTGGGATTGAATAAATGCTCTTTTTAAATTAAAAATATTAATTTAAAACCTTAGACCGACAGAAAACTTAGTTTTGAATTTAAGCAGGTAACGTTCCGAAAAATTTAGAACTCTTAATACTGATGCTGATCGAATTAGATTGAAATGAATTTCGTCTCTTATTCCCTGATGGGCATACCCTGCCCCCCCATACCCCTGTCTTGTCTTGCAGACCTTGGAATACTAGACGAAAAATGGCTTTAAACGCTACCGTTTTGAAAATTTTTTTCATAGGCGATCATTTTGAGCATCCGGGACTCCGGTTCTTCTAAAAAAAACTTTTCACCTCAAAACATTGTTTTTACATTAAAAACGCTTGGAATTAGTAAAAGTTTATGCTAACGAGGCCATACGGCTCAGGCTAACGAGACCGTATCAAAAAAATTAATTTAAAAAGCATCGTGCCAATGTCAGCCAGATAAGACGCAGGGTATGCCTGCCCATCAGGGAATAGGAGCCCAAATTTCATATTTACATTAAAAATCATTTGACAAAACATACTTGAAATTAATGGATTAACAACCCTTCGTCAAAACTTGACAGTTTTTCCCAAAAATTAAAAGTAATGTAAAAACTCTTTAAAAAAATTTTTTAAAGACATCTCCATTCTATTATATCATGTAAGAGGTGGCCTTAAAAGCGATCCTTTGGTGATAAAGAAATTTGAAATTAAAGTGGGAACATTTATATCGGCTGTACTAAATCGGCTCCTGCAAGCAGCAAAAATGATTTTTGATTACCTGGTAATATGAGTCGGAATTCACTTTTCAATTCAAATTCTTCCAGTTTACGATGGAACTCGGAAGTTTTTCTGATACAATAATCCGAACATGGAGCATTTCGTGAGATTCGTTACAGTTTAAGATAGACGAGGCGAATAAAAAAACAGTTCCACCACCTTCGAAGGCACTGTTTCTATCACAGTGGATCAATTCGTAATTGGAGCTACCAGTAATCAAAGAACCATGGTCTTTATCAGTCAACCAAGTCTCCCTTATAGCTATGATATCATAAGTATTCGTAGCGAGCAAGCAAGAAATGTTGTACATTTTTTTACGAATTGAATGAGCATTTAGTGAAAAACATTTGGAATTAGTAAGATCATGACTAATGAGAGGGACACCGCCAATGACCTATCTTTTCTGGGTCACATTCGTCATCTGCGCGTTCGGGTTCCTCGGAGTCACCTGCTGTTGCTGAGGAGTATAGTGACGAATGGGAACATGACCTTCCATTTTTGTCCTTCAGAGATGGTGTTCCGTTCTCGTACGACCTTTTTAACCTACCTTTCAAATTCTAGTCTTTCGCGAGTCAAGTCTTCCCTTTTCTAGCAGTGAGGGTGCGGGGACAGCAGGACGGGCGACGGTTTGGAATCTTTGTCAAGAGGTGGTTTCTCAGAGATGGTGAATGCAGGAAGATCTTGAGAACATTGCGCTTCTTCACTGGGTCACCGAAGCGTTTGAATTTTGATTCAAGTATTCGAGGTTCTGAGATAAAGCTAAGAGGGAGAATTGATTTGCCACGTCTGTCGCTTCATCACTGGGCTGCTCGGGAAGTCCAACACAGACCAGGTTCTGTGCTTTCTCTTCGATGAGATGCTCGTCGACAGGGATTGCACGAAATGAAGCTTGGCAGGCGAGCATATAAGACGGAATCGACAGAAGGGAAGGGATGGTGGGGTATGTGGCTGAGGGGTCGAGAAGGAGGGAGAAGTCTGACGATTTGAGATACGAGAGACGAGAGGCACAATTGTTTCCAATTTTAAAATCTTAATCATAATTTCTTCTCATAATCTGAGCAACGCGTGCACTGGGGAGGGAAAATCGGTGCGCTTGTCAGGCATTATCAGCCGCGACATTAATCTCTCGAAAAAAGTTGAGTGATCGACGATGTATCTGTAAAGATGACATCATTGCTCGATGAATGAGATCATCGAGTCAGTGTTAATACAACTGAAATTTTTCACGATGAGATCATGGCTCTCGCACTTTTTAGGCAAAAAATGTTGGATCAGTGAGGTATGAGATGATCTTGCGAGAGCACGCGAAATAACATCTTAAAGTACGAGAAAATGAGATTTCACATGTCGTCTTGCTCTCCAAATGAATCTTAAAATACTAACCAATCGCAATCTAATTTGTTGCCGTACTTAAAAATTATTTTACTTTTTTTTGTTGAACATTTCATTAAAATTTTTGTTTTTTTGTTGTATTCTCGACACTTCGTACCGCGACATTTCGTACCCCGAAACTTTCTACCCAACATTTTTTCTTCTTGTTACCACTTTTTTCTTCCAACATTTTTCAAAATTTTCGCCTAATTTGAATGACATGAGGTCATCGCACCGATGATCTCATCGTTCAGAGATTAATGTCGTGGCAGAAGTAACCGCTCTGTACCGAGCCAACTAGGAAGAATTTATGACAGTTGTTCTGAAGAGTGGGACTCACTATATCAAGCTGTAAAACAGTAACCATGCAAATAGGAAATTATCAATCAGATGGGTATCGCGACAGTTTGTTACAAGACAGTTTGTTACACGACACTTTGTTACACGACACTTTGTTACACGACACTTTGTTACAAGACAGTTTGTGACACGGCAGTTTGTAACAAGACACTTTGTTACACGACACTTTGTTACAAAAAAATTGTTACACGAAGATTTGCTCCGAGATATTTTGCTCAATAATTTTTAATTTGAAGGACAGTTTCTACGACGACATGTTACTTTTTTTTCTAATTTCAAGGTCACTGTTTTTTCTAGGTTTTAAATGAGTTTTTTTAACTGTTTGATTTTTTTTGTAGTATTTGATTCTTGTTAGTTTGTTTCGTAATCAATTTTTTTAGGAATTTACTTTTTTTCTAATTTAAAGGTCACTTTTTTTTCTAGGTTTTAAATGAGTTTTTGAACTGTTTGATTTTTTTGTGGTATTTGATTCTTGTTAGTTTGTTTCGTAATCAATTTTTTTTAGGAATTGAACATCAGAATTGCGGCTGTTTGTTAGACTTCTTTGCTCCATAATTTTTAATTTGAAGGACAGTTTCTTCGACGACAGGTTACTTTTTTCTAATTTCAAGGTTACTTTTTTTCTAGGTTTTAAATGAGTGTTTTTTAACTGTTTGATTTTTTTTTGTAGTGGTTGATTCTTGTTAGTTTGTTTTGTAACCAATTTGTTTAGGAATTGAACATCAGAACTGCGGCTGTTT
This sequence comes from Allodiplogaster pararmata, assembly GCA_964056735.1. Classification (NCBI taxonomy): domain Eukaryota; kingdom Metazoa; phylum Nematoda; class Chromadorea; order Rhabditida; family Diplogasteridae; genus Allodiplogaster; species Allodiplogaster pararmata. The sequence continues at coordinate 28,782,196 of OZ057407.1, forward strand.
GTTAGACTTCAACACAAAAAAAATTCAGCTCTCCCATCTTTCAAAATTGCAATCAATTAATTTTTTTCTTGCATAAGCCTGTGAGCTTTCAGCGTTCACAGAAGATTAGCTTTGGAAAAAACTTTTGGCACAAGTTTACTTGTGGGGGGGGGGGGGGCGCTTCACTTGGAGGGGGCTCTTTTCGGTGCGTTCATTTGGTGTGTAAAAAAGAACCAATATGAGGAATTTTCTCATGGGGTCCCGTTCGCCTAAGCCATACGGTCTCGTTAGCGAAAACTTTTTCCTAAGCCAAAGCGTTTTTAATGTAAAAATAACTAAAATTCAAGATAGCCCCTCCAAAGTGAAGCGTCCCCCCAAGTTAAAAACAACCAAACTTTGATAATGTTTCTAAATTAAGTTTTTAAAAAAATAATCCGTGAACAAGAGCATAGCAAAGTGCGCATCCGCCGTTCCTCCGTCTTTCCAAAACTCTTGCGTCCTCCGCCTATCCCTATCTTAATAGGAAATAAAACCAAGGTTGGAAGTTTTCTGCAGAATGAAAATATTAGTTCGTTTTCTTCCAGAACAAAATTAATTTCAGAAATGTTTGTTCAAATTTGATTCTGTCAATGAAAAGTTAAGTAACAAATTTTCCAACAACAACAAAAAAACTGCGCGCAGTCTCTCAAACAGACCGTGGTCTCTCTAACAAATTGAAACTTTAAAACATTTTTTACAAAATAAAAAGTTTTCAAAATCCTAAATTTGTTCAGCCTTTTTTTCTCCATTTGAAATGGAAATTGAACAACAAAAAAATTAAAGAGAATATAGATCGGCTTCTCCCAATAGTGTCATTCAAATCAATTTCATGCTATACTCAGATAATGCACTCAATCGGAGACATTGTGGAGCAAGGGGTCACCACGAAAAACAAGCCACTACTAGCAACCGAAGGGCAATGCCTCACTGTGCATCGCCGGCTAGCCGACAACACTTTTGTTTGCTTTTGTGCAAAGCGGTACAGCAAGGGCTGTAAAGCTCGCATTAGAGTACGGGACGGCCTCATCGTTAGCGTGTTTAACGCAGAGCATACTCACCTTCCCACCCCAGGGGAGTTCGTCGCTCTCCGAACCAAATCCAGACTCAATGAAATGGCGGTCACGACAAACATGACGATCCGCTCAGTCCTAGACGCAGGAACCGTAGTTCCGACCCCGCGGCGCGACAATCCAGAGGCTACTAGATCAATGAATCTGGAAGAAGAGGCGCATTTACCCAGGAATAGCAGCCTGAAGCGTACGATACAGCGAAAAAGGCAAGCCGTGAGAGACGAGCCGCCACTGCCTCAAGATGGAGATTTCAACTTCGAGATACCATCTTGCTATGCCGAGTTTGAAGACGGTCGTTCATATATTCTCGCTGACGAAGGCAGGGGTGGCGATCGTGTGCTGGTGATGGGGTCAATGGAATCCGTGGCCGCTCTATCTCATGCTCGCCGGGCATTCAGTGACGGCACATTTAAGGTAAAATTATAAATTTAACATTTTATCCCAATTCGAACGATTTTTTAGCTACAGATTTAAGATCACAGCATTTTTACTGGAACCTTTTAACTGATTTCTACCTTTTACAGGTAGTACCCGCTCCATTCAAGCAGCTTTATTCGATCGCTTGCGAAACGGCGTGCAACCATCACTTCACTGTCATACAAATCCTTTTTGGTAGAGCTCACCCAACACGGAGTGCGTACGCGGTGGCTTTTGACGCGGTCCGAGCTCTGGCCCCTCAGTTTCGCCCGGAGACCTGGATTGCCGATTTTGAGATGGCAGCGTGGCAAGGAATTCAAGACATCTGGGGTATCGGCGTCTCAGAGTGTCTCTTCCACTTAGGCCAGTCGGTCTGGCGGGAGCTAGGAGAGCAAGGTCTACAGTCGAGTTTTCGAGTCAGAAGAAAAAAAAAAAATGTTTCTTCAATCGTTCGCAATGGGACAGGAAGTTTTTTTAAAAACAGTCTTTATGGTTTTTTTTGTTTTTTAGTACGAATATTAAATTCAGAAACTAAATTTAAATTTTTTTTCGTTGAAGTTATCAGAAACAGTCTGCGAATTATGTTTAAATTAAGTAAACTTACAACAAATTGCTCTCTCTTTTCTTCAGTCGCGTATTTGAACTCGGTATCAAACATATTCTTGTAGCAAACTGCCGTGATACGTTTACTCGTTGGTTGAACTTTGTTCATTCAGTATTTTCTTGAGAACAAACAAGAACAATTAATTGAGAGCTCTTCAGAAAAAAACCTTATCATAGCTTCACTAAAAATCTTCAACGAAATGTATTATTTCTCTTACATTTTGCAACTTAATTTTGTATTTAACAAATTATTGACGAATGATAAAAGTTTAACAATAATAAAGTTTATTGTTATAAAACCCTTAATTTTTCGAAGTTTTAATTTCTTTAGAAAATGCAAAACCAACGACCCTTATGAGTTTTTTTATTCGAAAGTTTCTTCATTTCAATTTTTTCTAGTAGAAGTGGAAAAGGGAACCAGGAATGAAAAGTTAAATTTCATATAATAAAAAGTTTTTAATAGTATATTTAAAAAATTGATGTTGTAAAAAAAACTGCTTTCTCTGTTTCGTTCGATCACTTTTTTTTAACTCGCTATCAAACATGGTCTCGTAAAAAACTTGAACTTTGAACTTTTTATTACGCGAAAAGAATTTGTTTAGAAAATTAAACTGTACTTAAACTGTAAAAACTAATTAAACTGTGAAATTAAAAAAAAAATTAAACTGTAAAGAAAAAAATTAAACTAAAAGAAACTGTATTATTCTCCACTTCAACTACATTAAAAACTCAAAAAACAAAACTAAAATTTATCAAATATGCATAAATACAAACCCTTTTACAATTTTCATTAGGTTAAAAAATATTTCGTGTAACAAACTGTCGTGTAACAAAGTGTCGTGTAACAAAATATCGTGTAACAAAGTGTCGTGTAACAAACTGTCTTGTAACAAAGTGTCATGGATCCATCAGATGTGAACTTTCATATTGATTTTACGCCGATTGTTTCTATTTCCTCATATCGTGATTTAGGAGTAACTATTAGCAATGATCTTAAATCCAAGGAACATGTGAATAATATCTGTCAGGCTGCGCACTGTTTTGCTCACCGACCGTTTTTTACCGTAAAAAAGTAAAACTAATTTGCTCACCTACAGTGAGATACATACAGGTTTTGTTTGAATTTTTACGTGCGGAAGCTTCCTGATTAGCAATAAAATGACGCTGTCACTGTCCAAATGGAGCAACTTTTGCATTTTGAAAGAGTCATTTGGACAGTGACAGCGTCATTTTATTGCTAATCAGGAAGCTTCCGCACGGAAAAATTCAAACAAAACCTGTATGTATCTCACTGTAGGTGAGCAAATTAGTTTTACTTTTTTACGGTAAAAACGGTCGGTGAGCAAAACAGTGCGCAGCCTAAAAAAGCCGCTTCAATTTGTTTTATTAAATTGAGGTCCTTTCGCACCAGAAATGTTGCCATACTTATGAAGCTCTTCTGCACTTATGTACGACCCTCTTTGGAAAATTCCAGTGAAGCCTGGAACACGATTGACCTAACGCTATGTTAGAAACTAGATTCTATTCGAAGAAAATTCACTAGACAAATTTTAAATAGAACATGAAACAGCTTATCATACGAGAGAAGGTTGAATTGGCTTGAATTCGAAAGCCTTCGAGAACTTCGTCTTTTCGATGACGTGTTCACTTTATATAGGATATTACTCAAAATATTAGATATCGCTTGCCCCAATTTCTTGCCATTGTCTCATTCTACTAGAACTAGAGGACATCATTGGAAACTCTTGTTGCCGTTGTCACGGACAAACAGATATAATTTTTTTTAAGACAAGAGTTGTAAATCATTCGAAAGCCCTTCCTTCTATTATTTCCTATCTCAGTTAATTGGCAACTAGAAAATTTCTTTTCAGGTTTTTGAATGAATGAATATAGAGATTAAAATGGTGTGATTCTTATTATAACTCAAGTGCCTGCAGTTACTATCATACTTTCGCTTGGCCGTTGTTTTATTTTTATTGATTGCTATGTAATCTCTTATCCATAATTGAGTTCTTTTTGTGAATCGTTTTATTGTATTAACTCATGTAAAAATTTAAATAAATCATAATCAGACTTTCAGGAATAAAAAACTTTCTAATTTTCGCTGTTTCACTACAAGTTTTTCATTAAGTCTAATAATATTTCGATTCTTCAAATACTATTCATATAACTACGAACTGAAACAAAAATTTTCTAATTATCTATCCGGTAAAAAAGCTTATTAGCGGTATACATAGAAAAATCTTTTTGCACAGTACTTAAAAATTCGCACCATACTGTAGGCAACCAATCACACTTACAGCTGCAAGATTGAAATGATCAAACGAAGATCATTTATCCACTAGACAAAATGTTTTTTGAAAATTGGTTCATTGATAACACTTGAACACAATCTAAACGGTAATGAGATGAGATTCTTCTTTTTCTTTGGGAGTCTCAACTTGGGTGATCTGAGGTTGGAGGGCTTTGTTCAGTCTTCTTCGCGCTTTCACCACGGGCCTCCTATTAAGGGCTCCATCCGCCGCTCCTCTGATGTTGGCCTCGATATCATTCTTCTTCTGCAGAAATTGAGCTCGATGAATAATTTTTATGAGCAGTGAAAAGTTTCAACACCCAAAAAACTTCATCATTCACTTAAAGGCCAATTTTAGCTTGAATATGTATCTATGTACTTCTTCATTACATTCCTACCATTGTTTCAAGTCCCTGACCAACCCCCATCTGTGTTCTTTTGCTTTCGTTTGAATATTGCGATGGTTTCAACCAAAACTCCAATAAAAATTTGATATTCGTGAAATTTAATGATATGAAAGCATAATACGACACAATTGAACAACTCACTCTGTACTTTCCACAGCATCTTTCTTTCCACACGCATTCGAAAGTGAAAAGAACTGCAAATAGAGATTGGGGGAAAGGGAAAAGAAACACTCGAAATCCGAAGAAGTTATCGATTGGTAAGAACTAACGAGTCAAGAGAACAAAGCCAATGGAGGCCATTCCAAAATAATTTAAGAGTATTGCGATGACCTCGCAATGGGTCCAGAACAGATCCTGTAAAGTGTCCATTACTTTATTTTCTTCTCCAAAACTCACAAAATTTAGAAATAAAGTTTATTCGCATCAACTTTCTAATTCTCATAACTAACTATAGGTCTCCTGTATTTCCAAAAAAAATATTTTAAAAAAAGCAAATGATTGAACTATCGCACAGAAAAAAAGCTAGTTCACCGGGCGGGATCGAACCCAGACCATCTCAACTCAAACCGGTAGCGCGTGTTACCATATGAGCCTTTCACATAACACTATCGCACGGAATAGCAATGTGTCCCAGTGGTGTAATGGTAACACGCGCTCCCGGTTTGAGTTAAGATGTTCTGGGTTCGATTTGAGATGTTCATTACTCCACGGGGACACAATGCTATTCCGTGCCATAGTGTTATATGAAAGGCTCATATGGTAAAACGCGTTCGCGGTTTGAGTCTAGATGGTCTGGGTTCGATCCCGTGTGCGATAACGATTTCTGTGCGATAACTCAATCATTTGTCATCTTAACCAGGCGTCACTGCCTTCAAACTGTGTAACTTAGCATTTGAATATTTATAAAAAAAAGAGTCTTTAGAACGACGGGGGGAGGCTGGTTGGGGAAAGTTTTGGAATAAAGAGTAGCAAGGAATTCTTCAAAGTCTCTAACAATTCTTTTGCCCAATCTTCATAATTTCTCAGCCCTTTTTCCTCACTTGAAAGAATTTCTGAATCCTTTCACCTTCAGGTCAAGCAAGACCTCAAGAATCGCTCGCTTACCTTAACCTCACCTCATCTTTTCACTGAGAAAGTGGTCGTTGTTGAAATTCTAGTTTTTTCACGGTGAAGGCGGTTTGTTATTGATTTTGAAGATAACTACAGAAATGATTTCTTTAAAACTTGGTCTTCCTCTCTCAAAAATTATTTTTGCTTTGCCAAGTTCAGGAATTTAAAAGTCATGACTTTAAGTGGATCGTCCGTTGTTCCTAGTGCACTCGTCGACGAAGGGATTGTGGGATGACTAAAGACGATTGTCGTTCCATTATAGAGCAAACTCCAGGTAAGGGAAGTAGTCCATTGCGGGCGAGTTGTCCACTGGAATTTGCCTTGCGTCTGTTGAATCTGAAGCAAGCTTTCACATTGAATGATTGAAGTTTCGTTTTTCAAAACCCTTGCTCGTTCATTGTCAGCTATTGGGCTACAGTTCATATATTACGTTCATCTTTAAAAAAAATTTCTTCTTCTTGAAACTTTCTGTACAAAACTTTTAAATTTTTGCAAGATTTCTGCTTTATAGTTTCTTCTTCTGATTTTACTGGAAGATTCCTTCTGTTTGCTCAGATATTGGTTGTCCTATGCTAGAATAGAACGCTGACCAGAAGGTTCTGCCGATAAGGCTGAAGAATTTTCTCGATTGCGCTCTTCCATCCTCCATCCTTGTTGCAATGGTCCGTGCCGCAAGAGCATGTAATTGTCAGAAGTGCACTCTCGAGTGCATGAATGCAACCCGTTGCCGAGTCTTCGTTACAAATGTGCGTTCCAGTTCGGTGTCTTTCCATCAGTTGAGCCATACTTGAGGTGTCGACTTTGAACAAGGTTGAGCAGCTATTTGCACTTTCGCATACTTTATCACCTGGATCCACACCTGTGCATTGCTGAAAAGTGAATGATTTTTTGTTGTTAAAATGAGACAAGTCATTATTGTGCTTTCAATGTCTTTTTTTTAATAAATAAAAACATAGTTGCAGAAATTAATTTTTTTTAAAGCAAAAACATTTACGGCTCCTGAGCCTTCCGTTTTGCATCTCTAACCATCATGTTCTTGCACCGCTCTAACTCTTTTCATCCTTTATCAATAATCAGCTAGAACTAAATTAGCGATAACAAGGCTTTATGGCTTAAGAACGAGAATTTCTGAAAACTTGTGAAAATAATATTACTCCAACATGCAAAAAGCTGAAGTTATAAAAAAAACCTTCAAAAAATTGGATGAAAAGAATATGATGTAACATACAATTGCCGAGGTTGGGATCAACGTCACGCAGCCGAGAAGCAGAACAGTTTTCAAGAGCATTCGGGTTTTGATTGACTGAAATGCTTTTGTGGTATCACAATATTTGTCCAGTTTTATTTCAATTGAGGGTCTTCTTGTGAGAAACATACTGTAAAAAATTGTTTTTGTAAGAACTGAAACATGACAATTCTTAACACTTGATTCCTCATAAACCTTGCATAAAAAAATTGTTCAATTTAGCAACTCCTCCAATATTAATTCTCAAACAAAAACTTTTAATAACAAAAACATTCTGTTAACTGAAGTTTTTCTTATTCTTGAAACCACTCTCTAAGAGAATTTTCTATAAAATTATAATATCTTTAGCGAAAGCCCAATTACCCTGGGGGTTTGAACTTGTAAAACTCAAAGATGTAATACATTAACTCATTGGAGGGATTTGCAAAAGTTTGAACAATTTGACCGTGAATAAAACCTCCGACTCAAATAGTAATTACAAAAAATCGACCGTGTTTAAGAAGATTGAATGCAAGTTTTCTCACAAGAAACCTAGATGTTCTATTTTCCAAAACAACGTTGGACGTGAATCAGGCTAAGCAATGAAGAAACTGACCGCTTTTGTTGCGTAAAACACCAGAGAATGAAACTATAGAGGAGAAGGCAATAGTATACAGGGTAGGCCCAACCCAAACTTTGTATTCAAATTACTTATTTGTCTTCATGTCCTCTTTCTATTTCCTAATTAGTGATCGCTCTTTTTCTCTAATAGTTATCTGATGATCTTCATTGCTCGCATACGATTCTCCGGGTATATTTCCCTCGCTTTCTTCCGTTTCATTTTCTTCGCCTCACAAGGACGCGTTTGGTCGTTTCTCAAAACTCTTGTTCGCTTTATTATAACTTACGAGTTCAAAGCCTTTCTTAAAAGTCCATTATATCTTACGGTTAGCGAATTCAGGTTGTTTTGAATGTTTTCTTAAGTTTTGCAAAGTCTTCTCAGCTGCAGAAGAATCATCGGCAGCGAACTGCGAAGCCGAAAAAGAAAATCTCACACGTCTGCATGTTCTCCTGGGTTAATTTTACTGAATTTCTTCTTCGCCAACAATTCATTCAAATAATTTCAGAAAGTTCCCAGAACCATTCTTCTCCTTCTCGTTTTCTTTACCGGATCGACTCGAAATCATTTTTCACTTGCTTCGTTTACTACGGTAGAGTTTCATAGTTTTTTCATTTTACTTTCTTTATCATCCTTCTTGAGTCCATGTTGTTGCAATTCTATTATTATTGCATGTCCTACAACACAAGTAGAAAAAGTTTTTGTGAAAAAAAGAAGGTTTTTTTAAGGAATGCCTCAGCTATCCATTGTTTTTCTCCAACCCCGATTACAATGTGGACCATTGCAAGTCTGAAAAACCCATGTGCTTCTTCGTTATTACCATCAACCTCACCAACCGCAGTGAAGTCTTCTTCCCCGAAAAAGCGTCCTTTTTGAGGGGTGGATGCAAAAAACCAGATATACTCCGCTTCAAACCATATGATAGGTCTCGAACCTTCTTTTCGATAAGATTTGCGTGTAATACAACCAGATGCAACAATATGAGTCTGAGCCACGTCCAGGACCAAATCCATAACATCCTTCGGCCTTACCGGATGGCATTTCTGGTTAGAATCTTTCAGACTATTAATTTTAACTTTTTTTAGTAACTGGAAAATTGTTTTATTGCTCACAAAATTAGAATATGTTTGAGACGTTTTGAAGTCAACGATCATCTTCGGCTCGATATCAAGCGCAACTTGTGTTGTGAAGGTTGTTAGGAGCATAGTTCAACAAAGATGACTTGCAAGTGAAAGAAAAAAACTTAAAAACGACCGCTCTTTGAGCGGTGAGTCTGGAGTAATGAAAACGAAGTATAAATAAAGGTCAGAGACGGATGAGCTTCTCTTTATTCTAGACTTCTTAACTCAAAAAAGTATTTTTCCAAAATTTTCAAAAGTGCTGGTGACAAAACTTGAGAGGAATTCGCTGTGAAATCTGTACAAGCTGAACTTTCTACAAGTAAAGAACATCACTTTTTGCAGCCCACTGCTCCGAAGGCTCCGAAGTCCAGAGTAAGCTTTCAATCTTATGCTTTTCCGTTGGCGATTGCCAAATCTTAAAACTTTGAAATTGATTTTCATGGAAAAGGTTTACAGGACACGTGACATCCGCAACGTGTCACACTCGAGCGTAGCGGTTACTAAAGTCAGGGTTGTAGGAATTACTGTTTAAGGCACGCAGTTCAATAAAGGCAGCGTGCGAACAAGTTTATATTCCTTGTAGTGTGAAATCCTGCAGATAAATGACTTATAAACTTGACATATACAAAGCTGTCAAGAAAATTTTTTCTTCAAGGAAGCTTCACGACTATTTCACAAGTAACCAAAAATTTTAGAAATGTAGCCAAAGCCGATCAGAAGATCATCAGTCGGGGATAGCAGTAATCCTCAGTTTAGTGACTGTGGCTATCAGTGGAATTGCTCTGACAGGTGAGTTTCTTAAAATAACCAGGATTTTCTTTTTAAATCATTTCGTTCTCTCCAACAACGAACTTTTATCTTGAAAATTTTTCTTTTTTTCCGTTAAGGAAGAACCTCGTTGATTTCCCTTGGAGTTTTTGGATAAAAACATAGCTTTGGCTGTAAACTCAAGTCAATTGAGTCAAATGTGTAAAACTTACTGTCTCAGTCATCTCGACCTCAAGTATTAACTGACTTGAGCTTTACAAACAACCTGAAGCATCTAAGAGAGGAAAATTGAAGTTAGAGTTGTGAAAAAAGAACATAGCTCACAGGCGCAGTTGAGAGTTTAGAAAAACGTACGGTCTTTGAGCGTGAGTTTCTACAATAATGACAAGCTCTCCCTTCTCTGCCCGTAACCTCTAGCTCACTAATCGCTATTCCAGACTATTCCAAACATGAAGTTAGAGTAGGAATATGACGGACCGGTAGAAAGTATCGATAAAATTTCTTTGCAGACTGCAATCTGTGAGAATTAGATGCGTTTGACAGAGATGAGGACGTCAACAAAATTTTAATGAGCCCTCCAAAGAATCTGACTCTTGCTCCGACAAGTCAAATGTTTCATGAGAGAGAAAAGACTGTGCGAATTGTTGAATGATTTTTTTTCTCCGTCTTCTCATTTTTAAACTGAAACTCTTTCGTAAATTTTTGAAGAAAAAAAGAAATAAAAACCTTTCAGTCTGACTGCTTGAGTAAGAACTTGCAAAAAATAGATTTTTTTAAAACTTCTAGTTGTTAATCGCTCATTAATACCTTGAAATTAAGTGTGAAGTATGCGATTGAGTACCCTCCTATTCATGTTCATATCGGTCGTCATTTTGTTTTTTTCTCTTAGGATCGCTAATTTTTCTTTTATTCACGCTCATTTCTCAATAAATCTTGGAACTGCAAGTTGTATTAGGTGGTTCAACCCTTTGTTTTGTTTAGCTAACTTCTTTTTTTTTCGTAAAAGGTTTCATTTGTCGGTTGAAATAGCATCGGCAGATGGCAAAAATACTGCTGTTCTTTCGAAAGTTATTTTCCTCAATCATAAGCATCTAATTTTAAATGTTTTTTTGTAAAATGGGTACAACAATATTTAAGGTCTACAATTATTTTTTTAAATTTTAAATTTATTTTTCTATGAATAAATTTTCGTTCTCTCATATGACATCAGCATCACGTCGTGACATAACGGTCATTAGCTTGTAAATATAATTTCAATCAGGAAACCGCTTTCATTAGACTCACCTGATAAGTTTCAACAACCAAAACAACATAAGTTGCCACAGCAACAATAGTTAGACTGTGGTCGCAGCCGGCACGTTGGACTTCATTCGGAGTCGGTACGATGGACTGCGGCCGGATTCGGTCTACGCGAACTACTTCATATTCCATCAAGTATTTTCATTCCCTACCCCTATAACGAGTGGGATATAGTCATATTGAAGACTCAGTTGTCTCAGTAAGTCAGCTTTTTTCCCTACCATCTTCTAGAAGAAAATTGTAGGGGGTTGTGAACTAGTGAGTGAATCTACCCAGGCTATAACTTCATTCCAGCCTCCAACAAGAGTTTCAGATTCTAAAAATAAACCATGTTACTTCCTTCACCAAATCAACCGTCTCTACAGGTAAATATCACAAGTCATTGTCCCTGGTGAGAAACGGGATAGGATCTCGAAAGTATCACCTTTTTAATGAGAAAAATGTAAGGTTTAGATTCTCGCAAATGAAATGCAAGCTTTCAACGACAGTTTCTGATTCCGAAGGATCAACTCACGTTGCATATTCCTCTACCAATTCAACCGCCCAACCGGTACATCTGACAAGTCAGAGTCTCTGGTGATAACGGGATAAGTATTCTGGAAAGTCTGGGTACTAACTGCTCTGAGTCTTGCGAATCAGGCAGTCAGTACCGACAAAGTCCTAGACGAGTCCTATCAGCTACCCAATGAGAAGTTGAAGGGTAAGAAAAAGATAGTGGTTCATCGGAGATACTGCCTACCACGTACCCTTTTTGAACTGTGAATATCCACTTGAATGTGAATCTCGCTCATTTGCTGTAAATCAAGATCACGTACTTATCAGCCGAGGATTATTCATATGGCCCCTGAAGTGCATGTTAAAAAATTGCAAGGAATAAATAATGTTTGTCTTCTCATTATTTTGTTTTATCGCATATAATTAATTTTGGTGTGCTCACCTTTGGTTTCCATTTTTTAATTGATAGCTAACTACGCTTTGATGAAGAAGAAACTCCGATTCCTTTTACGTCTTCACTAACGTATAACCAGGCGAGACACAGAAGGCACGTGTATTGTTTACGGAGAAGTCTTCGATGCGTTCAACCGCACAAAAACATCTTTCTTGGCTGCTTATTTGAAACATGAAGATCGCTCTATTCAGAAAAAAAAAACTTGACTTGTGTCAAAACTAAGATTACAGTTGTACGAGGAAAGATTCGAAAAGTTGAATTATTTAAACATGCTCAAAACATACCAAATGATCAGTCAGAAAGCAGATAATATATGACTTCTAAGGTTTTCTTCCCCCTTATTTAAGCAGCTTTGCTGTCCCTAATTTCTCCATTCTCTCGCCTTAGGGACCCCTTCCACGTATAAACAATCTCTGCTTCAAAACTCCCTCCCTCTCCGCTTAAATAGGCCTCCCCTTTTCAAGTTCCTTTTTGAGGACCCCTCCTTTTTCTCCCTGTCTAGGTCTCGAAATCTTCGAATCACTTCCCTAAGCTTTGTCAAGAAGCAGTTCGCTTGGGAACAATACTGTTGGCAAACAAAGGAAAGATTAATTGAGTAAAGGGTTAGCACCTTAATCTTTCTTTAAAAAAAAAACTTCGTTAAGGCCTCTTTCAATACCAAGTAGAAAATTTTTTGCGATCGGTGGAGAAGGTGAGGCGGATGCCGCTTCGGTCTACGGCGAAGGCTTCGGTGGCAAACACCCATCTCCCTGCTTAATTGAACCCTTTTTTTTCAATGACACATTTTTTGAAAAAAATTTTTTTTTAATGTTTGCTTGCTGATACTTTTCCCAGTACGAGTCACCTAATTGCAGTCTATCATGTAGTCAAGATGTGAAAAGAAGATCAAAAAGATCAGAGAAGAGTTCTGAATGTAAAAGTCAATCCGACAGGAATGTTGGTTATCCTTCCCTAGCCCCAATACCTTCCCTAGCCCCAATACCTCAAAGTCGGTGGGAAGGTGTAAACTCACTCAGCCCTACTACCGTGATTTCCGGAATCACGACGTTCTGAGTGAGGCTAAAATTGGGCCCCCTTTGGACGAGTCCACTTCCGGCAGTGGTTCTATCCGCCAGATGGCCAGGCGGAGAGGGGTTAGTCCAGGCCACACGAGTCGAGGCGTCTTTTCGATTAATCTTCTGCTTTTCTACGGTCGGATTAGCAGGAACTTCCGACAAACACGTTGACCATTGACCACTCAACAGGCCGATCGCATGAATACCCTTGTTGTAAACCATGGCTTCAAGTTCTTCAAGTTATATCACCAAAGCTAGGGCGTCCCCCGGAAGCGACGCGGTCTTACCTTGTCCGCTAGGACCGTCAAATATGCGAGGACAGGCAGCTACCCATGGGCGGGGTATGTCTGCGCGGCGTACAGCCCAAATTCGCCTCGTCACATTGAATGTTGGAACACTGACGGGACGCAGTAGAGAGCTGGCCGCAATGCTAGAAGCAAGAAAGGTTGACATTGCTGCTGTACAGGAAACGAAATGGAGAGGAAGCAAGTCGAAGCCGATAGGAGACGGATACAAGTTGATATACCATGGCACGTCATCAACAAGAAATGGTGTTGGCATTATCCTCTCCTCGAAAATTGCTGATGATGTAACCGAAGTCATTCGCTCTACAGATCGAGTCATGGCCGTCCGAATTTCTTCGTGCAACAATCACTTCCTTGTCGTCTCAGCATATGCACCTCAACAAGGATGTAGCGACGCTGATAAGGAGGACTTCTACGACTCTCTAGAGGAAGTTATCAAACTCCGAGAGTCTCATGAAGACATCTTAATCGGCGGAGAATTTAACGCTCACATCGGTTCAGATCGACAAGGTCGTGAGAGAGAACATGGAGGACATGGAATCGGAACGATAAATGCTGAGGGTCAACGGCTACTTGACTTCTGTGCTCGATGCGATCTAGCAGTCGTGAACTCCTTTTTCAAAAAGAGACGATCTCACGGACTCACATACGAGAGCGGAAGAAATCAGAGTCAAATTGACTTTTGGTTAATCCTGAGAGCAAAGCTGCGGAACGCGAAAGATGCAAAGGTCATTCCATCAGACCATGTTGCACCTCAGCACCACCCTCTCTTTATGGACTACAGCGTATTGAAGTCGAAGAAACAGCCTTCTCGTAACCCTGAATGCACACGTGTCAAATGGTGGCGCTCGACTGGGAAAGCAGAACGTCTCTCTCTCATGCACATCATCCATCGCAATCTACTCCCTCCTGCACTCCACAAGCAGTTTCCAGAGGACATGAATGAACACTGGAAGCTTCTTGAAGACAGCATCAGAGCACCCGCCGCAAGCATCCTCGGAAAGACGAAACCCGGAAAGCCAAGAATCGAGAAAGACACCTGGTTTTTCACCTCCGAAGTTCAGGATGCGATCAAGGCGAAAAAGAATGCCTACAAGAGATGGAGGACGTCAAATGAGGCTGACGACCGCGCTGCATACAGCTCAGCCAAGAAAGCCGCCAAAAGAGCTGTCGCAGTTTCAAAAGTCTCCTACTTCCGCGATCTCTATGAGAAGATGAACCAACCAGGAGGCGATAAAGCTATCTATCGGCTTGCCAAGGCTCGACACCGTAACACCTTGGACATCCAGAGAGCAGCCACGATAAGGGACAAACAAGGAAAGCTCGTCACTGACCCTTTAAAAGTCAGAAACAGGTGGCGCGAACATTTCGAAGAAATGAGCGGCCAAGAGTTTGAGCACCCTCCCATCCCTACTTCCCACGCCATACAAGGACCCGTGCCAACCATCACGGCCGAGGAAGTGAAGAAGGCACTCTCTAAGATGAAGACTGGGAAAGCGGCTGGACCGGACGACATAGCCACCGAAGCCTGGAAACTTGCGGGTGATGGTGGACTAGCACATCTCGTGCACCTGTTCAACACCATCGTAAAGCAAGGCCAAATTCCACATAACTGGCGCTACTCCACGACCGTTCCAGTCTTCAAAGGAAAAGGCGATACCAGAGTTTGCAGCAACTACCGTCCAATACGTCTTCTCAACCACACTAAGAAGATATTTGAGAGGATACTGGATTCACGCATACGAGATATCGTCGATATTCCAGCTCAGCAATGCGGGTTCGTGAACGGCAGAGGCACAACAGATGCAATATTTGCACTCCGTTTACTCGTCGAGAAGCACGCAGAGAAAAGATCACCTCTCCATCTGACCTACCTCGATTTGGAGAAGGCGTTCGACAGAGTCTCCCATGATCTTATTTCATATGCATTGCGCGATCACCAGGTTCCTGAAGAGTACATTCGATGGACAATGGCGATGTACGATGATTCAAAGAGTACTGTCAGAACTCCGGTCGGCATCACAGAGCCATTCGCAGTAAACGTTGGAGTGCACCAAGGGAGTGCTTTGTCTTCCCTTCTCTTCATTTTGGTTATGGATACCGTCACGCGTCCTCTACTGACTCCGGCTCCGTCAACCATCGCATACGCCGACGACATTCTCCTTGCTGCTCCTACACGTGCCGAAATCGAGAAACGCACCCAAGAATGGAATGACGCTCTTAGTAGGCATGGCTTACGCCTCAACATCAAGAAGACCGAGTACCAGGAAATCGGAGTGCAAACGACGGGAACTGTTCACATCAGTAGTGAACCGCTCCCGAAGACCTCCGAATTCAAGTACCTTGGTTCTGTCATCTCCTCAGACACGTCAACAAATGCAGCGGCACGCCAAAGAGTAAATGCAGCTTGGATGAAATGGAGAGAAGCTACAGGTGTCCTCTGTGATAGGAATATCACAGCTGGCATACGCGGAGAGATGTATAAAACAGCAATCCGTCCCGTGCTTCTCTATTCGACGGAGACCTGGCCTACAACGCGTATAACCGAGAACATTAACCACACGAATGAGATGAAAATGTTACGCTGGACACTAGGACTGACTCGCCTAGATTGTGTGCGTAACACGTTTGTGAGAGGGAGACTCGGCGTTGCCCCAATACAAGACAAGATGCGAGAAGGGAGAGTTAGATGGTATGGACACGTGTTGCGAAGAGACGCGACCAACATCGCAAGACACGCCCTTGACATGGAAGTACCAGGCAAACGCCCGCGAGGCAAACCGAAGACAAGATATATGGATACGCTCAACCAAGACCTGCGCCTTGCAAGACTCCACTCGGAAGACGCAACGGACAGATGTTTCTGGAGAGCTAGAAGCCGTACAGCGGACCCTACTCCGACCTCGGCCAGCGCGGGACAACGCTAAGAAGAAGAAGAAGAAGACAGGAATGTTGGTTATGGTTCGGACGAAACGGCCTTAAACTTTTTAAACTTTCCAAATCCTGATAGAGACAGGAGTTCTGAGCCATAGGAACGAGTGAGAAAGAAGCCGATAACTGTACCAAGACAAAATCAAAATTTCAAGTATTTTTGAAGTTATGAACTTTTTCTCATTAATCAAAGACGGCTGGCTAGTCTACAAATAGATTTAAAACTCTGCAAGTTTGAAATTATAAGCTCGAGTGAGTCGAGTGAATCCTACGAAAAATCGTGGACGCAATTTATTCGAAAAAATTTAATCGCTACCATTTGATTATGAAACCACATCGTACAAACGAAGCTAATCTCACGTCGAAAAGCACAAATTAAAAACGAATTGATATCAGCCATTTCGACTACCCAATAGGTCCGGTCCGCTTGGGATTGAATAAATGTTCTTTTTTTATTGAAAAGATTAATTTAAAACCTTAGACCGACAAAAAACTAGAACATTTCTTTTCAGGTTTTTGAATGAATGAATATAGAGATTAAAATGGTGTGATTCTTATTATAACTCAAGTGCCTGCAGTTACTATCATACTTTCGCTTGGCCGTTGTTTTATTTTCATTGATTGCTATGTAATCTCTTATCCATAATTGAGTTCTTTTTGTGAACCGTTTTATTGTATTAACTCATGTAAAAATTTAAATAAATCATAATCAGACTTTCAGGAATAAAAAACTTTCTAATTTTCGCTGTTTCACTACAAGTTTTTCATTAAGTCTAATAATATTTCGATTCTTAAAATACTATTCATATAACTACGAACTAAAACAAAAATTTTCTAATTATCTATCCGGTAGAAAAGCTTATTAGCGGTATACATAGAAAAATCTTTTTGCACAGTACTTAAAAATTCGCACCATACTGTAGGCAACCAATCACACTTACAGCTGCAAGATTGAAATGATCAAACGAAGATCATTTATCCACTAGTCAAAATGTTTTTTGAAAATTGGTTCATTGATAACACTTGAACACAATCTAAACGGTAATGAGATGAGATTCTTCTTTTTCTTTGGGAGTCTCAACTTGGGTGATCTGAGGTTGGAGGGCTTTGTTCAGTCTTCTTCGCGCTTTCACCACGGGCCTCCTATTAAGGGCTCCATCCGCCGCTCCTCTGATGTTGGCCTCGATATCATTCTTCTTCTGCAGAAATTGAGCTCGATGAATAATTTTTATGAGCAGTGAAAAGTTTCAACACCCAAAAAACTTCATCATTCACTTAAAGGTAAATTTTAGCTTGAATATGTATCTATGTACTTCTTCATTACATTCCTACCATTGTTTCAAGTCCCTGACCAACCCCCATCTGTGTTCTTTTGCTTTCGTTTGAAGATTGCGATGGTTTCAACCAAAACTCCAATAAAAATTTGATATTCGTGAAATTTAATGATATGAAAGCATAATACGACACAATTGAACAACTCACTCTGTACTTTCCACAGCATCTTTCTTTCCACACGCATTCGTAAGTGAAAAGAACTGCAAATAGAGATTGGGGGAAAGGGAAAAGAAACACTCGAAATCCGAATAAGTTATCGATTGGTAAGAACTAACGAGTCAAGAGAACAAAGCCAATGGAGGCCATTCCAAAATAATTTAAGAGTATTGCGATGACCTCGCAATGGGTCCAGAACAGATCCTGTAAAGTGTCCATTACTTTATTTTCTTCTCCAAAACTCACAACATTTAGAAATAAAGTTTATTCGCATCAACTTTCTAATTCTCATAACTAACTATAGGTCTCCTGTATTTCCAAAAAAACCTATAAAAAAGCAAATGATTGAACTATCGCACAGAAAAAAAGCTAGTTCACCGGGCGGGATCGAACCCAGACCATCTCAACTCAAACCGGTAGCGCGTATTACCATATGAGCCTTTCACATAACACTATCGCAGGGAATAGCAATGTGTCCCAGTGGTGTAATGGTAACACGCGCTCCCGGTTTGAGTTGAGATGTTCTGGGTTCGATTCGAGATGTTAATTACTCCACGGGGACACAATGCTATTCCGTGCCATAGTGTTATATGAAAGGCTCATATGGTAACACGCGCTCCCGGTTTGAGTCGAGATGGTCTGGGTTCGATCCCGTGTGCGATAACGATTTCTGTGCGATAACTCAATCATTTGTCATCTTAACCAGGCGTCACTGCCTTCAAACTGTGTAACTTAGCATTTGAATATTTATAAAAAGAGCCTTTAGAACGACGGGGGGAGGCTGGTTGGGGAAAGTTTTGGAATAAAGAGTAGCAAGGAATTCTTCAAAGTCTCTAACAATTCTTTTGCCCAATCTTCATAATTTCTCAGCCCTTTTTCCTCACTTGAAAGAATTTCTGAATCCTTTCACCTTCAGGTCAAGCAAGACCTCAAGAATCGCTCGCTTACCTTAACCTCACCTCAACTTTTCACTGAGAAAGTGGTCGTTGTTGAAATTCTAGTTTTGTCACGGTGAAGGCGGTTTGTTATTGATTTTGAAGATAACTACAGAAATGATTTTTTTAAAACTTGGTCTTCCTCTCTCAAAAATTATTTTTGCTTTGCCAAGTTCAGGAATTCAAAAGTCATGACTTCAAGTGGATCGTCCGTTGTTCCTAGTGCACTCGTCGACGAAGGGATTGTGGGATGACTAAAGACGATTGTTGTTCCATTATAGAGCAAACTCCAGGTTAGGGAAGTAGTCCATTGCGGGCGAGTTGTCCACTGGAATTTGCCTTGCGTCTGTTGAATCTGAAGCAAGCTTTCACATTGAATGATTGAAGTTTCGCTTTTCAAACATTTGCTCGTTCATTGTCAGCTATTGGGCTACAGTTCATATATTACGTTCATCTTAAAAAATTACCTACTACTTCTTCTTGAAACTTTCTGTACAAAACCTTTCAATTTTTGCAAGATTTCTGCTTTATAGTTTCTTCTTCTGATTTTACTGGAAGATTCCTTCTGTTTGCTCAGATATTGGTTGTCCTATGCTAGAATAGAACACTGACGAGAAGCTTCTGCCGATAAGGCTGAAGAATTTTCTCGATTTCGCTCTTCCATCCTCCATCCTTGTTACAATGGTCCGTGTCGCAAGAGCATGTAATTTTCAGAAGTGCACTCTCGAGTGCATGAATGCAACCCGTTGCCGATTGTTTTTTACAACTGTGCGTTCCAGTTCGGTGTCTTTCCATCAGTTGAGCCATACTTGAGGGGTCGAGTATGAACAAGGTTGAGCAGCTATTTGCACTGTCGCATACTGCATCACCTGCCACACCTGTGCATTGCTGAAAAGTGAAAGATTTTTTTGTTGTTAAAATTATACAAGTCATCATTGTGCTTTCAATGTCTTTTTTAAATGAATAAAAACATAGTTGCAGAAATTAATTTTTTTTAAAAGCAAAAACATTTACGGCTCCTGAGCCTTCCGTTTTGCATCTCTAACCATCATGTTCTTGCACCGCTCTAACTCTTTTCATCCTTTATCGATAACAAGGCTTTATGGCTTAAGAACGAGAATTTCTGAAAACTTGTGAAAATAATATTACTCCAACATGCAAAAAGCTGAAGTTATAAAAAAAACCTTCAAAAAATTGGATGAAAAGAATATGATGTAACATACAATTGCCGAGGTTGGGATCAACGTCACGCAGCCGAGAAGCAGAACAATTTTCAAGAGCATTCGGGTTTTGATTGACTGAAATGCTTTTGTGGTATCACAATATTTGTCCAGTTTTATTTCAATTGAGGGTCTTCTTGTGAGAAACATACTGTAAAAAATTGTTTTTGTAAGAACTGAAACATGACAATTCTTAACACTTGATTCCTCATAAACCTTGCATAAAAAAATTGTTCAATTTAGCAACTCCTCCAATATTAATTCTCAAACAAAAACTTTTAATAACAAAAACATTCTGTTAACTGAAGTTTTTCTTATTCTTGAAACCACTCTCTAAGAGAATTTTCTATAAAATTATAATATCTTTAGCGAAAGCCCAATTACCCTGGGGGTTTGAACTTGTAAAACTCAACGATGTAATACATTAACTCATTGGAGGGATTTACAAAAGTTTGAACAATTTGACCGTGAATAAAACCTCCGACTCAAATAGTAATAACAAAAAATCGTCCGTGTTTAAGAAAATTGAATGCAAGTTTTCTCACAAGAAACCTAGATGTTCTATTTTCCAAAACAACGTTGGACGTGAATCAGGCTAAGCAATGAAGAAACTGACCGCTTTTGTTGCGTAAAACACCAGAGAATGAAACTATAGAGGAGAAGGCAATAGTATACAGGGTAGGCCCAACCCAAACTTTGTATTCAAATTACTTATTTGTCTTCATGTCCTCTTTCTATTTCCTAATTAGTGATCGCTCTTTTTCTCTAATAGTTATCTGATGATCTTCATTGCTCGCATACGATTCTCCGGGTATATTTCCCTCGCTTTCTTCCGTTTCATTTTCTTCGCCTCACAAGGACGCGTTTGGTCGTTTCTCAAAACTCTTGTTCGCTTTATTATAACTTACGAGTTCAAAGCCTTTCTTAAAAGTCTATTATATCTTACGGTTAGCGAATTCAGGTTGTTTTGAATGTTTTCTTAAGTTTTGCAAAGTCTTCTCAGCTGCAGAAGAATCATCGGCAGCGAACTGCGAAGCCGAAAATGAAAATCTCACACATCTGCATGTTCTCCTGGGTTAATTTTACTGAATTTATTCTTCGCCAACAATTCATTCGAATAATTTCAGAAAGTTCCCAGAACCATTCTTCTCCTCCTCGTTTTCTTGACCGGATCGACTCGAAATCATTTTTCACTTGCTTCGTTTACTACGGTAGAGTTTCATAGTT
The DNA here is from genome assembly GCA_964056735.1 of Allodiplogaster pararmata. Taxonomy (NCBI): domain Eukaryota; kingdom Metazoa; phylum Nematoda; class Chromadorea; order Rhabditida; family Diplogasteridae; genus Allodiplogaster; species Allodiplogaster pararmata. The sequence goes on from OZ057407.1 coordinate 28,803,259, forward strand.
TTTTTTTCATTTTACTTTCTTTATCATCCTTCTTGAGTCCATGTTGTTGCAATTCTATTATTATTGCATGTCCTACAACACAAGTAGAAAAAGGTTTTGTGAAAAAAGGGTTTTTTAAGGAATGCTGTCGCTATCCATTGTTTTCGCTATTCCCCGATTACAAAGTGGACCATTGCAAGTCTGAAGAACCCATCTGCTTCTTCATTATTACCATCAACCTCACCAACCGCAGTGAAGTCTTCTTCCCCGAAAAAGCTTCCTTTTTGAGGGGTGGATGCAAAGAACCAGATAGACTCGGCTTCATACCATATGATAGGTCTCGAACCTTCTTTTCGATAAGATTTGCGTGTAATACAACCAGATGCAACAATATGAGTCTGAGTCACGTCAAGGACCAAATCCATAACATCCTTCGACCTTACCGGATGGCATTTCTGGTTAGAATCTTTCAGACTATTAAGTTTAATGTTTTTTAGTAACTGGGCAATTGTTTTATTGCTCACAAAATTAGAATATGTTTGAGACGTTTTGAAGTCAACGATCATCTTCGGCTCGATATCAAGCGCAACTTGTGTTGTGAAGGTTGTTAGGAGCATAGTTCAACAAAGATGACTTGCGAGTGCAAGAAAAAAACTTAAAAACGACCGCTCTTTCAGCGGTGAGTCTGGAGTAATGAAAACGAAGTATAAATAAAGAGCAGAGACGGATGAGCTTCTCTTTATTCTAGACTTCTTAACTCAAAAAAGTATTTTTCCAAAATTTTCAAAAGTGCTGGTGACAAAACTTGAGAGGAATTCGCTGTGTAATCTGTACGAGCTGAACTTTCTACAAGTAAAGAACATCACTTTTTGCAGCCCACTGCTCCGAAGGCTCCGAAGTCCAGAGTAAGCTTTCAATCTTATGCTTTTCCGATGGCGATTGCCAAAATCTTAAAACTTTGAAATTGGTTTTCATGGAAAAGGTTTACAGGACACGTGACATCCGCAACGTGTCACACTCGAGCGTAGCGGTTACTTAAGTCAGGGTTGTAGGAATTACTGTTTAAGGCACGCAGTTCAATAAAGGCAGCGTGCGAACAAGTTTATATTCCTTGTAGTGTGAAATCCTGCAGATAAATGACTTGTAAACTTGACATATACGAAGCTGTCAAGAGAATTTTTTTCTTCAAGGAAGCCTCACGACTATTTCACAAGTAACCAAAAATTTTAGAAATGCAGCCGAAGCCGATCAGAAGATCATCAGTTGGGGATAGCAGTAATCCTCAGTTTAGTGACTGTGGCTATCAGTGGAATTGCTCTGACAGGTGAGTTTCTTAAAATAACCAGGATTTTCTTTTTAAATCATTTCGTTCTCTCCAACAACGAACTTTTATCTTGAAAATTTTACTTTTTTTCCATCAAGGAAGAACCTCGTAGTTTTCACTTGGAGTTTTTGGATAAAAACATAGCTTTGGCAGTAAACTCAAATCAATTGAATCAAATGTGTAAAACTTACTGTCTCAGTCATCTCGACCTCAAGTATTAACTGACTTGAGCTTTACAAACATCCTGGAACTTCTAAGAGAGGAAAATTGAAGTTAGAGTTGTGAAAAAAGAACATAGCTCACAGGCGCAGTTGAGAGTTTAGAAAAACGTACGGTCTTTGAGCGTAGGTTTCTACAATAATGATAAGCTCTCTTCTCTGCCCGTAACCTCTAGCTCGCTAATCGTTATTACAGACTATTCCAAACATGAAGTTAGAGTAGGAATATGACGGACCGGTAGAAAGTATCGATAAAATTTCTTTGCAGACTGTAATCTGTGAAAATAAGCTGCGTTTGACAGAGATGAGGACGTCAATAAAATTTTATTGAGCCCTTCAAAGAATCTGACTCTTGCCCCGACAAGTCCAATGTTTCATGAGAGAGAAAAAGACTGTGCGAATTGTTGAATGATTTTTTTCTCCGTCTTCTCATTTTTAAACTGAAACTCTTTCGTAAATTTTTGAAGAAAAAAAGAATTAAAAAGCTTTCATTCTGACTGCTTGAGTAAGAACTTGCCAAAAAATAGATTTTTTTAAAACTTCTAGTTGTTAATCGCTCATTGATACCGTGAAATTAAGTGTGGAAGTATGCGATTAAGTACCCTCCTATTCATGTTCATATCGGTCGTCATTTTGTTTTTTTGTTTCTCTTTTGATCGCTATTTTTTTATTCACGCTCATTTCTCAATAAATCTTGGAACTTCAAGTTGTATTAGGTGAATCAACCCTTTGTTTTGTTTAGCTAACTTACTGTTTTTTCGTAAAAGGATTCATTTGTCGGTTGAAATAGCATCTACAGATGGCAAAAATACCGCTGTTTTTTTCGAAAGTTGTTTTCCTCAATCATAAACATCTAATTTTAAATGTTTTTTCTTGTAAAATGGGTACAACAATATTTAAGGTCTACAATAAAGCATTTTTCATGCCTCACGTAAACAAATATTGTAATTCCCTTCTACGTCAATTCTTTTCTCCGTACATCATAACTTATGTTGGACCCTTGTCAGGCGTTCAGGCCTCAGCCAAAACATTCAATGAATGAACATCTCACCTGATAAGTTTCAACAACCAAAAAACATATGTTGCCACAGCAACAATAGTTAGACTGTGGTCGCAGCCGGCACGCACGTTGGACTTCATTCGGAGCCGGTGCGATGGACTGCGGCCGGATTCGGTCTACGCGAACTACTTCATAGATTCGGTCTACGCGAACTACTTCAGTTTTCTCTGTAGGTCAGCTTTTTTCCCTACCATCTTCTAGAAGAAAATTGTAGGGGGTTATGAACTAGTGAATCTACCCAGGCTATAACTTCATTCGAGCCTCCAACAAGAGTTTCAGATTCTAAAAATAAACTCTGTTACTTCCTTCACCAAATCAACCGTCTCTACAGGTAAATATCACAAGTCATTTTCCCTGGTGAGAAACGGGATAGGATCTCGAAAGTATCACCTTTTTAATGAGAAACATGTAAGGTTTAGATTCTCGCAAATGAAATGCAAGCTTTCAACGACAGTTTCTGATTCCGAAGGATCAACTCACGTTGCATATTCCTCTACCAATTCAACCGCCCAACCGGTACATCTGACAAGTCAGAGTCTCTGGTGATAACGGGACAAGTGTTCTGGAAAGTCTGGGTACTAACTGCTCTGAGTCTTCCGAATCAGTCAGTCAGTACCGACAAAGTCCTAGACGAGTCCTATCAGCTACCCAATGAGAAGTTGAAGGGTAAGAAAAAGATAGTGGCTCATCGGAGATACTGCCTACCACGTACCCTTTTTGAACTGTGAATATCCACTTGAATGTGAATCTCGCTCATTTGCTGTAAATCAAGATCACGTACTTATCAGCCGAGGATTATTCATATGGCCCCTGAAGTGCATGTTAAAAAATTGCAAGGAATAAATAATGTTTGTCTTCTCATTATTTTGTTTTATCGCATATAATTAATTTTGGTGTGCTCAACTTTGGTTTCCATTTTATAATTGATAGCTGACTACGCTTTGATGAAGCAGAAACTCCGATTCCTTTTACGTCTTCACTAACGTATAACCAGGCGAGACACAGAAGGCACGTGTATTGTTTACGGAGAAGTCTTCGATGCGTTCAACCGCACAAAAACATCTTTCTTGGCTGCTTATTTGAAACATGAAGATCGCTCTATTCAGAACAAAAACTTGACTTGTGTCAAAACTAAGATTACAGTTGTACGAGGAAAGATTCGAAATGTTGAATTATTTAAACATGCTCAAAACATACCAAATGATCAGTCAGAAAGCAGATAATATATGACTTCTAAGGTTGTCTTCCCCCTTATTTAAGCAGCTTTGCTGTCCCTAATTTCTCCATTCTCTCGCCTTAGGGACCCCTTCCGGGCCCCTTCCACGTATAAACAATCTCTGCTTCAAAACTCCCTCCCTCTCCGCTTAAATAGGTCTCCCCTTTTCAAGTTCCTTTTTGAGGACCCCTCCTTTTTCTCCCTGTCTAGGTCTCGAAATCTTCGAATCACTTCCCTAAGCTTTGTCAAGAAGCAGTTCGCTTGGGAACAATACTGTTGGCAAACAAAGGAAAGATTAATTGAGTAAAGGGTTAGCACCTTAATCTTTCTTTAAAAAAAAACTTCGTTAAGGCCTCTTTCAATACCAAGTAGAAAATTTTTTGCGATTCATCGGGGCTGATCGACAGTCAAAGCCAGATTTCCCCGGAGCCTATTGAAGAAGGGAACTTGTACCGCACGACGGTGGAGAAGGTGAGGCGGGTGCCGCTTCGGTCTACGGCGAAGGCTTCGGTGGCAAACACCCATCTCCCTGCTTAATTGAACCCTTTTTTTCAATGACACATTTTTTGAAAAAAAATTTTTTTTTAAATGTTTCCTTGCTGATACTTTTCCCAGTACGAGTCACCTAATTGCAGTCTATCATGTAGTCAAGATGTGAAAAGAAGATCAAAAAGATCAGAGAAGAGTTCTGAATGTAAAAGTCAATCCGACAGGAATGTTGGTTATCCTTCCCTAGCCCCAATACCTTCCCTAGCCCCAATACCTCAAAGTCGGTGGGAAGGTGTAAACTCACTCAGCCCTACTACCGTGATTTCCGGAATCACGACGTTCTGAGTGAGGCTAAAATTGGGCCCCCTTTGGACGAGTCCACTTCCGGCAGTGGTTCTGTCCGCCAGATGGCCAGGCGGAGAGGGGTTAGTCCAGGCCACACGAGTCGAGGCGTATTTTCGATTAATGTTCTGCTTTTCTACGGTCAAGGATTAGCAGGAACTTCCGACAAACACGTTCCGCGATGCCAGGCTGGATTGACCATCCACTCAACAGGCTGATCGCATGAATACCCTTGTTGTAAACCATGGCTTCAAGTTCTTCAAGTTATATCACCAAAGCTAGGGCGTCCCCCGGAAGCGACGCGGTCTTACCTTGTCCGCTAGGACCGTCAAATATGCGAGGACAGGCAGCTACCCATGGGCGGGGTATGTCTGCGCGGCGTACAGCCCAAATTCGCCTCGTCACATTGAATGTTGGAACACTGACGGGACGCAGTAGAGAGCTGGCCGCAATGCTAGAAGCAAGAAAGGTTGACATTGCTGCTGTACAGGAAACGAAATGGAGAGGAAGCAAGTCGAAGCCGATAGGAGACGGATACAAGTTGATATACCATGGCACGTCATCAACAAGAAATGGTGTTGGCATTATCCTCTCCTCGAAAATTGCTGATGATGTAACCGAAGTCATTCGCTCTACAGATCGAGTCATGGCCGTCCGAATTTCTTCGTGCAACAATCACTTCCTTGTCGTCTCAGCATATGCACCTCAACAAGGATGTAACGACGCTGATAAGGAGGACTTCTACGACTCTCTAGAGGAAGTTATCAAACTCCGAGAGTCTCATGAAGACATCTTAATCGGCGGAGATTTTAACGCTCACATCGGTTCAGATCGACAAGGTCGTGAGAGAGAACATGGAGGACATGGAATCAGAACGATAAATGCTGAGGGTCAACGGCTACTTGACTTCTGTGCTCGATGCGATCTAGCAGTCGTGAACTCCTTTTTCAAAAAGAGACGATCTCACGGACTCACATACGAGAGCGGAAGAAATCAGAGTCAAATTGACTTTTGGTTAATCCTGAGAGCAAAGCTGCGGAACGCGAAAGATGCAAAGGTCATTCCATCAGACCATGTTGCACCTCAGCACCACCCTCTCTTTATGGACTACAGCGTATTGAAGTCGAAGAAACAGCCTTCTCGTAACCCTGAATGCACACGTGTCAAATGGTGGCGCTCGACTGGGAAAGCAGAACGTCTCTCTCTCATGCACATCATCCATCGCAATCTACTCCCTCCTGCACTCCACAAGCAGTTTCCAGAGGACATAAATGAACACTGGAAGCTTCTTGAAGACAGCATCAGAGCACCCGCCGCAAGCATCCTCGGAAAGACGAAACCCGGAAAGCCAAGAATCGAGAAAGACACCTGGTTTTTCACCTCCGAAGTTCAGGATGCGATCAAGGCGAAAAAGAATGCCTACAAGAGATGGAGGACGTCAAATGAGGCTGACGACCGCGCTGCATACAGCTCAGCCAAGAAAGCCGCCAAAAGAGCTGTCGCAGTTTTAAAAGTCTCCTACTTCCGCGATCTCTATGAGAAGATGAACCAACCAGGAGGCGATAAAGCCATCTATCGGCTTGCCAAGGCTCGACACCGTAACACCTTGGACATCCAGAGAGCAGCCACGATAAGGGACAAACAAGGAAAGCTCGTCACTGACCCTTTAAAAGTCAGAAACAGGTGGCGCGAACATTTCGAAGAAATGAGCGGCCAAGAGTTTGAGCACCCTCCCATCCCTACTTCCCACGCCATACAAGGACCCGTGCCAACCATCACGGCCGAGGAAGTGAAGAAGGCACTCTCTAAGATGAAGACTGGGAAAGCGGCTGGACCGGACGACATAGCCACCGAAGCCTGGAAACTTGCGGGTGATGTTGGACTAGCACAGCTCGTGCACCTGTTCAACACCATCGTAAAGCAAGGCCAAATTCCACATAACTGGCGCTACTCCACGACCGTTCCAGTCTTCAAAGGAAAAGGCGATACCAGAGTTTGCAGCAACTACCGTCCAATACGTCTTCTCAACCACACTATGAAGATATTTGAGAGGATACTGGATTCACGCATACGAGATATCGTCGATATTCCAGCTCAGCAATGCGGGTTCGTGAACGGAAGAGGCACAACAGATGCAATATTTGCACTCCGTTTACTCGTCGAGAAGCACGCAGAGAAAAGATCACCTCTCCATCTGACCTACCTCGATTTGGAAAAGGCGTTCGACAGAGTCTCCCATGATCTTATTTCATATGCATTGCGCGATCACCAGGTTCCTGAAGAGTACATTCGATGGACAATGGCGATGTACGATGATTCAAAGAGTACTGTCAGAACTCCGGTCGGCATCACAGAGCCATTCGCAGTAAACGTTGGAGTGCACCAAGGGAGTGCTTTGTCTCCCCTTCTCTTCATTTGGTTATGGATACCGTCACGCGTCCTCTACTGACTCCGGCTCCGTCAACCATCGCATACGCCGACGACATTCTCCTTGCTGCTCCTACACGTGCCGAAATCGAGAAACGCACACAAGAATGGAATGACGCTCTTAGTAGGCATGGCTTACGCCTCAACATCAAGAAGACCGAGTACCAGGAAATCGGAGTGCAAACGACGGGAACTGTTCACATCAGTGGTGAACCGCTCCCGAAGACCTCCGAATTCAAGTACCTTGGTTCTGTCATCTCCTCAGACACGTCAACAAATGCAGCGGCACGCCAAAGAGTAAATGCAGCTTGGATGAAATGGAGAGAAGCTACAGGTGTCCTCTGTGATAGGAATATCACAGCTGGCATACGCGGAGAGATGTATAAAACAGCAATCCGTCCCGTGCTTCTCTATTCGACGGAGACCTGGCCTACAACGCGTATAACCGAGAACATTAACCACACGAATGAGATGAAAATGTTACGCTGGACACTAGGACTGACTCGCCTAGATTGTGTGCGTAACACGTTTGTGAGAGGGAGACTCGGCGTTGCCCCAATACAAGACAAGATGCGAGAAGGGAGAGTTAGATGGTATGGACACGTGTTGCGAAGAGACGCGACCAACATCGCAAGACACGCCCTTGACATGGAAGTACCAGGCAAACGCCCGCGAGGCAAACCGAAGACAAGATATATGGATACGCTCAACCAAGACCTGCGCCTTGCAAGACTCCACTCGGAAGACGCAACGGACAGATGTTTCTGGAGAGCTAGAAGCCGTACAGCGGACCCTACTCCGACCTCGGCCGGCGCGGGACAACGCTAAGAAGAAGAAGAAGAAGACAGGAATGTTGGTTATGGTTCGGACGAAACGGCCTTAAACTTTTTAAACTTTCCAAATCCTGATAGAGACAGGAGTTCTGAGCCATAGGAACGAGTGAGAAAGAAGCCGATAACTGTACCAAGACAAAATCAAAATTTCAAGTATTTTTGAAGTTATGAACTTTTTCTCATTAATCAAAGACGGCTGGCTAGTCTACAAATAGATTTAAAACTCTGCAAGTTTGAAATTATAAGCTCGAGTGAGTCGAGTGAATCCTACGAAAAATCGTGGACGCAATTTATTCGAAAAAATTTAATCGCTACCATTTGATTATTAAACCACATCGTACAAACGAAGCTAATCTCACGTCGAAAAGCACAAATTAAAAACGAATTGATATCAGCCATTTCGACTACCCAATAGGTCCGGTCCGCTTGGGATTGATTAAATGTTCTTTTTTTATTGAAAAGATTAATTTAAAACCTTAGACCGACAAAAAACTAGAAAATTTCTTTTCAGGTTTTTGAATGAATGAATATAGAGATTAAAATGGTGTGATTCTTATTATAACTCAAGTGCCTGCAGTTACTATCATACTTTCGCTTGGCCGTTGTTTTATTTTTATTGATTGCTATGTAATCTCTTATCCATAATTGAGTTCTTTTTGTGAATCGTTTTATTGTATTAACTCATATAAAAATTTAAATAAATCATAATCAGACTTTCAGGAATAAAAAACTTTCTAATTTTCGCTGTTTCACTACAATTTTTTCATTAATTCTAATAATAGTTCGATTCTTCAAATACTATTCATATAACTACGAACTAAAACAAAAATTTTCAAAGTATCTATCCGGTAAAAAAGCTTATTAGCGGTATACATAGAAAAATATTTTTGCACAGTACTTAAAAATTCCCACCATGTTGTAGGCAACCAATCACACTTACAGCTGCAAGATTGAAATTATCAAACGAAGATCATTTATCCACTAGTCAAATTTTTTTTTTGAAAATTGGTTCATTGATAACACTTGAACATAATCTAAACGGGAATGAGATGAGATTCTTCTTTCTCTTTGGGAGTCTCAACTTGGGTGATCTGAGGTTGGAGGGCTTTGTTCAGTCTTCTTCGCGCTTTCACCACGGGCCTCCTATTAAGGGCTCCATCCGCCGCTCCTCTGATGTTACCCTCGATATCATTCTTCTTCTGCAGAAATTGAGCTCGATGAATAATTTTTATGAGCAGTGAAAAGTTTCAACACCCAAAAAACTTCATCATTCACTTAAAGGCCAATTTTAGCTTGAATATGTATCTATGTACTTCTTCATTACATTCCTACCATTGTTTCAAGTCCCTGACCAACCCCCATCTGTGTTCTTTTGCTTTCGTTTGAATATTGCGATGGTTTCAACCAAAACTCCAATAAAAATTTGATATTCGTGAAATTTAATGATATGAAAGCATAATACGACACAATTGAACAACTCACTCTGTACTTTCCACAGCATCTTTCTTTCCACACGCATTCGTAAGTGAAAAGAACTGCAAATAGAGATTGGGGGAAAGGGAAAAGAAACACTCGAAATCCGAATAAGTTATCGATTGGTAAAAACTAACGAGTCAAGAGAACAAAGCCAATGGAGGCCATTCCAAAATAATTTAAGAGTATTGCGATGACCTCGCAATGGGTCCAGAACAGATCCTGTAAAGTGTCCATTACTTTATTTTCTTCTCCAAAACTCACAACATTTAGAAATAAAGTTTATTCGCATCAACTTTCTAATTCTCATAACTAACTATAGGTCTCCTGTATTTCCAAAAAAAACTATTTAAAAAAAGCAAATGATTGAACTATCGCACAGAAAAAAAGCTAGTTCACCGGGCGGGATCGAACCCAGACCATCTCAACTCAAACCGGTAGCGCGTGTTACCATATGAGCCTTTCACATAACACTATCGCACGGAATAGCAATGTGTCCCAGTGGTGTAATGGTAACACGCGCTCCCGGTTTGAGTTAAGATGTTCTGGGTTCGATTTGAGATGTTCATTACTCCACGGGGACACAATGCTATTCCGTGCCATAGTGTTATATGAAAGGCTCATATGGTAAAACGCGTTCGCGGTTTGAGTCTAGATGGTCTGGGTTCGATCCCGTGTGCGATAACGATTTCTGTGCGATAACTCAATCATTTGTCATCTTAACCAGGCGTCACTGCCTTCAAACTGTGTAACTTAGCATTTGAATATTTATAAAAAAAGAGTCTTTAGAACGACGGGGGGAGGCTGGTTGGGGAAAGTTTTGGAATAAAGAGTAGCAAGGAATTCTTCAAAGTCTCTAACAATTCTTTTGCCCAATCTTCATAATTTCTCAGCCCTTTTTCCTCACTTGAAAGAATTTCTGAATCCTTTCACCTTCAGGTCAAGCAAGACCTCAAGAATCGCTCGCTTACCTTAACCTCACCTCAACTTTTCACTGAGAAAGTGGTCGTTGTTGAAATTCTAGTTTTGTCACGGTGAAGGCGGTTTGTTATTGATTTTGAAGATAACTACAGAAATGATTTTTTTAAAACTTGGTCTTCCTCTCTCAAAAATTATTTTTGCTTTGCCAAGTTCAGGAATTCAAAAGTCATGACTTCAAGTGGATCGTCCGTTGTTCCTAGTGCACTCGTCGACGAAGGGATTGTGGGATGACTAAAGACGATTGTCGTTCCATTATAGAGCAAACTCCAGGTAAGGGAAGTAGTCCATTGCGGGCGAGTTGTCCACTGGAATTTGCCTTGCGTCTGTTGAATCTGAAGCAAGCTTTCACATTGAATGATTGAAGTTTCGTTTTTCAAAACCCTTGCTCGTTCATTGTCAGCTATTGGGCTACAGTTCATATATTACGTTCATCTTTTAAAAAATTTCTTCTTCTTGAAACTTTCTGTACAAAACTTTTAAATTTTTGCAAGATTTCTGCTTTATAGTTTCTTCTTCTGATTTTACTGGAAGATTCCTTCTGTTTGCTCAGATATTGGTTGTCCTATGCTAGAATAGAACGCTGACCAGAAGGTTCTGCCGATAAGGCTGAAGAATTTTCTCGATTGCGCTCTTCCATCCTCCATCCTTGTTGCAATGGTCCGTGCCGCAAGAGCATGTAATTGTCAGAAGTGCACTCTCGAGTGCATGAATGCAACCCGTTGCCGAGTCTTCGTTACAAATGTGCGTTCCAGTTCGGTGTCTTTCCATCAGTTCAGCCATACTTGAGGTGTCGACTTTGAACAAGGTTGAGCAGCTATTTGCACTGTCGCATACTGCATCACCTGGATCCACACCTGTGCATTGCTGAAAAGTGAATGATTTTTTGTTGTTAAAATGAGACAAGTCATTATTGTGCTTTCAATGTCTTTTTTTAAATAAATAAAAACATAGTTGCAGAAATTAATTTTTTTTAAAGCAAAAACATTTACGGCTCCTGAGCCTTCCGTTTTGCATCTCTAACCATCATGTTCTTGCACCGCTCTAACTCTTTTCATCCTTTATCAATAATCAGCTAGAACTAAATTAGCGATAACAAGGCTTTATGGCTTAAGAACGAGAATTTCTGAAAACTTGTGAAAATAATATTACTCCAACATGCAAAAAGCTGAAGTTATAAAAAAAACCTTCAAAAAATTGGATGAAAAGAATATGATGTAACATACAATTGCCGAGGTTGGGATCAACGTCACGCAGCCGAGAAGCAGAACAGTTTTCAAGAGCATTCGGGTTTTGATTGACTGAAATGCTTTTGTGGTATCACAATATTTGTCCAGTTTTATTTCAATTGAGGGTCTTCTTGTGAGAAACATACTGTAAAAAATTGTTTTTGTAAGAACTGAAACATGACAATTCTTAACACTTGATTCCTCATAAACCTTGCATAAAAAAATTGTTCAATTTAGCAACTCCTCCAATATTAATTCTCAAACAAAAACTTTTAATAACAAAAACATTCTGTTAACTGAAGTTTTTCTTATTCTTGAAACCACTCTCTAAGAGAATTTTCTATAAAATTATAATATCTTTAGCGAAAGCCCAATTACCCTGGGGGTTTGAACTTGTAAAACTCAAAGATGTAATACATTAACTCATTGGAGGGATTTGCAAAAGTTTGAACAATTTGACCGTGAATAAAACCTCCGACTCGAATAGTAATTACAAAAAATCGTCCGTGTTTAAGAAAATTGAATGCAAGTTTTCTCACAAGAAACCTAGATGTTCTATTTTCCAAAACAACGTTGGACGTGAATCAGGCTAAGCAATGAAGAAACTGACCGCTTTTGTTGCGTAAAACACCAGAGAATGAAACTATAGAGGAGAAGGCAATAGTATACAGGGTAGGCCCAACCCAAACTTTGTATTCAAATTACTTATTTGTCTTCATGTCCTCTTTCTATTTCCTAATTAGTGATCGCTCTTTTTCTCTAATAGTTATCTGATGATCTTCATTGCTCGCATACGATTCTCCGGGTATATTTCCCTCGCTTTCTTCCGTTTCATTTTCTTCGCCTCACAAGGACGCGTTTGGTCGTTTCTCAAAACTCTTGTTCGCTTTATTATAACTTACGAGTTCAAAGCCTTTCTTTTAAAAAACTATTATATCTTACGGTTAGCGAATTCATGTTGTTTTGAATGTTTTCTTAAGTTTTGCAAAGTCTTCTCAGCTGCAGAAGAATCATCGGCAGCGAACTGCGAAGCCGAAAATGAAAATCTCACACATCTGCATGTTCTCCTGGGTTAATTTTACTGAACTTCTTCTTCGCCAACAATTCATTCGAATAATTTCAGAAAGTTCCCAGAACCATTCCTCTCCTTCTCGTTTTCTTGACCGGATCGACTCGAAATCATTTTTCACTTGCTTCGTTTACTACGGTAGAGTTTCATAGTTTTTTTTTCATTTTACTTTCTTTATCATCCTTCTTGAGTCCATGTTGTTGCAATTCTATTATTATTGCATGTCCTACAACACAAGTAGAAAAAGGTTTTGTGAAAAAAGGGTTTTTTAAGGAATGCCTTCGCTATCCATTGTTTTCGCTATTCCCCGATTACAATGTGGACCATTGCAAGTCTGAAGAACCCATTTGCTTCTTCGTTATTACCATCAACCTCACCAACCGCAGTGAAGTCTTCTTCCCCGAAAAAGCGTCCTTTTTGAGGGGTGGATGCCAAGAACCAGATATACTCGGCTTCAAACCATATGATAGGTCTCGAACCTTCTTTTCAATAATATTTGCGTGTAATACAACCAGATGCAACAATATGAGTCTGAGCCACGTCAAAGACCAAATCCATAACATCCTTCGGCCTTACCGGATGGCATTTCTGGTTAGAATCTTTCAGACTATTAAGTTTGAGTTTTTTAGTAACTGGGAAATTGTTTTATTGCTCACAAAATTAGAATATGTTTGAGACGTTTTGAAGTCAACGATCATCTTCGGCTCGATATCAAGTTGTGAAGGTTGTTGGGAGCATAGTTCAACAAAGATGACTTGCAAGTAAAAGAAAAAACTCAAAAACGACCGCTCTTTGAGCGGTGAGTCTGGAATAGTGAAAACGAAGTATAAATAAAGGGCAGAGACGGATGAGCTTCTCTTTATTCTAGACTTCTTCACTCAAAAAAGTGATTTTTCAAAATTTTCAAAAGTGCTGGTGACACAACTTGAGAGGAATTCGCTGTGAAATCTGTACAAGCTGAACTTTCTTCAAGTAAAGAACATCACTTTTTGCAGCCCACTGCTCCGAAGGCTCCGAAGTCCAGAGTAAGCTTTCAATCTTATGCTTTTCCGATGGCGATTGCCAAAATCTTAAAACTTTGAAATTGGTTTTCATGGAAAAGGTTTACAGGACACGTGACATCCGTAACGTGTCACACTCGAGCGTAGCGGTTACTTAAGTCAGGGTTGTAGGAATTACTTTTTAAGGCACGCAGTTCAATAAAGGCAGCGTGCGAACAAGTTTATATTCCTTGTAGTGTGAAATCCTGCAGATAAATGACTTGTAAACTTGACATATACGAAGCTGTCAAGAGAATTTTTTTCTTCAAGGAAGCCTCTTGACTATTTCACAAGTAACCAAAAATTTTAGAAATGCAGCCGAAGCCGATCAGAAGATCATCAGTTGGGGATAGCAGTAATCCTCAGTTTAGTGACTGTGGCTATCAACGGAATTTCTCTGACAGGTGAGTTTCTTAAAATAACCAGGATTTTCTTTTTAAATCATTTTGTTCTCTCCAACAAGGAACTTTTATCTTGAAAATTTTTCTTTTTTTTCCATTAAGGAAGAACCTCGTTGATTTCCCTTGGAGTTTTTGGATAAAAACATAGCTTTGGCTGTAAACTCAATTCAATTTAGTCAAATGTGTAAAACTTACTGTCTCAGTCATCTCGACCTCAAGTATTAACTGACTTGAGCTTTACAAACAACCTGGAGCATCTAAGAGAGGAAAATTGAAGTTAGAGTTGTGAAAAAAGAACATAGCTCACAGGCGCAGTTGAGAGTTTAGAAAAACGTACGGTCTTTGAGCGTGAGTTTCTACAATAATGACAAGCTCTCCCTTCTCTGCCCGTAACCTCTAGCTCACTAATCGCTATTCCAGATCGCTATTCCAAACATGAAGTTAATCGCTATGATATGAAGGACCGGTAGAAAGTATCGATAAAATTTCTTTGCAGACTGCAATCTGTGAAAATTAGATGCGTTTGACAGAGATGAGGACGTCAACAAAATTTTAATGAGCCCTCCAAAGAATCTGACTTTGCCAAAGAACTTGCCAAAAAATAGATTTTTTTTTAAAACTTCTAGTTGTTAATCGCTCATTGATACCGTGAAATTAAGTGTGAAGTATGCGATTAAGTACCCTCCTATTCATGTTCATTTCGGTCGTCATTTTGTTTTTTTTTCTCTTTTGATCGCTGTTTTTTTTATTCACGCTCATTTCTCAATAAATCTTGGAACTTCAAGTTGTATTAGGTGAATCAACCCTTTGTTTTGTTAGCTAACTTACTTTTTTTTCGTAAAAGGATTCATTTGTCGGTTTAAATAGCATCTACAGATGGCAAAAATACCGCTGTTTTTTTCGAAAGTTGTTTTCCTCAATCATAAACATCTAATTTTAAATGTTTTTTTCTTGTAAAATGGGTACAACAATATTTAAGGTCTACAATAAAGCATTTTTCAGTGCTTCACTTAAATAAATATTATGATTCCCTTCTACGTCAATTCTTTTCTCCGTACATCATAACTTATGTTGGACCCTTGTCAGGCGTTCAGGCCTCAGCCAATACATTCAATGAATGAACATCTCACCTGATAAGTTTCAACAACCAAAACAACATGAGTTGCCGCAGCAACAATAGTTAGACTGTGGTCGCAGCCGGCACGCACGTTGGACTTCATTCGGAGCCGGTGCGATGGACTGCGGCCGGATTCGGTCTACGCGAACTACTTCATATTCCATCAAGTATTTTCTTTCCCTCCCCTATAACGAGTGGGATATAGTCATATTGAAGACTCAGTTTTCTCTGTAGGTCAGCTTTTTTCCCTACCATCTTCTAGAAGAAAATTGTAGGGGGTTGTGAACTAGTGAGTCTGGGTACTAACTGCTCTGAGTCTTGCGAATCAATCAGTCAGTACCGACAAAGTCCTAGACGAGTCCTATCAGCTACCCAACGAGAAGTTGAAGGGTAAGAAAAAGATAGTGGCTCATCGGAGATACTGCCTACCACTTACCCATTCTTGAACTGTGAAGATCAACTTGAATGTGAATCTCGCTCATTTGCTGTAAATCAATATCAAGTACTTATCAGCCGAGGATTATTCATATAGTGAGGGAAACGTGCTTTGCCCATGGAAATGCCCCCGAAGACAAACAGTTTAGTCATTGATCAGTTTATTGCGGTATAAATATGACATTACATAATGGCAATTAAACAACGCACAAAAAGGGGTTCTAAAGCAAAGAGCAAGGTCTTAAGGACCTTGCCGAGTTGGGTCTCCTCTTACTCTCTTCTCTCTCTCTCTCTCTTTGGCTCCGCCCAATATCCTGGCTTATATAGTGGTCATGTGGGTGTGGCTTTCATGTCTCCTCCTCCTGCGTGATTAATCATATATGACGATGATGTAATATAATATGTCGATCATCTCACGCCCTCAGGCGTAACACCTCCTTCCCTCGGGAAAAGTCCGCCCCGGACTTCTTACATATTTATACACAGCGTCCCGAGCCGGTGTCCAAGAAACCAAAATGGATGCTAGTATTCCATCTCCGAATATCGTAGGTTACACGATCATAAGAAAAGACCGCTCCAACTTTGGAGGCGGACTTGCGATACTAGTCAAAGAGAATATTCGCTATGCTAACGTGACCTCCCCAACAACGGACCAGACAGCCGAAACACTCAGCGTGGACGTGCCAACCGACCAAGGAACCATAAGAATCTGCAACATTTACATCCCACCTCGATCGTCCTGCCCCAACACATACGCGCCGAACTTCAACCGACTCCTAACACAGAAGAAACCATTCATTGTCGGTTGAGACTTCAACGCACACAATAAAGTTTGGAGTGAAGGTACGG
This sequence comes from Allodiplogaster pararmata, assembly GCA_964056735.1. NCBI lineage: Eukaryota > Metazoa > Nematoda > Chromadorea > Rhabditida > Diplogasteridae > Allodiplogaster > Allodiplogaster pararmata. The sequence continues at coordinate 28,819,738 of OZ057407.1, forward strand.
AGGACCTTCTTTGGTTGACGAATGGGTCTCGCGAAGAGGTTCGCCGACTGCGGTGCGAGTGTAGACGGAGAAAATTTCTCCGGACTCAAAAGTATCTTGTTGTTGTTGTAGATTGCCCGCCGTAGGTCTCCGGCTGGGTAGACGAGGTCTTCTTTGACATGGCTCAGAAAACAATAACCTTACTTACATCATTTATCTAATTACATTATTTCTCTTTCTCTCTCGGGGTTTTTTTTAAATTTTTTTTTATTTATTTATTTTTTCCCCTTTTTTTTATAATTTTTTTGAGAGAGAAAGGAATCACTGGTATAAGAACTTAACAACAGACGTCGGGCTATTCCACAAATCTATACTTCTTAAAAGTGTGTGGTCACAGCGACACGAGAATAAATGGCTAGTTGTATGTGGCTCTTCTAAACATTTTGGGCAAAGAGGTGATTGGGCAGCTCCTATTCTGTGTAGGTAGCTGTTAAGGGAACTTGCATAGCCACTACGTAGTTGCGATAATGTTATTTGTTGTTCCCTGGGAAGTTGATTCGTTGATTTATGGATTCTGGGAGGTTTCTTACCTAGAACTGGGTTAGGGGAGCAAGATCTAATGAAATTTCTAACAGTCTCAGTATGTATTCTTTTAAGTGCGGCTTTCTGATCACTGTCTACTAGCATAATTTCTAAGTCCTTGGCATGTTTACGAATAGTTCTAGGTGGTTTGGGTTCCATGCATCGACGATGGGAGGGGTGGTTTGGGAGGAGTCTTGCTCTTGCAACGAATTGCTTGGTAAGCATCGTGTTGTGCTCCTTTATGGGTAACATTTCGCTTTCTAGAGCTAAGTGCTCTGTGCCGGCCATTGCTAGGTTTCCTGTTGCTATCCGAATTGCTCTATTTTGGTTTGCCTGTAGTTTTTTCCAGTTCGTCTCGGCCAATTGAGGGGAGTAAATTGGTGCGGCGTAGTTGAGAACGGATCTGGTCATTGTTTTGTAGGTTGCAAGAAGGGTGTTTTTCTGTTGGACCCATGTTCTTCCTCCGAGGGCACGTAGTATATTCAGTCTTTTGGCCGTTCTCTGTTTAAGGTATTCTGCATGTTGTCGGAAGGTGCCGAGTTGGTCTAAGACGACACCGAGTATTTTGGGTGTTTTAGTTGTCGGCAAAAGGGTTCCGTGGATTTCTACCTTGGGTTCTTTTTTACATTCGCCTGTATGGGTTGTGAAAAGAGTGACCGTAGTCTTTTCCTTGGATATGATCATTTTACGTTGTTCCAATTCTTCTACGAGTTTCGGTAGGAAGTGGTTGATCTGATCTTCACAGGTTTCAATACAGGGGCTTGAGGAGAGAATTGATATGTCGTCGGCGTAGGCTGTCATCTGCGTGTTTCCTGTGGGTTGCGGGAGGTTGTTTATGTAGAGATTGAATAAGAGGGGGCTGAGCACTGCTCCTTGTGGAACACCAGATCTGCATGTGAGACGTCGACTGCTTTTTCCTTGGAAATCTACCTTGATTGTACGGCCTCTTAGGTAGCTGGACATCCATCGGACGATGGCTCTTGGCATATTCGTTTCAGTGAGTTTCTTGCAGAGAAGGGATATGTTCACTAAGTCATATGCTGCAGTGAGGTCAAGGGCGACCATGAGAGTGCGGTCCGGGGGTGGTTTCCGATTGAAGCCGTTTGTTATTTTCCCGGTTATTTCCAGGAGTGCGGTAGTAGTCGAGTGCTCTTTGCGAAATCCATGTTGCCAGTCAGCGATTTGAAAGCCTTCCGCCAGGAATGGTAATAAGACCCGTTCGAATGTTTTGGCTATAGGTGATAGTATTGATATTGGTCTATAGCCGTTCAGGTTGCTGGAGTCCTTTCCTGGTTTAGGTAACATTATCACTCTTGCATCTTTCCATCTGGACGGGATAATACCTGTTTGCAGCGTGTTATTGAAGAGGATGCAGAGACATTTTCTGAAGTTTTCACCGGCCATTTTGAGTAGTAGAGGGCAGATGCCTTCACTGTCTGGGCATTTGGAACCTTTGGTTTTCTTGATTGCTTCTTCGATCTGTGCCAGGGAAATTTGGGGAGCGTCTGTCCGTTTGAGGCCTTTAATTAGTCGTGTTGTGCTTCTTGCTGATTTGTCGACCTCTTTAGGGGCTTGTTTAGCTAATTTTCTGGCAAAAGCGTTTGAGGCAGATGTTGGGCATAGACTTTTCCCGTCGGGGGTGATGGTCAAGTGCGTCGGTTTTATTGATTTGCCGTCGATAGCCTTTATCGTTTTCCAGAGTTTGTTGCCCGGTTCGTTGTGGCTAATTTCAGATATGTACTTTTCCCAAGCCTTCCTCTTTTCGAGGTTGATGCGGAAGGAGATTTCGGCCATTATTGAGGGGAGTGAGGGGTCCGTAGGATTGTTCCTCCTCATTTGGTCCCGTTCTGTAATCAGCTTCTTCACATCTTCGCTCAAGTGAGGCGTGTATTTTGGCACCTTTCCACGGGGAATGTTGTTCTTAGCCGGTAGGTCCTTGCTTATCACACTAGGAGGTACTAAGCGGCTTCATGCGACTGGTTGTACCAATTTAGGGTCGTCACCTGAAGGCGGGTTTAAGGATTTTAATAGTTGTATTATATCTGTTCGTTTGTCCGGGCGTGGCCTGATGGTAGTGTGTTCGACTATTGTGCAACGAGTCCTAAGTTCGACCCCCCACCCCGAAGTGGTTGAGAAGTTTCGGAACTGCTCTTGCCCGTGTGTGATTCTCAACACTGCAGTGACCAAGCAGGCAGCCACTAGTTCTACCAGGATAGGTCCGTCTTGCATCTCAGGGGGCGCGTACCCTGCCGCGAGGCGGGTGCAAGCGCGAGGAAGCTTATTTATTATCATCACTTGTTCGGTTGGAGGTCGCTTTCCGGTGTGGTGTTTCGCCCTGGGAGCATTCCAGTTGCTACGCTCGAGTGCGCCCTCTACTAGCGACCTGTCTCTCCTGAATCGGTTCGTCGAACTACACTAATTTGAAGCAGAATGTTTCAAATCCTTCTTTAAAAGCAGAAATCGAATTTTTATGAAATGAAAAATTTTGTGAGGATAAGTAAAGGACAAGCTGAGAAAAGGGACAGCAAATGTGTGCGGCAGTAAGAACGAAAGCGGTACAACGAATAAAAGTTAATTTGGGCTTTATCTGCAGGGTGAACACCTATGTGTATGTTTAGGTTACTCATCATCAGGTTTAAGATCGAAACAAAAAAAGAGAGAGAGAGAGAGAGAGAGAGATAAAGTTACTGTAGTTCATCTGTCATTAGATTTTGAATCGAGAAAGAGCGAGTAAGTTCAGGCTACTTATCATCAAAATTCAGGTTTACTGGAATTTCGTTTTTAAAGAAATCGCAATTCAGTTTTTTTATATTTTAAACAAACATTTTATTTTTATAAACCTTGCAGTAAAGCACAAAAAAGTTGTTTCAGTATAGTAGAAAGAGTGGGTGGAGCTCATCCGAACAGAGATGCGCCCGCCATTGTCCGGGTGGATATCGAGAGAGCGGCGGTACAGGAATCTTTTCAGCGGCTCCATAAAATATGCGCAGTTGGTAAGATGTACGGTAGTATACGGTGGTGTTATGATTCTACCCTTTCTCTGTCTTCCCTCTCTCTCCTGTCATTCTCAACCTTCTCCCCTTTCTCTCTCTAACTTCCTCTCTCTCTTTATCTTTCTGACTATCTCTTCCACTTGCTCTAACTCTCTCTCTCTCTGTCTCTCTCTTTATTTTTCTCGCTCTCTCTAAAATCCTCCGTATATGGTTGGTGAGTCTTCTTCTTCTTCCTCGCGCTTGTTCCCGCCTCGCGGCAGGGTACGCGCTCCCCTGAGATGCAGGACAGACCTATCCTGGTAGAACCAGTGGCTGCCTGCTAGATCACTGCTAGTGTGATTGGCAGCAGTGTGGAGAGTCAGATTCGTGCATGAGCACTACCAACATTTCTTAACCCCCTTAGTTTGGGTGGATCTGTCCGGGGTGGGAGTCGAACTCGGGACTCTTCGCACAATGGTCTATCACACTACCACTATGCCACGCCCGGACTAATTGGTTGGAGGTTACTGGTTGGTGAGTGGAGGTTACTTAATATTAGAATTAATTTTTCTTTTTTGTGAACCTGTTTTCGTCATCCGTTTAGTCTGTTTTGAAATTTGAGAGAAGAGATAGAGAAAACCTTTTATTTTTGGTGATTAGTGGAGCAATTGAAGCTGTCAGTCAATTGAGCGAATGGTTGGATGGACAAAAAGTCGCATTCTTCTCATGCAAACAGGGCTGTTGCAGATAACATGGCGCGAGCGGCGCGATACTCGCGCAGTTGGTTCTCCCGAGTGGCCGCAACGAATTGGCTGCATCTTGTGCATGCAGCCCTTTGCTGCACGGAGAATGTCGTCCACAGAATGGCCGACAAACGTTAGGTCTTTTGCGTCAACATGAAACTTTGTGGGCTGGAAGTTAGATGGAGAGAAGTATCTGTTGTAGTAAGTTCGAAACTTGTTTTTTTAGAATAAGATAGAGAGAGAGAAAGGAAAAAAAGAGAGAAAAGAGACAAAAGTCAAACTTAAAAATAAACTAACAAAAAAGCCCAAAGAGCTTGAAATAGTCACCCAACAAATCTTTCTCGTGCCTGTTCCCGCATTGCGTCAGGGTACCCTCTCTCCTGGGATACGGGCAGGGTACCCTCTCTCCTGGGATGCGGCAGGGTACCCTCTCTCCTGGGATGCGGCAGGGTACCCTCTCTCCTGGGATGCGGCAGGGTACCCTCTCTCCTGGGATGCGGCAGGGTATCCTCTCTCCTGGGATGCGGCAGGGTACCCTTTCTCCTGGGATGCGGCAGGGTACCCTCTCTCCTGGGATGCGGCAGGGTACCCTCTCTCCTGGGATGCGGCAGGGTACCCTCTCTCCTGGGATACGGGACAGACCTTACCTGATAGAATCAGTAGCTGCCCGCTATATCACTGCTAGTGTGTGTAGCAACAGTGGGGATAGTCATATTCATATTGAATTATGCGTAAATGATGTAGTCAAAAATAATTTACAACTGTTCAAAGTGTTGATGACATTGGAAAGGCTTCTAGTGTGTATCGAATAGCCTTTGAAATCGCACAGCTCATTTTCGCTTACATATTCAGAAAACATCAAATAAGGCATTTATTGAAGAGAAATTATCATTTTTCAGAGCTCTCTGTGTGGCTTCAAGATCCAACGGGAAGAGATGGAACCGCGCTGATCTCTTCACTTGTTCAGATATGCCTTGACAAGCATGCCAGAAGATTCACAGGACTGGAAAACCTCATCGCCAAAGTGGGTCTTAGTTGGGAAGAAGGTCATTAATTGGTGTTATACCACTAATTAAAAAGCGTGATGTTGTTGTTGCCGGATGCAGCCGGCTTCGAAGAACGTCTGTGTTCTTCGTTTCTTGTTCTTCTTTTTTTTTTCTTCTTATATCTTCAAGAACGCTGCGACCTCCAGCGGCTTGGTCCAGAGGTCGATTGGAGGTCGATTTAAAAAGCGTGATAGTAGAGTTCCTTAAGCATGTATCAACAACGGATAAACTGTAAAATATTCTTGGTTATTTTTTATTCATTCATTCGTTTAATCATTATTTCAACTTGTTGGATTCTCTTTAGCGCAAATGATGTGTAATTACTACATTATATGTATATTATTTGAAAAACATGTAATGATTAATAAATAAGTAATACATGATCCATAAATACTTGAAAGTTGGCGCTCCGGGACTTTGAAGACTTGAATATGATTAAGAGGCACATCAAGACGATTGATGTGCCCCTTAATCATATTCATTCATTCATTTATTCATTCATTCATTCATATCATCAGCATTCGTCAGTAAAGTTATTTTCTATTCATTCTGCGATTGATTTGTATATAGATAGATTAATTCGTTCATGTGAGTGATAGCTCAGCTACTTAGATTATATGTAGTTATAGAGAATTTTCAAAAGTTGTAACTTTTGACACTGAATGAATAACATCGGCTAACTCAATTGTTGAAGTATAACTTTTGGTAGGAATGGACGGGACTCAGCCATCCGTTTGCTTCTCATGTGCTTGGTGTTGGTCAAGCACCCTTCACTCCTTTCTTTCTCCTCTTCCTGGATTGCGTTCATCAGCTTATCCTACTGTATCCAGTGCAGTTTGAGTAAGCTACTGTACTGGGTTACTGTATATTTTCACTGTTGAAATTACTAAGTAGATTAACGGGACTTAATTGTTGTAGGAATTCAAAGAGAAATGTTTTGTGAACCGTAAACGTGACCATTTGTGTTAGTCGAATTTAGAACAAATTTCATTCGAAGTACGTTTCAAAACAAGAAATGTTCGTCTTTTTCAATATCGAATAGTGTTTTCATATTTCCATAGAACTGTGAAAAGAGCCAGGTAGTGAAAAACACAATTTGTCTAAATATTCCACGAGAAGTTCAACCCAAATCCCGGGCAGATTCAACCCAACCGGAATGTCAAGCGGTTTCGGTAGTGTTAGCACCAAAAAGAAAATTAAGTTAGAAGGCGATGAGGCCAGGTTACAGTAATCAGAATACAGTACAATTGGTACATTAAGTTGAATGAGTCATGATATGCAAGAGAAGTTTTCACTGCATGCGTTTTTTGTTGAAGTTACTCGACTTCATGTTTGGTTGCTCTGTGGGACCTGGCCCTTAGTGGATTGTGTCCAGGATTGGCGACCGACTGCCCTGATGACCAGGTTGGTACTGACCAGAAACATGGGGGCCAGGAGAGAACGGATTTACTCCGGCCCTTAGGCCCCTTTTGCTTGTATACCCTTTTTCATCTGGTTATCTCCTCATTCTCCAGTCTATCGCCTTTTGCGACCCATCTCAATTACTTTTTCATTTTAATGTCTTTTCTAGCAGCTGACCTGAACACACTAACATAACAGTAACCAAGCGGTTAGCCACTCGTTATACCAGAATAGGTCTGTCCCGCATCTACAGTAACCAAGGGGGTAGCCACTCGTTATACCAGAATAGGTCTGTCCCGCATCTACAGTAACCAAGCGGGTAGCCACTCGTTATACCAGAATAGGTCTTTCCCGCATCTACAGTAACCAAGCGGTTAGCCACTTGTTATACCAGAATAGGTCTGTCCCGCATCTACAGTAACCAAGCGGGTAGCCACTCGTTATACCAGAATAGGTCTGTCCCGCATCTGCAGTAAACAAGCGGGTTGCGACTTGTTATACCAGAACAGGTCTGTCCCGCATCTACAGTAACCAAGCGGGTAGCCACTCGTTATACAAGAATAGGTCTGTTCCGCATCTACAGTAATCAAGCGGGTAGCCACTCGTTATACCAGAATAGGTCTGTCCCGCATCTACAGTAACCAAGCGGGTAGCCACTCGTTATACAAGAATAGGTCTGTTCCGCATCTACAGTAATCAAGCGGGTAGCCACTCGTTATACCAGAATAGGTCTGTCCCGCATCTACAGTAACCAAGCGGGTAGTCACTCGTCATACCAGAATAGGTCTGTCCCGCATCTACAGTAACCAAGCGGGTAGCCACTCGTTATACCAGAATAGGTCTGTCCCGCATCTACAGTAACCAAGCGGGTAGCCACTTGTTATACCAGAATAGGTCTGTCCCGCATCTCACGGAAGTACCGTGCCGTGAGGCGAGAACAAGCGCGAGAAAGATAATTTTTATCTGGAGCTGCTGACTCGATACTTTTGTCAAAATAGGTTGTATGTATATGACCGGAACCTCAGAGATAACGCCTCAAAGTGCTACTGAGTTTGTAGGTAATTGCCTTCTTATCAAAAGCACCGTACATGAAGTTTTGATTTTTGCGAAAATCACTTTATCAATGATAGGAAAGCTGTAATGTACAATAAAAAGGTATGATATTGCTTATGTTGGAGAAAAAATAACTTTTTAAAGACACGTAGAGAACACTTCATTCATAGTTAATGAATAAGTATTTCATAGTTTGATGAATAACTTTTGGATAGTTCGATGAGAATCTTATTAATTGGCTGATGAGTAACTCCTTGAGGTACTCTTAAAAGCAACCTCTCGCCCGTTCCCACTTGGACGATATTTTCATGGAAACTACGTGGCGATGACACACAGTGTGCCTTACCATGCTGCCTTCGCACTCAGACAAAGTTATTCTTTGAATTGATAACTTTATAGCCAAAGAGTAACAATTTAGAGTCAACTCTAACAGTTAGCTGATCCTGGTTTTCATACAAGTTTTTGTGTATTGATTGCTATTGTGCGAAGATTCACGAGTCCTATCCTCAGCCCGGACAGATCCATTGAAACCGCGATTATCTAAGAAAAGCGCTTTTTTTTCCGCGACAAGAAGAAGGATGTAACATAGTTGTACTAACATAGTTGACGGAGTAGGATTTACATGGAAGAAAGCTCGCCCCGGGGAATAAGCTACAGTACTTCGCCCAGAAAACTTTTGAAAAAAAACGCCCAAAAAAACTAAACATTGTATTCTCTCTCTTAGATCGATACAGCTTCAAGGTTCATAATTCCTGCTAGAGAACGGGTTCTTTTTGGTCGATGAGATGAAATGAAGTCGAAGGAAATTAAAAATAGACCAATCTTGGCATCTTGAACAAGAATAAATGATTATTCAATTTCAATTCAATTCATTTATTCCATGCAAGAACAACAACTTGTAATACAATTATGAATGGTAGTTCCAATTAGCATGGACGCGTAGGATAGGGAGACAAAAAAACAATCATTCATTCAAAAGTGCTGAATGGCATTCAACTAATCCAAATATCATCTAAGAAAAAAATGATATGAAATAGCTGTCTATAGTTATTTATAATCAGAAGATTGTGTCCTATACATATGTATGTAAATACAAATAATCGTCAATCTGTTACACTCGGACAAGGAAGCACAACTTCAAATGGAATTTTTTTTTATAGCCTTTTCGCGAAACATGAAGAACTTTCGATTACAACGATATCTTCCGGAAGGGAGTTCCATATTGCTATTGATCTAGAGACAAACGTAGACAACCTAGCCGGGTAAACGATAGGCAGACGAATGCTATTGATCTAGAGACAAACGTAGACAACCTAGCCGGGTAAACGATAGGCAGACGAATGCTATTGATCTAGAGACAAACGTAGACAACCTAGCCGGGTAAACGATAGGCAGACGAATGCTATTGATCTAGAGACAAACGTAGACAACCTAGCCGGGTAAACGATAGGCAGACGAATGCTATTGATCTAGAGACAAACGTAGACAACCTAGCCGGGTAAACGATAGGCAGACGAATGCTATTGATCTAGAGACAAACGTAGACAACCTAGCCGGGTAAACGATAGGCAGACGAATGCTATTGATCTAGAGACAAACGTAGACAACCTAGCCGGGTAAACGATAGGCAGACGAATGCTATTGATCTAGAGACAAACGTAGACAACCTAGCCGGGTAAACGATAGGCAGACGAATGCTATTGATCTAGAGACAAACGTAGACAACCTAGCCGGGTAAACGATAGGCAGACGAATGCTATTGATCTAGAGACAAACGTAGACAACCTAGCCGGGTAAACGATAGGCAGACGAATGCTATTGATCTAGAGACAAACGTAGACAACCTAGCCGGGTAAACGATAGGCAGACGAATGCTATTGATCTAGAGACAAACGTAGACAACCTAGCCGGGTAAACGATAGGCAGACGAATGCTATTGATCTAGAGACAAACGTAGACAACCTAGCCGGGTAAACGATAGGCAGACGAATGCTATTGATCTAGAGACAAACGTAGACAACCTAGCCGGGTAAACGATAGGCAGACGAATGCTATTGATCTAGAGACAAACGTAGACAACCTAGCCGGGTAAACGATAGGCAGACGAATGCTATTGATCTAGAGACAAACGTAGACAACCTAGCCGGGTAAACGATAGGCAGACGAATTCTGAGAAAGTGCGCAAAAAAAATTATATCATGGGTTTACCGGATTGTACATGCCACTTTTCGTTAAGGCGGAGGAGGCATGAAACCATTACATTGTGATATCATCCGGCCGCCCTCGAACATGTCCAATCTACAGCTCTGGGATGAATGCTATCTGAGATGGCAGCCAGATACTGTAATAGAGGTACTGTAGTTCATTTTGTGAGAGTCACATATCCGATAAGCTGGAGGTTTTCTTTGTTTAAAGTTATATGATTGCATGACCATTAATAGGGTTACGGTAGATTGCCGCACTCGAAAGTTACCATTAATAGGGTTACGGTAGATTGTCGCACTCGAAAGATACATATACTGAAGTTGATAAACTTTTCAAAAGTCAGGTATACCGGAATGGAGTTACGGCCATTTAGCTTTTTTTGTCTATTAATTTTGAAAAAAAAAATGTTGTAGTTATTTTGATTATATTTCATAGTTTAGAGAAATATTAATTCGAAAATTCGAAATGAGCAGTATAAGCTGAAGAGAGGACGGTGTATCTCAGCACATGAAATCTGCCAGTTTTCAAGTAAGTAAGATCTGAATTTGCTCAAAGTTTTTCTAGAAATTTTTGGCTTCAAGTGAACTACCGTAATGTTTGAGGGAGGTGGACGAATGGCCGCCGACTGCGCCTTGGATAGAAAGATGGAAGCGATGAGTAAAGAGGGGAATTTACAGTACACTCCCATTTTGTCCCATATGCATCAAGAACAGGTTAGAAAAGAGCATGGTCCAGTTTACGAATTAGAGTCTGAAGGTTATAAAAATAGAGACAAGGCTAAGATGTTGTTACCACAAGAGACATCAGTATTTTGAATCGACCTGGAACTTCGGTATGTAAACAATCTGAGAGGTGGTGAGAAATCATCGAAAAGAAACATGAGAATGCTGCCGGACTTCAATCTGGAGAAGTCGCGAATCAGTCAAGAAGAGTAGTGCAATTTCTAAAGTATACCCCAGTTTTAGGGAAAGGAATAAGGAAAGAAAGAAGACAATCTCATTGCCAGTCACAGAAAGCTCGAGTAAAGAGTAAGATGAAGCTCCTCGCACTTGCAGATTACTTCAGCCTCGCCATATTCGGCATCGAAAACCGTTGAATTAAGGCAAGATCGACCATCGATAGGATCAATTCATTCTCTACGCATCAATGTCAGTCTCGTCAGATGGCTACGAAGAAGAAAAAAAAACGCTAATAATACTGTCTGTGCTCATAGTCCTGTCTTTCAAAAAGGAAGAGAAAGAGAACGAGGAGAAAGAGAGAGAGGAGGAGAGAGAGAGAAAGATAAGGATAGAGATAAAATAATGAGAAAGAGAGAGAAAGACAAAGGAAGTGAGAAGGAAAGATGAGAGAGAGATTCCTGTTTAGTAAGCGAAAGTTGATTCCAGGAATCCACAGGGACGACTCCTCCATCGACTCCAATGGGCTCCCGCTCAGTCTTCAATCGGTCCTACGTTTGATGAGTCAACTCTTCTTGATAATACATTTTCAACGGGAAGTGTTCAGCCTGGGGCGACTCGATGAATACTCACCTCACCAATGTAATCGTTCTCTCTTTTTCTCCTTTGCAACCATTTTTCTCTTCCATTATGTAACTATTCATTATGTAACTCTGTATCGTTCCTCATCTACAGTGCTGGACATAATGATAAGACACCCCTGATTTTTGATGATATCAGCCGAACGGTAAAGGTAAATGGAAAATTATAATTATCATATTTTTTTTCGCCTTTGAAAACCATAGTAGCCGTAGTTTAAAAAAAAAAAAATTTCTTAGTTCTCGAGAAAAACATTTTTTTAAGGATTTTGACCTGGACATAATGATAAGACACAGAAATTTTGTTTTTTTAAACTACGGCTATTATGGTTTTCGAAGGCGAAAAAAACATGATAATCATAAATTTCCATTTACCTTTACCGTTCGGCTGATATCATCAAAAATCAGGGGTGTCTTATCATTATGTCCAGCACTGTATATTGGTTCGACCCTTGCCTGGAATTACTACAAGAAGTGGCCCCGTGCCGCATTTTTCTTCCATGATCATGGTGATACTATACCGTAATTCACTTCTTAAAGGCCTTAGAAACTTGAGACAGAACCAGAATATGTATCCCATCGAGTTTTCACAGGCTGTATTAGTGGGGGTTGGTCTGCTAGAAAACACAAGCGATGATAGCGTGAAAGATGGTTGATGTTCCAGTTTCATCATTGACGTATTTTTTGTGAGGAAATATCAGATTTTGATGGTTGTTTGCTTTCTTGATATGCATAGCTTTTGCTCTGAAATCTAGGATAATGATTACGATTTAACAAGCTGTTGGCTGATGTACCCTCTCTCAACCATGGGTCACATGTAATTGTAATTTTTTGAACGACTGCTCATCTGAGCGGGTGGTCTAGAATAATGAAAAACAACCAAATTTTGAAATTTGGTATGGTTTTTTGCCCAATCTCTCCCTTCTCCGCTCTCTATGTATATCTTGCTCGGTCCTAGTCTTTAAGGAACCCGCGAAATGAGTGGTCGTCTTTCGAAATGAATGAATTAGGATAAACGGTACTTTTCTTCAGTGTTCGACAAGCGCGGCCGAACTATGGTAGGTAATCATAGTACCCTTTTCTCACTAAGGGGAGAGGATTAAAAAAGAGGACGATAATTAGGTAATTATAGTACCGTTTCCTCACCGAAATGGAACCGTTGGTTAGATAGATAAAATTTAATTGAGGTATTAACTTTCATTATCAAAAATACAAAATTTCTCAGGTAGATTTGGAACAATTAGAAATTCCTTATCACTAATTTAGTTGTTTTCCGAAGCGTTATTTGTTTCACTTAACAACAGTTTCGCGATAGAATAGTTGTAAAGGACTCGAATGGTTCGTCTTGAAAACAATAAAAATGACTCCGTCATTCCATCACCGTTCAAAACTCGATCGATCTATCAATTCGTATTCCATTGTTTCGCAAGTACATATAAATCATAATGGAGTAAGGTAAATATCTCATAGTATCAGGTTTTTGACTTTTAGTTTTTGTGTTTCTCTCATCTTCTCTCGGTGAAATGGATGTTGTACAGATACGTAATCCGGATTTATGTCTCATTGTATCTCTACAGTAATGCCTCTACAGTAATGCCTACGGTAATGGGCTTTACTTAAGAAATGTTATCCCATATACTGCTCCGGTTATTCTAAGCTGCAAAGATAAAATGTTGCGGTTGAAGCTGTGAATATATCATTTGCTGTTGACTCTAAATCATGTTTTCACAACAAGAAAACAGTTAAATTTCTTTTGAGATAAGTGACCTTTAATTGAATGGTTGCTAGCTCTTATCAGGTTTGAGTTCCCGGTTTGAGTCGAGATGGCTATTCACGAGTCCTCCCGGTTTGAGTCGAGATGGCTATTCACGAGTCCTCCCGGTTTGAGTCGAGATGGCTATTCACGAGTCCTCCCGGTTTGAGTCGAGATGGCTATTCACGAGTCCTCCCGGTTTGAGTCGAGACTTTGGTTGTTGTTTTTTTTCGAGACAGTCGAGACACAGCCTATGTTTTTTTCTTCAGTGGATTTAAAACCGAAAATATATGTCACACTGAAAAGCGTGAGCAAATGATTTCCTCCGAAAACTCAATCTGAGCAGTGTTGTAAAAAAAAAGCGGTGGAACATGGCACAAAAAAAATGTATAAATTTTATATGTCAGCCTATTTTTATTGCGAATACTTTACAAGATATTTAAGTGCTTGTTATACATATTAAGCCTTGAAGCCATTATTGTAATATTATTCAAATAAGTTTTTTCTCCCAAACTATTGTTCAGATTTCCGATTCATTCCCCAATTAGCAAAGCTATTCTGACGCTCAAGACTGGCTTTAACCGACAACAAAACGTATTTCTATATATAGCTATAAATATTTATCTCTCAATAGCAACTAAAAACTTTGCCTTTTTTCCAGTGATGATGTCGAGAATAATTTAGCATCCCGTCGTTGAGCAGCGCTGTTTAAAAATTTCGGGTTGTTAACGAAACCGAATTCCGTTTAAATTGAAGCCGATATGATGCAGTTCATGCATGTAATAGTCTAAGACAGATGGCGGGTATCCAGAATAACAATATCTTCAGACGACGTAGAAACCCTCAGAACAACAGAATCACGGACAGCTTATTCCTGAACAAGAAGCCATGTTTGGAGGTGAGGACGTAGACGTGGGATGAACAATATAGAACGCATTTATGATTATACAGGGTGTTTCAAAAGTACTGGCACAGTTTTCGTGCGCGCCTCTCGCGCGATCCATGGATCAATCGACTTGGCAAGACATCACAAATTTTTTTCTAGTTTTTGTTGACTATGTGTTTGAAATTATAAGTTGTTTCATTTGTTGTGTAGGTGAATGGCGCGTCCAAGTTCGAAACGTTCCGCGATTCTGAAGTTAAGTCATGCGGGACGCAAACCTTCTGAGATCAGTAACATGCTGAATGTTCCTCGTCGAACCGTCTACCACACTATTAAACGTGGAACTCAAAAGGATCGTCCACGCTCCGGTAAACCGGTCACCGCTCTTCTTCTCGTATCACGAAAATTGTCAAGAAGCGGATACAACGTAAAGGGCAGAGAAGCATGAGGAAAATGGCCGCTGAGCTTCATGTCTCAGTTGCATCGATGTGGCGAGTCGTCAAAAAAAGCTCAAGAAGTTTCCTTATAAGTTCCAAAAAAGACATGGCTTGACTGAAGCTCAGAATAAAGGAAGACTTGCTACTGGCGCGGGCCGAAAACGGAGACCACTTGACAACGGTTTTCTATGATTTTTACAGTAGAGGCTCATTACAACCGCCAAAACTCCAGAAAACTCGCGGAGAGTTCACAGCAAGCGAACGATGCAGGTTGCGTCATCGAATGCAATTCTCATCCTGCACAAGTCATGGTTTGGGCGGCAGTCTCCTCCAGTGGTCGCACTCCTCTCGTTTTTGTGCCGAAAGGCGCCAAAATCGATACTAACGCGTACATTGATGAAATTCTTGAGAAGCATCTTCTACCTTGGTCCCAGGATCACTTCAAAACCAACAACTGGACTTATCAACAGGACGGTGCCCCAGCACACAGAGCCAAGAAGACTCAAGAGTGGTGCAAACATCATTTGCCTGACGTCATACCAGCTAATGAATGGCCAGCTAATAGCCCCGACCTCAATCCACTCGACTTCTCCATCTCGGCTCTTTTGGAGGCAAAGGCTTGTGCAAAATCTCACAAAAATTTGGAAGCGCTTAAAGTCTCTCTTACCCGAACATGGGACGCTATTCCACAAGAGACACTGCGGGCGACCATCCAGGCATAGTAAATTTGGGCATTGCCCGCGAGTGTTCTCTCCCTCCCTTGCCCTTGTATTGCGTCCCCAACACCAAAACACATTGGGTATTAGATATATATTTATTCAGGGACGTAAGATACGAAAGGGGGTCATGTGGTCAGGGCTTGGGGTTCATCCCCCTCTCTCTCCTCGATCGCTCTCTGTGGCGTCTTTTATCTTCTTGCTCTCGGCTCCTCCTTCTTAGCAAGCTCCGCCTCCGGCTCTGGAATCATAATGGTTAATGCAGGCTTTGAATTGCACAATGATTTATGATATTGCTTACAGTATACCCTCGTCGTCTCAAAGCTGTCATTGAGGCCAAAGGAAATCATATTGAGTGACTGTTGTAAAACATAATTTTTGAAGTTGTTGTTAAACATTTTTAATTATATTAACCTGATTAGCTGAAACTGAATGAAAATAGAAGGTAAAATCTTTGTGCCAGTACTTTTGAAACACCCCTCTGTATATCAAGAATATTATTTTCTCTCTTTGGTTCAAGAACGTACTGAGTGAAAGAATTGTCGCAAACCCACGAAAGAAATATAGAATTAGAATTAGAGCCATTAGAAGTAAGATTATTCCAATCAATATTTGGGAGGTTGAAATCACCTAAAATCACAATAGGAATCGGGAAATTTGTACTAGAGCTGGATTCCAAATATTCTAAAAGAGAAATGTTATTTGAAAAGGGACAGGAGGGAGATCGATAAATATTGATAAGACGTATTTTGGAAGAAATAAAATTTGAATAAACATCTACACAAATCGCTTCACAATGATCTCCAGAGAATTTAGAAAAAACAGGAGACAAATAAGTATTAGAAAGTACAATAAGACAACAGTACAAACAACAGACAACAGTACAACAGACAAAAAAGACAATACAATAAGACAAAAAATAGAGTTTTAATAAGACCAATAATAAACTTTCTCATCATGACCATATTTCTCCAAAACAAAAAAAAATGCTGAGTCATTAGTTAGTCGTTTTCTTAAAGCGTTCAAAACTACTTCTTTACCTGTCCTTACTCGCGCATTTACTGTTTATATTAGACCCATTGTATAATATGGTAGTGAAATTTGGTCGCCTTTTTTGATTGGCCAAATTAATGATATCGAGCATGTTCAAAGATATTTTTAAGAAGAGTTTTACAAAGAAATGGTCAATCAAACCTGACTTATTCTCAACGTCGTTCAATTTTAGGATTCAAATCACTTGAATACAGGCGAATAGTACACGATGTTATCTTCCTGGGAATCGTGCACTGAACCAAGTGAACCGGAGAGTCGAGTCGCACATCACACCCAAATTAATGGAGCTGAACCCTTTCCTATTTACATACATGTGCTCGTTGAACGTTGGTGCAATAATCTTGACGTGCGTACCATCCACGCAACCGATCACGCCAGGAATGCCGCTAATGGCGCGAAACCTGGAGTTTAAAATTACTTTTCCGTTGTCATAAGACAAAATTGTAAGTCATTTTAATTTGAACAGAATTAGCCTACTCTGCATGGATGCGAAGCCAATCGGAATCGCTTGGCCAGTAAACGAAATCATCAGCGTTACGAACAGTCATTGACGATACTTCATGAACGATGCGGTAAACTGTGCTTCTGCTACATCCTGACACCTCAACGGTAGTTCCTTGGAAGGAATTAGACGCTAGCACTCTAAGTGCAATGCTAAACGCTGAACCGGTAAAAGCGCCTTTCCTCTAATTGTTGGCTTGCTTAGCTGATATTTGAAAGTTTCGAGAAGCTCAAAGAATGCTTTCCGTGAAAAACGGTACTTCCTACGGAATTCTGCATCCGACAATCCCTGACAATAGCTTCCATTCATTTCTAAACGTTAATAATTTTGCTAGAATTCGAAAAAAAACATAAAAAGGACCTAAAGAATTTAAAAACATAAAGAACTTAACAATCAACCTAAAAAAACTGTTGAAAACTATGAAAAATAATAGAAAAATGTGCTTCCTATTGTACAAAATATGTTCTTGAAACCGGCCTCAGTTTTATTGTAAAACTTTTTATGCTCAAACCATTTGCGAAAAACAAACCTCTTGAAACCGGCTTCCGATGTAGACCCAAGGTTGTCTCATTTTTTCTTTTTTAAAACCGATAAACTTCATTAGTGAAAAAATTATTTTTGCCATTCTATTCTGATTCAGCGAAAGCCTCCGTGATAATGAACCCACTCCAAAACAAAAATATTTGAGAAATTATCTAGTCTCACCATTTGGTAAAAAGATGTAAGAGTTTTTTTTTTGTCACCTTTGTTTTCCAAAATAGTCAGCTCTCGGGGACTTTGTAGGGATAAATTTTTCTACACTCTATTGTTCTCATTCATAACCCATTTTGCTTTACCCTTTATGAAATTAAAGCCTGCAAAGACGAATAAAAACAACCATAATAGATCAATTTTAATACAACAGCTGAAAATGTTGTACCCCAAGTCTCCACTCCTGAGCCTGATTTGCTCGATAACTGTCCTCGATGGTGATCAAAATAGAAACCCTAAGTACAGTAGTCAGTGCCCATTATGTAATGCTTCACAATCTTTTTTCAATATTTCACCCAGAAGTTTTCAAAAATCATTGGCCATTGGTGTTGCGTAAAAAATAGCCTTAAAACCCTTAAAAAAGGTGATACCTGTCGCCGTTATAAAGTTTAAAAAACGTTTAAATTTCCACTACAGCTGGACTTCATCAACCAAATTTTCTGGGGTGTGTGAACGTAACATTGTTGTTGAAAAAAATGATGAAAAACAGCAGATTCTTTGGGAATCTTCAAAACCGTGTTGCATGTACCTCTCCTGTTTCGAAAAACAACTTTTTGAGTGATATTTCCTTTACCTCTAGTGAATGGAAAACCATATTTTGTTTTCGTTCAAATAACTTTCATAAATAAGTTTTTCTGCAAACACTTGCATAAAGCCTCCTGACTAGGACTGAAAAAGGATTTTATAAAAATAAAACCAAAATTTTTCTAAGAAAAACTGCAACAAAAAACAAACTCGATAGGAATCTGAGCTCGAATAACCTTTGCACCGCTAGGAAGTTGTAGGCAAAATACGAAAAATTTGCTCAAAAAGGAAAACTTCTTGTAAAATGTTCAAATTCTGTGTTGGATTTATATTTGCTTCAATTTCATTTGAGCTTGTGTTCATCAAATAAGGTTGCATTTGCTATTGAAAGAAACAAACAAGTTGTATGCGAGAACCAGTCTCAAGAAAAGTCACTTGCATATTTGAAATGAATTTATGTTCTAAAACCATGAAGACACTTTATCATTATCATGAAAAGCCCCACTGTCTTTATCCTTAACGGCCTTATCCCCAATATTATTCACTTTGATCTACACACATTATAAACGAGAAAAGGGGGGAGGGAGAGGTGAGAAACATTTCAATTGTGTTATCATGGATGTGTTTGAAGAGGTAGATCCTCATGTCATAGATTATTTCTAATTTATTCACGATGCCGTGTCTTTATTTAGCCTAAAGTTTTCTTCATCAGCCATGTTTTGATGTATTAGGCTGTAGATTCAAGGATTGAACCCTGAGAATCTCCTCACACATTGTCTTCCGACAACCAATTGATCATCTGAAGATAAATTGTAGTTCTTTATTACCATAGGATAGCTTGTAAGGCCATCGCTTATATGGAATCCTGAAATAGGAAGGGGAAAAATGAGGAATAAGACGGTCAATTTTCGTTGGTGTCCACTCTTGCTGTTGACAACAGAAAGTTCGGTAGGGCTATGACATTCGAGAGGTCGATTTCTTCTAGAGCCTTACCGAATGCCTCGATATCTTTAATCTCTTTGAAATTATCTGTAACTTTATTCCATAAAGCAATTGCTCTAGAAAAGAAAGAATGTGGATCATTGTATCGTTTAAAGTTCATCAGAGTCAATTTGGAGGTTCGGTCTGAAGTGCGGAGATTGGTTTCAGTTCTTAACTTCAGCTCTTTTTCGCAAGTCTGACAATCCGCTCTATCAGAAAGTAGACAAAAAACTACCAATAAATCATAACGGAGTCGTCGAATGATTAGTGAATCCAAATTGAATTCAGCGAGACGTTGGGGATAGCTCAACCTAATACTTCCACAACGAGAATAAGCTTCTTTTGTGAAAAGTCTTTGAGGGTATTCCAACCTTTTCGAATTATTACTGCGGACTTTCGGAGAGAAAATAATTGTACCATATTCAAGTAGTGGTCTGATGTAAGTGGTGTAAACGGTTTTGTAACCGTTCAAGTCCAAACATCTAAACACTTTGAAAACTTATGAAATTCTACACAGAGTCCTAGCACGTATGATTTCTACGTGTTGCTTGAATTTGAGCTTAGAGTCCACAAAAATACCTAAGTCTCTGACTAAATTAACGAATTTTATCAGCGAGCTATCAATGAAGTAATCGTTTTGAGATTTCCCAAGACGGAGACAGCTGATTTTCTCGACAGCTAAGGGAAGTTTGAATTCACGTGAACAATTTGAGATATTGTTTATACATAGTTGAAGAGAATCAGAGTCCTCAGTATAAATTTTAAGGTCATCGGCAAACAAGGAAAACTTTACAGTCGAGGGAATACAGCTCTCAATGTCATTGATGAAGCAGAGGAACAAGAGGGGCCCGAGAACTGTCCCTTGGGGTACCCCGCTGAGTACTGGGAAAGAATCAGAGTAGAAATTTTCTATGCGAACCTTAAATGAACGGTTTTGCAGAAATAAAGTAATCCAGTCTATTAGAGTAACATGAAGTCCCATGTAATGAAGCTTTTTGATCAACTCTGAGTGTGAGACCTTGTCGAAAGCTCTCGCGAAATCAAAATATACAACATATAATGCTTGATGTTTCTGAAGAGATATTTCCCACTCACTGATAGATTTTAAAAGTTGCAACTCACAACTTCTTCTGGATATGAAGCCATATTGGGATTTGGAGAAGAAGCTTCTGTCGTTAAGTCTGACGTTATTAGATAAAATGCTCTCGAAGACTCGAAGATAAAAATCAGCTGTTTTTCTTGCGAAATTTTTTTTCCTTCAAAGCTTTAGATGTATTTTTTACTGTGTTATCCTTTCACTCAGTTAATAGGATATTTGAACTCTGGCTCTGTTTCGGTTTCAGGCATTAAAAGTTTTCATTCGAATCTCGGCTTAGGCTGAAACAAAAGTTTGATTTCAAGTTTCACGCCATTAGCGGCATTCCTGGCGTGATCGGTTGCGTCGGTGGTACGCACGTCAAAATTATTGCACCAACGTTCAACGAGCACATGCTGTAGATTAATTTTGACTTGATCCAATCAAAATCACATCAATTTATTCCTGAGTTATCTACAAATCGCTTCTGTATTTCTCGTTTCTATAAGTTTGTATTTCTTTTTGTTATTCATACTGAAAAGGGTTTCTATAAGACCATTTAACTTCAATTAAACATGCTAGCACCATTTTTAGAAGTATATCCATGTCCATTATAAACACGCGCTTCGTTGAAAAAAAACTGATTGAGAATTTGGCTTTGCTCCAAACGTAGGTATGGGGTGCAGCGTCAGACTGCAGAGTTTTCTATGATTTTCTGCTGTCTCTTCCTGATATCTTGAAAATCTTTCTTCTTCTGCTATCACCTCACATTCTCTTCCAACTTTCTGCTCTTTTCGTTGAAAAAATCATTCACAAAGCTTCTTTCAAGCCAGCCTGATAATTATTTCACAAACTCAAGAATAAAAGTTTTTCAGGTACTTTTAATATTTTTAATGCTTAGGCTTGGGCAAATGTTACTCTAGCGAGGCCGTAAGGGTTAGGAAAGAGACCGTAGTACGGCTTAGAAACAAGGCCTTATGAAAGTTTGTATTTGCGCGTTTTCAGTTTTCGGCACCTTCCCAACTTTTACAGACGCAGACCACACCCATGTTTCTAGCCGAGCCGAGAACCTGTTATTAAGTAATTGAGCTCCGTCTACTCAGTTTTATGGCCTTGTTTTACGTCTCTAACTGGGTTTTCGCAGCTCTGGGGCTTTATCTCCTTTGAGCAAGAGATTGATCAGAGACGCGCAACGGCACTATGACGCTAAAGGTATCTATCAAGGCTAACACAATAAGTTTTCTAGAGTATAAGTTTAATCACTATTCAATCAAAAGTCTAAAGCTATTAATCTAATCAGCTGACAAATCTTATCGGAATTTTTGATCTACCGCCCTAGTTTGAATTTGTGCCCTCTCCCTTCCTTTATATAATATGGCGATGGTCACTCAATTTATTACTCGGATCAGTTTTTTTGTCAAAGATCAGCTTCAATATCTGTTACTAAACAATTACCATGTTTTTTGAACGGAAATTGGAAATATAGTTATCGCTTCGCATAACCATTTTCTGATCAACCGATCTTGCGAACAACAGACCTTCATTTTTAAAAGAGTGAGATAATTCGCTTTCTGTGCGTTCTTTTATCAAAATTAATCTACAGTTCGCTGTTGTTTCTGCTCTTTGTTCATTTGTTAAAATGGCACTTTTTCACTTTAGTGCCCCCCTCCTAGAGGTTCAATTAGGTATCAAGAACGTATCCGTATCAAGAAAATGAACCAACTGAACTGACCCAATTGAACCTCTTGTAGGGGGGGTGCACTAAAGTGAAAAAGTGCCTGTTAATATTTGTTCGAATTTTTTCTTCAAAAGACTCGTTATGTATTTTGTTCCTGTTTTTTTCATTTTCGCAATTATCACATTTTTCAGGTATCATGAACTCCTAGAAAGTTCTCTACAACAGATGGATGAGAATCTTTTCAGCTTACAAGCTGTAAATTGTTCTCCCAAGTGAACAAGGAAAATGTTACGTACATGTTTCTTTTATGTTTCTTTTTTTGTGAATATTTTTCGAAATGTTTTTCTTTGATGTTTTCAGTTTTTTTGAACAAATCTTTTTTATTACTTTCCGATTTTCGATTCAATCCTATAATTTGTCGAAAATGAACTTTTTTTAGAACGAAACTTCTGGAAATCTCTTTTCGATTACAACAACAATTCATAAAAAATTAAGTTGATTTTTTAAATAGAGTTTTAGAGTCCCTTTTGGGACTTAAAACTCATTCCAAACCATTTCATAATAGAGTTTTAGAGTCCCTTTTGGGACTTAAAACTCATTCCAAACCATTTCATAATTTGGCGAAGGTTAACTATTGTCAACCGCAATCGAAGCAAATCATCGGTGAATCAACAAATTTTGAGTTGTAACATTTCGTCAAAACGAAGCTTTATTAGACTACATTTAATAATCTTTTTGAGGTTTCTGAAATATCGGGAGGGGGCTAAATTAGACTGAGATTTTCTACTATTCTCACGTAGTAATTGACAACTTTGATGAGAATTAGGGGTGAAATGGTTGTTAATTGAGAGTTTCACTAACTTTTTGGTGTTTTCGAGCGGATTCAAAATTATGGGGAAACTTAGTTTTTATTCGCAAAAGACTTCCGTGTTAATTGTATTTATCAAAGCAAGCTCCATGATGCTCTCTGTAACTAAAAAAGCAGTTGTATCTTCACTGTACTCCAATGGTTTCCTTTCAAGATTGGTCTTATCAAAATGAAATAAGCAGAAGTGTAGTGTGCAGAGACCTCAAAAATCCGGCAAATCACGAAACTTAGAAGTATTCTGAAGGACCAAAAGCTGTCTCAACGAGTTCGAAACCACATCTGCTGTTAAAATGGCTTTGAAAAACTTGTGAGTTTGCTCAAGAATCCGCTCTGCCTTTTAAAGCGCAATATCGACGATGGAACAGTAATGTTTAGGGCTTATTATGTGACAAAGGTACAACTGCCCTAGACTTGAAGTTTTGCCTAACATGCATAGCTCGATCTCTCTCTATCCCTCTTTCTCACTTTTCTCAATCGATAATAGAATCTCTATTCTCTTGTTATATTCTAGATATGATTTTGTTTGATACATGCATGGTAAAAACGGTCAAATGAAATTTCAAATTTTTTTCGATACGCACACTTGCTGTTCGAAATCAATTTCTTTGACATTTTGTATTCTGAACTAAATACATAATGGAATCACATTGATTTGATAGAGATTCATTCATACAATAAACCGGACCTGTATCCTGCCTGGCGTTCCAATTCTAGACACTGAAAGCTTGAAACAGGTTTCTGTAAGTAGTCGAAGAGAATACTTTGAGAAAAACGCTTACTTACAGAAATAACCTTATCATGAAGATTCGGGTCTCCCGTCTCTTCTGGAAAAACTCCCAGTGGAATTGATTGAGATCGTAGTTTCTCATCTCGATGCGCGCTCTTATCTCAACTTTGGCATGACTTCCTCAAGAATGAGGTCGTTTTTGAAAATAAGTTTTTAACTGCCGAGGCTAATCAATTAATAAAAAAGCTGAATACTTCGTTGGAAGAGATAGGTAGAGTTCCATAACTTTTCGCATCACGACATTTCGCACCGCGATAACTCGAACCCATATTTCGCTACAGTTTTTCTCCAAAGCTCTAATTATGTTGCTGGTCGTTATATGCGGTCTCGTACTAAGCCTTACGGCCTCTTTGGCGTGATCTTTACCTGAGCATAAGCTTTAATTAAAATTAAAAAATACATGGGACTATTTAGATTTTGAAATGTAGGGTGTGAGTTGTCATGGTGCGAAAAAATTCATACCTATTCACTCCGACATATGAGTCTTAAATTTAAAACAAAAACTTGGGCTGGTTGGGTTTACATGTATATGGTTCAGAAGTTCTCCCCGTTAGGTAGGGTCAGGAAATCGGTATTCAGCGTTGGCCCTGTAATCTTGGTCGTAGTTCACGTTGGAAAACGTCCATTTTTTTCCAGAAAGATAGCGAGCAATGTCAGGAGGCTCAAGTCGCGGATATACTTGTTTCGTTTCTACATGTGCATCTTTTCTCTACATGTGCATCAAGAATTATCTCTATATGGAACTGCCTACCTTCTGAAATAGTATGCATTCATTCTGATATGATGTTTCTGACGAAACTGAAAGAACTTCCTAAGCATACTATTTTACCTAGCCCTATTGTTTCTGACTAATGGCTTTAATACACTGCCACTGTATTACCTCACCTTCTTCTTTTTCATTTCTTAATTTTATCTTATATAAAAATCCATGTTATATTGTTTTTATGTTTCGATTCCACGTTAAACATACACATGTACATGGAAATAAAGAATAAAAGAAGAATAAAGAATAAAATCAATATCAAGTACTAATCAGCTGAACTCGCATCCTGCAAAAGATCTGAAGTGCATGTTTTGAAAAATTGCAAGGAATAAAAAATGTTTGTCTTCTCATTATTTATTTTCTCGCATACTATTAATTAATTTCGGTGAAGGGCAGAGACGGATGAGCTTCTCTTTATTATAGACTTGTATTTTTTCTGTAAAAAGTATTTTTCCAAAGTTTTCAAAAGTGCTGGTGACACAACTTGAGAGGAATTCGTTGTGAAATCTGTACAAGCTGAACTTTCTACAAGTAAAGAACATCACTTTTTGCAGCCCACTGCTCCGAAGGCTCCGAAGTCCAGAGTAAGCTTTCAATCTTATGCTTTTCCGATGGCGATTGCCAAAATCTTAAAACTTTGAAATTGGTTTTCATGGAAAAGGTTTACAGGACACGTGACATCCGCAACGTGTCACACTCGAGCGTAGCGGTTACTTAAGTCAGGGTTGTAGGAATTACTGTTTAAGGCACACAGTTCAATAAAGGCAGCGTGCGAACAAGTTTATATTCCTTGTAGTGTGAAATCCTGCAGATAATCCTGAAACAGATCTGGGGCTGGGGCCATATGGATAGCGCCTGGGTACCCTAATCCCATGCTTGAGTTACTATTTTTAGTGATAACGCTTCATGTACCCCTTGCCTGGGTATACCTACCCAGGGTAGGGGTACCCAGGGTTGACCTAAAGCCGTATTCAGAGATCTAAGCTGAACTCAGGGGTAAATTTTACCCTAGTATATTGTAGACCTAAGTTCAACTCAGTTCTGTATTCAGAGACAAGACGGGTGAGACAGCTTTCCTACTAAACATTAGTATAAAGTTTACCGTAAAGTATACTCTCTGAATTCCATTTTGGCGAAACTACAACTTGAATACGGCCCCTAACCTTTCTATATTCATACAAATTTTGAGGGTAGGGTAGGTTATGCCCGGGTACCCCATGCCCGGGCAACCTACCTCTACCCGAGGATTATTCATATGGCCCCTGAAGTGCACGTTAAAAAATTGCAAGGAATAAATAATGTTTGTCTTCTCATTATTTTGTTTTAACGCATATAATTAATTTCGCTTTTCACACCTTTGGTTTCCATGCTTTAATTGAAACCTGACTATGCTTTCATGAAGCAAAACTACGATTCCTTATTCGTCTTAACTAACGCATAACCAGGCGAGACACAGAAGGCACATGTATTGTCTCGGCAGACATCCTCGATGCGTTCGACCGCACAAAAACATCTTTCTTGGCTGCTTATTTGTAACATGAAGATCGCTCTAATTAAAAAAAATTGAATTGTGTCAAAACTAAGATTACAATTGTACGAGAAAATCTTCCAAAATATGACTTATTTATACATGCTCAAAACATATTAGATACTTTGTTGTACAGTGCGAGTAGCGTATTCACATAAATAAGATGATGATCCCAATTGAAAAAAATACACAGTCATATTCAATAGAAGAGTTTCAATAGAAGTAACGAAGAATAGTGCTAGGTACAATTCATTTAGTCTGAGAGTAGCCCGTTGGTTTTCTCGTGTACCAGAAATGCTTGACATAACTTCCTTCAAAATGTTCGTAGAACTGCTTAAAAATAATAATGTGATGAAAAACCTTGCCATTACGAACAAAGTTGACTGATTACAGCCTTTTGCGATTTTTGAACAACAGACGACGCAACAGCAACAGTTTTCACTCTTGAAACGAAATCTCGCTTCTGTTCATCATACGTTTATCCAAAGTCGAGATCTCGAAGTTCTTCACGGAGACATATATTTCCAATCATCAACGAAGATACCCTTGTTCATCCTACCTAAAAAGTCCAAACCATCAATTATTAATTCTTTGCCAAGGGCAGCCGATGGGAACCGGGGGACTTGGTCGGTGAGGAGCAGCTCCTCCACTGCTGATGCCTACTCAGTCAAACCAAGTACCGCTCAAGGTAGCCGCTCTCAAATCACTCGCCAAAACTATCCTTCTGTACTCCTCCCGATCCAATCACGGCCTGGTCCACCGCTATCAAAAAACTCAAACACGTGGATTCGTCACCCGCATGTTCTCTCATCGATCTTGAACTCTGGAAACCGTTGGGCACCCAAGGCTCCCTAGCTCCCAAACTACCCTACAATTGCATTTTTCGAAATGTAGATAAAATATATATATCACTTTTTCATAAAAGAAGTGAAAAAAAATTAGAGTTCGAGAAAAAATTATATTTCACGGTAGAAAGTGCTTGAAATTGCTTGAAAGTTTTTCTTTTAAATTTGATATTTTAGGCAATGGAAAATTTTACAAAATTTTTTTTACAAAGAAATGTTATAAGAATCTAACGCTATAAATTACAAATATCTTCTCATATGCTCTCTGAACAAGCTGACAGTAGGACATGCCCTGACCTCATTAGGTACGCCGTTCCAACTCTCAACTACCCTGGATGATAAGATAGTAGAATGCAAAGCTGATCGAGTTAATGTTTTTATGAGTGCATTTGGGTTAGATCTAGTACCATACTATATATGGCTGTTGAAATGAAACATGGAGAATGGGTCAATTGAAGTGAAATTGATGAGAATCTTGAACGTCGCTATTAAGTCTGCAGCCTTTCGCCGTAAATGCAGTTTCGGAAGGTTCAAGAGCTGCAGTCTTTCTTCATAACTCAACAGTCATAACTCTCCTGCAAACTTGTTTCGTGAAGTGACGTTGAACTTGTTCAATTCATTTTATGTCCCTTTTCAAGTAAGGAGACCACACGACAGCAGTATTCAACTATAGGTCTAACGTATGTCGTGAACACTTGCTTATATAGCCTGATATCTTTCGACTTGAAGGTCTTTAAAATATACCCGCACCTCATGATAGCCTTACGACACATATCCTAGATATGTTGTGAGTAGTCCAGAGTCTTCAAATGCTCAGTTAAACAGTTTTAAGGCAGTGACGCCTGGTAGAGAAGACAAATTGATAAAACCACCGCACGGAAAAAGCTTTTTTCCGTGCGGTGGTTTGATCAATTAGTAGTCCAGAGTGTTAGAATACCTAAACCTCGTATATGATCTGATTCGCTGAGAACTTTCCCATTGAGAAAGATTTCTACTTCTGGGTAATTCTTACCAATCCGCTTAACGATAGTGTTCGGATAGTGTTAGTCTTCATTTAGTTGCCCAAACAGCTACACAACGAGTCCCGCTTGCCAACTTTTTACATCATTAGTAGAGGTTAATTTAACGTCATCGGCATACATGGTGACACTACATCCTTCATGTAAAGCGTCTGGTAAGCCATTAATGTAAAGAAGGAAAAGCGGAGGTCCAAGGCAGCTCCCTTGAGGAACTCCAGACGGAGTTACATAGGAATAGGATCGCGCTTCACCTACCTGTACACTTTGCTTACGATTTTCCAAAAAGCTTTTCAAGAAATTAAAAAGGCAACCAGATATTCCAAATCGGGCGAGCTTCTGTATGAGTAGATTAAGTAGAACTGCATCAAAGGCTCGTTTGAAGTCTATGACAGCACAGCTGATGAAGCTCTTCCGATCCATTTGAACATGCAAATTAGTCGCATGAATGAAAGAAGAGCAAGATCACATGAATGTCGCGGCCTGAAACCAAATTTGAAGGGACTGATTAGATCGTGCTCTTGGAGATATTAAAAAAAATCTCATGACAAATTATGCGCTCCATAGCTTTGGATATGGAAGGAGTTAGACTTATGGGCCTATAGTTCCTGAAGTCAGTGCGCTTCCCTTTCTTTTTTGAAAACCGGCTTGACAATTTTCTACTTTTCTACCGTCATTTCACTATCGGGTCGTCGTGAGAAGCAGTCGCACTCACTCTCTTCTTTTCACTTGCGGTGGTTAGGTTTATATCGTTCATCATTAGCATCAGTATTCACAGTTTGCCAGCCAAAAACATTTCGTGAATTTTTCACGAAAAGTCTTATTGTTTGCGATAAAACTAACTGAGTTTAGCGTCAGCCCTCTTCTCAGTGAATTACAGTGAATTACATAGTGTTTTATTTTGAAAGAAATTGGGAGCTGATAAACGCTTTCGAGTTTGTTTTTTTATAAATTTTTTTTGAATTTTGACGATTTCAGTGCTAACAGGCATTTGACGAACGTCTGTATACGAAAGAAAATTGATTTATTGAGATGTAAATATACAGGGACTAAATTTTTTTAGAGTGTGTGAGACGGGAAAGCACGATTCGAAATTATGAAAGAATTGTTTTTACATCCTTATCTTTCGCAATTTCTAATATACAACGTTCAAGTTCCTCTGTTGACTAACACACTACAAAATCGCATATTAAGACACAGGTACCGCTGAAAGCGTCTCTTCTTCGTGAATCTCTGCAGAAAACGCGTTAAATGAGTTTCCCGAGCAGACTGGCAGAACACTATGAACTTCATCGGACGGGTATGCAATATAAAAAAAACTGACACTTGGACCTCCTTGGATCCCTCCTCATGTGAACGGATTCTAGAACTGAGAGTCAAAATTGCAGGGTTGACTTCTCTTGAA
Organism: Allodiplogaster pararmata; assembly: GCA_964056735.1. Taxonomy (NCBI): domain Eukaryota; kingdom Metazoa; phylum Nematoda; class Chromadorea; order Rhabditida; family Diplogasteridae; genus Allodiplogaster; species Allodiplogaster pararmata. Next base: position 28,848,818 of record OZ057407.1, read on the forward strand.
AAAAACTGTTATTGATGATTCCTAAAAGTTTTTTACCAACTCATTCCGGCATTGTTTAGTAAAACTATAGAAATTGCAAAAACTGTATGTTGAATGTTTTCTGACGACACGAATTTAAATTTATTTAGCTAGGCCGCAGACCGGTATTCAACTCAAAACGTGGCGAAATGAAAGCACGTGAAATAAGAAAGAGATGATTGTAGACCACTTTTCGCATTGAGGAAATGACTAAATTAACAGCAAAATTCTTTCTTCTCGTTATATGCTCGCAGTTAGTTTCTGTTTGAAAATTTTGACCGTACCATATCATAGCCTTGTTGAGGCGTTCTGCGTTCACAGCTCAATTTAAAAAAAATGGATAACCTGAAAATCTAAACTGAAAAACTCGTTCATATGCTCTGATCAGATGAAGAAACCTTGAGAAAAACTTTTTTGATCATTTCCCGCTTGGTTTCCGTTTAGAACACATGTTTAGAGCCTATAATTACTCCCTATGTATTTTTGAGTTATAGGAACAGTTTTTGAAATGAATTATATTGGTTTAAACTGTTATTGAAGAGGAAAAGGACAGGCTTAGGACAAGGAGGGGGGGGGGCTAAAATTTCCGGACTTTTTGCATTAAAGGAGTGGTGCTGTGAGGGGGGGGGGTGGGGATTTGAAAAGACCCGGTTGTGTACTCTAACTCCCATTTTTGTATGGTGGGGAACTAAAATTAAATGATAAATATTTCACTTTAGACCCTTGCATATCTGCTCTTCACTTGAGCTCCTCGCACATTTGGTATGTTTTACAATCGAAGGGGGATGGGGGTTCTTTATCACGGAGTTGCTAAAGTTTAGAGGGGGAGGGGCTAAAGTAAAAGTTGTCCGTTTTTTTAGCAACACGAAAACAATTTCCAGGAAATTTTCCTGTCAGAGCTTGAGATTCAAAGGCTCAATATTCTCTCCTAGTTGATATATTCAGGCCAAGTGGTGTTTAAAAAAGAAAAGAGAAACTCAGTTCTCGAGTGCTACAGCAAACGAATAAGAAACGTATTTGTTCAATAACCAGTAAAAACGTAATTTGAAGATCACAAACATTATAAATTAATAACTTATACGGATTTGTTACAAGTTCTTGCCGAGCCTTTTCTGAAGTATGTAAAAAAGAATATTGAAAATGAGTTTGTTGCTCTTCTCTTAAAAACATACGAGTCAACTAAAAATTGATTTCGTGCTCATGTTCAGTGAGGAGAAAAAATCCATTGTAAATAAAACTGGTTTTGGAAATTCAAATGATTTGTTCTACGTTCATTCTCCAAAATTTGAGAGTAACAGCTGTTTTAATTAGTGGCTCACAAATATACTCACCAGAGTAATAATAATGTGGGACCGATCGAGAGACTTCGTTGAATTGACTAGAATGAGTTCAAATCGTCATCCGTAATTGATGAGGAGCTTTTCGATATTATACATAGAATAATGGAGGACAGAAAAAGCATGTTAACGTAAAACTGCCGAATAATTTCATGCGTTTCTCAACAGTCGCATTCTTGAACATGACTGCAAAGTTGGGAATAATGCTTTTCTACTTTGCTACCGTCTCATATCCCTTCCTACGCTCATATCCCTTCCTACGCTCATATCCCTTCCTACGCTCACATATCCCTTCCTACGCTCATATCCCTTCCTACGCTCATATCCCTTCCTACGCTCATATCCCTTCCTACGCTCACATATCCCTTCCTACGCTCATATCCCTTCCTACGCTCATATCCCTTCCTACGCTCATATCCCTTCCTACGCTCATATCCCTTCCTACGCTCATATCCCTTCCTACGCTCATATCCCTTCCTACGCTCATATCCCTTCCTACGCTCATATCCCTTCCTACGCTCATATCCCTTCCTACGCTCATATCCCTTCCTACGCTCATATCCCTTCCTACGCTCATATCCCTTCCTACGCTCATATCCCTTCCTACGCTCATATCCCTTCCTACGCTCATATCCCTTCCTACGCTCATATCCCTTCCTACGCTCATATCCCTTCCTACGCTCATATCCCTTCCTACGCTCATATCCCTTCCTACGCTCATATCCCTTCCTACGCTCATATCCCTTCCTACGCTCATATCCCTTCCTACGCTCATATCCCTTCCTACGCTCATATCCCTTCCTACGCTCATATCCCTTCCTACGCTCATATCCCTTCCTACGCTCATATCCCTTCCTACGCTCATATCCCTTCCTACGCTCATATCCCTTCCTACGCTCATATCCCTTCCTACGCTCATATCCCTTCCTACGCTCATATCCCTTCCTACGCTCATATCCCTTCCTACGCTCATATCCCTTCCTACGCTCATATCCCTTCCTACGCTCATATCCCTTCCTACGCTCATATCCCTTCCTACGCTCATATCCCTTCCTACGCTCATATCCCTTCCTACGCTCATATCCCTTCCTACGCTCATATCCCTTCCTACGCTCATATCCCTTCCTACGCTCATATCCCTTCCTACGCTCATATCCCTTCCTACGCTCATAGGAGTAGGTGACTTATTCCTATCTCCGCGACCGTATCCTGCCAAAAGCGCAAATGACCCTATCTCCCCAATCTCTCATTGACATCAACATTCCCTCAGTTCCCCTTCCCTTCGTCAGTTCACTTTTGAAAGATGTCATTCAACAAGCCATCGCCCCCCTACAACAACAAATCGTGGCCCAGGCTCTACAGCTACGAAGTCTGGAAAAAGAACTCTCCCTGATCAACATGTCTCTCTCGCCCGCCTCTCTACGGCCACATATCTACTCAGCTGTAGTTGAATCCACACTAAGAGACAGGGAAATGCTCGAGGGAAAGGCCAAGCGAGCGGTACTTCTTCGTCTTCCCGAAAAAGACAATGCTGAAAATACCCAAGCCAGTGACAGAAACACCATCCGCCACCTATTCGTGTGCCTGAAACAAGATAATCTTGTGAAGGCACTCGAATACGGGGCCATTACTCATCACCGCCATCCCATCGACCGGCCTCGACTCTCTTCTGAAGTAGGACGGCCCATCAAGATTTCATTTGAAAACAGCTCTACACGGAACCAGTTCCTTGCTCTGACCAAAAAGACCAGGAATTGCCTCCCTTCTGGTTCCTCTGCTCGTGCCGATCTCTCCCCTGTCGAACTTCTCGCCGAGCGCGACTGCAAGCGAATCGCTCTCAACCCTCTCCATCCGCCGGTTAAAGTTATCGACTCACACCTTGAACCAGCCTCACCAAACAATCATCCTGCCACTCAGTCTTACCGAAAAGTCCCCTATTCCGCAAAACCCCCGACTCAACCTACATACCCTCCCTCTTCAACTTTCTCTGCGACGACCTTCATGCCTAAACCAGCAGCTACTACACGCTCCTCGCCCTCATCATCGTCTCCCAGTGAATCTCCTCCCCATCCAAATGACGAAGCATCGTTCTTCTCGCTGAACTCCACGTCCAAGAAGTCTCCAGCAACTCCCTATTCTCCTGCTTCTCAAAGCTCGTCGCCCGTCGCTCATCGCTCGTCGCCCCTGGCTCGTGTCTTGGCTCGTGTCACCAGAAGAGCGGCTACGCACTCAGCTCCACTGCCAACTCTGCCAGCGAATCGAGCCCCCAGAACGATAGCAGCCAGGGCCACTAAATAGGACAGATTTGGTGTGAGTTCATGTAGCATTACTTGCCTCTCATTCAATGCACGTTCCATTAGGAACAAGTTATACGACTTATATCACGTTCTCCGTTCCTCCTCTCCTGATATAATTTTTTTGTGCGAATCCTGGCTGTCATCATCTGATCCTGATTCTCTACTTAATGATGGCCTACCCTATCAAGTTTTCAGAGCCGATCGATTAGGCAGTGATAGAGGAGGAGGCTCAGCCCTGCTTATCAATTCACACTTGTCCCCAGCCTTTATTGATTCATTTGCTCATGGTTCCGTTGAATGTGTTGTATCCGATATTCATCCAAACTCTAGATTCTCCTTCCCGTATCCCTCTCTGCGCCTAATATCATGCTATCGCTCTCCCAACTCCCCTTTTGTCAGTGTCCAACCCTTCCTAGACTTTCTCTCTATGCATATATCTCTGTATTTTCCCACTATTATATGTGGAGACCTCAACCTTCCAAGCATTAACTGGCCTAACCTCACGTGTCCATCTAACTGCCCTATCTCTAACTCTTTTCTGCAATTCTTCCTTGATAGGCATATCAGTCAGCTGGTTAAGACACCCACCCGTCGGGCTAACATTCTCGACTATGTTCTCTGTACACATGCCTCCCTTATATCCAAATGTGCCACATCCCATCCCTTCTCGACTAGTGACCATCTATCTGTAACGTTCTCTGTCTCTGTGTCCTCCATCATCTCTAATGGTCTCTCCCCTTTACTCCATCCGTTATGGAAGAATGCTAATTGGACAGCCATTAACGAAGCGATCAACTCTGTAGACTGGACCATAACGTTCTCTTCCCTCACGATTGACCAGTGTGTTGAACATATAACCATTTTTTTGAAGAATCTTATCTCCCTTCATATTCCGCATTCAAGGCACAAAAAAACCCATCTCCTCTATCCTAAAAAAATCCGCAAGATATACAGCTTTTTACAAAGAAACATTAAACGCTCCTCTAACTCCACAACAACCCTCAAAGCCTGTAAAATGCTTCATCGAGAAATTTTCAAGTTTGAGGGTAGTACAAACATAACTTCCAATCACCACTTACGTACAATTCTAAATAAAGGTACTAAATACAGAATCAATCAGAATATACCCATTGATACAATACTACAAGAAATAATAAATGCTTTTCTAGAAACCACTAATCGAATCACCAAGGCCTATATCCCAAACAACACTAGTCGTTCAATTATATTAAACAAATTCCATTCACACTGCATTCCCAAAATAAAATCCTATATGGAAAGATTCCACTATATTGATTATACAAACTACCAGGACATCTACAATAGCATAGCTGAGATTCAAAAACACTTCATTATAACACCTATAGACAAAGCGAACAATAATTACGCTTTCATATGTAAGAAAATCTACCTCAAATTCATGGACGCAGAAATGAATACAAATGAAAATGATATTAGAACATATGAACCCACTACACTCAATATCCTAGAAATCATCAACAACAACCTCCAACGAACCAAAGAATATAAAATCAACACATCAAACTACAGCACCTTCCAAATTCCACAAGTATATGGTATACCTAAAATGCATAAAACCCCAATCAAATTTCGCTTTATCACAGGCGCAGCTAATAGCAGCCTAAAGCCACTATCTAAAGAACTTCAATTAATCCTAAAACATTTATCAAAACATTTTAAAAATTACTCTAAACAAACATCAGAGAGAAATGGCACCAATCATCTCTTCTCTATACTCAATACAACTCCTGTCATACATAAAATTAAACTATTAGATAATAAACCTAGACAAATATATTGCGCAGATTTCACATCCCTTTTCACCAATCTCCCCCACGATGTTATCAAAAACTTCATGAGCAAAGTCATAAAACTTTGTTTTAATAACTGCGGCTCCCGTGCCTTAACCTTAAAAGGTATTAACACTTACTACACTAACGACACTTCTCAAAAAAGGACTTACCTTCCTTATGAAATCTATAAGATGCTAACTTATATACTAGATAACAGTTATGCACTATATAACAAAACTATATTTAAACAAAATAAAGGCATACCACAAGGAAACAATGCTTCACCACAAATCGCTGATCTCACACTAGCTATGATGGAATTCTCTTATATAAACAAAAATATTACCAATACTCATATTCTTAAAAAACTCTTTAAACTGTACTTTCAGATATATAGATGACCTATTTCACATATCGGATAAAGTCGATCAATTCTACTCCATCACTAAAGAGATTTATGACATTTCACTCACACTTGAACAAACAAATAATGAACCAACTTCCGCTGAATTTCTAGATCTTCTTATCAAAATTGAACATGACGGAAATATTAAATTCAATCTATATAATAAAACTGATTTTTACAGCTTTAAAGTACTCAAATATCCACACTACTCCTCAAACATACCCACTAACATAGGACTCAATACTATATTCAGCGAGATATTGCGGTTCGCTGGGAACTGCTCAGAATTACACGACTTCATAAATAGAGCTCACATTCTAATAACTAGATATAGAGAAAACAATTATCCTAAACATATTATACTCTCACGCTTAATCAAAACTCTCTCACTAAATCCTAAAATATCTCTTAAATACAATACTAATAATAACATTCTAATACACAACATGATACACACATTAACACCTTTTTAAATAATTTTAATGTATTTTCACAGATTTCAATACCCTTTAATGTATTTCTCTCAAATGTTCATGTGTCTGTGTATATGTGTTTTCTCCCACATAAATTTGTATGTATTTTCACAAATTTCAATATCCTTTCTCTTTGTATATGTGTTTCTCTTACATGTTCATGTGTCTTTCCTTTCATCGGCCACTTTGGTGTCACTTCTTAGGTCACCTTCATTCTATATCTTCATGGATATTACACTCTGAAATCACATACCCTATAATGACATGTTCTCACACATATTTATCAATATTTCTTCCTCTCTTACATTCTCTGTCATCTCACATCTTATTGTTGACATCCACATATGTTGACATCCGTTTTTGTGTTCATTATCACACATTTCAATGAGTTCTCTTTATATCGTGTTCTCACACATGTCCATTCATCTTCCCTATCTTCGGTCATTCCGATCGATGCAACTTCCTATATCGCTCCCCTTTCATTGTCTACTATTGGATACTTTTCTCTAAATTCACATGTCTTCTTATCTCAATAACTAGACTCTTCTTCTCTCACACTTTAAAAATTTCCTTTCCAACTATTCCAATAATTGCACATTTTCTCACACACGTCAATATTTCTTCTTCTCCTTCACAGGTCACTTCATAGTCTATTATCCCATATCTTATTTTAACATTTCGCTCACTAACCTTATTATGTACTTCCTTTTCTCTAGTTTCCCTCTTCACTATCCCATTCGTCTTTTATTTTCTTCCCTTTTATTTTCTTCCCTTTTAATTTTTCCTTATTTTACATATTTGTTACTCCATAGTTAGCTTATTATTCTATTCTATTAACTCATCTTTCAACTCATTATTCACATAATTTTTTATAATTTGTTTAATTCTCGTTAGTTTTTAGTTAGTCTTTAACATTCTAAGTTAGTTTTAATAGTTTTAACATTTTTTTTTAAATCTATATTTTCATTACCTTCATTTATTATATTGTCGCTCTCTGGGCACTCACTGATGAGCCCCACCCAGAGAGCACCAAAGTCTGTCTGAGCAGGGGCGAAACAGACTTTGGTACTTCCTTTTAGCAGGTATTTTCTTTTTCTATTAGAATAGTGAAAACCATCCAAAACAATTTTTATATATAGTATGGTACTAGATCTAACCCAAATGCACTCATAAAAACATTAACCCGATCAGCTTTGCATTCTAATATCTTATCATCCAGGGTAGTTGAGAGTTGGAACGGCATACCTAATGAGGTCAGGGCATGTCCTACTGTCAGCTTGTTCAGAGAGCATATGAGAAGGTATTTGTAATTTATAGCGTTAGATTCTTATAACATTTCTTTGTAAAAAAAATTTTGTAAAATTTTCCATTGCCTAAAATATCAAATTTAAAAGAAAAACTTTCAAGCAATTTCAAGCACTTTCTACCGTGAAATATAATTTTTTTCTCGAACTCTAATTTTTTTTTCACTTCTTTTATGAAAAAGTGATATATATATTTTATCTACATTTCGAAAAATGCAATTGTAGGGTAGTTTGGGAGCTAGGGAGCCTTGGGTGCCCAACGGTTTCCAGAGTTCAAGATCGATGAGAGAACATGCGGGTGACGAATCCACGTGTTTGAGTTTTTTGATAGCGGTGGACCAGGCCGTGATTGGATCGGGAGGAGTACAGAAGGATAGCTTTGGCGAGTGATTTGAGAGCGGCTACCTTGAGCGGTACTTGGTTTGACTGAGTAGGCATCAGCAGTGGAGGAGCTGCTCCTCACCGACCAAGTCCCCCGGTTCCCATCGGCTGCCCTTGGCAAAGAATTAATAATTGATGGTTTGGACTTTTTGGGTAGGATGAACAAGGGTATCTTCGTTGATGATTGGAAATATATGTCTCCGTGAAGAACTTCGAGATCTCGACTTTGGATAAACGTATGATGAACAGAAGCGAGATTTCGTTTCAAGAGTGAAAACTGTTGCTGTTGCGTCGTCTGTTGTTCAAAAATCGCAAAAGGCTGTAATCAGTCAACTTTGTTCGTAATGGCAAGGTTTTTCATCACATTATTATTTTTAAGCAGTTCTACGAACATTTTGAAGGAAGTTATGTCAAGCATTTCTGGTACACGAGAAAACCAACGGGCTACTCTCAGACTAAATGAATTGTACCTAGCACTATTCTTCGTTACTTCTATTGAAACTCTTCTATTGAATATGACTGTGTATTTTTTTCAATTGGGATCATCATCTTATTTATGTGAATACGCTACTCGCACTGTACAACAAAGTATCTAATATGTTTTGAGCATGTATAAATAAGTCATATTTTGGAAGATTTTCTCGTACAATTGTAATCTTAGTTTTGACACAATTCAATTTTTTTTTAATTAGAGCGATCTTCATGTTACAAATAAGCAGCCAAGAAAGATGTTTTTGTGTGGTCGAACGCATCGAGGATGTCTGCCGAGACAATACATGTGCCTTCTGTGTCTCGCCTGGTTATGCGTTAGTTAAGACGAATAAGGAATCGTAGTTTTGCTTCATGAAAGCATAGTCAGGTTTCAATTAAAGCATGGAAACCAAAGGTGTGAAAAGCGAAATTAATTATATGCGTTAAAACAAAATAATGAGAAGACAAACATTATTTATTCCTTGCAATTTTTTAACGTGCACTTCAGGGGCCATATGAATAATCCTCGGGTAGAGGTAGGTTGCCCGGGCATGGGGTACCCGGGCATAACCTACCCTACCCTCAAAATTTGTATGAATATAGAAAGGTTAGGGGCCGTATTCAAGTTGTAGTTTCGCCAAAATGGAATTCAGAGAGTATACTTTACGGTAAACTTTATACTAATGTTTAGTAGGAAAGCTGTCTCACCCGTCTTGTCTCTGAATACAGAACTGAGTTGAACTTAGGTCTACAATATACTAGGGTAAAATTTACCCCTGAGTTCAGCTTAGATCTCTGAATACGGCTTTAGGTCAACCCTGGGTACCCCTACCCTGGGTAGGTATACCCAGGCAAGGGGTACATGAAGCGTTATCACTAAAAATAGTAACTCAAGCATGGGATTAGGGTACCCAGGCGCTATCCATATGGCCCCAGCCCCAGATCTGTTTCAGGATTATCTGCAGGATTTCACACTACAAGGAATATAAACTTGTTCGCACGCTGCCTTTATTGAACTGTGTGCCTTAAACAGTAATTCCTACAACCCTGACTTAAGTAACCGCTACGCTCGAGTGTGACACGTTGCGGATGTCACGTGTCCTGTAAACCTTTTCCATGAAAACCAATTTCAAAGTTTTAAGATTTTGGCAATCGCCATCGGAAAAGCATAAGATTGAAAGCTTACTCTGGACTTCGGAGCCTTCGGAGCAGTGGGCTGCAAAAAAGTGATGTTCTTTACTTGTAGAAAGTTCAGCTTGTACAGATTTCACAACGAATTCCTCTCAAGTTGTGTCACCAGCACTTTTGAAAACTTTGGAAAAATACTTTTTACAGAAAAAATACAAGTCTATAATAAAGAGAAGCTCATCCGTCTCTGCCCTTCACCGAAATTAATTAATAGTATGCGAGAAAATAAATAATGAGAAGACAAACATTTTTTATTCCTTGCAATTTTTCAAAACATGCACTTCAGATCTTTTGCAGGATGCGAGTTCAGCTGATTAGTACTTGATATTGATTTTATTCTTTATTCTTCTTTTATTCTTTATTTCCATGTACATGTGTATGTTTAACGTGGAATCGAAATATAAAAACAATATAACATGGATTTTTATATAAGACAAAATTAAGAAATGAAAAAGAAGAAGGTGAGGTAATACAGTGGCAGTGTATTAAAGCCATTAGTCAGAAACAATAGGGCTAGGTAAAATAGTATGCTTAGGAAGTTCTTTCAGTTTCGTCAGAAACATCATATCAGAATGAATGCATACTATTTCAGAAGGTAGGCAGTTCCATATAGAGATAATTCTTGATGCACATGTAGAGAAAAGATGCACATGTAGAAACGAAACAAGTATATCCGCGACTTGAGCCTCCTGACATTGCTCGCTATCTTTCTGGAAAAAAATGGACGTTTTCCAACGTGAACTACGACCAAGATTACAGGGCCAACGCTGAATACCGATTTCCTGACCCTACCTAACGGGGAGAACTTCTGAACCATATACATGTAAACCCAACCAGCCCAAGTTTTTGTTTTAAATTTAAGACTCATATGTCGGAGTGAATAGGTATGAATTTTTTCGCACCATGACAACTCACACCCTACATTTCAAAATCTAAATAGTCCCATGTATTTTTTAATTTTAATTAAAGCTTATGCTCAGGTAAAGATCACGCCAAAGAGGCCGTAAGGCTTAGTACGAGACCGCATATAACGACCAGCAACATAATTAGAGCTTTGGAGAAAAACTGTAGCGAAATATGGGTTTGAGTTATCGCGGTGCGAAATGTCGTGATGCGAAAAGTTATGGAACTCTACCTATCTCTTCCAACGAAGTATTCAGCTTTTTTATTAATTGATTAGCCTCGGCAGTTAAAAACTTATTTTCAAAAACGACCTCATTCTTGAGGAAGTCATGCCAAAGTTGAGATAAGAGCGCGCATCGAGATGAGAAACTACGATCTCAATCAATTCCACTGGGAGTTTTTCCAGAAGAGACGGGAGACCCGAATCTTCATGATAAGGTTATTTCTGTAAGTAAGCGTTTTTCTCAAAGTATTCTCTTCGACTACTTACAGAAACCTGTTTCAAGCTTTCAGTGTCTAGAATTGGAACGCCAGGCAGGATACAGGTCCGGTTTATTGTATGAATGAATCTCTATCAAATCAATGTGATTCCATTATGTATTTAGTTCAGAATACAAAATGTCAAAGAAATTGATTTCGAACAGCAAGTGTGCGTATCGAAAAAAATTTGAAATTTCATTTGACCGTTTTTACCATGCATGTATCAAACAAAATCATATCTAGAATATAACAAGAGAATAGAGATTCTATTATCGATTGAGAAAAGTGAGAAAGAGGGATAGAGAGAGATCGAGCTATGCATGTTAGGCAAAACTTCAAGTCTAGGGCAGTTGTACCTTTGTCACATAATAAGCCCTAAACATTACTGTTCCATCGTCGATATTGCGCTTTAAAAGGCAGAGCGGATTCTTGAGCAAACTCACAAGTTTTTCAAAGCCATTTTAACAGCAGATGTGGTTTCGAACTCGTTGAGACAGCTTTTGGTCCTTCAGAATACTTCTAAGTTTCGTGATTTGCCGGATTTTTGAGGTCTCTGCACACTACACTTCTGCTTATTTCATTTTGATAAGACCAATCTTGAAAGGAAACCATTGGAGTACAGTGAAGATACAACTGCTTTTTTAGTTACAGAGAGCATCATGGAGCTTGCTTTGATAAATACAATTAACACGGAAGTCTTTTGCGAATAAAAACTAAGTTTCCCCATAATTTTGAATCCGCTCGAAAACACCAAAAAGTTAGTGAAACTCTCAATTAACAACCATTTCACCCCTAATTCTCAGCAAAGTTGTCAATTACTACGTGAGAATAGTAGAAAATCTCAGTCTAATTTAGCCCCCTCCCGATATTTCAGAAACCTCAAAAAGATTATTAAATGTAGTCTAATAAAGCTTCGTTTTGACGAAATGTTACAACTCAAAATTTGTTGATTCACCGATGATTTGCTTCGATTGCGGTTGACAATAGTTAACCTTCGCCAAATTATGAAATGGTTTGGAATGAGTTTTAAGTCCCAAAAGGGACTCTAAAACTCTATTATGAAATGGTTTGGAATGAGTTTTAAGTCCCAAAAGGGACTCTAAAACTCTATTTAAAAAATCAACTTAATTTTTTATGAATTGTTGTTGTAATCGAAAAGAGATTTCCAGAAGTTTCGTTCTAAAAAAAGTTCATTTTCGACAAATTATAGGATTGAATCGAAAATCGGAAAGTAATAAAAAAGATTTGTTTAAAAAAACTGAAAACATCAAAGAAAAACATTTCGAAAAATATTCACAAAAAAAATAAACATACGTAACATTTTCCTTGTTCACTTGGGAGAACAATTTACAGCTTGTAAGCTGAAAAGATTCTCATCCATCTGTTGTAGAGAACTTTCTAGGAGTTCATGATACCTGAAAAATGTGATAATTGCGAAAATGAAAAAAACAGGAACAAAATACATAACGAGTCTTTTGAAGAAAAAATTCGAACAAATATTAACAGGCACTTTTTCACTTTAGTGCACCCCCCCTACAAGAGGTTCAATTGGGTCAGTTCAGTTGGTTCATTTTCTTGATACGGATACGTTCTTGATACCTAATTGAACCTCTAGGAGGGGGGCACTAAAGTGAAAAAGTGCCATTTTAACAAATGAACAAAGAGCAGAAACAACAGCGAACTGTAGATTAATTTTGAAAAAAGAACGCACAGAAAGCGAATTATCTCACTCTTTTAAAAATGAAGGTCTGTTGTTCGCAAGATCGGTTGATCAGAAAATGGTTATGCGAAGCGATAACTATATTTCCAATTTCCGTTCAAAAAACATGGTAATTGTTTAGTAACAGATATTGAAGCTGATCTTTGACAAAAAAACTGATCCGAGTAATAAATTGAGTGACCATCGCCATATTATATAAAGGAAGGGAGAGGGCACAAATTCAAACTAGGGCGGTAGATCAAAAATTCCGATAAGATTTGTCAGCTGATTAGATTAATAGCTTTAGACTTTTGATTGAATAGTGATTAAACTTATACTCTAGAAAACTTATTGTGTTAGCCTTGATAGATAACTTTAGCGTCATAGTGCCGTTGCGCGTCTCTGATCAATCTCTTGCTCAAAGAAGATAAAGCCCCAGAGCTGCGAAAACCCAGTTAGAGACGTAAAACAATGCCATAAAACTGAGTAGACGGAGCTCAATTACTTAATAACAGGTTCTCGGCTCGGCTAGAAACATGGGTGTGGTCTGCGTCTGTAAAAGTTGGGAAGGTGCCGAAAACTGAAAACGCGCAAATACAAACTTTCATAAGGCCTTGTTTCTAAGCCGTACTACGGTCTCTTTCCTAACCCTTACGGCCTCGCTAGAGTAACATTTGCCCAAGCCTAAGCATTAAAAATATTAAAAGTACCTGAAAAACTTTTATTCTTGAGTTTGTGAAATAATTATCAGGCTGGCTTGAAAGAAGCTTTGTGAATGATTTTATCAACGAAAAGAGCAGAAAGTTGGAAGAGAATGTGAGGTGATAGCAGAAGAAGAAAGATTTTCAAGATATCAGGAAGAGACAGCAGAAAATCATAGAAAACTCTGCAGTCTGACGCTGCACCCCATACCTACGTTTGGAGCAAAGCCAAATTCTCAATCAGTTTTTTTTCAACGAAGCGCGTGTTTATAATGGACATGGATATACTTCCAAAAATGGTGCTAGCATGTTTAATTGAAGTTAAATGGTCTTATAGAAACCCTTTTCAGTATGAATAACAAAAAGAAATACAAACTTATAGAAACGAGAAATACAGAAGCGATTTGTAGATAACTCAGGAATAAATTGATGTGATTTTGATTGGATCAAGTCAAAATTAATCTACAGCATGTGCTCGTTGAACGTTGGTGCAATAATTTTGACGTGCGTACCACCGACGCAACCGATCACGCCAGGAATGCCGCTAATGGCGTGAAACTTGAAATCAAACTTTTGTTTCAGCCTAAGCCGAGATTCGAATGAAAACTTTTAATGCCTGAAACCGAAACAGAGCCAGAGTTCAAATATCCTATTAACTGAGTGAAAGGATAACACAGTAAAAAATACATCTAAAGCTTTGAAGGAAAAAAAATTTCGCAAGAAAAACAGCTGATTTTTATCTTCGAGTCTTCGAGAGCATTTTATCTAATAACGTCAGACTTAACGACAGAAGCTTCTTCTCCAAGTCCCAATATGGCTTCATATCCAGAAGAAGTTGTGAGTTGCAACTTTTAAAATCTATCAGTGAGTGGGAAATATCTCTTCAGAAACATCAAGCATTAGATGTTGTATATTTTGATTTCGCGAGAGCTTTCGACAAGGTCTCACACTCAGAGTTGATCAAAAAGCTTCATTACATGGGACTTCATGTTACTCTAATAGACTGGATTACTTTATTTCTGCAAAACCGTTCATTTAAGGTTCGCATAGAAAATTTCTACTCTGATTCTTTCCCAGTACTCAGCGGGGTACCCCAAGGGACAGTTCTCGGGCCCCTCTTGTTCCTCTGCTTCATCAATGACATTGAGAGCTGTATTCCCTCGACTGTAAAGTTTTCCTTGTTTGCCGATGACCTTAAAATTTATACTGAGGACTCTGATTCTCTTCAACTATGTATAAACAATATCTCAAATTGTTCACGTGAATTCAAACTTCCCTTAGCTGTCGAGAAAATCAGCTGTCTCCGTCTTGGGAAATCTCAAAACGATTACTTCATTGATAGCTCGCTGATAAAAGTAGTTAATTTAGTCAGAGACTTAGGTATTTTTGTGGACTCTAAGCTCAAATTCAAGCAACACCTAGAAATAATACGTGCTAGGACTCTGTGTAGAATTTCATAAGTTTTCAAAGTGTTTAGATGTTTGGACTTGAACGGTTACAAAACCGTTTACACCACTTACATCAGACCACTACTTGAATATGGTACAATTATTTTCTCTCCGAAAGTCCGCAGTAATAATTCGAAAAGGTTGGAATACCCTCAAAGACTTTTCACAAAAGAAGCTTATTCTCGTTGTGGAAGTATTAGGTTGAGCTATCCCCAACGTCTCGCTGAATTCAATTTGGATTCACTAATCATTCGACGACTCCGTTATGATTTATTGGTAGTTTTTCGTCTACTTTCTGATAGAGCGGATTGTCAGACTTGCGAAAAAGAGCTGAAGTTAAGAACTGAAACCAATCTCCGCACTTCAGACCGAACCTCCAAATTGACTCTGATGAACTTTAAACGATACAATGATCCACATTCTTTCTTTTCTAGAGCAATTGCTTTATGGAATAAAGTTACAGATAATTTCAAAGAGATTAAAGATATCGAGGCATTCGGCAAGGCTCTAGAAGAAATCGACCTCTCGAATGTCATAGCCCTACCGAACTTTCTGTTGTCAACAGCAAGAGTGGACACCAACGAAAATTGACCGTCTTATTCCTCATTTTTCCCCTTCCTATTTCAGGATTCCATATAAGCGATGGCCTTACAAGCTATCCTATGGTAATAAAGAACTACAATTTATCTTCAGATGATCAATTGGTTGTCGGAAGACAATGTGTGAGGAGATTCTCAGGGTTCAATCCTTGAATCTACAGCCTAATACATCAAAACATGGCTGATGAAGAAAACTTTAGGCTAAATAAAGACACGACATCGTGAATAAATTAGAAATAATCTATGACCTGAGGATCTACCTCTTCAAACACATCCATGATAACACAATTGAAATGTTTCTCACCTCTCCCTCCCCCTTTTTCTCGTTTATAATGTGTGTAGATCAAAGTGAATAATATTGGGGATAAGGCCGTTAAGGATAAAGACAGTGGTGCTTTTCATGATAATGATAAAGTGTCTTCATGGTTTTAGAACATAAATTCATTTCAAATATGCAAGTGACTTTTCTTGAGACTGGTTCTCGCATACAACTTGTTTGTTTCTTTCAATAGCAAATGCAACCTTATTTGATGAACACAAGCTCAAATGAAATTGAAGCAAATAGAAATCCAACACAGAAATTGAACATTTTACAAGAAGCTTTTCTTTTTGAGCAATTTTTTCGTCTTTTGGCTACAACTTCCTAGCGGTGCATAGGTTATTCGAGCTCAGATTCCTATCGAGTTTGTTTTTTTGTTGCAGTTTTTCTTTTGGTTTCATTTTTATAAAAATTTTGGTTTCATTTTTATAAAATCCTTTTTCAGTCATAGTCAGGAGGGGGCCTTATGCAAGTGTTTGCAGGAAAACTTATTTATGAAAGTTATTTGAACGAAAACAAAATATGGTTTTCCATTCACTAGAGGTAAAGGAAATATCACTCAAAAAGTTGTTTTTCGAAACAGGAGAGGTACATGCAACACGGTTTTGAAGATTCCCAAAAAATCTGCTGTTTTTCATCATTTTTTTCAACAACAATGTTACGTTCACACACCCCAGAAAATTTGGTTGATGAAGTCCACCTGTAGTGGAAATTTAAAAGTTTTTTAAAACTTTATAACGGCGACAGGTATCATCTTTTTTTAAGGGTTTTAAGGCTATTTTTTACGCAATACCAATGGCCAATGACTTTTGTAGCACTTCTGGGTGAAATATTGAAAAGATTGTGAAGCATTACATAATGGGCACTGACTACTGTACTTAGGGTTTCTATTTTGAACACCATCGAGGACAGTTATCGAGCAAATCAGGCTCAGGAGTGGAGACTTGGGGTACAACATTTTCAGCTGTTGTATTAAAATTGATCTATTATGGTTGTTTTTGTTCGTCTTTGCAGGCTTTACTTGCATAAAGGGTAAAGCAAAATGGGTTATGAATGAGAACAATAGAGTGTAGAAAAAAATTATCACTACAAAGTCCCCGAGAGCTGACTATTTTGGAAAACAAAGGTGACAAAAAAAAAACTCTTACATCTTTTTACCAAATGGTGAGACTAGACAATTTTTCAAATATTTTTGTTTTGGAGTGGGTTCATTATCACGGAGGCTTTCGCTGAATCAGAATAGAATGGCAAAAATAATTTTTTCACTAATGAAGTTTATCGGTTTTAAAAAAGAAAAAATGAGACAACCTTGGGTCTACATCGGAAGCCGGTTTCAAGAGGTTTGTTTTTCGCAAATGGTTTGAGCATAAAAAGTTTTACAATAAAACTGAGGCCGGTTTCAAGAACATATTTTGTACAATAGGAAGCACATTTTTCTATTATTTTTCATAGTTTTCAACAGTTTTTTTTAGGTTGATTGTTAAGTTCTTTATGTTTTTAAATTCTTTAGGTCCTTTTTATGTTTTTTTTCGAATTCTAGTAAAATTTTTAACTTTTAGAAATGAATGGAAGCTATTGTCAGAAATTGTCGGATGCAGAATTCCGTAGGAAGTACCGTTTTTCACGGAAAGCATTCTTTGAGCTTCTCGAAACTTTCAAATATCAGCTAAGCAAGCCAACAATTAGAGGAAAGGCGCTTTTACCGGTTCAGCGTTTAGCATTGCACTTGGAGTGCTAGCGTCTAATTCCTTCCAAGGAACTACCGCTGAGGTGTCAGGATGTAGCAGAAGCACTGTTTACCGCATCGTTCATGAAGTATCGTCAATGACTGTTCGTAACGCTGATGACTTCGTTTACTGGCCAAGCGATTCCGATTGGCTTCGCATCCATGCAGAGTAGGCTAATTCTGTTCAAATTAAAATGACTTACAATTTTGTCTTATGACAACGGAAAAGTAATTTTGAACTACAGGTTTCGCGCCATTAGCGGCATTCCTGGCGTGATCGGTTGCGTGGATGGTACGCACGTCAAGATTATTGCACC
Source organism: Allodiplogaster pararmata (assembly GCA_964056735.1). Lineage (NCBI taxonomy): Eukaryota > Metazoa > Nematoda > Chromadorea > Rhabditida > Diplogasteridae > Allodiplogaster > Allodiplogaster pararmata. The sequence goes on from OZ057407.1 coordinate 28,866,699, forward strand.
AACGTTCAACGAGCACATGTATGTAAATAGGAAAGGGTTCAGCTCCATTAATTTGGGTGTGATGTGCGACTCGACTCTCCGGTTCACTTGGTTCAGTGCACGATTCCCAGGAAGATAACATCGTGTACTATTCGCCTGTATTCAAGTGATTTGAATCCTAAAATTGAACGACGTTGAGAATAAGTCAGGTTTGATTGACCATTTCTTTGTAAAACTCTTCTTAAAAATATCTTTGAACATGCTCGATATCATTAATTTGGCCAATCAAAATAGGCGACCAAATTTCACTACCATATTATACAATGGGTCTAATATAAACAGTAAATGCGCGAGTAAGGACAGGTAAAGAAGTAGTTTTGAACGCTTTAAGAAAACGACTAACTAATGACTCAGCATTTTTTTTGTTTTGGAGAAATATGGTCATGATGAGAAAGTTTATTATTGGTCTTATTAAAACTCTATTTTTGTCTTATTGTATTGTCTTTTTTGTCTGTTGTACTGTTGTCTGTTGTTTGTACTGTTGTCTTATTGTACTTTCTAATACTTATTTGTCTCCTGTTTTTTCTAAATTCTCTGGAGATCATTGTGAAGCGATTTGTGTAGATGTTTATTCAAATTTTATTTCTTCCAAAATACGTCTTATCAATATTTATCGATCTCCCTCTTGTCCCTTTTCAAATAACATTTCTCTTTTAGAATATTTGGAATCCAGCTCTAGTACAAATTTCCCGATTCCTATTGTGATTTTAGGTGATTTCAACCTCCCAAATATTGATTGGAATAATCTTACTTCTAATGGCTCTGATTCTAATTCTATATTTCTTTCGTGGGTTTGCGACAATTCTTTCACTCAGTACGTTCTTGAACCCACGAGAGAAAATAATATTCTTGGTATATAGGGTGTTTCAAAAGTACTGGCACAAAGATTTTACCTTCTATTTTCATTCAGTTTCAGCGAATCAGGTTAATATAATTAAAAATGTTTAACAACAACTTCAAAAATTATGTTTTACAACAGTCACTCAATATGATTTCCTTTGGCCTTAATGACAGCTTTGAGACGACGAGGGTATGCCTCGATGGTTTCCCGCTGTGTCTCTTGTGGAATAGCGTCCCATGTTCGGGTAAGAGAGACTTTAAGCGCTTCCAAATTTTTGTGAGATTTTGCACAAGCCTTTGCCTACAAAATAGCCGAGATGGAGAAGTCGATTGGATTGAGGTCGGGGCTATTAGCTGGCCATTCATTAGCTGGTATGAAGTCAGGCAGATGATGTTTGCACCACTCTTGAGTCTTTTTGGCTCTGTGTGCTGGGGCACCGTCCTGTTGATAAGTCCAGTTGTTGGTTTTGAAGTGAGCCTGGGACCAAGGTAGAAGATGCTTCTCAAGAATTTCATCAATGTACGCGATAGTATCGATTTTGGCGCCTTTCGGCACAAAAACGAGAGGAGTGCGACCACTGGAGGAGACTGCCGTTCAAACCATGACTTGTGCAGGATGAGAATTGCATTCGATGACGTGACCTGCATCGTTCGCTTGCTGTGAACTCTCCGCGAGTTTTCTGGAGTTTTGGCGGTTGTAATGAGCCTCTACTGTAAAAATCTGAGAAAACCGTTGTCAAATGGTCTCCGTTTTCGGCCCGCGCCAGTAGCAAGTCTTCCTTTATTCTGAGCTTCAGTCAAGCCATGTCTTTTTCGGAACTTATAAGGAAACTTCTTGAGCTTTTTTTGACGACTCGCCACATCGATGCAACTGAGACATGAAGCTCAGCGGCCATTTTCCTCATGTTTCTCTGCCCTTTACGTTGTATCCGCTTCTTGAAAATTTTCGTGATACGAGAAGAAGAGCGGTGACCGGTTTACCGGAGCGTGGACGATCCTTTTGAGTTCCACGTTTAATAGTGTGGTAGACGGTTCGACGAGGAACATTCAGCATGTTACTGATCTCAGAAGGTTTGCGTCCCGCATGACTTGAATTCAGAATCGCGGAACGTTTCGAACTTGGACGCGACATTCACCTACACAACAAATGAAACAACTTATAATTTCAAACACATAGTCAACAAAAACTAGAAAAAAATTTGTGATGTCTTGCCAAGTCGATTGATCCATAGATCGCGCGAGAGGCGCGCACGAAAACTGTGCCAGTACTTTTGAAACACCCTGTATAATCATAAATGCGTTCTATATTGTTCATCCCACGTCTACGTCCTCACCTCCAAACATGGCTTCTTGTTCAGGAATAAGCTGTCCGTGATTCTGTTGTTCTGAGGGTTTCTACGTCGTCTGAAGATATTGTTATTCTGGATACCCGCCATCTGTCTTAGACTATTACATGCATGAACTGCATCATATCGGCTTCAATTTAAACGGAATTCGGTTTCGTTAACAACCCGAAATTTTTAAACAGCGCTGCTCAACGACGGGATGCTAAATTATTCTCGACATCATCACTGGAAAAAAAGGCAAAGTTTTTAGTTGCTATTGAGAGATAAATATTTATAGCTATATATAGAAATACGTTTTGTTGTGGGTTAAAGCCAGTCTTGAGCGTCAGAATAGCTTTGCTAATTGGGGAATGAATCGGAAATCTGAACAATAGTTTGGGAGAAAAAACTTATTTGAATAATATTACAATAATGGCTTCAAGGCTTAATATGTATAACAAGCACTTAAATATCTTGTAAAGTATTCGCAATAAAAATAGGCTGACATATAAAATTTATACATTTTTTTTGTGCCATGTTCCACCGCTTTTTTTTTTTTTTACAACACTGCTCAGATTGAGTTTTCGGAGGAAATCATTTGCTCACGCTTTTCAGTGTGACATATATTTTCGGTTTTAAATCCACTGAAGGAAAAAACATAGGCTGTGTCTCGACTGTCTCGAAAAAAAACAACAAACAAAGTCTCGACTCAAACCGGGAGGACTCGTGAATAGCCATCTCGACTCAAACCGGGAGGACTCGTGAATAGCCATCTCGACTCAAACCGGGAGGACTCGTGAATAGCCATCTCGACTCAAACCGGGAGGACTCGTGAATAGCCATCTCGACTCAAACCGGGGGGACTCGTGAATAGCCATCTCGACTCAAACCGGGAACTCAAACCTGATAAGAGCTAGCAACCATTCAATTAAAGGTCACTTATCTCAAAAGAAATTTAACTGTTTTCTTGTTGTGAAAACATGATTTAGAGTCAACAGCAAATGATATATTCACAGCTTCAACCGCAACATTTTATCTTTGCAGCTTAGAATAACCGGAGCAGTATATGGGATAACATTTCTTAAGTAAAGCCCATTACCGTAGGCATTACTGTAGAGGCATTACTGTAGAGATACAATGAGACATAAATCCGGATTACGTATCTGTACAACATCCATTTCACCGAGAGAAGATGAGAGAAACACAAAAACTAAAAGTCAAAAACCTGATACTATGAGATATTTACCTTACTCCATTATGATTTATATGTACTTGCGAAACAATGGAATACGAATTGATAGATCGATCGAGTTTTGAACGGTGATGGAATGACGGAGTCATTTTTATTGTTTTCAAGACGAACCATTCGAGTCCTTTACAACTATTCTATCGCGAAACTGTTGTTAAGTGAAACAAATAACGCTTCGGAAAACAACTAAATTAGTGATAAGGAATTTCTAATTGTTCCAAATCTACCTGAGAAATTTTGTATTTTTGATAATGAAAGTTAATACCTCAATTAAATTTTATCTATCTAACCAACGGTTCCATTTCGGTGAGGAAACGGTACTATAATTACCTAATTATCGTCCTCTTTTTTAATCCTCTCCCCTTAGTGAGAAAAGGGTACTATGATTACCTACCATAGTTCGGCCGCGCTTGTCGAACACTGAAGAAAAGTACCGTTTATCCTAATTCATTCATTTCGAAAGACGACCACTCATTTCGCGGGTTCCTTAAAGACTAGGACCGAGCAAGATATACATAGAGAGCGGAGAAGGGAGAGATTGGGCAAAAAACCATACCAAATTTCAAAATTTGGTTGTTTTTCATTATTCTAGACCACCCGCTCAGATGAGCAGTCGTTCAAAAAATTACAATTACATGTGACCCATGGTTGAGAGAGGGTACATCAGCCAACAGCTTGTTAAATCGTAATCATTATCCTAGATTTCAGAGCAAAAGCTATGCATATCAAGAAAGCAAACAACCATCAAAATCTGATATTTCCTCACAAAAAATACGTCAATGATGAAACTGGAACATCAACCATCTTTCACGCTATCATCGCTTGTGTTTTCTAGCAGACCAACCCCCACTAATACAGCCTGTGAAAACTCGATGGGATACATATTCTGGTTCTGTCTCAAGTTTCTAAGGCCTTTAAGAAGTGAATTACGGTATAGTATCACCATGATCATGGAAGAAAAATGCGGCACGGGGCTACTTCTTGTAGTAATTCCAGGCAAGGGTCGAACCAATATACAGTGCTGGATATAATGATAAGACACCCCTGATTTTTGATGATATCAGCCGAACGGTAAAGGTAAATGGAAATTTATGATTATCATGTTTTTTTTCGCCTTCGAAAACCATAGTAGCCGTAGTTTAAAAAAACAAAATTTCTGTGTCTTATCATTATGTCCAGGTCAAAATCCTTAAAAAAATGTTTTTCTCGAGAACTAAGAAATTTTGTTTTTTTTTTAAACTACGGCTACTATGGTTTTCAAAGGCGAAAAAAAATATGATAATTATAATTTTCCATTTACCTTTACCGTTCGGCTGATATCATCAAAAATCAGGGGTGTCTTATCATTATGTCCAGCACTGTAGATGAGGAACGATACAGAGTTACATAATGAATAGTTACATAATGGAAGAGAAAAATGGTTGCAAAGGAGAAAAAGAGAGAACGATTACATTGGTGAGGTGAGTTTTCATCGAGTCGCCCCAGGCTGAACACTTCCCGTTGAAAATGTATTATCAAGAAGAGTTGACTCATCAAACGTAGGACCGATTGAAGACTGAGCGGGAGCCCATTGGAGTCGATGGAGGAGTCGTCCCTGTGGATTCCTGGAATCAACTTTCGCTTACTAAACAGGAATCTCTCTCTCATCTTTCCTTCTCACTTCCTTTGTCTTTCTCTCTCTTTCTCATTATTTTATCTCTATCCTTATCTTTCTCTCTCTCTCCTCCTCTCTCTCTTTCTCCTCGTTCTCTTTCTCTTCCTTTTTGAAAGACAGGACTATGAGCACAGACAGTATTATTAGCGTTTTTTTTTTCTTCTTCGTAGCCATCTGACGAGACTGACATTGATGCGTAGAGAATGAATTGATCCTATCGATGGTCGATCTTGCCTTAATTCAACGGTTTTCGATGCCGAATATGGCGAGGCTGAAGTAATCTGCAAGTGCGAGGAGCTTCATCTTACTCTTTACTCGAGCTTTCTGTGACTGGCAATGAGATTGTCTTCTTTCTTTCCTTATTCCTTTCCCTAAAACTGGGGTATACTTTAGAAATTGCACTACTCTTCTTGACTGATTCGCGACTTCTCCAGCTTGAAGTCCGGCAGCATTCTCATGTTTCTTTTCGATGATTTCTCACCACCTCTCAGATTGTTTACATACCGAAGTTCCAGGTCGATTCAAAATACTGATGTCTCTTGTGGTAACAACATCTTAGCCTTGTCTCTATTTTTATAACCTTCAGACTCTAATTCGTAAACTGGACCATGCTCTTTTCTAACCTGTTCTTGATGCATATGGGACAAAATGGGAGTGTACTGTAATTTCCCCTCTTTACTCATCGCTTCCATCTTTCTATCCAAGGCGCAGTCGGCGGCCATTCGTCCACCTCCCTCAAACATTACGGTAGTTCACTTGAAGCCAAAAATTTCTAGAAAAACTTTGAGCAAATTCAGATCTTACTTACTTGAAAACTGGCAGATTTCATGTGCTGAGATACACCGTCCTCTCTTCAGCTTATACTGCTCATTTCGAATTTTCGAATTAATATTTCTCTAAACTATGAAATATAATCAAAATAACTACAACATTTTTTTTTTTCAAAATTAATAGACAAAAAAAGCTAAATGGCCGTAACTCCATTCCGGTATACCTGACTTTTGAAAAGTTTATCAACTTCAGTATATGTATCTTTCGAGTGCGACAATCTACCGTAACCCTATTAATGGTAACTTTCGAGTGCGGCAATCTACCGTAACCCTATTAATGGTCATGCAATCATATAACTTTAAACAAAGAAAACCTCCAGCTTATCGGATATGTGACTCTCACAAAATGAACTACAGTACCTCTATTACAGTATCTGGCTGCCATCTCAGATAGCATTCATCCCAGAGCTGTAGATTGGACATGTTCGAGGGCGGCCGGATGATATCACAATGTAATGGTTTCATGCCTCCTCCGCCTTAACGAAAAGCGGCATGTACAATCCGGTAAACCCATGATATAATTTTTTTTTTGCGCACTTTCTCAGAATTCGTCTGCCTATCGTTTACCCGGCTAGGTTGTCTACGTTTGTCTCTAGATCAATAGCAATATGGAACTCCCTTCCGGAAGATATCGTTGTAATCGAAAGTTCTTCATGTTTCGCGAAAAGGCTAAAAAAAATTCCATTTGAAGTTGTGCTTCCTTGTCCGAGTGTAACAGATTGACGATTATTTGTATTTACATACATATGTATAGGACACAATCTTCTGATTATAAATAACTATAGACAGCTATTTCATATCATTTTTTTCTTAGATGATATTTGGATTAGTTGAATGCCATTCAGCACTTTTGAATGAATGATTGTTTTTTTGTCTCCCTATCCTACGCGTCCATGCTAATTGGAACTACCATTCATAATTGTATTACAAGTTGTTGTTCTTGCATGGAATAAATGAATTGAATTGAAATTGAATAATCATTTATTCTTGTTCAAGATGCCAAGATTGGTCTATTTTTAATTTCCTTCGACTTCATTTCATCTCATCGACCAAAAACAACCCGTTCTCTAGCAGGAATTATGAACCTTGAAGCTGTATCGATCTAAGAGAGAGAATACAATGTTTAGTTTTTTTGGGCGTTTTTTTTCAAAAGTTTTCTGGGCGAAGTACTGTAGCTTATTCCCCGGGACGAGCTTTCTTCCATGTAAATCCTACTCCGTCAACTATGTTAGTACAACTATGTTACATCCTTCTTCTTGTCGCGGAAAAAAAGCGCTTTTCTTAGATAATCGCGGTTTCAATGGATCTGTCCGGGCTGAGGATAGGACTCGTGAATCTTCGCACAATAGCAATCAATACACAAAAACTTGTATGAAAACCAGGATCAGCTAACTGTTAGAGTTGACTCTAAATTGTTACTCTTTGGCTATAAAGTTATCAATTCAAAGAATAACTTTGTCTGAGTGCGAAGGCAGCATGGTAAGGCACACTGTGTGTCATCGCCACGTAGTTTCCATGAAAATATCGTCCAAGTGGGAACGGGCGAGAGGTTGCTTTTAAGAGTACCTCAAGGAGTTACTCATCAGCCAATTAATAAGATTCTCATCGAACTATCCAAAAGTTATTCATCAAACTATGAAATACTTATTCATTAACTATGAATGAAGTGTTCTCTACGTGTCTTTAAAAAGTTATTTTTTCTCCAACATAAGCAATATCATACCTTTTTGTTGTACATTACAGCTTTCCTATCATTGATAAAGTGATTTTTGCAAAAATCAAAACTTCATGTACGGTGCTTTTGATAAGAAGGCAATTACCTACAAACTCAGTAGCACTTTGAGGCGTTATCTCTGAGGTTCCGGTCATATACATACAACCTATTTTGACAAAAGTATCGAGTCAGCAGCTCTAGATAAAAAATTATCTTTCTCGCGCTTGTTCTCGCCTCACGGCACGGTACTTCCGTGAGATGCGGGACAGACCTATTCTGGTATAACAAGTGGCTACCCGCTTGGTTACTGTAGATGCGGGACAGACCTATTCTGGTATAACGAGTGGCTACCCGCTTGGTTACTGTAGATGCGGGACAGACCTATTCTGGTATGACGAGTGACTACCCGCTTGGTTACTGTAGATGCGGGACAGACCTATTCTGGTATAACGAGTGGCTACCCGCTTGATTACTGTAGATGCGGAACAGACCTATTCTTGTTTAACGAGTGGCTACCCGCTTGGTTACTGTAGATGCGGGACAGACCTGTTCTGTTGTTGTTGTTGTTGCCAACAAGTTGTTGTTGTTGTTGCCGGATGTAGCCGGCTTCGAAGAACGTCTGTGTACTTCGTTTCTTGTTCTTCTTCTTTTTTTTTTCTTATATCTTCAAGAACGCTGCGACATCCAGGGGCTTGGTCCAGAGGTCGATTGGAGACAGTGCGGTCGGGTGGCATGGGCAGTTGAAGAGATGCGCAACGTCGTGAGGTCCGGAAGAGCAATCGGGACACACGTCGGGGATGGATTCGTCAATGCGGTGGAGGTAGTTGTTGATGAATCTGCTGAATCCCGAGCGGAGCTGGCTGAGCGTGCATCTAGTCTTGCGGGGTAACTCCTTCTCTTCTTCCTGGATAAGGGGCGGAGGTCTGCCTCCCAGGATGACGGCACCCTTCAACGATTGGAGTTCGTTCGAGACCATCATCGAGTGTACGGTGTTTGCGACTGATTTCCCATTGTTCGGATCCTTTGACATCTGTTTCGCGGCTTCGACAGTCTTCTTGCAGCTCAACACGAGGTTGTACTTCATTGCGCGAGGGGGCGCCGGGCAGTCGAGGAGGCCGTGGTGGATGTGTTCTGGGTCCAACGATCTCGCGAGGTACTGCGCGGCGAGCATGTTCAGATGGGATTTGGTGCGCATGACCTTTGATTCGCGATGAATATGGTCAGTGTCGGCCATTTGATGATTCCCTGTCACGACGCGGAGTCCGGAGTTCTGAGAACGTTGGATTTTGGCGTGAGCGGAGTCCGAGAGGAAGGTGGACCAGGCGGGTGCGGCGTAGTTGCAGATCGCTTGCGAGATGGCTTTGAACGTGAGGCGGAGGGTTTCTTTTTGGTTGCCCCAGGTGCTTCCGGCTAAGGCTTTCAGTACGTTATTGCGCTGCGACATCCGTCTCGCGATGTCTTTGGCATGATGGCTGAATGTGAACATCGAGTCGTACGTGACGCCGAGTAGCTTGGCCTGGTTGACGGTGGGGACGGGTGATCCGCAGATTGATATGTCCAGAGTAGACTTGAATTCACGACTGAACGGGGTGAAAAGCATGAGCTGGCTCTTGGTCGGGGAAATGATGAGTGACCGTTCTTTGAGGAAGGTTTCAATTTTCGTGATGGCTCTGCGTAGATTTTCGGAGGCGACGTTGATGTCGGGATCTGACGCCCAGATCGTGATGTCATCAGCATACGAGATGACGTTCGTGTGGGCATCGTCTGTGGGAAGATCGCGGAGGTAAAGGTTGAAAAGCGTGGGCGAGAGGGCGCTGCCTTGTGGGACTCCGTTTCTGAAGAGTCTGGAACTTGATACCGAGTCGCGGAAGCTTGTGCGTCCTGTTCTTCCTCTAAGGTAAGAGGCGAGCCATTTTTTAATGTAGTTCGGCGCGGTTGTTGTCTCAATGAGGTCGATGAGCTTGACGATGTCGATACTTTCGAATGCCTTGGACATATCAATTGCCATGAGGACCGTTCGACTAGCGGGACGTTTCTGGTAAAAGCCGTCTGCGATGCTCTTCGAGAGAGTTACGAGGGCCGAGGTTGTAGAGCGTCTTGCCGTGAAGCCATGTTGGTGGTCTGCCGGGGGAATGTGCCTCTGTAGGGAGCCGAGTAATAGCCGTTCAATCACTTTGGCGACGGGCGAGAGTAGAGATATCGGACGGTAGCTGGAGCCTTCGGATGCTGGTTTGCCTGCTTTCAGGAGGGGTAGTATGATCGACGATTTCCATATCATGGGGATCCTGCCTGTGCGTAGGGAGCTGTTGACCAGGGAGGTCAGGGCGCTGATTCCTTTCGGACCTAAATGATGGAGAATTATAGGAGCGATGCCATCTGGACCAAGCGCGGTGGACTTCTTCGTGGATCTGATGGCGGCTGCTACGTCTGTGGTAGTGAAGTCCTCGAAGTCATCTGCGGACAGGCGGTGTATTTTCCTCATAGTCTTCCTGTTTTCCTTTGAAGTTGTATACTGGACTGGACAAGTGTAGGCTTTGTTGAAGCGGTTCGCGATATCGGAGGCGGTCGTGATCGTCTCATTTCTGAAGGATATGGCGCAGTTCGGCGGTGGTCTTCCTTTGTTTTTGAGGATTTTGATGGTCTTCCAGAGCTTGTTGACATCTTTCTTTGGATCGAAGGACTCCATCAGTGCGCGCCAGATATCCCGTTTGTTTTTGTCGATACAAGTATTCTTCGGAAGAGAGGTTCTGCTTGAACGGCTGGTAGGTTGGGAAGAGGATTTTTGGACAGGCTTTCTTCGACGTGTTGCTGGAACGCTTCCCAGTCCGCTTTCCGGTAATTTGTGAAGGTTGCGTCTCTGTGAGTGTGGTTGAAATTGCTGCCTTCTAGTTCGATGATTATCGGAAGATGATCGGAGCTGCCTTCGGTGATGGTTTTCCATGACGCTTTTTGAAGGAGATCCTGAGAGCAGATGGAAATGTCTGGCGAGGAAGGGCGACCGTTTGAGGGAACTCGTGTGGGCATGTTGCGGTTGAGAGTGGCGTGTTCCGAGTCGTCAATAGCACTGGAGATGACGTTTCCTCTGTTGTCTGTCGAGTGAGAGTACCAGCTGGAGTCGTGGGCGTTAAGGTCGCCTAGTATGATGGAATTCTCGCGGTTGCGTAGAAGGGGGGATAGATCCGGTTGGTAGCCTGTGTTGCAGGAGGTCATCGGAGGAATGTAGACATTAGTGATGTCCAGAGAGAGGCCGTTGTTGTCCGAGATGCGAACAGTCAGTGATTCCAGGTGAGGATCTGTGGTAGACGGGACGACGGAGTAGATTAAAGAATGGGTGATGCCTGTGAGTAGGCCGCCACCTGTGTCGGTTCCGCGGTCTTTTCTAGCAATGGAGTATCCGGGGAATGAAGGAGTTTTAGCGCGATCCGTCAGCTTCGTTTCTTGTATTAGGAATATGTCGATCTTCAGGCGAGTTAGGAGGTCGAGGATCTCTGTTGTCTTGTCATTTATCCCATTACAATTGTATTGTAGCAGTCTCAGGTTCTTGTTGCCTTTGCGTCTGTTTCGAGCGATTGGAGCGAGAGCTGCGTCTGCAGATGGCGAGGGTGTGTCTTGGCGGGTCTGACATGGAGGGCATCGGTAGGTTGCAGGGACGTAGTCCTTGAGCGATGGAATACCGCTGCACTTCGCTTTGATGTGTGTCCATTCGGAGCAGAGAGAGCACTGGATGCAGTTCGTGTTCGCTGTCTTTCGGCAAGTAGAGCAGAGCCAGGTGGTGGGAGGTCCTGGGTTGCGTTCGATGTCTCCGGCTTGTAGAAGTAGAGATTGAGACAGACTGGCCGGGTCAGTCTGCCTCACATTGCAAAAAACGGAAGAATTGTGTGCTCCGGAGGGAGCGTGTCTTCGTGTCTTCGGAGCTGGTCTGCTTCCGGAGAAGATTGGTGATGTCCTTTGCAGTCCTGAGACTGACGTGCTGCACCGCGAGTAGGCGGACATCGTTGTAGCACGGTATAACAAGTCGCAACCCGCTTGTTTACTGCAGATGCGGGACAGACCTATTCTGGTATAACGAGTGGCTACCCGCTTGGTAACTGTAGATGCGGGACAGACCTATTCTGGTATAACAAGTGGCTAACCGCTTGGTTACTGTAGATGCGGGAAAGACCTATTCTGGTATAACGAGTGGCTACCCGCTTGGTTACTGTAGATGCGGGACAGACCTATTCTGGTATAACGAGTGGCTACCCCCTTGCTTACTGTAGATGCGGGACAGACCTATTCTGGTATAACGAGTGGCTAACCGCTTGGTTACTGTTATGTTAGTGTGTTCAGGTCAGCTGCTAGAAAAGACATTAAAATGAAAAAGTAATTGAGATGGGTCGCAAAAGGCGATAGACTGGAGAATGAGGAGATAACCAGATGAAAAAGGGTATACAAGCAAAAGGGGCCTAAGGGCCGGAGTAAATCCGTTCTCTCCTGGCCCCCCATGTTTCTGGTCAGTACCAACCTGGTCATCAGGGCAGTCGGTCGCCAATCCTGGACACAATCCACTAAGGGCCAGGTCCCACAGAGCAACCAAACATGAAGTCGAGTATCTTCAACAAAAAACGCATGCAGTGAAAACTTCTCTTGCATATCATGACTCATTCAACTTAATGTACCAATTGTACTGTATTCTGATTACTGTAACCTGGCCTCATCGCCTTCTAACTTAATTTTCTTTTTGGTGCTAACACTACCGAAACCGCTTGACATTCCGGTTGGGTTGAATCTGCCCGGGATTTGGGTTGAACTTCTCGTGGAATATTTAGACAAATTGTGTTTTTCACTACCTGGCTCTTTTCACAGTTCTATGGAAATATGAAAACACTATTCGATATTGAAAAAGACGAACATTTCTTGTTTTGAAACGTACTTCGAATGAAATTTGTTCTAAATTCGACTAACACAAATGGTCACGTTTACGGTTCACAAAACATTTCTCTTTGAATTCCTACAACAATTAAGTCCCGTTAATCTACTTAGTAATTTCAACAGTGAAAATATACAGTAACCCAGTACAGTAGCTTACTCAAACTGCACTGGATACAGTAGGATAAGCTGATGAACGCAATCCAGGAAGAGGAGAAAGAAAGGAGTGAAGGGTGCTTGACCAACACCAAGCACATGAGAAGCAAACGGATGGCTGAGTCCCGTCCATTCCTACCAAAAGTTATACTTCAACAATTGAGTTAGCCGATGTTATTCATTCAGTGTCAAAAGTTACAACTTTTGAAAATTCTCTATAACTACATATAATCTAAGTAGCTGAGCTATCACTCACATGAACGAATTAATCTATCTATATACAAATCAATCGCAGAATGAATAGAAAATAACTTTACTGACGAATGCTGATGATATGAATGAATGAATGAATAAATGAATGAATGAATATGATTAAGGGGCACATCAATCGTCTTGATGTGCCTTTTAATCATATTCAAGTCTTCAAAGTCTCGGAGCGCCAACTTTCAAGTATTTATGGATCATGTATTACTTATTTATTAATCATTACATGTTTTTCAAATAATATACATATAATGTAGTAATTACACATCATTTGCGCTAAAGAGAATCCAACAAGTTGAAATAATGAATAAACGAATGAATGAATAAAAAAATAACCAAGAATATTTTACAGTTTATCCGTTGTTGATACATGCTTAAGGAACTCTACTATCACGCTTTTTAAATCGACCTCCAATCGACCTCTGGACCAAGCCGCTGGAGGTCGCAGCGTTCTTGAAGATATAAGAAGAAAAAAAAGAAGAACAAGAAACGAAGAACACAGACGTTCTTCGAAGCCGGCTGCATCCGGCAACAACAACATCACGCTTTTTAATTAGTGGTATAACACCAATTAATGACCTTCTTCCCAACTAAGACCCACTTTGGCGATGAGGTTTTCCAGTCCTGTGAATCTTCTGGCATGCTTGTCAAGGCATATCTGAACAAGTGAAGAGATCAGCGCGGTTCCATCTCTTCCCGTTGGATCTTGAAGCCACACAGAGAGCTCTGAAAAATGATAATTTCTCTTCAATAAATGCCTTATTTGATGTTTTCTGAATATGTAAGCGAAAATGAGCTGTGCGATTTCAAAGGCTATTCGATACACACTAGAAGCCTTTCCAATGTCATCAACACTTTGAACAGTTGTAAATTATTTTTGACTACATCATTTACGCATAATTCAATATGAATATGACTATCCCCACTGTTGCTACACACACTAGCAGTGATATAGCGGGCAGCTACTGATTCTATCAGGTAAGGTCTGTCCCGTATCCCAGGAGAGATGGTACCCTGCCGCATCCCAGGAGAGAGGGTACCCTGCCGCATCCCAGGAGAGAGGGTACCCTGCCGCATCCCAGGAGAGAGGGTACCCTGCCGCATCCCAGGAGAGAGGGTACCCTGCCGCATCCCAGGAGAAAGGGTACCCTGCCGCATCCCAGGAGAGAGGATACCCTGCCGCATCCCAGGAGAGAGGGTACCCTGCCGCATCCCAGGAGAGAGGGTACCCTGCCGCATCCCAGGAGAGAGGGTACCCTGCCGCATCCCAGGAGAGAGGGTACCCTGCCCGTATCCCAGGAGAGAGGGTACCCTGACGCAATGCGGGAACAGGCACGAGAAAGATTTGTTCGGTGACTATTTCAAGCTCTTTGGGCTTTTTTGTTAGTTTATTTTTAAGTTTGACTTTTGTCTCTTTTCTCTCTTTTTTTCCTTTCTCTCTCTCTATCTTATTCTAAAAAAACAAGTTTCGAACTTACTACAACAGATACTTCTCTCCATCTAACTTCCAGCCCACAAAGTTTCATGTTGACGCAAAAGACCTAACGTTTGTCGGCCATTCTGTGGACGACATTCTCCGTGCAGCAAAGGGCTGCATGCACAAGATGCAGCCAATTCGTTGCGGCCACTCGGGAGAACCAACTGCGCGAGTATCGCGCCGCTCGCGCCATGTTATCTGCAACAGCCCTGTTTGCATGAGAAGAATGCGACTTTTTGTCCATCCAACCATTCGCTCAATTGACTGACAGCTTCAATTGCTCCATTAATCACCAAAAATTAAAAGTTTTCTCTATCTCTTCTCTCAAATTTCAAAACAGACTAAACGGATGACGAAAACAGGTTCACAAAAAAGAAAAATTAGTTCTAATATTAAGTAACCTCCACTCACCAACCATATACGGAGGATTTTAGAGAGAGCGAGAAAAATAAAGAGAGAGACAGAGAGAGAGAGGGAGTGGAAGAGATAGTCAGAAAGATAAAGAGAGAGGAAGTTAGAGAGAGAAAGGGGAGAAGGTTGAGAATGACAGGAGAGAGAGGGAAGACAGAGAAAGGGTAGAATCATAACAGTACCGTATACTACCGTACATCTTACCAACTGCGCATATTTTATGGAGCCGCTGAAAAGATTCCTGTACCGCCGCTCGCTCGATATCCACCCGGACAATGGCGGGCGCATCTCTGTTCGGATGAGCTCCACCCACTCTTTCTACTATACTGAAACAACTTTTTTTGCTTTACTGCAAGGTTTATAAAAATAAAATGTTTGTTTAAAATATAAAAAAAATGAATTGCGATTTCTTTAAAAACGAAATTCCAGTAAACCTGAATTTTGATGATAAGTAGCCTGAACTTACTCGCTCTTTCTCGATTCAAAATCTAATGACAGATGAACTACAGTAACTTTATTTCTCTCTCTCTCTCTTTTTGTTTCGATCTTAAACCTGATGATGAGTAACCTAAACATACACATAGTAGGTGTTCACCCTGCAGATAAAGCCCAAATTAACTTTTATTCGTTGTACCGCTTTCGTTCTTACTGCCGCACACATTTGCTGCCCCTTTTCTCAGCTTGTCCTTTACTTATCCTCACAAAATTTTTCATTTCATAAAAATTCGATTTCTGCTTTTAAAGAAGGATTTGAAACATTCTGGTTCAAATTAGTGTAGTTCGACGAACCGATTCAGGAGAGACAGGTCGCTAGTAGAGGGCGCACTCGAGCGTAGCAACTGGAATGCTCCCAGGGCGAAACACCACACCGGAAAGCGACCTCCAACCGAACAAGTGATGATAATAAATAAGCTTCCTCGCGCTTGCACCCGCCTCGCGGCAGGGTACGCGCCCCCTGAGATGCAAGACGGACCTATCCTGGTAGAACTAGTGGCTGCCTGCTTGGTCACTGCAGTGTTGAGAATCACACACGGGCAAGAGCAGTTCCGAAACTTCTCAACCACTTCGGGGTGGGGGGTCGAACTTAGGACTCGTTGCACAATAGTCGAACACACTACCATCAGGCCACGCCCGGACAAACGAACAGATAAAATACAACTATTAAAATCCTTAAACCCGCCTTCAGGTGACGACCCTAAATTGGTACAACCAGTCGCATGAAGCCGCTTAGTACCTCCTAGTGTGATAAGCAAGGACCTACAGTTCTTAACCCCCTTGGTTTGTTAGATCAATCTACCCGGGGAAGGATGGGAGAGGGCTAAGGGTAAGATTCCACTAATCATTCAGACAGAAACTACCAAAATGCTTCACCCAGGTTTGAAAGAGATATACATTCAGTTCAAATGAAAAATCATAATGATGACTGTAAACATGATACTAAATATATTTTTTAATGATAAAAAATCGATGAAATTTATTCACCACCAAAATCTCACCTTCATTGAATGAACTGACTGCTTCCTCGATGTCCAGATCACTGATGCCCGCACAGATGACTATGTGGCCTGGATAACTGAAGTTACTTTTGAATCGCAGCTCCAATTTCGTGAATTTTTGACAGTCTATATTTATGATTGATTAAACTTGCTGTGATAAGTTCTAATTAAACGACTACTTTGAGCGCTCTTCACAGCATTTTCACCAGTTATACTTGAGTATACTTCTTTTATAGGTCAGTAATATATTCATCTGCTCATTTAAAAAAGAGTCTTTTTTGACTAAATTGCATTGTTATACACCCCTCCTGAATCGATATCAATGTTTCCGCGGAAACGCATTGTTATACTTCTCTAATGCATTGTTATACTTCTCTAATGCATTGTTATACCTCTCACCTCGATCGAAATCTCTTCTCTTTCAACTTGGCCATTCTGAAGAGCCGCCAATGCATAAGCTGCTCCTGTGGTAGGCAGCGTCGTAGTTCTCTTCTCCAACTCTCTTCTTCGTTATACATCACTGAGCAACTCCCAATTATACTTTAAACAAACTTTGAGTTATATCTCTACATCCAAATTACACTTATTGACACACCATACCTTTAGCTCTTCTTCAAGTTATACTTTCAAAACATTCAAAGCCTTGTTTGACCTTTACAATTGTTTAACGCGACAAAGTTGACCAATTCTCGTTTTAATTTTTTCATGATAATGCTCCGAGAGTGGTTGTTTTTTGTTCAAGTTTCATAACTCTAGCTTTGATTCAACAGATATGGCGAAATCAAGTCCTCTCCGTACTCCGATTATTGCACTGTACAACTCTGGTCTTACAAGATGTGACATCGCGCGACAACATGTTTATGCGACATGTTTATGCAACCATCGATTGTTTTCTGGAGACTTGCGATTGCAAGGACCATGCAAGATGAGGTCGTCCTACATAGATCAGCCGATTCAACCTAGTTGATGAGCTTGCTCCGGAAACGCATAGCACGCAATTATCGACAATCCATGGGGAAGCTCGCTTCGTCAGTCGGTATCTCCGCGAATCAACAAGAATGATGATCAAAAACCGTCTCTAGATGCATCCTTACCGGATGCAAAAACAACATGGATTGGATGCTCGACAGAAGCTTCTTCGACATCAACGGTGCAAAGATCTGTTGCAACGAGCTAGAACGGGAGATGAAGAGAGTGGCCAGGGAAAGGAATCAGATCCCTGGTGGTCAGAAGTGGAAGGTCGTTGGGACTTCTCTTATACCAGTGCGGACGTTCTCATCCTACCAACCACAGCCACCCGCAACTCCGATGAACACTATCTCGTCGCCGCAGAGTTCCGGTCCAGCTTCGCAGAACGTAACATTGAGAAGATAGGTCAGTGGCGGTGTTCTCCCCTTTTTTGACCCTCGTAGCCCATATTCTCCTATTCACATTGACGTTTCGACAATAAGTTGCATTTCATTCAATGCTCGTTCTCTTCGTAACAAACTTTACAGCTTATACTTCTTGCTTAATTCTAATGTTTACGATGTGATAGGGATAACTGAGACTTGGTTAACAAGTCAAGAGAATGATTCATTAATAACAAGTAATACTGGATATCAGATTTTCCGCTGTGATAGAAGCAGTTCAATGAGAGGAGGAGGTGCAGCCTTCTTAGTTTCTTCTCGCATCCCTTGTTCTATTTTTTCGTCTTGCTCAGACGACGGCTTTGAAGCTGTTACCATAGATATTTTTGTGCAATCATTTTCTTCAGTAAACAGTAAGTTGAGATGTATTTGTGTGTATCGCTCGCCATCCTGTCCAATTTCATCTTTTTTTAAAGCTATTGTCGTACTTCAAACTGATATTTAATTATAATACTACTGATATTTTTCCCATCATGATCACTGGTGATTTTAACCTACCATTCATCGACTGGTTCAATCATTTATCACATCACATGGTCAACATGAGATGTTCCTTGAATTCATGACAGACAATTTTTTGACTCAGTACGTCTACTCTCCAACAAGGAACGAAAATATTCTTGATTTATTATTCACGAATGTACCCATAATTTCTGAATGTAATGTTATCGGTCGTTTTAGCGGTAGTGACCACAACATGGTCTCATTCAAATTATCTTTAAATGCTACTTCAATTTCATTGTCTCCCCCTTTCAAGTTGTTCACTAAAGCCAACTGGCCTGCTATTTAATATCAAATCGCTGTACATAATTGGACTCAAACATTTTCTACGATGGACGTAGAGTCCGCTAATCATTATCTTGTTTCTTTCATTCGCTCTCTTATTGAGAAGTATGTCCCTAACATTAATTGCGGAGACCAAACGTTTCGTTATCCCAGTTTTCTCCGTAAAATGCACCGCAAGCTGCAATTTGTATATCAGAATTCCCCATATTCTGATTACTGTATTAGAAAAACGGTTGAATTTGATAGATTATTACATGAGTTCGAACTTAAACAGGAAGCTAAGTTGATATTGCGGGGCAATCAAAAGTCTTTTTTTGCTGCTTGCAGAAATCGTTTGGGTAACAATGTAAATCAAGCCATGCCCACTTTAATAGACGACCAGGGACATGAAATAACTTCGTCATTAGAAAAGGCAGACGCTTTCTCCCATTATTTTTCTTCCGTTTTTTCAAAGCCCTTGCAAGGTCCCTTACCATTTCCAACCTATCCTGAAGTAAATGAACCATTTAGTCTGGACTGTATAACTGAGGAGATGGTTTTACGCGCTCTCTCTTCTCTTGAATCCAAATGTAACACTTCCCCCGATGATATTCCTAACATTTTATTGAAGAAATGTCGTTTTGCTCTTGTAAAGCCGTTATGTATAATATTCAATAACAGTCTTCTCTCAGGCATTGTGCCGACTATATGGAGAAGTTCTATAGTTAAACCAGTACATAAGACTGGTTCACGTAACTCTGTATGTAACTATAGACCAATTTCTTTATGTTTCTCTTTGTCTAAAGTCATGGAAAAAATTGTTTTTAGTGAAGTCTATTCGTATTTAGAAAATGAACAGTTGTTGTCCCCTCACCAAGCAGGTTTTAGAGCAAAAAGATCGACTACCACATCTTTGGTAGAATCTCATGCTTTCATTGTTGATTCTCTTGCTCAAGGTTTCTCCGTTGATATTGTTTTTCTAGATATAAGCAAAGCTTTCGACTCAGTTGACCACAGACTGCTTTTGCACACAGTTCATTGTTATGGTTTTCCGTCTAATATTGTTAGATGGCTTAGTAGTTACCTGAATCAACGTACCCAGTCAGTGAACATCGATAATGTGTTTTCCAACCCTATTTCCGTTATATCAGGAGTCCCTCAAGGCTCCTCGTTAGGTCCACTTTTATTTTTAATGTACATTGACTCTGTTAAACATGTATTTTCTCCCAATATTAAGTTCTCCTTATATGCTGACGACATTAAAATAATGGGACGCGTCCCTCTTTCTGTAAATGAGATACAGTTTGCTCTCAACTGTGTTTCAGCATGGTGCTCAGAGTGGAATTTGTGTTTATCGCTATCTAAATGTAGTGTTTTACATCTTGGTTCATCTAATTCTCGTAATGTTTATCATATGAGCAATATACCCATTCTAGCTAGTGAATCAGCCAAAGACCTTGGAGTGATAATATCCGATGGTTTTTCTTATCGTAAACATAAAAATGAGAAATGTAAAAAGGCCTCTTCTGTTGTGAATATGTTATTAAAAGCGTTCAAATCGCCCTCTCTTCCTCTTCTGACTTCTGCCTTTAAAAATATATGTACGACCATTATTAGAATATGCTAGCGAGCTCTGGAACCCTACGTCCTCGGGACTAGTGAAACTTATCGAGAAAGTACAACGCTCGTTTACAAGACGAATTCTAGCTAGAGCCGGTCACTCTTTACTTCCGTACTCAGAGCGGCTATTGTTGTTAAAACTTCAAACTCTTGAATACCGTCGAGCCATTGTTGACCTTACTTTCATTCACAAATGTATCCATGAGAAATGTGACATAGATACTATTCATTTATATAAAATATCAGCTGTTGAACGTTTTTCTCGCCATTCTCATTCTTTGCGTCTTATTCCGCCCAATAATATTAATCAGTCTTTCATATCAACATGTGTTTCTCGTCAGTTATCAGTATGGAATTCATTGGATTTTGAAATCGTAAACGATCCTAATTGCAAGGTATTTAAGAACAATTTACTTAAGTTGCCTGTCAACCTAGTTTTACCAAATACTTTTGTTTCTTATAACTAAAGGCTCGTTTCTCTATTAATAGCATTTTCTATCTCCCCCCTCCCCTCCCCTAGTTAAGCAACCTTTTGCTTACACACACCGCCACTAGAAAGACAGTCCATGCATATCCGCTATTGTTATTGTTCACTATGGACCGAAGTTGAATATAATCTGTGCAAGGAATAAAGAATGAATGAATGAACGACATGCGAGGGCCGAGCATCTCACGCTATAGGCGGAAGAAAAAATTTACACCATAGAGATGTCGGTGAATTCTAAAACCGATAGAATACTTGCCTACGATCGTAATGAAGCTGCTGAGCATGGAATCACTGTCGGAAGAAGCAGCCATCCCAAGTACCTCGTGGTTTGGGGAGGTGTTTGCGCAACAGGCTCAACACCGTTGGTTTTCGTTACTCCCGGTGTAAAAATAGATGCCAACTTCTACGTAAAGAAGATTCTCGGAAAAATGGTAGAATCCTGGCCATTACTAAACACCCTCACGCCCGTTCATTACTAATCCACACCACGGCGCGGGAAAGAGAGGAAGAGTGTTTGACGCACTATTATGTTTTTGTTTGACACAGTCTTGTTAGCCTAAGCCATACGGCCTCGTAAACGTAAACTTTTGTCTAAGCCTGAGCAGAAAAAACAGGTAAAGCTTGAAAAACTAAATAAAGCGCATGGGGCGAAGTGAAGAATTTTCCCGCGCAGTGGCGTGGATTAGTAATGAACGGGCGTGAGGGGCGTGGTTTAGTAACAGCCAGAATCCTGGAGTAGGACACTATCATGGAACCAATTGAACCTTCCAAGAGGACTCAGCACCTGCCCACAAGTCCAAGATCACACACGAGGTGTTGGGCACACACACTCCGAGCTTAATAAGCACCGCTGAATGGCCATCGAATTCCCCCGACCTGAACCCGTTTGACTTCAGCGTCTGGAGCATCATGCAGGCAAAGATTAGAGCTATCATTCATCTCACTCTCGATTCTCTGCGTGCTGCTCTTCTGAAGGCATGTGTAGTACTCGAAAACGACTACCCGCGGTCAATGGCAGATAGATTCGATAGTCATCTCAAGGCATGCGTTCGCGCGAGAGGCGGCCATATTGAACATCATTATGCATAACTGGGAACCAATCACAGATATTTACATTTGTCAAAAACCAGTCAATTTTTGACTCACGACTATCGAAAGTTCACTCCTTCACTACTTCATAAATGACGGAATAGTCACCAGATGGCTGTTGCCCTCTTCTCGCAGATCCCCGTTCCTCTTCAGCCTCGGTAGCTCTCAGTTGTAGAACGTGCTCTATCTTGGCTGGTCGGGCGAAATGGAGGATATGATTGGCGAAGCCTTGAGAGTGCTGACTTTTGCTCAGATCGATACACAGAACCCGCATGTCCTAAAATGACATCGTGACTTTCAACCATACATTAATGATGACTTCAAACCAACTATTAACTAAAACTTTGTCATTACCATTGACTGTGACTCTCAACTAGTCATAAACCCTGACTTTTCCTCAAGTACTGACTGCGACTCTCTCATCTCTTTCAGTCATTAGCCATTGAGCAATGCTCATTATCGGTCGCTCTCCTTGCCATTGTTTGTGACTTTCAGCTATTGATTACCTGAGACTCTTTCATAAATATTTAATATAAGTCTCGACTGGTCAAATCTAATATAAGTCTCGAATTGATTCAAGTCTGGAGTAAGTTACCGTATAACTGCCCTAACAATAAGCTATAGCTTCTTGCCCTTCTTTGGTTGACGAATGGGTCTCGCGAAGAGGTTCGCCGACTGCGGTGCGAGTGTAGACGGAGAAAATTTCTCCGGACTCAAAAGTATCTTCACCAACATATCCCAAAGGACTCACCTCGACAGGACCCATGGGCAAGCCACAACAACAATAGGCTTTGGCATACAGGTATTAATCACACGTCACTCAACATAGCCATATACTAGGTTGCGCAATTATTGATTATTGATTAATTACAATTAGTAATCAATAATAAAAAAATAATTTGAAAAAAATGATGAAAAGAATGAACTTTGAGAAAGAGCTTGAGAGAAGAGATGATTTGCATGGAGGAAAGGGGACTTTTCAACTCCTTGTACTCTTTCAGACCCTTCTCGGTTATCTTCTCTTCCTTTTGCACTATTTTGCCTGCAATCAGAATAACTTTTTTCCTTCCTTGTCCTCTTTATTTTTCTCTATTCTCTTCCTTTTCACTAGTATTTTCTCTTAACACTAATTCTGCAAAAGAATCAATCCTGGGTGTAGATCATCTACAATACCCATCTACAAAGGGAAAGGAGACAATATGCGCCAACTACCGGCCGATAAGAATCATACCTCATACAACAATGATCTTGGCAAAGATCATCGAAGCACGGCTTCACAAAATTGTAAGCACAACCAGGGGTTAAATGGAGCCACCCATTTTGGGTTTACATGTATCCGCCGCTTAAAGTTTGGAGGGAAAAAGAAGAGGGGCTGAAGGAAAAGGGTAAGAAAAGAGAGGGAGTTTTTTGTCAATAGTGTGTGTACATGTATCCGCCGACGGGACCGATCCGGTCACTATTTAACCCCTGAGCACAACCGTCAATCAGTGTGGCTTCGTCAAAGGAAGTGGAACAACGGATGCTATTTTCGCCATTCGTCTTTATCTAGAGAAACACAGGGAAAATGCGAAATCAGTCCATTGCGCTTTCCTTGACTTGGAGAAAGCTTTCGACCGTGTGCCTCATGAGCTGATATGGTTCTCTCTTCGAGACCACCTAGTCCCAGAAGAGTACATAAGATGGATTCAAATAATGTATGCTGACTCTAGAAGTACCGTGAGAAGTCCAGCGGGTACTTCGGAGTCATTCAAGGTTGCTGTAGGAGTTCATCAAGGTTCCGCGCTTTCCCCCTGCTCTTTATGTATACTGATAATGGACACGATCACCAGAGATCTACAAACAAGTCCCCCGAGAACTCTACTGTATGCTGACGACGTTGTGTTATGTTCCAACACATCAGAGGACTTGGAGAGACAGCTAGGAGAGGGAAACGAACGCTTCGAAAATGACTATGGTCTACGACTAAACCTCCAAAAGACCGAGTACTTGGAATTGGGAAAGAGTACCTCGAATACCATCAAAGTCAAGAGCATCGAACTCTGGAAAGTGGATAGCTCTCGCATCAGCTGTAGCCTTGGGGTATAGGTCTGAGGTGATGTAGGATCCGAGGTACTTAGTACCTCGGATCCTACATTATCTCAGACCTATACTCCAAGGCTACAGCTGATGCGAGAGTCAATGTTGCCTGGCTCAAATGGAGAGAATCAACCGGTGTACTATGCCTGACAGACTGAAAAGTAAAATTTACCGATCAATTGTCAGACCAGTCGCGTTGTACGACCTCGAATGAGCTCCATGCACAGCAAAGACTATACAGATGCTGCATGTTATGGAGATGAAAATGCGGAGATGAAGCCTCGGACTCACTCGTCTAGACATGGTGCGAAATGAAACCATCCGAGATCGTCTGGGCATCGCCCCTATATCTGAAAAGCTCCGAGAGTCAAGGCTGAGATGGTACGGGCACGTGATGAGATCAAATCTCCATTCCGTTTCGAAATCGTCCTGGAATCTCGAAGTAGAGGGCAAAAGACCCAGAGCCAGACCCAAAACTAGGTGGCGAGACTGCATCGAAGTAAACATGAAGACGACCGGGCTGAAGACTGAAGACGCAGCTGATCGGGTGAAATGGCGTGGTGCAGTCTACAAAGCGGACCCTGCCCGGCGGCGGGATAAACGCTAGGAAGAAGAAGAAGAATCAATCCTGGGTGGCGCCTAATAATCTATCTGACTATTGTGCAAGGGGTTCTAACTTCGACCTCACCCTGGAACGTTCCACTACGTAGAATTTTTTTTAAAAATTTGATCTCATAATTCCTGCCCGAGTTTCACATTTTCTCGACTGCTGGCGTACCCACTCGTAGTGATCCAGTGAGTAAACGCTGGTTCTAAAAGTCTATTCAGGATCTTGCTGCAGCGAGGAAAACTATTCCCATTCCTTGAAACAAAACTAATTTTCGGTGACTCAATGAGAAACCGGTTGCCTCCAACTCCCGACTAACGAACCATTCGGGTAGATGGCGTACTTTAGGAAGTATATCGAGCAAAGCGGCACCTCAACTCGCTCGTCGAAACACAGAAATCGCTGCGAGACTTCGTTGTCTTTCTGGCAAGGCAAAAATCATGAACACAACTTGGAACATTCTCTGATCTCAGTATTCTCATCAGCCTAGCTCATGAGGATACTGAGATCTAAGAATTCGTTTAAGTGTAGCTTATACACTTATACGAATTCTTCTAGGAGGCTCATGAGAATACTGAGATCTAAGAATTCGTATAAGTGTAGCTTATACACTTATACGAATTCTTCTAGGAGGCTCATGAGAATATTGAGACAAAAACTTCGACTTACTGATGACCTGATTGTCACATTTTAGATGATGTATTGATGAAGTAATAATCAAATAATGATTGCTTAAGATCAATAAAAACTTCGCTTTAGTTCTACACTTCTCTTCTTCACTATATGTCTCTATCTCTCTCTCTCTCTCTTTCTAATCCTTTTTTATACTTTATATCCGACTCTTTCCTCTCTCTTTATCCATAAAATACCTTCTTCCTCTGACCTCGTGCATTGAGTTCATCGGCACAATACAGAGCCGGAAGTTAGTGCAAATGAGGGTGGCCAAGAATGGCTGCTCGAGTTGCCAGCAGCATCTACAGCTGTCGCATGCGGAGGATTTACATTCATCTGTGAAGGGAGGATATTTTGAGAGAAAAAGAGAGTGGGAGGGAGGAAGACAGAAAAAAGAGAGAGAGAGTAAGATAGTGACAGAGAGAATGAGAAAGTAAAGAGAAAGGGTGAGACAGATAATGACAGAGAGAGGGTTAAAGAGAGAATGAGACAAATAGTGACACAGAGATGAGAGAGACAGAGAGAAAAGAGAAAGAGTGAGACAGATAGCGACCGAGAGAGAGGGTTAAAGAGAGAATGAGAGAGAAAGACAGATAGTGACAGAAAGAGGGTTAAAGAGACAATGAGAGAGAAAGAGAAAGAAAATAGAGAAATTGAGACGTATAGTGACCAGAAAGGGGATGCAAGAGATGCAGAGGAAGAGAAGAAGAGGGAATCTGAAGAGTTGAAGGAGACGAGAAGTTTAGAGGTTAGGAAACGCGTAAAGAGGATTAAGCGACTGTGGCACTAAAATCTTGGCAGACCGCTTGGTTTGTAGAGCAGAGAATTTTTCGCGCTAATATTCTCAAAATGCCATGAGAAAAGAACGCCATTAACACGAGAAAGAGATCACATAAAAAAACCGATTGATGAATTATCACGAGTGAGGTATAAACTTACTCTCGGACTCACCCGTTCTCTAACCAAAAAGAGAATCTTTCAACCTACACGGCGACTACGGGAAAAATACCATATTATTACAGTTTTTCATTGTTATACATTCCAAAACATCTGCCACTGAAAAAAGTAAAACAATTTATAACAATAAGAATAACAATTTATAACAATAAGAAACCTGGCAAGTACTTCTGTGGATACTCCGCACTTGCAGTCGACTGAAAAGAGCATAATGAGGAACATGCGATGAATAATGTTCTTAGAAATTATACCGAAATAAACATGAATGAGTGAATAAGTGATAAATATAAATAGATAAATAAACGAAAGAATAAATTAATAAATGAATGAATTACAGCGTTAGCATCCGGCGAAGACCCGTCTGATGATATGAAAGAGCGGAAAGACTTCTCCATCTCAGCTCAATCACATCCTCCGTAGCCCCATTCTCTGATTATCCTAATGTTATTCCTTAAAAGAATATAAATCTCTCGTTTCTTTTCAAGCTTCCAAGGCAATACTTTGACAATAACGTTGAACCAAGAAGAAATATCACTCATACGATCACACCGGCAAAAGTTAGTCCACGGCGCGGGATCGAACCCACGCGCTTCTCCTCAACCGTGTTCGAGCGCCTTACTACAAAATAGAACTCAAATCGCTATGCCCATATGATATCGCCATGAGAGATTATCAACTTTATTAAAAAAGATTAACAACTTTATTAAAACTGTGAAACTGAGCCCTCATTGGATTGTTTCGCCGCTTCTTCTTCTCTCTGGTTCTCATCAACTTTTGAAAAACTTCCAACAAAACCTGATATTTTTCAGTTTTCTGATTCCAGAAAAGATACTTTTTGAGGTCTCTCATAAATATTAACTTTCTGTCTTTTACAGTTTGTTACGGTCTTACAATTATAAAGCATCTTCCATATTCAACGAAATCTTCCAAATTTTTTAGCGTAGCAACATTTGAGGGACTCTTTGAGCTGAGACAACTTTATTTGGATTCAAGCCAAATTTTATGAGCCTCATGAGCTCCATCCAAACAAAAATCAATGTTTATTGATCATGGTCAGGCAATTAAAAGTTTTCAAATGTTTTATTGGCATAAAACAGTTCTGTACAAAAGCACACAGAGAGAGATAGGGAGAAAAAGAGGAAGAGAAAGAGTGAAAAGAATAGAAAGAGAGAGAGAGAGAGAGAGAGAGAGAGAGAGAGAGAGAGAGAGAGAGAGAGAGAAAGAGAACGAGAGATGATCAGATTCATAGATATAGCTCGGCCTGCTATTCTTACATAATTGCACTTGTGTAATAACGAAACATGAGTTAAACCAAACTTCGTATCAAAGTTAGCCTTTTTTGTCAAATCGATAAAATAATCTGAACTCTATTACACTGTATAGCGTTCGTGGATTAAACTCTTATTCAAGGTACGGTATCTACTGAGACTTACGGTATAATGATGGCATACCTTATAATATTATATGCTCCGATTAAAATAAAATATAAACAAAACTTTAGCGACTGTTTAGAGCTGGAGCGCGGCGCCTTTGTTCAATGTAAATCACAATTGTTGTTAACCAATACATAGAACTAATAAAAAGATTTGGTTATTCATGTTGTTATTCAACATCAAAGGAGCAAACAAGGTAATGTATAACTATTTACACTGAACGTTAGTCGAAGCACGGGTGTGGAATGTATGATTTTATGGCCTCTTACTTCATAATTACTCAAAAAATCCTCATATGGAACTCATGACTATCAGAACTTGAAGATAACAGTCCTTGTATGAGATGAATAAAGAAGCCATAATATTTGAACACATGATGCTCATAAATATGACTATAAGTTTTTGAAGGTATAAAAAGTATTAATATACATGACTATCAACACCTACATACAACATGCATAAAAAGTCAATAAACAGGAGATAGGAGCACTGTAGTTTGCATGATATGCATGAGGTTTTCAAACCTTGAAAAAAAACATGAGGTCATCACAAGTATGACTCCTCAAACTTCAATCCTTATAAGAATAACAGAAAGCAAAGTTAATGCCATGAAAGAGTGAGCGAGATACAGTCAAGGCACAGAGAAGAAAGAAAGAGGCGACAAAAGCAGTAGAGCAGCACAATGAAACTTCTTTCTTCCAAAACAACATATGATTAATAACTAAAGAGTAAATATTTACTCTTACTTCTACGTAAGTAAAAAAAACCTTCAATACGAGCCATAATACAGTATTGTTTCGCCCGCGCTAATAGACAGTTAAAATGAGAATATTCCATCATCAAGTATCGAGGAAACTAATGATCGAGAATAGGAAAAATTGCAAATGAACAAATAAAGAATTAACTCTCTCTCTTATTTCTATCACACAAGATGGAAAAACGAAACAGAAGTATGAATACTAGGAAATAGACGATAAAACTTTCTCGGTTGGAGATTTTTGAGATTAGAAAAGTTTAAAGACTAGCACCATTACAGCTAATGACTTCGAAACCTCCGTATAAACCTTCTAAACATCATCTTCTCTAAATCAGAATAAATTCGTCTTGTCAACAGTATATCAGGAAAAAGAGATTGAATCAACGACTTCTGATTGAAGACCTTGAAATTTCGAGATTACTCTAAGAATACAAGGCCGTCAAGAACTCATTCATTTTTTCATGAGTCATTCCCTATTTCTTGATGAATGAAATAGTGAACGGGTACCGAAATAATCTGAAACGATCCATCATTAGCAGTGGACACCTAATAAATCTTCTAGGCCAACTCTCTGCATATCCATAGGTATTCAAGTATTGAGGTAGGTACTCAGCTTTATGTACTATATCCATCGGATATAAATGGAAGGGAGGGGGGGTAAGTAAGGCTATAGGATATTCCACAATTCAGATTTGAGGTTCACCGATTCGTTCGAATGGGGATAGAGATGGAACTGAAATCACCCAATACTCTCTGTGAATAATCATTTTGAATGCGAGAGTGGACAATTATGCGCTCGGTAACTGATATGGAAACATGAGCTCTAAGAAACTATCAGTAGTTGAAGAAAACTCAGTTTGAATTAGAACAGATTCAAAAACGGAACATGAAAACTTATTGCGGCTCTCACGACTCCCGCAATTTATGAAACAAAAGGGCGGTCGTAACGGTAGAACCAGTATTCTTTTCCTATTCCCTCTCCGTGTTTTACCAAACAGTGAATCCTGTGTTCCTGTCACTATTTCTTCTCCTCGCTATAAAAATGGGCCCCGGTTCAGGGGAGGATATGCGTGAGCTTCGCAGCAATCTGCAGGAAGGTTGGTCTGTCGTGCGGCGATAGCTGCCAGGTGTCTGTCATCAGTCGGTATACCTCCTTTGGGCAGCCTTCTGGGGCTTCCATGCGGTAGCCACGCTCGATGTGTCGCACCACGTCCTGGATCGGCTGCAAGAATACGGTATTGGTCGCGGTTGGAGTCCCAATCTTGGGTACAAGGCATACTGAGTTAAAGAAATTAGCGATAGTTCAATAGAAGAACACGGGATTTTGGATTGAGTTCTGGGAAATTTTAAGCATAAAAAAGTAGATAAAACATTTATAGGTATATATTAAACAAACATCAAAAAAGCATCATATATGAGGATTAAGACTTCCGGTTAATTCATGTTTATTCTACACATCGTAATGTCTTCCTATTCATTTCCAGCCATCACCCCTAAGATGTAATGTCTTCCTATTCATTTCCAGCCATCACCCCTAAGATGTTAATGAAAAAGATTAAATACTTTAAGAAATAAAAAAAATTATCAGTGTCAGAACAAATAGTTATTATATCCTTGAAAATGCGAGTAGAGGTTGAGGCAAGAAGTAACTATGGTTAGGCGTACGTTGATGAGGAAAAGCAAGAGTCACATTCTTTGTTTGTGTCATAGTTGATCAGAACCAATAGTTGAAAATATAAAAAAAAAAACGACCGATCACTCGAACGGGGCCTTGAATGATGAGGATGAAGCGAGTGTTCACGTTCTTGACTTCTCAAAATGCATGACCTCTCTCTTTATCTCTTATTCGTCTGTCACTCGCTAACTATGCAGATAATAAAACCAGTTAGAGTAATAAAAAAACCCTTTTTAATCTAAAACGGCAGATTAGGGAGAAAAAATGGAAAGAGGAGAACATTTTTGAAAGAGTTTTTGGTGGTAAAAATCTTATTAGAAATGTCAGGGGAAGTAAATTAAAAAAAGATTACAGGGATAAGAAAAGAAGATTACAGGGATAAGAAAAGAAGATTAAAGGGATAAGAAAAGAAGATTACAGGGATAAGATAAGAAGATTACAGGGATAAGAAAAGAAGATTACAGGGATAAGAAAAGAAGATTACAGGGATAAGAAAAGAAGATTACAGGGATAAGAAAAGAAGATTACAGGGATAAGAAAAGAAGATTACAGGGATAAGAAAAGAAGATTACAGGGATAAGAAAAGAAGATTACAGGGATAAGAAAAGAAGATTACAGGGATAAGAAAAGAAGATTACAGGGATAAGAAAAGAAGATTACAGGGATAAAAAAAGAAGATTACAGGGAATTTCAGCAGAACATGCGCAAGTTTTCTCTCACATTTTCTGAAAAAAATTTTTCTACGAAAACTTTAAATTTCAGCGAAAATTTCATAGCTTCACCAACAGAAAACATGAGAGTAAAAACTTCTGTAAATTAAAAAAAACAGGAAGCAAATTTGAAAAGAATCATCATTACATACCGAGCGATTGTTGCCACCCTAAACCATTTTTTTTAAAGAAAATTTGAAAGTGGAAGCTTTTTGAAAACCTTTCACATGACTCGAAAGACGAAATGCACGGAACCTTGGATAAGAAATTGCAGCATCCTAAATTGACTAAAAAAAATAAGCTGACTTAAGAGATGGAAGCAATGTTTGATTGCGTGAAATGACTTTCAATGACTTCTACATGACTTTCAAGATGAGAGCAGTCCAAATTGCATCGGATCTTAAATGAATCGAAAAATGAAAGCATTTTAAACTGACAATTCTCGGATATGGTACCCGGCCAAAAGAGAATATTTCCCACAGGAGAATTCCATAGGACCACACATCGCTCTTTGTTGTAAACTTCTGGAAAAAGACAAAACCAATCAATTGAACAAATGAACTCGAAACACACTGGCAACAGTGGCCATTCGTGACTCTACAGCCTTAAGAGCCTGTCACGGATGGAGCCGGATTATCCAGTCCAGAATCGAGCGCGACCTCAGGTGGCGGATAGAGGGACGCCTCCCTACGAAGAATTCGTGCTGGGAGGTAGCGGGAGAAATCCCGCCGCGGACCAAAACTGGGTAGTATAGCTCGTCAAAGGAGGGCGATGCCGGACCGGCCTGGGCATGCCACCGGACAAAACATCAGCCGATGCTCCGCTATACTCTTCAATGGCGAGTCGAGGCGCCAGTAAAATAACCTCTTGCCCTTCTCCGGTTAACGAATGGGTCTCGCCAAGAGGATCGCCGACTGCGGTGCGAGTGTAGACGGAAAAAATCTCTCCGGACTCAAAAGGATCCTCACCACCAACCTATCCCAAAAGGACTCCCTTCGACAGGACCTATGGGCAAGACAACAACAACAACAAATGAATGAATGAGAAATGAATAATTGACCCACGATTGTCCAAACCTACAAACTACTAACTCAAGAGGAAGGGGAAGAGCGTTGAATACTGAAAAAGGAAAGGGCAGGGAGAGGCGAAATATTCAGAAATAAAGAGAGAATAAGGCCAAGACGAAAAGGATAAGAAAACAACAAACAAAAAATTGATAGATACTCGTGGGATGCTCTACCTCCTCGTTAGCTATTGAATGGATCAATAAACAACATACCCTAAAAGAATCAACGTTACAAAGAGTCCCAATTAAGAAACCCTCCCAATTATTCAAGAGATCTTTCATCGAATTCCTTCATATCAAAGAAATCCCAGAGAGCCACCGTTCTGAGATCACTCTCAAACTTTCGCTTCAGGACCTCCATCTAATTGAAACTTTTCCTACAGGATCCCTAGCTAACCGAGTGCCTGAGAGCCTCCGGTGCGGTCCACTTTATCGGGAACTTGCCCGAAGCTGAGTCCTTACAGGCTGTGTTGGCATGCTTGGCCAGGCCAAAGTCCGAGATCTTTGCCGTGTAATGAGCATCTAGAAGTACGTTTCGGGCTGCCAGATCTCGGTGCACAATGCTTCTCGCCTCCAGATAGACCATTCCCTCGCAGATATCTCTGTAAAGCAGATCAAATCGTAACCACGAAAACTAAGAGGACGCTGAAAAAAGACCTAGTTGTCACTTGAAAGAATATCAATATATCACTAGAATCGAGAAGAAGTAAAACGTCTAACAAAAAACAAAGATTACATTGCAAAAGAAATGTCACTACAATCTAGACCTATCAGTCGACTTTTCTGTTTCTTTTTCTTCATTTCATCTTGTTAGCAATGTCTAGAGTTTTTTTCTCCTTCCTTTTTCCTTCCTTTTTTTCTCTTGACTGTTGTTCTAACGTCTGATCGAGAATGGTAGACCGTGACTTGAACCTATTCGAAGTAGAAGTATTACTATTCAAAATTCCTCTAAAAAACTAGTTAATGATAAACATAACCACTTCCTAGTCCCTCTAAAAAGCTACCGTAACCCCATCACAAAACCCTTGACAACTCGAACCCTATGAAACCCCAATCCTCTTCTCGACCGAGGTAACCGACATGGAGAACTGTAGCAGTTGTCTCTTCTCCAACTCATGCCGACCTCGAGACCTCAGTAAATCGACAAGGGACCCATTTGCCATGTACTCCGTTACCATGTATACATCCACATCATCAAGAACCACACCGACCAGAGCGACCAGATTTGGGTGGAAGAGACCTCTGCAGGAATATACATTCAGTTATGTATACAATAAATATGAATTTGTTTCATTTATGAGAAAAACCAAGTCTATGGTGTAAATTAAAGTACAGGGCGGCACATAGGTTAACTGCCAACTGGTAAAAAAAATTTCTAGGACGACCGACCTACCGACCCTCCCCCTCACTCGAAATGAATGTATCACAGCTAAAATTTGAAGAAAAACTATTCCTATAAATAATTAGAACGTTTCATTAGCCATAACTCAGCCTCAACCGGTTTCGTAAAGTTAAAATCGACCCTTTTGAGAGAAAGCGATCGATCTATTGAAAAATCAAGATATATTTTACCTATGACACGACACCAAAATAATTAAATTTAAAAGAGACCTCAAGAGAGGTGAGGAAACGACCATCTTGAGCGTGTGAAACCACTAGAATGGAACCGATTCTAGAACGGTATTGATCAACTTACACCATGAACTTTGCTTCATCCAGCAAAGAATCGGCGATTCCACCGTTAACCCTCTTGGATCTCTTCACTGCTACCTTCTGATTTCTATACACACCGAGAAGAACATCTGGAATAATTCATCGTCGCCTTCCTTGGCCAGAAAATCCAAAATCGGTAAATCCTTCGCGGCATTATCACTAGGTAAGCCCGAACTCGTCACGATTGGCATAATGGGAGCAAGTTTAACTATTGGGGTAGAGCCGACCCCAATCCTGGGCAGATTCATTCAAAAAAAGAGTTTAAAGAAATAGCGGTATTGCTAGCGCTTCTCTTGAGCAATGGGCCTGGAAGGGTGTTTATAAAACCTGCACTGCGGGTAATAGCTATGCGCATTACAAAAAACTAGTGATACCATACGTAAACTGCCAACTATCACAAAAAAATTTTAGGGCGACCTACCTACCGGCCCCCTCCCTCACACGAAATGAATGTTTCAGAGTTTTCACAGCTGAAATAGAAAGAAAAAGTCTTCCTTCCTCCACATGAATACAACGTTTCATTAGCCATAACTCAGCCTCAACCGGTTTCGTAAAGTTAAAAGTGAAACTTTTAACCTACTTTATCGATCGACTTTTTGAAAATTCATAAAATATCCACCTATGAGTGATACGTATCATTTACTCAAATGGAATCCTGAATTTTCCATTACACGCAGGGGTTAATCAGGGGTTTTTCAGTGTGCAAGAAAAAGGTACAGAAGCCCGCCGAAAGCGGAAAAGTTTTTTTTTCACCTCAGGGTCCCCCCTCATGATACAAAAAACAGAAGCCCGCGACAAACAATTTTTTTGTTCTAGAAAAGGGTCCTACCGCACTTCAATGTCAACTACTTGTTTCCTAGATCCAGTTAGTGTTTCAGTTATAGTTTTATCACTGTCGGCTCAATCTAATCTAAAACCCCTGGGGTTAAATAGTCATGTCAGACCTTCTGTATTTTTCCAAGTCATAAATGGGGACCTTTATGTGATTTTTTCGTTTACACATTAAAAAATCCCTGATTGCACGCTCTGGATCTCTGCCTAAAGTCTGATTTTCTAGTCCTTTTTCTGTACATGCTGCTTTTGAGAGTGATAAGCAACACGCTGGTGCCTGGGACAATATCTCTCCTCTCCCATGTACCGTATACGATGCAATGTTCGTATCTCTTGAACATATGTACCGTACCTTATCTATGTACCTTATGCGTGTTATCAGGACAATATAAAAAACCCGCGAAACTACAACAAACCTCCAAATTCTCCGTTACCGATTACATCGCCTAATTGAATTTCCACTGAAGGTATGCCCAGATTGGATTGGTGGAAATATGAGACCTGCAACATAAGACTGACTTTTATCGGGACATCGAGAATAATTTTCAGACCTGACTAATTTCCGGACCTAAGAACTTGAATCATCTTCAAGAGATCAAATCGGTCGTGCCTTCTACAATAAATTAGTCAGTATACCCGTTCATGGAGAAGTCAGTATACACGTTGATGGAGAAGAAAAGGCCATGTACCACTTCTCCATCTTCTACACAGGTCAAAGCCATTCTATTGGATACCCTTGTTTGGATCGTGGATCACACCAGTTCGATGTCAGGTATTAGACCCCCCGACAAACCAATTCAGACCCCTTGAACTTGTTAAACCTTGTGCTCAATGTCAGTGAGAGCTGCTTGATGATAAGCCTCTGAGATGAGCGGTGTTAGTAATCGATGGCATAAACCATCCGCATCGCGCTTGTAATGCTGCAAGTTAATTAACTGCATAATTAAACTGTCAACTGGCAGGAAAGTTTCATAGAGCGACCGATCTATCGACTAAAGCTGACCACTCGAATTGAGAACAAACTTCTTGTGAAGTATAATTGAATTAAAACCTCTCCATGTAAATAAAAAAAAGTTTTTATTTGCCATAACTTGGCCCTAAGAGCTTGCGACTAATTGAAAAGGGAATCTTGAACCTACTCGGTTGATCGACCTTTAAAAAATAAGACATACATATTCTAGCTATGACTAATTATCACAAGTTTGATAGAGTTTCTGACCCGACTGATTGTGAATTGCACCAGGCCCCAATTAGCACTTGGTTTGCTGGAAGCCTTTATAGTTTTTTCACTACCTGTGAGCCTGAGGCTACCTACACTCAGTCTTTGTTCTAAAATAGTTGCCTCACTCAAAACTTATATTACTAGAATTACAAGAAGACTTGGGACTCATTGTTACTCAAAAACGCATTCTCTAAAGGATCCCAACTTTTTGTTTACCACGTCATGACCTCATCATTCGCCTTCTCTTTAGGCCATCGCCTATTTCGACGGTGAAATCTTAGTTCAAAACAAGCAGATTCTTTTTAATACTCATCAGGGGTTAAATGGTTACCGTACCAGCTCTGTTGGCGCATAGATGTTCGCGCCGAGAATGATCTACATTATCTTCTCCTTCCGTTCCATTCTACTTTTCCTCTTATTCTCTATTCATTCTTTCTACCTTTCCCCCCATATACTTTTCAACTCGCTCGGCGCGTACAAACATGCCTTAGACCGGTCTCATTTAACGCCTGGTTTTCATTCATCTCATATCTTGCTTTGATTTCTTATTTCTTAATGCATCAACCTCAATGTTTTTAAACATTATAAAGTCATTGTTCAACTGTTGTTATACATCATGTTATACATCAGATAGGCTGACAAAAACATCTTCTGTCCAGTTCACCGAACTCACCGAGACCAGCTGGAGAAGATTCGAGAAATACTCCTCATTGTCACAAGTCAAGCCGGCTGGCGATTGGTACACTCGGTAATGCTCGACCTGTGCAGGAACATGAGATTATGGTGCAACCAGAAGACAGTAACAGAGAGAGAGAGAGAGAGAGAGAGAGAGAGAGAGAGAGAGAGAGAGAGAGAGAGAGAGAGAGAGCGAGAGACATAGAGAGAGATAAAAAGGAGATGAAATGAGAGAAAGAAAAAGGGAGAGAGAAAGAAAAGTCTACAGATAAAGCGAGAGATTTGAAAGAATGAAAGCGAAGAAGTAGATAAATAAGACAGACATAGAGAGCGAAGACAGATGAGACAAATCCTTCGAGCACACATAGCAAAGAGCAAAGTTCCGCTGGTTCTATACGGAATGCCACAGGTCTTTTAACAAATAGACTACACTATAAACAACTATAAATCAATCAATGAGAGCGATGTGTACTAATTCAACCAATAACAAGTTTGTATTTCAATCAGGTAATATGCAATTTCTATGCGGCGGATACGTTCATACAAGGAAAAGATTTAATTAAAAAAATTGTAGAGCGAAAAATCACAAGAAATTTTTTTCTAAAGTTTATACTGCAAAAATTCTCGGTTGGATTAATAGTGTGCGGAAAGAGGTGTTACTCGGACTGAACAATGAAACTACAGTAATCCGTTAGGAATGAAACTTTTTTCTCCAAAAAATCACTGCCGGCGTTCTCAAACTAGATCTAATTGTTCACGAAAAATATTACAGCTCAAACGCGCTATCTCTTCGAAAAAAAATAAACTATAAACTGAAAAAAACCAGACCCGGTTACAGTGAGTTTGAAGCTCGTATGCACGTCCGCGAAATTGACCTTTTTTAGTTGAACAAAAGAAAAAAATCGAAAGCTTTTTTCTTTTTCTGAAGTCATTTCAACTTGCCATGTACGCGCAAACGTTCCGTTAGACTATCGCAACAGCGGGCTACAATATCAAGTGAATTTTTTTACGTTCGTTAAAGAGGAAAAAACATGTTCGCGCAGGGTTTCTCCTCCCACTTTATTTTAACACTGGTCATAAACATGACCCGTGGAATTGAGGTCCTGAAGCGAAAGTTTTACTCTTCTGCCTGATAACAGAAGCCTTTCTGTTGTGATTTTTTCGCTGCTTTTCTCTTGTCAATTTTTTTCTTCTTCTGGGATTCGGTTTTAGACATTGTGCAGTTCGCGTTCTTTGCTTCTGCTTCCAATGCTTTCTGTTTGCTGTTGCTGATTTGTTTGCAAAACACAAAAGGAAGTATTAAGCCGCATTCTTTCTCGAGTTCAATTTTTTTCGGGGTTTAAGTGGCGAATACTCACATACACCTATTTGGAACGACACATAATATCTCTGATTCCAATATTTGAGGTCAAAAGAGACAAAAGGGAATAGTTTGAGAGAAAGAAAGAGATAGACAGAAAGAGAATAACAGACAACGTACATAATAGAGAGATAGAGAGAATGGAAAAAAGAGAGAGAGAATGAGAAAGAGTTCAAGTGAGAGAAAGTGCTTGAAGAGAAACAAGGACTCGAAACTGTGTCAAAGTATAAAGTTCTTACGGAACACTGAGACGATAGAACGTGAACACGCAACTCCCCCAAGTTAGGCTAATTGAAAATTACATAACTTTGATCTACTTCTGTCTTTCTAATGAATTTACTCAATGACTCATGCATTTTCCATTCTTTCCTTTCCTCTCCATCACTCTTTCTTCCTCTTTTCTCTCTTTCTCTCTCTGAACCTTATATCTCTGCTCTTTTTTCAATCTTTACACTCTCTATTCCTCTCCCTTTTTCTTACTTACTCCCCCATATCTCTCTCTCTCTCTCTCTCTCTCGCCCATATCTCTCTCTAACCTTTCGACAATAAGCAATCGATAGCGTGAAATCTCCGGGGAAGTTTGTAGATTCTCTCACCAGAAATGTTCCATCAGGCTTTCGTGATAGCAAACTGAACAAACAGCCTTGTGAACATCATTAGTTCAAGAGTTGATAACTCTCATCCGTTCTACTTCTTGAAACCGTACCCCTTAAACGATGTTCTTCTATCATTTGTCTGCATTCTAATAATCTACGCTCCAGGTAAAGTGTTTCTCTAACCCGCACCACGGCTAAAATCTGCGCGCAATTTTATGCGCCTATTTTAAAACGAATTCTCTGTTTGTATAGCTATCTTTAATAATTATCGCGCTCTCTCAGTCTGCCGTTCCCTTATTTTTAGCCCCTTTTCATCTTCACTCCGAGGTAGACCAAGTTGACCTATTTTGAAAAACCAACCGTTCAGTTATCTCCCGGGACACGTTCCCGTGAAACCACGGAGCGTGCGGCCGTATAGAGTCCACCTGGAAAGCCGTATATGAATTCACAATTACAAGTTTGAACATGTTCGAACTTGTGAAAAACTTTTAACTCATGAAAATTCACGCGTGAATATCGCAAAACCTTTTTTGAACAGTCGAAAAGTAACAAAATACATATTATTCTGCTCTCAAATGGCACGTAGTCCCCTTTTCGTCCAGACAGAAGAAGACCCGTCCCCTTTTCGTCCAGACAGAAGACACGCGCATAGCTCACAAACTTGTAAAATTCCTCTGGTTGCCCGACCGATAGCCCAGAAAAGAGGTAAAGAAAATGTAACAGAAGTTGATGTCGACAAAAGTATGTGAGTTCACCAGAGGTGTAGTGTAACTCGTGAATGTTGAAAAGAAAGACCGCTCATCGAGCGGGGGAGTTTGGAATAATGAGAAGCGAGCTGAAGGAATTCATTATTCTAGACTCCATCGCTCGAAAAACGATCATTTTTCCAAAGTTCTCAAAGGTGCTGGTTACCTATGCTGTAGGTTTAAAAAAAATAGAATGATAAACTCCGGCCCCCGCTACGCGAGCTAAAAAAATCTTGACTCCGGATGACAGACCAAACATTTTGTTGACTTTTTCTCCCACTCTTCCGCTTCTCCGGCCACCCGGTCAACCACACGAAAAAATTTTTTTTTAAAAACACACAAATTCTAGTGAGCTATGGAGCCGCGCATGGCGAGAAATTCATAGAAAAAGAGAGATAAAGAGAGAGAATTATGAAAAAAATTTTAAAAAAGAATGATGAAACATTGATGAAAAACTCCCCTTTTGAAATGAAAACAAAAAGCGACTGCTCTATGTCTACAACTATAAATGTAATTCTTCTATATTCGGTTAATATATCGGCAACAGAAAACGTGAAATACCTGCACATCAGATAAGTTTTAAAGCTTTGAACACTGTCTTCAACCTGCACATCAGATAAGTTTTAAAGCTTTGAACACTGTCTTCAACCTGCACATCAGATAAGTTTTAAAGCTTTGAACACTGTCTTCAACCTGCACATCAGATAAGTTTTAAAGCTTTGAACGCTGTCTTCAAATTACGTAAAGGGACAGATCGAATTGATTTCTACCATGATTCAGTGCAAAACTTATCAAGAAAAAAATATTTTGTATGAAATGCTCATATCCATAGGTAAACTGCCAACTGGCAAAAAAACTTCCTAGGGCGACCGACCAACGGACCCTCTCCCTCACTCAAAATGAATTTATCACAGTTTTCACAGCTAAAAGTGGAAGACAAAATTCTTTGCTCTGCATAATCAAAACTTTTCATTAGCCATAACTCAGCCTTAACCGGTTTCTTGAAGTTGAAAGTGAAACTTTTAACCTACTTCAGCGATCGACCTATCGAAACATCAATACATATTTTACCTATGCTCATATCGAAACAAAAAAAGAGAAGTGACAATTAAGAGAAGGAAAGAAAGAAAGACTAGGTGAGAAAAGATGTTACGATGCATATAATTAATTACTTTCTAATTGACCAACGAAACTCTTAGCTGTCAATTAAAAAAAAAAGATCGGTTAAAGTTTGACAATGACCTCATGTCGAATTGACAGTCGGATGGTTCTTTCACCGACCTGTGGGTGGTGGAGCGGGCAAGGCAGTATTTTCACAGTTGACAATTGATAACCACTACCGCGCATTGTGCGGTGGGAGGTTCAACCTCTTTCTTCTATTCGACACATTGGATAAAGAGAGATTACGAGCGAGCCAGAGAGAAAGAGAGAGAAGGAGAGAGAGAAGAAGAGGGAGGAGAGAGAGAGAGAGATTACAAGCGAAAGAGATTACGAGAAGTAGAGATTATGAAAGAGAAATAGAAATATAGAGAGAGAGAGTGAGACAGATAGAGAGAGAGAGAGAGAGAGAGAGAGAGAGAGAGAGAGAGAGAGAGAGAGAGAGAGATAGAGACCGCTTACCGGAAATACACTGTACAAAGAAGAGGATGGAAGCGCTGATAGTGGTAAGAGATCAAGGACAAAATCGAGGGAATACTCCGCGTGGAGAAGAACAAATTGATAGATGAGCTAAACGGGTGGTTAGGCAACGTCAGAGCGGGAAAGAGAGAAAGTAACAGATAGAAAGGTAAGAAAGAGGGAAAGACAGAAAGAGATAGCAGAGGAGAGGGAGAGGGAGAGAGAATAGGATGAGAGAGAGAGAGAGAGAGAGAGAGAAGAGGGAGAGAGAGGAGAGGGAAAGAGAGAAAGAGATAGCAGAGGAGAGGGAGAGGGAGAGAGAATAGGATAGGAGAGAGAGAGAAGAGGGTGAGAGAGGAGAGGGAAAGAGAGAGCAGAGGAGAGGGAGAGGGAGAGAGAATAGGATAGGAGAGAGAGAGAAGAGGGAAAGAGATAGCAGGGGAGAGGGAGAGGGAGAGAGAATAGGATAGGAGAGAGAGAGAAGAGGGAGAGAGAGGAGAGGGAAAGAGATAGCAGAGGAGAGGGAGAGGGAGAGAGAATAGGATAGGAGAGAGAGAGAAGAGGGAGAGAAAGGAGAGGGAAAGAGAGAAAGAGATAGCAGAGGAGAGGGAGAGGGAGAGAGAATAGGATAGGAGAGAGAGAGAGAGAAGAGGGAGAGAGAGAGAGAATAGGATAGGAGAGAGAGAAGAGGGAGAGAAAGGAGAGGGAAAGAGAGAAAGAGATAGCAGAGAGGGAAAGGGAGGGAGAATAGGATAGGAGAGAGAGAGAGAAGAGGGAGAGAGAAAGAGTTAGGAGAGAGAGGAGAGGGAAAGAGAGAGAGAAAGAGCCAAAGAGAGAAAGAATGACGGAAAAAAAGATTAAGATAATGAGAGAAGACAGACAGAGAAAGAGAGAAAGAGAGAAAGAGAGAGAGATAAATAGTTGATGAGTGTACTTGTGGTGCGTCGCATGGTTGACTGCTTTGCTTTCCTTACCTACTCTCCTGTAATCATCGCTGAGTCTACAAAACTCTCTCTCTCTCTAAGTGTCTAACTCTTCCACCTTCTCTCTCGCTCTCTCTTTCTAAATTTCGTCCCTCTATTATTCCTATACTTCTGTTTCTATTCCTCTCTCTCTCTCTCTCTTCTATTCCTCCAGAGGTGCGCAACAGCGGAATCCAGGCCATTCCTATCGGCTGTCATAAAGAGCAAGCGGGGGTAAATAAATATCCA
The DNA here is from genome assembly GCA_964056735.1 of Allodiplogaster pararmata. NCBI lineage: Eukaryota > Metazoa > Nematoda > Chromadorea > Rhabditida > Diplogasteridae > Allodiplogaster > Allodiplogaster pararmata. The sequence goes on from OZ057407.1 coordinate 28,908,356, forward strand.
AGGCGGTACCGCTTCTTCTTAATGTGGCCCTCAAGGCGTCTCTATTTTCCTATACTTCAGATTAAACTATCTCGTTCGACTTCTTTCTTATCATAGAACCAATTCTTTGATAATTGTGATCACAGTAAATTTCCCGCTCAAAATCTCTCATACCTTTCGCTATGAAATTAGCCTGAGTGCGGGTAATATTTAGAAATACCCCCGCCCTTCACCCGTCGCATACCTTAAAGTTCACTTCACAAAAAACTCAAAAAAGGTAGATCTCTCCAGTTTGCGAGGCTCTAATTTTTAGTCCTCTAGCTTAACCAGGCAAGAATGCCTCAAATGCAACCGAGCATTTATTAATCTCTTCCGTCACTCTTGTGTCTTCATGGCGGATTACATCGTGATCATCACGTGCTCCATTCACGACTCGTACGCTCTATTAGCATGCGCTCTTAGCTTTTTCACATCGACTAGCAAAGTTTTCTCGCTAATTTAGCGGTAATGCCTTCACTCCCGGCAATACGGAAACGGCTGAGTTCGATTCCTTTAGCGGTAATGCCTTCAATCCCGGCAATACGGAAACGGCTGAGTTCGATTCCTTTAGCGGTAATGCCTTCACTCCCGGCAATACGGAAACGGCTGAGTTCGATTCCTTTAGCGGTAATGCCTTCACTCCCGGCAATACGGAAACGGCCGAGTTCGATTCCTTTAGCGGTAATGCCTTCACTCCCGGCAATACGGAAACGGCTGAGTTCGATTCCTTTAGCGGTAATGCCTTCACTCCCGGCAATACGGAAACGGCTGAGTTCGATTCCTTTAGCGGTAATGCCTTCACTCCCGGCAATACGGAAACGGCTGAGTTCGATTCCTTTAGCGGTAATGCCTTCACTCCCGGCAATACGGAAACGGCTGAGTTCGATTCCTTTAGCGGTAATGCCTTCACTCCCGGCAATACGGAAACGGCTGAGTTCGATTCCTTTCGTGGATGCCTTCACTCCCGGCAATACGGAAACGGCTGAGTTCGATTTCTTTCGTGGATGCCTTCACTCCCGGCAATACGGAAACGGCTGAGTTCGATTCCTTTCGTGGATGCCTTCACTCCCGGCAATACGGAAACGGCTGAGTTCGATTCCTTTCGTGGATGCCTTCACTCCCGGCAATACGGAAACGGCTGAGTTCGATTCCTTTCGTGGATGCCTTCACTCCCGGCAATACGGAAACGGCTGAGTTCGATTCCTTTCGTGGATGCCTTCACTCCCGGCAATACGGAAACGGCTGAGTTCGATTCCTTTCGTGGATGCCTTCACTCCCGGCAATACGGAAACGGCTGAGTTCGATTCCTTTCGTGGACATACTTTTTTGTGCGATGTAATAGCGTTCCTTCTGATGAACTGCTTTGGCTGGAAAACGTTCGAACCATGTTGAACTTTAAAGTTCATAACTTGTGTGACACAAGATAATAGGCCTTCCAAAAGTCCACGACTCCTGACTTGGTCTTAGATGCTACTTGAGTTTCTCGTCTGGACTTTCATTGGGAGCTAGGCTTGAATGGTCAAGACCTTCTTACTCTTTTACCGATTTATGCGGATAACTTCTGTCATTTTAAGCTGGGTGTTTGACTAAACCGCACTGCGGGTTGAATCTATGCGCTATCCAGAAAAGGCTACTGATACGAATTCGCTGCTCTTATGCGCCTTCTATTTTCACCGAAGCTGTTAGTATTCCTTCAATTCTGCCGTTCCCTCATCATAAATATCTGATTTACACCCTTGTTCGGCTGGTGAGAAACATCCTAATTCTAAAAAAGGAACTCTAAATTGTTTTGCACTTTACACAATAAACAACTACTTCATATAGCTACCAGTCGTACTCTTTTAAGGCAAACTTTCGCTTTTTGCAATATCTTGGGTGCTCTTCGAACGCATTTTGAACCCCGGGCCTTAGTCCAAGCCTCATTACTGACGTTTGGGGAGCGCGACGATGTCGGTTGCTCTTCTCGTAAATGATTATGCAACGGCGACGGCGGATGGCGGGAAGAATTAGCAGCAGCTGTAAATGAGATCATCAAGACTGCAACTTTGAGAAGCACGAGCCATTGAAACAAGTCCCATGAGAGAGAAAAAAGAAAGAAGAGAGAGAATAGAATGTGAGAAAAGAAATAGAGAAGATAGAAAAAGAGATAAATAGTTATAGAGAAGAGAGAGAAAAAAGAGTTTTGTACAAAGAAAAAAGAGACAGAAATTGAAGAGAAAAATATGAAGGATAGAGTATTGAAATAAAAGACTTGAAGTAAGAATGAATAGAGAAATTGAGAAGAGGCTTAATGAGTTAGTAAAAAAGGTTAAAAGGTGAGAGAAAGAGCACGAGGAAGAGAAAAACGAGAAACTTGATCGGGAAAAATAAGCCTGAGAGAAATACAGGAGTTTGTAGACGGCGAAGAGTCAGAGAAAGGGAGACAGAAAAAGAAAGCGAGAGAGCCAGAGAGAGAGAGAGAGAGAGAGAACCATAGATAAATAGTGAGAAGGAGAGACCTCGTATACGATTAGATTTAGACATCTAGAGGAATGTAGGATATATGAAGGCTGTGTCGCTTGATAAAAGAAGAAGGTGATATATTAAACTTTGTCTTGACTGAGATCTAATTACGTCACACTTGGCTCGAATTTCTTGCAAATAAGAAACTTGGTCATTGTCCACCTTCAGTCATATAGAAACCTAGACAGGCTTCTAGTACTCAGCAGATCTTCTACGACTAGATTAGTCAGAGGTCTTGCTGAGTACTTGTCAGAGGCCTTACTAACCCCAGACACCAAGGGCCGTGCCAATTGATAGCTAAGCGGGCACAAACACCGCCCAATTAGCGAAAAGGCGCGTTCGGTGCCAACCTAATCACAAATATTACAGTAATAACCGCAAGCTTGGTCCGCTCATGTTTACAGGTTGACTTTATAAACTCTTGCAAATAACGTTAAAATATTGACTTTATAGAGTATTTTTAAGCTATATAATAGTTTCAGTTAAAATAGGCATCGAAAACCACATTGCCTTCCATTGGCAATAGGTCTTCCGAACAATTAATTCGTCCTTTCTGAATATGTTCTGCGAACTAGGAAAGAAACTCATTATTCAGCCTCCTATTCGTCGACTAAATTGCTTTATTAGAAATAGTTTAACTCAACCCGAGGTCTTTCACTTGCGAAATCATGAGCGGGGACTTCTCTTGGACGGTTTCCATTGTTATACTTTTTTTGATAATATTACTTCCCAAGAAATCACTCGAAACACAGTGGCCATTCGTGACTCTACAGCCTTAAGAGCCTGTCACGGATGGAGCCGGATCATCCAGTCCAGAATCGAGCGCGACCTCAGGTGGCGGATAGAGGGACGCCTCCTTACGAAGAATTCGTGCTGGGAGGTAGCGGGAGAAATCCCGCCGCGGACCAAAACTGGGTAGTATAGCTCGTCAAAGGAGGGCGATGCCGGACCGGCCTGGGCATGCCACCGGACAAAACATCAGCCGATACTCTGCTATACTTTTCAATGGCGAGTCGAGGCGCCAGTAAAATAACCTTTTGCCCTTCTCCGGTTAACGAATGGGTCTCGCCAAGAGGATCGCCGACTGCGGTGCGAGTGTAGACGGAGAAAATCTCTCCGGACTCAAAAGGATCCTCACCACCAACCTATCCCAAAAGGACTCCCCTCGACAGGACCTATAGGCAAGACAACAACAACAACAACCCAAGAAATCAAAATTTATTCCGTATTAGTTCGCCAATCCCATGCTAATCAAACAATCTTTCAACGCGAATTTCCCGAGTTCAATCTATATGGAATTCTTCGATCGATAAACTCTTCTCAATACTCCATAGTTGTTTTAAGTTCTCTTTTAATCTTAGAAGACTCAGAGAAGAGGTATTGTTTCATTAGGCTAGGGTATCACGACATTTCGCACCATGACAACTCACACCTTAAATTTTACAATCGAATTATTTCCATGTACTTTTTCATTGAAATTTATCCTCAAGTTCAGGTAAAGATCACGCTAACGAGGCCGTACGGCTTAGTACCAGATCGTATACAACGACCAGCCACATAATTAGAGCTTTGGATAAAAAAGGTATTGCGAAATCCGGGGGGCGAAATGTCGTGGAACCTTGGCTACGATTCTGTGAGTAGTTTTTAGGTTACTTTTGACCACATTCACTGCTTGCTGTTAGAATAAATTCTTATCTCTGATTGGTCATGTTTTTTTGTGATACTTCCTTATATCAATGACCAATGTGCTGATATTAAATGGAAATGAATGAAATGAAAATAAGTCGACTCTCCGAGTATGTAAAAAAACATTATTCTCGGCTCTACAAAACCCGTTTTGGCTGAATTAAGGCTAATAATAGTTTTCATTTTAGATAATAGAAATCTTTCACTCAAGTTCTTTCTAATTCAAAATTTCAAGAGGTTTGTTTTACATGTCTGAGGATTGATCGTTCTAGAAAGAATTTTGCTAGTTGTAGTTCATCATTGTATGACTTTTTCTTTTTTCATTGCAAGCACTCGCTGTCTCTATTCTCACTGTGCCGTTCCTTCAGGAGCAGTCTTATCGATGTGTACTTTGAGTCGGACAAGCCACTTTAGAGAAGAGGCTTGGTAGATCAAAGTCAGAATGTACTCTGATAACTACTCTGTTGATAATTCAATTACCACTTCTTAGATTTTCTCAAATTAGACTCCGTCTTCAACGCTTCTTTGTTATCTTTTTTGTTGTAAAATCCTATGCGCTATCCCAGATAAACGATGAATTTTTTGGCATTATCTAATTTCATGACAGCCGCTCACATCCAGGCTCCCCTCTTTTCTATTTATCGTTTATTCTCTCTACAGGTAGTTTTTGGCAGTGTTCTCCAAATAACACTAGCACCGTCGCCTATTCAGCTTCCACTATGTTTCATTTTATTGTAATTATATATTTTTTCAACTCAATTTTCATCTTGTAATCATTATTTTTATTATTATTGCAGTGCTCATCAATATTTTTAGGTGAACTTTTCGCTTTATAATCAATTCCATTAAAATTAAGCGCCACAATTCATACAAATAATCACAAATCACAATCTAATGGTAAGTCGAGATGGGTTTGAGTCGAGATGGTCTCCCGGTTTGAGTCGAGATGGTCTGGGTTCGATCCCGCCCAGAGGACTAGCTTTTTCTGTGCGATAGTTCAATCATTTGTCATGTTCCTGATGAAGTACGAGCGAGAACGTTGAACGTAGAGATGGGAGAATTTATTAGCATATGGTCTGTACAATACTGTCTCAAGGTGTCCTGCTAGAGACTAAGCTCAACCATACCGATGTGTGGAAGAAGAAGAGTTTAGGTGGAGAAACAACCGCTCTTCCGCCGGTCCGAATGGAAGCCGAAGCTCAACCATACCGATGTGTGGAAGAAGAAGAGTTTAGGTGGAGAAACAACCGCTCTTCCGCCGGTCCGAATGGAAGCCGAACTTTTTTATTTAATTTTTTGGCGCTTCATGTCCCATGCATGACAACAAGAATAAAGCGTTTGAACTTTGTGCTTGATTAAGACAAAATATGGCAATTGAAAAAAGGTGAGGTTATTACAGTTTTCAGACGATTTTTCAGATAATCGACAAAAGTGAGGTTGGATGTAAATTGCACTACACACTTCCAGTTTTTTTAAACTGTTTTTCGCTCTGGCTTAGGCTTTCAGGGATTTTTTAATGTTTTTTTTATTGCTTAGGCTTAGGTAAAGGTTACGCTGACAAGGTCGTACGGCTTGGGAACGAGACCAATATGTGTTAAGCGTGTGGTGCAATATACATTCACCCTCACCTTATTTTGTAAATTGCTTTTTATCAAATGTCGACCTTTCACATATCAAATCACCACCGCGAAAATATCATTATCAGTTAAGCAGTGTTTTGATATAGAAACAGTCAGTGCAATGATTGGCCACTTCCATTTGGGTGTGAATGAATAACAATGAATAACAAGTTCTAGATAAACCTGTGAAGACCTTCTTCTTCAGAAAAAGAAATTAATTTACTGATAAGAATAATTACTTTTTTATATATTTTTAGTGTTAAAAGTCAATAAAAATACCTCAGATAATGAAGTGTGAATTTATTGCTACCGATAACTAGGGTCCTTTTGCTTTTTCTTCGTTGGCAAACCCCTGTTTTTCCCTCCTCTCTCCATCTTCTATTGCTACCGATAACTAGGGTCCTTTTGCTTTTTCTTCGTTGGCAAACCCCTGTTTTTCCCCTCCTCTCTCCATCTTCTCTTTGGTGGAACAGAGGTTAATGAAAACGCTTTTTACAGCTTTCTTTAGTAACACTCGAATCATACAATACACGGTTACGGTAATTGCTTGAAAAAAGAAAGCCGTGAATTAACAACGCATTCAATGCATACCTCATTATCTGCGAAAATGCATACATTATTACTATATCAGCTATCTATCTTCCTCGCGCTTATTCCCACCTCACGGTAGGGTACGCGCTCCCCTGAGATGCAGGACAGACCTATCCTGGTAGAACCAGTGGCTGCCTGCTAGATCACTGCTAGTGTGAATAGCAGCAGTGGGGAGAGTCAGATTCGTGCATGAGCACTACAAACATTTCTTAACCCCCTTGGTTTGGGTGGATCTGTCCGGGGTGGGAGTCGAACTCGGGACTCTTTGCACAATGGACTAACACACTAACCATTATGCCACGACCGGACTATTACTATATCAGCATTTATTGCAAATTCGTATATCTGCAATCATTACAAATTTCATATCTTATTACTGTATGTACCGTATGCAAAACAATCAGCCAACCGTGTTCGTGAGGAGAGAGCATGGTATTTCCATTCATGTGATGGTGTTCCATACGCAAAAACAGACCATCGGTCCCCTGAACCATGACTAGATAAAGAAATCAGTAAATAGCAGAATGATTAAGTAAATTGATAATTTTACATCCTAATTAATTAATAACAGTACATTAAACTTTTGTTCAATTTTTCTCTAAATTTTCTCTTTTTTTCTTTTGTCTTCGTTTCAGTTTCTATAGTCTCCCATGTCTTAACAAAGGCAACAAACGATTGTGGAGAAATTTTTTAAAAAAACTTCTTCTTCTTACTAATTTTTGGGCGAAAAGTTCAAAAACTACTGTTCTTTGAGCGGAAGAAATTCGAAATAATGAGAAGCAAACCGCATTTAAAGCGAAATTACTCGACTATTATATATTGTATCACTATATTATAGTATTATATTATATACATTATTGAATACTATCATAGGTGAACTGCCAACTGACAAAAAATTATCTAGGGCGACCGACCTACCTACCGACCCTTTCCCTCACTCGAAATGCAAGTATTAGAGTTTTCACAGCTAAAACCGAAAGGAAAAAAACTTCATTCATCTACATAAATAGAACGTTAAATTAGCCATAACTCAACCTCCCTCAACCGGTTCTGTTAAGTTAAAAGTGAAACTTTAACCTACTTTAACGATCGATCTATTGAAAAATCTAGACATCATTCACCTATGTATACTATTATATACTACATATATACGACCACATTATTATATACTCCATCTCTTGAAGAACGATTTTTTTCCAAAATTCTCAAAAGTGATCTTGACCTGTGAGGTACCGGCAGTTGTCAAAAACTCTAAATAAATGACCCCTTTCCGGCCAGGGAATTAAAATAATGAGAAGCAAGTGAGAGGTAAAATTCTGAAAACAGAGAGATCATTCCAAGCAGAATTCATTATTCTAAGCCCACTCTCAGGGGTTTTTTAGTGTGCAAGAAAAAGTTACAGATGCCCGCCAAAAGCGGAAAAGTTTTTTTTCACATAACGGTCCCTCCTTATGATAATTTAAAAAAAACAGTATCCCGCGAAAAAATTTTTTTGTTTGATCAACATAAGGGTTTGGAAAAACAAAAAAAACGTTCGAAAAAAAACAACCTTATGATTTGGAAAAACAGAATCCCGCCGACAAAAGGTCTGACATGACTATTTAACCCCTGCCCACTTCCTCCCGCTCGGTTTAGCGATCGCTTTTGGAATTTTGACAAATGAGGTATGACAGTTTCTACTGAAAAAAAAGAAGCTAAATTAATGCATTCATCAATTATTCAAACATCCGTCCATTAAGATTATGATCTTTTGAGATTAGATTATCCATTAAGATTATGATCTTTTGAGATCAGGCATTATTAACTATGGCATAATATGAATAATAATATTATCATAGTCCTTGTTGACGAATTTTTTACTCGATATAAGACCATAGGTAAAACATGTCATAATGGGTCGATCGCCCGATTCGGTTTATAGGTTTTGGATCTTGACTAAACGAAAACCGTTTGTGTTCATCGATAGTAAACTCAATTTTCAGAACGGATTAATTTTCTTTTTACAAAAAAAAAATTTAAAATTTTTTTTTCCGGGGTTTTTGGGTATAAATTTGGTAGGTCGGTCCTCCAGAATTTTTGGTAGTTTACCTATGTATGAGACCCTTGCTGAAAGTTTAGAATACACAGTCAGTCTGATCATCAGAACTGTTGAGAATTTAGAAAAAAAACCGTACTTTGAGCGATGGAGTCTAGAATTATGTCTAGCTCTGCCTTCTCTGCTCTTTTCAGCCAGGGAATTTAGCTCGCTTCTTATTATTCCAGACTCCTCCTTCCGATGAGCAGTAGTTTTCTCTAAAGTTCGAACAGTTACACGAAACTTTTGGTGAACTAATCTCTCAAACCAGGACTGCGACAAAAATCTATGCGCTATACAACAAAATAAAAAAAATTTCTCTGAACTATCTAGTCAAACTCTGCATTACCATGAGTAAAACTAACTTTTTCAAAAAAAGGTCGATTGCCGGAGATTTTCTGGCTCGCCTTAAAAATACTAGTTTGGGATTTTCTGGCTAGCCTTAAAAATACTAGTTTGGGATTTTCTGGCTGGCCTTAAAAATACTAGTTTGGGATTTTCTGGCTCGCCTTAAAAATACTAGTTTGGGATTTTCTGGCTCGCCTTAAAAATACTAGTTTGGGATTTTTTACCCTGATATTTTCACAGAAAAAACCTTTTTCAATCAAAATTTTCAAACGATTCGAAGAGGTTATCAGTGGAGGTTGGTACATTTGTCGATCACCAATGAGAAAACACTTTACTAGTTTGCGGTTTACCTATGATGAGTGCATATTTAAAACTATTACAGAATTTTTTTTGAAATTTCACATACAACTAGTGCGCTCTTATTCCCTGATCGGCATATTCTGCGTCTTGTCTTGCAGACATTGGGATACTAGACAAAAAATTGGCTTTAAACGCTACGGTTTCGAAATATTTCTTCATAGGTGATCATTTTGAGCATTAGGGAATCCGCTTCTTGAGAAAAAATTTTTTTTAAAACAACTAATTATATTTTTATTTTAAAAAAAAAACTGATTTTACATTTAAAAAACGCTTAGGCTTAGTAAAAGTTCACGCTAACGATGACGTACGGCTTAGGCTAACGAAAATGTATCAAAAAATTTAATGTAAAAAAAGCATCGTGCCAATGTCTGCAAGACAAGACGCAGAGTATGCTCATGAGAGAATAAGAGCAAACTACTGTCACCGCTAGCTCGCTTACCCTCACAAGCTCTCGAGTGATCAGCAGAACGTCGAACACTGCATTCACCCTCCAGCACTAAAACAATTTTTGAATGTAGATCTCCACAAAGTTCATGTGTATGAGTATATAAACGCGGAGTTATGATCACAAACTTAAATGAACTTATCGGCGTTGCTAAGACTCGAGAAAAAATTGAGAAACTCACTCAACTGTGATGAGTCATGCCTTGAGATTACTGTAGGTTATTCCAAGAAAAAAAAAGCAAAAAAAAAAAGATAATTGCACATAGAGCACGGTATTTCATGACACCTTCGAAAAGAACACACAGGCTAGGTCAAAACGTAACTATGCCTGATTTTCAGGCCCTTAAAGACTTTCTGGTAGCGAGATGATTTTGTTTGAACAAGAATGAAAAATGCTTTGAGTTAGGGTCAGCCCTCTGAAAAAAATATATAAGCGGCAAAATTTATTTCCAACAGATGGTAGATCCTCGCCTAAAGCTCTAACAACGAGAAATTCAAATTGTTAATTATAAGAACCGACTCATTCTCTGCATTATAAGTATTCACGGTGGTATGGTAGTTACCATAAGAGCCTTGGATTAGGATTTGAGTGAAACGCAAGAATTAGTTTCATAAACCCTGCGGGAGCCTCATCACGGAAGAGTTCCTGTTAATTAAGGATTATCCGGTTACAAACTTATGCACCACACAATGCCTGCTAATTACCATGAGAGCCCTGGACAGCTCTAATAAAATCTTTGTAGTCTCAATATATAGCCTAACTCATTACGAATCATCATCCTTAAAAAACATCTTAGCAATACCAATCCTCAAGATTTCATTTGTGCACAATTTTCACAACAAAATAACAGCTGACACATCGGGCGAAAAGCGAATGCTTGTTTTGATAACGAATGATTAGATATGAAAAATGAAAAATTCCGATGGTTTTAAGGAGATGCTCTTTGTGAGACTTTATTTCTAATTACAAAAAAGCAATTCCGCTCGCTTTCAGGGATGAGCAAAATTAGCCAATATTGATTCATAGATACATCAAACTTCAAAAAAAGATTCTACGAAAAATTTTCAATTTTTAAGGAGATTTTATCAATATGGCTTATCAAAATAGTACTTCTAACCGAAACTCTAACTTAAACCCGCAAGGTCAATTCACATTTTGGTGTATCATGTCAAATTGTTGTTCTGGTACCTAAAAGTTGAAATTTGTTCAAATTATGGACTTGTTAAATGATGTTTACCCCGTTCTTCCGCCTTCGGTATGTATTTGAAGAGTTCCACACGCCAGTTTCAGATATTTTTAACAAGTTCGTTCTATTCTTGCTGCTTTCGAATCAATTGCTCCGCATTATATTGACTTTTCCACTTTTATAAGTGGACCAACTCTTTCTCTCTTATTTTTATATCATCACTTTCGCATCTCTATGTGTCTCTTGGTTTCTTTCTCCCTATTCCGTTGTTCCTTGGTCTCCCTCTTTGCGGGAAGAAGAGAAGTTCTTTTCGTTTCTGATAAACAAAAAGAGCCGAGTGGTGTTATGAATACTTCTTGGTTGGGTATCGATTTCACATTTATTATTTGATTGTAAGTTGTTTGACAAGTGCTGATGATGAAAGGGGAAGATAAAAAGAAGGTAGAGAGAGGAAGAGAGTTAAAAATAAAGAAAAAAACAAAAGATAAGAGAGAGAAGAGAGAGGCTTCAGTTGATGTTCTTGCTACTGCTTCCTTCGCCTCCATTCTAAACTCTGCACAGATACGTAAAACCCTTCCTATCCATGAAAAACCACAACTGCAATTTATCTTGGGAGAGAGGGAGGAAGAGGGGTGGAAAGGAGAGAGCGAGGAAGAGAGAAATAACACGCACAGAAGAGAGATGGGAGACATGATGAAAAAGAATGGGAAATGGAGAGAACGAAGGATAGCAGCGCTTTCTTGCAGCACCAGTGCTATTCAACAAGAAAGTGAGAGAAGACAGTGTGAGTTTTGAGAGAATGGGTTGACGAGAGAGACAAAGAGAAGTATATGCAAAAAGAGAGGAAAAATAGAAAGTTAGAGAGACAGAGATAAAGAGTGAGATAGAGAGAGACTATCAAACGCTTCGCATACACTTTTTGCACATCTCGACCGAGTCTACGTATTGTGGCGTTCTCCCCAAGATTCTTCAACTATTAGGGTATGTATTATTATCAGTATAGTTTGACACTGACACGAATTTTGCCAATGGGTATCAACAAATACCCAGTTGATTTTTCATCTTGATACACTCCATCTTTCAGGTATCAACTAGCAGTCAAAAAGCGGCTATAGTCTCGGGCAATGGATGCGTAGAATGGAGAAGGCATGGGATTAGGATATATGTATATGCCTGGATGGTAGAGAGGCTTCTCACCCGGCATAGGACAAACATCCGTGACATGTCTCGGCTTGAGAGAGAGAACACTATTCACGTCTTACCGAAGCGGAAGACAGATCGATTGTGTTATTGTTGTGAGTTTGGCGCGATGAGAGGAGCGGTGGGGGAGGAGAGAGATGAGAAAGAGAAGGAGAGTCGGGAAAAAAATTAAAGGGCACAGACCAGACAAGGGAGGGAGAGGGGATGAGAAACAGCGCGGAGTGGTTGGAGAGCAGAAGAGGCAAAGTGGGGGGAGGGGGAAGGGCACTTCGGAGGAGGAGTGAGGCCAGTGGAGCGAGACGAAGAAGGCAGAGTGGAACCTAAAGTCCGCGGAGGAGAGCCACGAGGATTAGGAAAAGAGTTACGTGGAATAGGGGAGAGTAACACGGAATGAGGGGAGGGCAAAGCGGACTATGGAAAGAGCAACGCGGAAGAGAGATAGATTTTGACGCGGAAAAGGGGAGGAGGGACGCGATGTAGGGATGAGGGAGGTGGAGAGCGAGAGAGAGGCAAAGCGTAATAAGGGAGAGAGAAAGAGAGAGAGAGCATGGCCGAATAGGGAGAGTGGGTGTCGCGGACCGATGGAGAGAGGGCGGAGAGAGAGCCAATGTCTAGCTGGCTTGTGCAGGGGACTGCTCTGGGACGCATCCATTGTCTATCCCCTCACCAACCCATCCTTGTTCCCCACTTTGTTGGCTTTGCTGTGTGTGTGTACTTGCTATTGCTGTATGATGAACTTTGTTCGCTCTAGATATCACCAAGTTTTTGTCCTAAGTACGTTGCTGAAGCTTCGAATTCATGAAATTACATGTCGCGATTATTACGTAGCATCGATTCAATCCCAAATCCGTATTTAATTCGCTCAGTTCTTGTAGTTGCAGCGAGTTCATTTCTTTGCAGCCAAGAAAAAGTTGTAGCGACTCGTCGGAGCTGGCAAGAAAAGAGAGGGCAAAGACCAGAGGCCTTCTCTATCGCTTTCTGCCCCCAAGAGAGTAAGAGAAAGGATAGATTGCTGCCTTAGACGAGCTGAGAACACCACAAGAAGCCTAAGCCTGCATGGCTATAAATTGAGTCGGCTCTAAGACATTGTGATTGTCGGAGAGAAGAAGAGAGAAAGGGAGAAAGACCTCGACTTACTGACTACAGCAACCAGAACATCGACAACGGCCAACATGGGAAACTACGCCAATCTGCCGCTGGTATGGTCTCCGCTATATAGGTTGGTCCGAGGAAAAGAAAGAGTGCAAGAAGGGGGGAAGCATGGGGATTGCCTATGAGTGACCAGTACGTACCAGGACGGCAGGGGCGCCTTGCCTACAGGATCGATACGTGCATGCTTATTCCCTAGCGAGCAGTCGACGATGAGAGTTGTTGCTTTTGAATAACCTTTTTTTTTCTCCGACATTGCTAAAGTTTACTTCAGAACGCACAAAAACACATTATTTCCCTATTGAATCTTAAAATTTCATGCGGTTCGAACAATTTTATCATCGGTTTCAAATTTAATTTGATGAGTTACTGTAAAGGATGGCTTTTGTTCTCATAACTGTTCTCACCCATTCTCAGCAGAACCTGTTATTAAATTAACTTATCAAACCAACGTTTTTGAGGTGAAAAAACGGTGATCGGTTCATTTCGAGGTCTGAGAATTCGGTAAATTCACGTCATTTAGAGATTGACAATTTAGGCAAGTTTGTCAGTACTGAAAGACACTAGATTAACAATGTAGAATTTTTGTATTATGACAGTGTCATTCTATCAGATGGTTTTCAACACACAAAATTGACAGAGCAGACCTTTCTGTCACATGACATTGTGAGATACTGTGGAATGGGCATGGGATCCATCATAATCACTGCAGACCTCGCTGAAAGATAAAATTTTCTTATTTTTAGTCTGTCAAGGAAAGTCACTGTCAAATGAGATATTCAAACGTGTTCATAATGTATAATGAGGTTTCCTCGCTATCACATGACATTGTAAGATGTGATTGTCTTCTCAGCTTCTTCGCGCCTCACCCGCAGTATTCGGACATAGCGTGCAGTTGCATCTATGAGCTGTTCTACGGCCAAGGTCCGCTGAGGATGGCAGAAAGACATTATATCGCCTTGATGGTCGGTTCAATTTCACCGCTTACTTTTCTTTAGTTTTAGGCTGCGCAAACGGTTGAATGTTGTCATTTAAGTCTGTTGAAAATTGAATGCCTTTGTGAAAGTCTAAATATATAAATCTGAAAATTATGCCTAAATGTTCATGTGAATAGGGTTTGTAATTTCTCAAAATTGTAATTTTGTAGATTTGTTTGCAAGTTTTAATGACTTCCGTTGACGTGGTTTAGTGATAAGGACTTGATCTTTAATGACTTATCACTCCATCAATTAGTCTTAATGAGTCGGTAGAAGTCTTTTTCAAACATCAACTGTAATGAATTGAACTCAGTAATGAATTTGAAGTGATAATATATATTTTGATAATGTATAATATATATTTTTTGAACGAAAAAAAAATTCACGGAACTTGAGTATATAGAACTGATAAGCGTTGCCACAAAAAAAAAAGCTTTTCATCTTGTCGATCTGGGTGTCTTTTTTAAGCGTCTTATCAGCTGGCACAGAATCTCTTTCATAGTTCTTGTCTTCGTATCTTTTGCTTTTACTATCTGTCACAGTAAATTCCGCTAGGCTGTTTGTCGTCTGAAAGAAAACTTGGTTGTTGTGTTCTGTGTAGGTCGGATGGATGAGCTTTGAAGTTTGGTCGGAGAATTTTCTAGGTCTCAAGATTAATTTTCTGGATAACAAAGGGGAAAAGTTGGAGTTCATCCAGGGCAAGGGTGCGGCATCATGGGGGCAAGGGTGCGGCATCATGGGGGCAAGGGTGCGGCATCATGGGGGCAAGGGTGCGGCATGATGGGAAAAGCTCCTTACTTCTTTGCAATTTGTAAAAGTTCATAGCAACGAGTCCATGATGGTTTTATGTACGTTACGCCTTTATCTAGAGTGGTAGCGTGGATCCTGCCGCGAAGAGGTAATATAAAGCGTAAAGCAAACTAAGTTTTCAAACACCTTCACTGGGTTACGGTAGTTGAACTAGTTGAGCAGAGCTGACATAATTTGGACAATTTTAGGATGAAAAAAAGATTCTTGTTAAAACATCGAGATTCTCGGAGCAATTAAAGCGGAGTATCGAGAGATTGAACTTGCGAATCATTTAGAGGGAATAAAGTTTACTATTTTGCTCGCGATGATGAGAAAAGAAAGGTCTTACGCGTTGAATACCTTTTTGGTATAAATGATGAGAAAAAAGAGTCTTATCTGTTTGAGACCTGTTCGCCTTCATATACATCATATATGTAAAGATGTTAAAGAATGAGTTGTGGGTTATTGTTGCTTAGGACAGGAGTTGAAGGACCAAGCAAAACTCGGGTTTCTCATTTCATTTAGAGAGCAGAAACTTACGTTTTATCCCATTTGCTCCCAAATAAACGGTTATTTGAGGCTAATCGTGGGTTACGGTAGTTGAATGGGTCTATGTTTAGTCAAATTTTCCTTTCCGCGGGCATTTGTGTTCTTTCCGGGTGTATTATACCCCTTGTGAGATGTTGTTGCACCCAGAGGTTTTTTAGTGTGACACATTACGGAACAGACGCCCGCCGAAGGCGGAAAATTTTTTTTTCACATAAGGGTCCCCCCCTAAAGATTTGGAACACAGAGGGCCACCGACAGAAAATATGTCATGACTAAATAACCCCTGGTTGCACCTTTTAAGCAATTCCAAGGGGAAACGTGCAGAAGTAATCGTGTAACGATTTGGTGCACGAGATGATGCAAAACTCACTGATCAATCTTGAGAGTCTTTAAGTCCTTTCAAATATTCTCAGAATGGGTCCTGCGGCAGAGCATTCTTTTATATTGAGTAGGCGGAAAATGGTTGTCTCCTGGGATTTTATAAAGCCTCCGAAAAGTACAACACAGAAACTTGAAGGAGCCAGGAATATTCCTGAACAGAAATTGGCAGATTTGAACAACAATTGGTACATTGAGAGATACAGGGGGTTTCTTTGAAAATATGTGAGTTTTCGAGGCTGATGATGATGATTGGTTCCCACGCGGGTTCCTTTGGCGTTGATGAGAGTCTACGAGTTCGCGGTAATAGCTCGCGCACACAGTCACACTCACTCACTTCTTTTTCTCTCTCTCTCTCTCTTTTTTTTTTCGAGGCTGAAACAGATTAGCGGCGTTTAAAACCGATTTTTTAATTGAGTAATGGATTTGATCATTATTTAGCCCGGCTTTCCTTTTTACCTTTTTTTCTCAACAGGTTAGAGTTTTCCAAATTAGTTTCTACACGGATAAGGGATGGGTTATGGTAGCGCGAAAGAAAAGAGGCAAAAAAAGTGAATGAGAGAGAGAAAGAGAGAAGTGAGTGAGTGTGACTGTGTGCTTGAGCTTTTACCGAGAGCTCGTGGACCCCCCTTTCAACGTCAAAGGAACCGCACGTGCAACAATCATCATCATCATGGTAGCGCGATTCGTAGCGCGCTCGCACTAGTGGTCGGAGGAAGAGAAGTGTTTGGATTGGATACCGTACCTTCAATTTTTGCCGCTTCTGTCCGTCTTGTGGCTTGATAATTTTAATCTTACTTGGGCGTATCTGAATTTAAACTGTGTGACTGAGCGTTTTGGTACCGCAATACGTTTGAATCCAGTCTGTCATACGGTAGCAAAAAGAACTAGTCACGGAGATGAGAATATTTCATACGGTAGCGAAAAGAACTAGTCACGGAGATGAGAATATTCTCTCGGATGCTCATGCAACAAAGAAGTTCTAGGGAGTAAATCTTCCCCATCACTCAAGCCAACCAACTTTGGACAATTTTTCGAGTGTTAAATGGTGAAGTGATATTACTAAATATATTTAAGGGGTGGAATCGAACCAAAACTTCTCTTCCTTTCTCTCTCTCTCTCTCTCTCTCTCTCTCTCTCTCTCTCTCTCTCACACCGATATAACATTCATATATTATAGGATATTGCTTTATTCAGTCTAAACCAGACTTCATTGCCTTTGAAATGAATAACTGAGCACTGGCTCTTAAGAAGTTCCATCTAAACTTCCATATAGTGATTTATTATATTTTTAAATTTCTTCAGTCCCTTTTGCTGAGTTTATCAATGTAAGAAATGTGTGGATATCAAAAAAAGTTTGGTTTTTGATTTTCTTTGGGGCTTTGAAAAGAAGAAAAGGACGTATGGCTCCGCCCACTGCCCAAGTTCCATCTCACCGAATGCACAAAGTTGTTTTTCTTCACTTCCGTAATTAGTTATAGGGAGAGAGGCGATGGGGTAAAGGGGGTCGAGAAACTGGCTGGTTTCGACTGGCGGTTTTTTGTGTCTCTTGTGGTGTTGATGCGGCCGAGCAGTTCTCGATACCCCTTTCTCATTGAACGCACGTGACGAATGATTGGTCTCGAAACGAAATGCTGCCGATTTTAGTCTGAGAAGAGAAGGGGAAGGGGGGTTGCGAAGGCGAAAACAAGGCGAAGGCAGAAAATCATTGCATTCTCGAGCACTGATTGCTTGATTAATGGACTCATAGTTTGATTAATGGACTTGATTTTTCAATAGGTCGATCGCCAAGGTTGGCGAAGAATTTTCATTTTCAACTTGACAAAACCGATTGAGGCTGAGTTATAACTGAAGAAACGTTCTATTTATGTAGAGAAATGGAGATTTTTCACTTATACTTTTAGCTGAAAAGATACATTCATTTCGAGTTAGGGAGAGGGTCGGTAGGTCGGTCCAGTTAGGGAGAGGGTCGGTAGGTCGGTCCAGTTACGGAGAGGGTCGGTAGGTCGGTCCAGTTAGGGAGAGGGTCGGTAGGTCGGTCCAGTTAGGGAGAGGGTCGGTAGGTCGGTCCAGTTAGGGAGAGGGTCGGTAGGTCGGTCCAGTTAGGGAGAGGGTCGGTAGGTCGGTCCAGTTAGGGAGAGGGTCGGTAGGTCGGTCCAGTTAGGGAGAGGGTCAGTAGGTCGGTCCAGTTAGGGAGAGGGTCGGTAGGTCGGTCCAGTTAGGGAGAGGGTCGGTAGGTCGGTCCAGTTAGGGAGAGGGTCGGTAGGTCGGTCCAGTTAGGGAGAGGGTCGGTAGGTCGGTCCAGTTAGGGAGAGGGTCGGTAGGTCGGTCCAGTTAGGGAGAGGGTCGGTAGGTCGGTCCAGTTAGGGAGAGGGTCGGTAGGTCGGTCGCCCTATAAATTATTTTTTGCCGGTTTGCAGTTTACCTATGAATGGACTCAATTATAGGGGGGAGGTTGTACCAATGGACCAATGTGTATTTATAAGCATAGTGGTGGAAGGGGTCTTAGGAGGAGGAGACGGAGGTGTTGAACGAAACTAGATGATGAGATTATATCCGGTCTCCCCCCCCGCTATTCTCAACCTTTTCCCCTCTCTATCTCTCTGTCTCTCTCTTTCCTCTAACGATGACTGAACTTCTGGCTTACTCTTGTAACATCGAACGCAGTTGAAAGCAAGGCATTCAGGATGTTTTTCTGACCCGCACTGCAAATAATAAAAAATTTATGCGCTCTCGAAAAACCGCGATAAACATTGGAATCAAAACGCGTGAAAAAAAATTTCGCGGTTTTTTCGTAGGTAAAGTCCAAGGTCATTCATTGTAAAAATGGAATTTTGAACTATGAAATTTTAAAAATCTATGCGCTCGAAAAAAGTGGTGCGGGTGCTAAGAAACACCCTGAAGACATTGTGGGAAGCAAAATATCGCCTATAATACATACGGATTACAAATATGAAAGAATGAATGTGAAAACATTGGTAGAGAGACTATGGTAGAGAAACGAAAAGAAGTGAGACGGAAGCGATTATTACATGACTGACTTACGCATTTGAAGTTTCATAATAATACCAGCATGGGTCCTCATAATAATACCAGCATGGGTCCTCATAATAATACCAGCATGGGTCCTCATAATAATACCAGCATGGGTCCTCTCCACTTGTTGAAAAATTGAGAAACAAAATGCTAATTTAAGCGTGTGCCTACAAAATGAAAAGCACACAAGAGGTTCAGGGCAGAGGAAAATTAAGTGGGATAGATTAGCGGTAAAGACCCCTTCGGTCTTATTTATTATTATTATAGGCTTCACGTTCAAAAAAGCGGTAATTTGTAAATTTTTTACACAAGACTACTTATGCTCACACGAGTAGGGATTTGGGGTCGATCGCAATGACCATTTATTTAACGTTCAATTTTAGTGATTTACGACTTACAGTCTTATTTTTAGTGACTTACATTAATGTTTTTAGTGACCGAGGACTTACAGTCATATTTTTAGTGACTCAAAACTAACAGTCATATTTTAGTAACTGATGACTTTGATTTGCAGGCGGCGGCGAGTACTCGTTGCGACTTTCTCGTCAATCTTCACATGAGGGAGTTCGAAAGAGAAGGCGGAGATCTGAAGTGGCTCAAGGGTCTGCAGTCTGTCACAGAAAGTAAGTCATGACTAGCTTGTTACTGGGGAAGTCATTATGATCAAGCTGAAGTCATTGTGGACCTAAAGTCATCGATGAGCAGACTTCATACATAGTTTAACGTTGAACTCATTTCATGAGAAATTTTTGTTAAAATTCTTTCACTTATCGACACGCCATATCTATACTGTTTCCTACTTACAGCGGGCCACTGTGCCTAGTTTAAACGAAATATGAAACCTTTTAATTCGGGCTTCAGTGGCGGCTCATACAGGCTGTTTCTTTTCATTCGCAGAAAGAGCGCGTATATCGATATGACTAATGAGGTAAAAGTAAACCTCTGAGAGAGCGTGAAAGCGTTTGATGTAAAAGAGAGGATGTAGGCGATAAGAGCACTTTTATCAATAGCTTCCTTGGATTGCGCATAGATTTGAGCCGCAGTGCGGGTTCGAGAAACACACTGATCGAGGAGCATACTAAATTGTGGAACTCATTTCATTCTTCTATCGACACGCCTCGGTATTCTCTCTACATCTTTTCTCCTTCAGGGGGTCATTGTGCCTAGTTTGAATGTTATGAGGGACCTTTGAGTTCAGGCATGACTAAAGCTCCGGCTGCTTACATGTATTAGTACTGTTCGTGGTTGATAACCGATGGATGAATTGCTTCTTGATCCTGTTACTGATTGAAGGCCAATTAATTACTTCTTGGTCCTGTTCCTGATTGAAGGCCGATGAATTGCAGGCAAGTTCAACGCTATGGATGTGCTGGTCACATACATCTCGCACCAACCCTGGAGAGTGAACGCTAAAGTTCTGGATGTTGGTGAAATTTACACTATTTACATGGAATATCAGCATCAGCATCCGGCTGTGGATTTTGTAGATGAAGATACTAAGAAATTTTTGTAATTATAGACTAGGAAACTCAAGTGATAGTTAGCGATGCTTGTAGTAAAGAAGGGATGTAGCGAAGATAAGATAAAGAAGATTTAAGATGAAGAGTTGTTAGGCCTCGAATTTGGCATAAATAAGAAGTTGATAAGGATTTACATAATATTCTTACCTCGGGAAACAGTTGATTGTATGTATGTATGTAGTAGATGAACGTGGTGGAATTCTGTGGGAATGTCTAGAATGAAAAATGAAGAAGAAAAAAGGAATTAAAGATGATTAGAGATAGAGATTATGAGTATTTAAAAAGATGACTATGTCAAGTCTTGAGAAAAGATGACTATGTCTAGTCTTGAGAAAAGATGACTATGTCTAGTCTTGAGAAAAGATTACTATGTCTAGTCTTGACTAAAGATGACTATGTCTAGTCTTGAGAAAAGATGACTATGTCTAGTCTTGAGAAAAGATTACTATGTCTAGTCTTGACTAACGATTACTATGTCTAGTCTTGACTAAAGATTACTATGTCTAGTCTTGACTAAAGATTACTATGTCTAGTCTTGAGAAAAGATGACTATGTCTAGTCTTGACTAAAGATGACTATGTCTAGTCTTGAGAAAAGATGACTATGTCTAGTCTTGAGAAAAGATGACTATGTCTAGTCTTCAAATTCTAAGTTACACAGTTTAAAGACAGTGATGCCTGGGTAAGATGACAAATGCTTGAACTATCGCACAAAAAAAGCTAGTCCGCCGGGCGGGATCGAACCCAGACCATCTCGACTCAAACCGGGAGCGCGTGTTACCATTACACCACGGGGACACATTGCTATTCCGTGCGATAGTGTTATATGAAAGGCTCATATGCCTTGTTCTCTTAGTCACGCATGCTTATCAAGCGATTGCGTCATGAATGGAGCGTAACTCCAGAGTTCACGATTAAGACAGAAGAGAGATGGAAGATGGATGATAAATCTTCAAATTCTAAGTTACACAGTTTAAAGACAGTGATGCCTGGGTAAGATGACAAATGCTTGAACTATCGCACAAAAAAAGCTAGTCCGCCGGACGGGATCGAACCCAGACCATCTCGACTCAAACCGGGAGCGCGTGTTACCATTACACCACGGGGACACATTGCTATTCCGTGCGATAGTGTTATATGAAAGGCTCATATGCCTTGTTCTCTTAGTCACGCATGCTTATCAAGCGATTGCGTCATGAATGGAGCGTAACTCCAGAGTTCACGATTAAGACAGAAGAGAGATGGAAGATGGATGATAAATCTTCAAATTCTAAGTTACACAGTTTAAAGACAGTGATGCCTGGGTAAGATGACAAATGCTTGAACTATCGCACAAAAAAAGCTAGTCCGCCGGGCGGGATCGAACCCAGACCATCTCGACTCAAACCGGGAGCGCGTGTTACCATTACACCACGGGGACACATTGCTATTCCGTGCGATAGTGTTATATGAAAGGCTCATATGCCTTGTTCTCTTAGTCACGCATGCTTATCAAGCGATTGCGTCATGAATGGAGCGTAACTCCAGAGTTCACGATTAAGACAGAAGAGAGATGGAAGATGGATGATAAATCTTCAAATTCTAAGTTACACAGTTTAAAGACAGTGATGCCTGGGTAAGATGACAAATGCTTGAACTATCGCACAAAAAAAGCTAGTCCGCCGGGCGGGATCGAACCCAGACCATCTCGACTCAAACCGGGAGCGCGTGTTACCATTACACCACGGGGACACATTGCTATTCCGTGCGATAGTGTTATATGAAAGGCTCATCTTCTTCTTCTTCTTCCTAGCGTTTATCCCGCCGCCGGGCAGGGTCCGCTTTGTAGACTGCACCACGCCATTTCACCCGATCAGCTGCGTCTTCAGTCTTCAGCCCGGTCGTGTTCATGTCTACTTCGATGCAGTCTCGCCACCTAGTTTTGGGTCTGCCTCTGGGTCTTTTGCCCTCTACTTCGAGGTTCCAGGACGATTGAGAAACGGAATGGGGATTTGATCTTATCACGTGCCCGTACCAATATGAAAGGCTCATATGCCTTTCATATAACACTATCTATGTCTAGTCTTGAGAAAAGATGACTATGTCTAGTCTTGAGAAAAAGATTACTATGTCTAGTCTTGACTAACGATTACTATGTCTAGTCTTGACTAAAGATTACTATGTCTAGTCTTGAGAAAAGATGACTATGTCTAGTCTTGAGAAAAGATGACTATGTCTAGTCTTGAGAAAAGATGACTATGTCTAGTCTTGAGAAAAGATGACTATGTCTAGTCTTGAGAAAAGATGACTATGTCTAGTCTTGAGAAAAGATGACTATGTCTAGTCTTGAGAAAAGATGACTATGTCTAGTCTTGAGAAAAGATGACTATGTCTAGTCTTGAGAAAAGATGACTATGTCTAGTCTTGAGAAAAGATGACTATGTCTAGTCTTGAGAAAAGATGACTATGTCTAGTCTTGAGAAAAGATTACTATGTCTAGTCTTGAGAAAAGATTACTATGTCTAGTCTTGAGAAAAGATGACTATGTCTAGTCTTGAGAAAAGATGACTATGTCTAGTCTTGAGAAAAGATGACTATGTCTAGTCTTGAGAAAAGATGACTATGTCTAGTCTTGAGAAAAGATGACTATGTCTAGTCTTGAGAAAAGATGACTATGTCTAGTCTTGAGAAAAGATGACTATGTCTAGTCTTGAGAAAAGATGACTATGTCTAGTCTTGAGAAAAGATTACTATGTCTAGTCTTGAGAAAAGATTACTATGTCTAGTCTTGACTAACGATTACTATGTCTAGTCTTGACTAAAGATTACTATGTCTAGTCTTGACTAAAGATTACTATGTCTAGTCTTGACTAAAGATTACTATGTCTAGTCTTGAGAGTCCCAAGACTTGAGAGTTTCGAAGGCTTATTCATTGGATCGGCTGATAGTTTTTAAATATGTATAAGAAGCTTTGATTTTGATAATCTCCGTCGTTAAGGAGGAAGTTCAGTGTATTTAGTATGGTTAAAGCTTATTCATTCTGAGAAAAAGTTTAGAATTCCAATTTTTTTGTCTTTCGATTTGAAAGCTGTTCATTATTTGAGCAGTTATTCATTATACTTTTGGTACTTCAGAAATTGTGAAGGATACAATTAGTCAGTAATAATGAAGGAATTATCATCAAGGCAATATTCATTTTGCAACCCTGTCGGTGGTAATAATTCATGAAGCCTAGAGTCAATAGTTATTAAATTGAATTCATGAGCGCGGTAGTCTTTGGCGAATAGAAAAAGCCTGGTGATGAGTTTGATAGTCATTCTGTGACTATCACACTCATCACCAGGGTCAGTAAGTGTGATAGTAATTGAACTGGAAATAATTCGCTTTTCTTGAGCTTTAATAGTCATTCGGTAGTCATCAAAGTCGCCTCTTTAGGCGATAATTCGTGATGGGCATGGGGTGATGTGGTCGCTGAGTCATTTGGTACACGCGGCTTGTATCATAACAACAACGAACTCGCTGTGCTCATTTGTGCTTAGCCTCGGCAACGTTGAGCCCATCGGAACACCGGCAGATGGACTCGAGGATGAGCTTGCTTCCAGGTCAATAGTGATTACATCGGTAGTCATCCTCTTGTCAGTAGTCATTAGATATGTAGTCATTCATTACAACGAGAGTAATCCGTTTGTGAATAGTCATTGACCAGAAGGGATGAGATGTAATTTAGTAGTCAGTCAGTAGATGATATTTCATTTAGTCACAATAATCATGTAATAGTCAGTGAGAGAGTAATACATGCTTACGTGGTTTTGTCGAAGAGGAGGGAGAAGAAAAGATTTATAAAGAGAGTAGAAGAGATGATAAGCGATTCCATGGCAACGATTGACGATAAAGAGGAGAGAGCAAAAGGATTAAGAACTTGATGTTTACCCTTTTTTTCGTGTTGGAGATGTTTACCGTAGTTTTGTCTTGAAAATCATTTCCGTAAGTTTGTAAGGAAGATGTTTACTGTAGTTTTATGTTGAAGATGTCAAACATAGTTTATTTCAAAGATGTTTACCGTAGTTTTGTGTTGAAGATGTTTACCGTAGTGTCGTGATGAATATGTTTACCGTATTTTTGTGTTCTAGATGCGAATGGTTGGGCCGGGAGCGGAAGAAGAGAAAGAGAAGGGAGAGGAGGAGGTTGGAGGCAGAGCAGAGAAAGGTGGGTTTCCAATAATGGCAGAACTGAGAAAATTGTTAATGGTTTGCGGTAAAGAGGGGTTGCAATATTAAACTCACGGGTTAAAATTTCAAGCAGGGTGTTTCTTAGCACCCGCACAACTTTCCGAGCGCATAGATTTTTAAAATTTCAAAGTTCAACATTCATTTTTTCAATGATTTGGACTTTCCCTACGAAAAATTCGAGAAAAATTTTTTTCCAAGAGCATATATTTCAATGTTTTTCTAGGTTTTTGAAGAGCGCATAGATTTTTTACCCGCAGTGCGGGTCAGAGAAACACCCTGTTGTCAAGTATTACCGTCTCTTGTCAATTCTCTGTTTTGAGATACGAGGGGTCTCTGTTTTCATTCTAAGGTCAGACTCTACTATAAAAATAACTTCTTCCCTCAATTATGACTCGGGCGGATTGCTTGTTCAACTCATTCTCGCTGCCTGCGCGCCTCCGATCCCTTTCCGGACGGATATGAAAAAACCCTTGAATAAACTTTCGCCCGGAAAAAAAGGTTTTTCAACGGGCGGGATCGAACCCAACCATCTTTACTGTCTCAAACAGCTCGCGTAAATACCCTCCACTGTTATAGGAACTTACATGAGCATGCAAAAACAACAAGGTGGACCCAAATGATCAAGTACATGCCAAAAATGAAGTTTTTATACGATAACTTTGGTTTATTACATCTTATCCTCTTCGTCGCCGCATGATCTTATGGATATTTGATTGGGGAGAGATAGAAGGGGAAAGAATTTTTAGTTGAACTAAATAGTTTTATCTAGAAAGATGCACTAAAACGATGAATATGACGTGAACGAAGTTGAAAAAAGTGTGCGACAATGAATGATTAAGAAGATTATGGGTGAAGTTTGTAGCTGTAGATCTTTTGGTTTAGGTCTGAGAGAAGGAGAGCGAGAGAAATAGATAAAGAAAGAGAGCGAGAAAAATAGATAGAGAAAGAGAGCGAGAAAAATAGATAAAGAGAGCGAGAAAAAAAGATACAGAAAGAGAGCGAGAAAAATAGATAGAGAAAGAGAGCGAGAAAAATAGATAGAGAAAGAGAGCGAGAAAAATAGATAGAGAAAGAGAGCGAGATAAATAGATAGAGAAAGAGAGCGAGAGAAATAAACAGAGAAAGAGAGCGATAGAAATAGAGAGAGGAAGAGAGCGAGAGAAATAGAGAGAGGAAGAGAGCGAGAGAAATAGAGAGAGGAAGAGAGCGAGAGGAAGAGAGCGAGAGAAAAAGAAATATATAGTTCTTGAAAGGAATGTGTAATTTGAAGAGATCATCTCAAGAAGTGAAGACTGACGATGAGGAGAACAACACAGATGATTCTGAGTCTGAGACGCGCACCCTTCTCGAACGAATGGCGGGCATCAGAAGAGAAGCCAAAGAGGTCAGCCCCAAAAACCATGAAACCCATTGGTTATGAAGACCCGAAACCCATAAATCATCGGTTATCAACACCCGAAACCCATAAGTTATAATAATAATAATAATAATCCATAGGTCATGTTAATGTAAAACCCATAACTGATGTAAAGATCCAAAAACCACAGGTAATCTCTTATGGAAAACGGGGGGAGGCTAGAGTTTTGAAAAGCGGAGCGAATGAAAGAGTAAGGGCGCAGAAAGTGTCGAGAGCCAAATATGAAGAGGGTGAGACGGTCAAGAGAAAACAACTAAGCGATCAATAAGGGGAGAGGGTAGGAGGTGCCGGCAGAAGATGGGATGGGAAACCAACCCACAGCATCTCTTTTTCCAATTGATTTTTTTTTAATTGAATTTTTGTCAAAGGCTGCAAATGGCCTATAAAAGCTTCGTAACGAACAAGAAAACCTTTGGCAATATGAAGCTTTTGCTCTTACTGTTACCGAAAACGAGCATATTTGCCCAAAATACCAAGGACCGTATTTGAAGATGAAAAAAACGTTTAGGCTCGCGATAGAGTGGACGAGGCGGCGGAACATCGACGCTCGACAAACTTTTTTGAACTGGCCAGTGAGGGCGTCAGAGAGACGTACCGCGGCAGGGGCACTGGACACTCCGCGCGTAAAGCCGCCGTGGAAGCGCGGAAAGGTCCGTCCGTTATGAATGTGCTTCCACTTGATTTAATCATTTAATCATGGGTGGCTTAGTTGAAGAAAGATAAGCCAATGGCTTGTACTGAGAGCTGAAAAAATTTCAACTTGAAAAAAAAGAAAACCAGTTTTTAAAAAAATGGCTTCTCGAGAGTAAAACGGATTTGGGAAAGTTTGACAAAAAGTAGAAAGAAACAGAAGACGAATGATTGTTTTTGGCCATAGCATTTGGTGGATGCTCTTTATATGCTTAAATGGTGATGGAAATATTCAAATCACAAGAAAAAAAACACACTCGTTAAAGTAGAGACGTCGTTATTATCAATTTGATCCCCGTTCAACAAAAGAGATCTTGTGAAATTCATCACGGTACAATTGTGAATAGAGCGAGTTTTCAAAAAAGGGTAAAAAATCTATGCGCTCTCCAAAAACCCCGGAAAACATTGAAATCTATGCGCTTGGAACAATTTTTTTCTCGGACTTTTCGTAGGGAAAGTCTAAATCATTGGAAAATTGAAAGTTGAATTTGAAATTTTGAAAAACCTATGCGCTCGAAAAAAGCTGTGCGGGTCCTAAAAAAAATCCTAGTCTCAATAAAGCCGTTATCAGAATTTAAAAACAAATCTCCGATTTGAGTTTTTAAAAAACAAGAAGTTGGGGCAAATAAATACCAACAACCGCTTATTCGCAGTAGCAGAAGAGAAGGCGAAGGCCGAGGCAAAGTTGATCCAAGACGCCAGTGTTACAGACGAGAACACAAGCGATGTCAGTTTGAAAGATTCTGCTCTCGCGGGGTATAACATATGGGTGCTCTATGCGCAAAAAAAAGCGCTGTGCAGAAAAGATAGAGAAGTCATCAAACAGTATGACATTCTCCCATTTTGATTGCAGTTTCGGTCTCTCTTCAAATTATGCCGTTCCGTCCTCAATAGTCAATTTGATCTACGCGCTTCTTTTTGTTAGGGGTAGTAGAAGATACTTGGGAAGGTTTTTGGCACAGTAGATCATTTTTAGGGCTTAATTTTGAAAACTTGCGAGGACCGCGCATCTTAGAAGAAAACAAGTCGTCCACTAGTTTCGGATGAAAGAAACATCTTGTTAAAAAGTTGTACTTGACTTGACTTTTGATTAGCGCATGAAGCATGTGCTCTGCTCTCCCTCCCTCTTTCTCTCTCTCTCTCTCTCTCTCTCTCTCTCTCTCTCTCTCTCTCTCTCTCTCTCTCTCTCAATCCCTCCCTTTTTCTCTCTCTCTCTTCCTCTTTCTCTCTCTCTCTCTCTCCATCCCTTCCTCTTACTCTCTGTCGCTCACTCTCTCTCTTACTAAGATGATTGAGCTTTTTTTGCAGACACCAGTTTTCACGAAATGCGAGAAGTTCGCATACACAGACTTCCAAGATAGAGACGACGACTCGAAGACGTTCAAGATTCACGTAAGTGGTTATCGTTTGGAAAAGCTATGAAGTGGGTGAAAAACGTTCCGGTTATTTGATTCGGTGTTGGTTCAATTGAGGGGCGAAGGCGAATTTTTGCAATTTTAGTTTATTGATGACATCGCTTTTATTTGTAAAGAACTTCAAGTTACTGGATGGGAATTTCAGGCTATAATTTTTGAAAAAAACTAGTTTTAATGTCATGTTTTGATAGTTTTTTGAGCGAAAGAGTTGTGCGTGATGACGGTTGTGAAATAGGGGTTTTATATTTGATCCCCCCCTCAGGAAGATTCCCCTGAGCGAACAAATGCTAGTAGTTCATGAACGGATCTGACTCTGAAGACTCAGAGATCAGCCACTTGTTGTACTATGATGGTAGCTTATTTTAGGGAAGTGCGTACCCTGCCGCGAGACGGAAATGAGCGCAAATAGATCATGTTCTTTTTTTTGTTAACTGCGAATGATTCATAGAAATTGAACATTAAATCTAAGTGAAAGCAGGGTTTTTTAGTTTGCAAGGAAAAGGTTCAGAGGCCCGCGGAACGCAAAAAATTGATGAAACAAGAACCCGCAAGTCTTCCTTTATAATGAAAAAAAAACCCAGACCCGCAAAAAAAATTTCTCTATCTCAACAAAAAGGTCCCTCTTAGGAGTTTTATAAAACAGAGGCCCACAGACACAAGGTCTCACATGACCGTTTAAACCCTGAGTGAAAGGAGTTCATCATGATTTGTTCATTATTTTCACGAATGCCAAAAAAACTACAAAACAGTATTATGAATGTTGGAGTTTGTATGTGTTTTTTGGAAGAAATTTTGTTGTTTACAGTCTGAAAATGTAAAACCAGTCTTTCGAAGTATTCTATATGTTAACCGTGGAGCTACTGAGTGTGTTACAAAATCAAGTTTATGCTTTCCCGGGATGGTAAGAGCAAAGTAATTACTTCTCTGTCTATCTTTCTCTCTTACCTCTTTTATGGTGCTGTTTCTCTCTCTTTTTCACGCTCTTGTCCTCTCTCTCTCTCTCTCTCTCTCTCTCTCTCTCTCTCTCTCTCTCTCTCTCTCTCTCTCATTTTCTTCCTCTCTTTTTCTCACTCTCTTTCTCTCTCTCTCTCTTTTGAACTCTTTATTTCTCTCTGTATCTCTTTCTCTCTCTCTTTGTTTCTTTGTTGTGAGTAATGTCAAGGTCTTCTCCTCCCCAATTAAAAGATGTAAGGCATCGCTAACTAGCGAGTAGAAATGTCCCTGCTGACATGTTTATGAAGATTGATAGGTGCACATCAATCTGTATGACAAACGAGGCGGTCAGGTTACGGTAGTGCCACACTATTATTCTAAAGACAGAAAGGGGGGAGCATAGTTGAATGGAGTAATTGTGAGAGGAGAGGAGGGGGAGTTGTTAACGCAAGGAATGGTCGAGCCAGACATGTCAACTTTGATTGATTCAGTCCATTACTTTTTACGAGGACAACGACGTTTCTCCTGGTTTTCGAGGGATTTAAAATTATTTGTTATGTTCTCTTCTGTCAGTCTAGACTGGGTTTTTAGTTCTTCATTAACTTCTCTTTCTCTCTCGCTTTCGCTCTCTATCAGTCTCTCTCCGTCACTCTTTCTTCTGTCTTTCTCTTTTTGTACATCAAATTTTTCACCAAGTTCTTCAATAATTTTTTAGAGATACTTTTATATTTGCTAGCTGGTTTCTCGTGTATCTCTTCTATTCGCTTCTTTCTCTCACCATTAGACTGATAATTTTGAACTGTTAGAAACTTTCGCGGGGGGTAAAAAACAGGATGAATAGAAACAAGGATCTATTCAAAATTACAAAAAAGAGGCCCGCCAAAAACAGTAAGACTCTGAGGATGAAAGCCGTGGTTTGATTGCAGGAGTTCTGCTGGGAGCAGCACGGCTTCAGTATGATCGACGACATTTATCCCCAGTTCGCGAAACTGTTGGACTGCAAGTTTCGGGAAATGCAGTCGCTAACTTATAACACGTAATTGATTTGAACATTTAACATATGTATATGAGGGGTCTAAAAGACTTGTCTTTGTGGTTGAAGATGTTCGAGCCGATCGGGCGAAACAACATGCCGACATCCTCAAATTCTAAGTTACACAGTTTAAAGGCAGTGACGCCTGGTTATGAGCCTTTCATATAACACTATTGCACGGAATAGCAATGTTTCCCCGTGGTGTGGTGGTAATAGGGTGCTCCCGGTTTGAGTCGAGATAGATGGGTTCGATCCTGCCCAGTGGACTAGCTTTTTCGTGTGCGATAGTTCAATCAATATGCCGACAATCAAAGAAGCGAGTTCGAGTAACATATGCGAGAAAATGCTTGTAGTGTTTTGAGAATGATTCTCTGTATTTGAGGATGGGTCATTTCAAAAACGTGGATACTTCGGAGTACCGTACCTCCATTTGGCACTACATTCAAGCGCTCTTTGGTATTCGCCATGATGACTATGACTACAGCCAGGTATTCACTTCGTTATAACTGTTAATCTAATAATCTCACTTTTGTGCATGCTTAATAGTGATCACAATGACTGTAGACGTTTCTTGACTATAATAAAATTCAAATAGTAAATCGAATATAACAATGACCTAATTATTGGTTATCCATTCGACTACATATAGGCGGATAGTTGGATGATTGAGAATGTACTGCATCAAGGTAGACCCGTCGATGATTTTTATGATTATATTTTTTAATGTTTTCGAAGAATATGGCTATCGAAGAATATGGCTATTTCTGTGACTTGTGACTCGTGCAGAGATTATTGGTTCAAAACCCGTGAATCTCAAGCGGTTTCTCGCCATTCGCAAAAGAAGAAAATAGGTCAGAAGACGGCAAACTTGGAAGAGAGAGATCAAGCAGGGTTTTCATAGTACGTTCGAAAAAGACACAGAGATCCGCTGTAGTGGTAGAGAACGCCTCAAGAGAAACTCGCCACTAGTAGTATGTATAAAAGAGTTAAATTCATAATTAAGGGGTTGTAACGTATGGAACCACCCTTAAGAAGGGAACAGACGCCCGCAGAAGCTCGAATCATAGGTTCGCCAGCATGCGTTAGGACCTGACCATTCCACTCTTGAGACCTAGAGCGTCAGATGAATAATAGAGAATGCCATACCAGCAAAAATTTGTAGAGCTCGCTTCTGCGGGGAGCACATAGATTTGCCGGATTATAGGAAGACTTTAGCAATGGTAACTATGAGTATATGCGACTTTTAGGTAAACGAGATGCTTTCTCGTCCGATGAAGACGTTCATAAAGAACACAACCTGCTTCCCGGATCGTATGACTGCTGAACTGCGCAAGAGTGTCATGGAGGACTTCTCGCTGTCGGAGAAGCTGCATGTCCTCTTACTGTGCATTGAGGCGCGTTCCCAGACCTCCATCCTCTACTTTACGCGCGCCCTAACCAACTACTACGTGTTGATCCACCGCGGACGGCAGTAGTGCATTCTACAACCTGCTCCCGCTTTCAAACTGGAAGACCTTTTACTCTCTCTTCACATCTCTCTCACTCTTTTCGAAAATTGCACCACACACAAACACGAGTTCCATAACCATGCACCACTTGTTCTCATCATCACTTCACGAATAGTACGATTGTTGTTGCATTACAGAACCCATGCTAGTTGTGAATTGTATCTGTTACGCGTGCAAAAGTGTAATTTGTTAAAGTTGCGGAACAAGGAAAGGGCTGGTGATAGTTGTACGAGTAAGAAGCTGTCTGAGACGGTTTCTAACTTATCCCTTTCTTTGTCTCTCATTTTTGTGCGTGCGTCCATGCTTCATCTTGTAATTTGGACATTCAAAATGGCGCCTCAGAGGACTAAAAGCGTGTTCCTAAACATGGGTTCCAGTGCAGCATCTCGCTCTAGCGTGTATTTTTTTGCATCCCTGATTTAGGCGGGAAAGTTGGTAAAATGGTCGTTTTTAGCCATAGCTTCCTTTTTGAGGGAAGGTAAGGCCACAAATCTTATTTTTGCTCTCGTTTTTGCTTTCTATCTCTCTTTTTTCATCTGTATAACAACCCACTTATAAGTCTACTTAAGCAATCTAGCTCACCATCTCTCCCCCCTTAAGCAATCTAGCTCACCATCTCTCCCCCTTAAGCAATCTAGCTCACCATCTCTCCCCCTTAAGCAATCTAGCTCACCATCTCTCCCTTTTAAGGAATCTAGCTCACCATCTCTCCCCCTTAAGCAATCTAGCTCACCATCTCTCCCCCTTAAGCAATCTAGCTCACCATCTCTCCCCCTTAAGCAATCTAGCTCAACATCTCTCCCCCTTAAACAATCTAGCTCACCATCTCTCCCCTGAGAGGGTTCTTACTCTCCTAATTGATATTCACAACAGCGTTCAATACAAGTAAGCTCGCACACAACTAAATCTTGCAATCTGAAACTCTGAGTGTTATAATGTCCCCTATGATCTGTTTTCTTTTCTGGCAAGAGAATAACGTTTGTCGGAACTCTGAAGAATTAGACCAGTAGTGAAAAACATTCGTATTCAAATTTTAGACCAGCGTCTTTAAGTAGAACAGGCACGTTGATTTTTACCTGACAATCTAACTAGATTTGCCTCAAGTTTCTTACATAGTCTGACAAATTTTCGGATTGTCAGACAAGTTCTTTGATTACAAAAAAAGCTGTTACTTTAAGGATTCTCGGAGTATTCAGAGTGCATGTGTAGATTCTCTCATTATTACCATGGCTTCGTTTCAATCGATTTGTTATATATTACTAACGTAGTCTACACTTTTCAATGAAGTTGCTTCTAGGGGCTTTATATGCTTAATCGAGAAATTTTTATGCCCTTTTTGTTTTCTTTTCTTCACGAACTTTATGTGTAGAAGTCCCTCAATGCTTTCTCAAGTCTTCGGGCCGTTATTTCAATTTTTTTCTTCAATTTTTCAAAAGTCTGAATGCTTTCTGTAAACATGGCGTCTTCTTCACAGTTCTAGGATTTCCATGCAAAAACTATCATTTTTTTGTTGTTGTTTTCTTATAAGGAACACACGTTTGATTATCGGGCCCTCTTTGAATGATGGCTGTATGCTCTCGCTATTAACAAATGAATCACTCGCTAGCAGTTGGTATTAAGTTCTATAAGTTGGTGATGTGAAGGTACGTTGTTATTGGAATTCCATAGTCTCTGGTCATCTTAGGTTAAATTAAGTGTTGTTCTTGTTGCTTTGTGTTTTCCTCTCGTTGAACTAACGTATTTTTACTTTCTTTTAGCAACCGCATAATTTTTATTTAGTTCCCCGTAGCTGTCTTGGTTGCACCTTCTGAGGTCATTCGGAAGTTCAGTTTTTCGTTTTTTGAGTCTTGATAACAATACATAGAATCCTAAAGTGAGTCCCAAGGATTCTTTCAGTAGAAAAAAGGACTCAAGAAGCTAGAAGTTCCAGAGTGAACGGTTGAAAGAATGCGAGAAGCTTTTCTCTTACATCGATATTAAATCCCCTGACGGCGATCAATATAATACGTGTCGAGAAGTCTTAGCGATGTTGGAAAAGAAAACGTAAACTAACGGAAGCTTTTTTGGTGTGTTTGTTTAGTATCTCGTCGGTGCAAACTACTTGTGGTGCATTCATCCCATGTATTGCAGCCACTTTTCCTTGTTTCTAAACATTGGTCACTTTAGTCTTTGGTGCGATTCCTACGTAGGCCTACGCGTAGGTGTAAGTTTCCAATTTGAGAAAAAACACCCGCTAATACGCGGCTTCAGTTATTTTTAAAGGTTTTTTGTGTGTAGTGTTTCGTCTGATAGAAAACAGCAGCTCCGTTGCACTTTTTCATTCTGTAAGCTTCTTCTTCCTGCACCGTATCTTCGGATTACTGTATTATTTTGTGGTGTTTCTGGTTCTACATTAGCACCTTGTTATATGTAACTGATTAATTACAGTTTTAGTTGTTGATAGACTTTCGATTAGCTTTTGTCATTTTCTTATCTGCTTATGATATTTGAATATCGCTGAGCGCCCATTGTGAATGACTAGCTCTCTTTAGTGCGATCTGACTAGCTCGTTTCTTCAAGATTTTGTCCAGACTTAGAAACTCGACCGCGCCTGAGCCCGTGACCAATCGGCCTGCTGTGCATGGCTGGTCGCGGTTATGAGCGGGGCTGGAAGCACCCGTGTCTCCGGCTCGGTCTTTCGCAGGCGCTGTTTTTGTAATGGCCTTGGACATGGTCGTAATGTGCTTCTGCTTGCATTCGAAGGAGAAAAAGGCCTAGGTGTTTATTGTATTGTATTATTCCATTTGATTAGCTGAGTAGACCCAATGTTCTTGGCTGTTGTTTTGGAGAAGACGGGAAAAACGCGACGAGATAATGAAGGACTTTGAACTCCTACTCATCGCTTTTAATATGACTCACTAGCAGGTGTATCGATCGATAAATCCGTTTAAACAACCCCTTGTTTATTGAGCAGCACAACAGCCACGCGATACTAAAAGAAAAGGCAAGGGATCGAAGTAAATGAAGCATTAGTTAAGTCTATGAAAGTGGGAGAATAAGGTCATTGGGTCTTCTAAATCTCACGAATGAGTGACGTTTGAGCCTAGAATTCGGTACCCGATTTGGCACTCTGTTGAAGTGCTTCACAATTACTGAAGGAATGGAAGATCATTATGAAATTTATAACAAAAGTCCTGCAAAAAGTTTTTCAGCAACAAAAGTCCTGCAAAAAAAAGGATTTCAGCAACAAAAGTTCTGCAATAGTAGTTGAACAATAAAGATGGACGACAATTTCACGTCTACCTAATTTGAAAAACGTCTACCTGATTTGAAAAACGTCTACCTATTTTGAAAAACGTCAGCCTAAATTCGTGCAACTTCTACCTATTTTCGTGAAACGTCTACCTATTTTAGTGAAACGTCTACCTATTTTAGTGAAACGTCTACCTATTTTGACAAACACATCTACCTATTTTTTACAAACTTGTCTCTTATTTTTTCTCTTTCTTTTTTCTTACTTGTTCTGTTTCTTTCTCTTTCTTTTCTTTTCCTTTTAAAATTATCACTATAAATTTTGGGGAAAGGAAAGGGGGGAGGGGGGGTTTACCTAAGCAGGGAAGGGAGGGGGCCCTAAAGGAGGAAGAGGGCCCTACCTAAGCAAAGGGGGGTAGGGGCCCTAGGGGGGGGAGGGGGAAGGGAGGCCCTAAAGGGGGGAAGGGGGGGCCCTAAGGAGAAAGGGGGAAGGGAGTTTTCATGAATAAAATCTCTTTCTGAGAAAAAATCTTTGGACGGCTAAAGTAGATTAAAGCCAACTTTTTACTAAGCCTAAGCGTTTTTTTAATGTAAAAATAATTTTCTGATGTAAAGAATGAAGTTTGGCAAAAATTGCTCATCAGAGCGGATCTCATCAGACGTGTTTGTCAAAATAGGTAAACATGTTTGTAAAAATAGGTAGACGTTTCACTAAAATAGGTAGACGTTTAACGAAAATAGGTAGACGTGTTTTGACAAAATAGGTAGACGTGTTTTGACAAAATAGGTAGACGTTTCACTAAAATAGGTAGACGTTTATTATTTCCCCAATAAAGATTGGCTATTACTAAGCACGCCATTCACGCCAGTTCATTACTAATGCTCGCAACTGCGCAGTAAAATTCTAAACTTCGCCCCATGCGCAGTGGCGTGCATTAGTAATGAACTGGCGTGTGTGGCGTGTTTTATGTAGTAATAGCCTAAAGATTGCATAATAGATCCTAAAGATTGCATAATAGATTCAATCAAAACTCCTAATTTCATTTGTCGAAAGCAAAAGCGTTTTTTTATGTTGTGGTATGATACATATAATAATACTTTATTTTATTGCACAGTGCGAGTTGCAAATTCAGTAAAAGAGCGATAAGGTTCACAGTTAAAATCATTTTACAGGCATTTCCCTTTTTCATTAAAAGTGAGAAAATCAATTTTAAAGATTTCGAGGTAATTGTTAAAATAAAATAAATTAGTTGGGAAGACTTGCTAGGGAAAAAAGACACAGCTAGAACAAAAGATTGAGAAAAAAATATTGACGTATGTTGATGAAAATTTCTTGATTCTGCAACCTTATAACATTATAAAACACATTTCGAAAACTAAAAAACCTTTGATTATACCAGAAATGCTCAAATTTATGACTTCATAAATATTGAATTACTTGAAAGTTAGCAAAACGCTCTCTCAGCAATTTAATCTCAAACCCCTTCAATTCATCGTCAATCATGTTTTTTGCATTTGAAAGTCGTTTTCATGCATTGATATCTATGTATATTTAGGAGAAAGGAAAGGTGCATATTGAAAAGAAAATAATTTTAGCTAAATATGAAAATTCTAAAGTCTGTTTCGCCCCCAAACTCAGACTGACTTTCGCTCTCTCTGGGTGGGGCTCCTCAGTTCCCAGAGAGAATCTCATTCAGCCTGTTGTCGGTGGTCTAATTAAAAACCACATGCTCGTTCGAGTGATTTCAAAATCCATTACATTATCATCCCTTGTTCAAAATTGAAAGGACGACTTGTTCAAAATTCAATAAAGACTTTGGCATAAATCAAATTAAAAAAGATAAACCGATAATTTAGCTCCAACAGCTTTCGTATTTGAGGGTTCTGAAAGGAATCTTTTGTAAATAGCGAAACATCTGTGACATTTCCTCTGACACCGGGCATACAAATTCACTGAAGATTCATTGAAATATTGAATCAAATTGCTTTATTCACCAAAGGCCAGCTTGTTCTAACCGCCGATAATATGTGAAAGGGGAAAGGAATAATGTGGAAGTGTTATAACATGTGAAAAATGGAAAGGAAAATGAGGATCAAAACAAGCCATAGAGGAAAAATTACATACTTTATCTCATATTATCAAAAGCGTCAGCAAAGAAACCGAAGATAATAATGATGTATCATCCATTGAGAAGGGTCGAAAGTCATAAAGAAAATAATGAATGAAATCCATCGCACGGGCAAAAAACTGGCACTCGGCTGGGACCGAACCTCCGCTGCCTAACCGGGGCTTGTAAAGAGTTAACCAATACATTATAAAGAAAAGGGCTTGACTCAATCATCTCTGACAATCAGAGAAGAAAATAATGATATGGCCATGAAACTTTAGTTCACTAAACCCTATTTCACAGCTTTTTTTTATTTGAAGCAGATCCGTCATTCGCTCTTCGATGTACAAAAAACCAAATCTTCGATAAGATAGCGCAAAATGATTTTTTGAAACTCTATCACTAATTTGAACTTAATTGTTAAGTAACTCAAAATTAGATGCCTGCACAGCCTAAGTATAGTTCACTTGTCAACTTCCTGCAGAACTTGCCCGTTTTGAATTTTTTTTTCATTAAAAATTTTGAATTGCAATTCCATGCTCATAAAATATGTACACCTGAAACTCCAGTAGCTCATTGTGTTTCAAATCTTTCGTCGAAAAAACATTTTTCGGAGGTTCGGAACATTAAGGCATTAGCTTCCAATCCTTATTCGAGGCCCAGTATGCATCCTCCGAATTCGAAAGATAGATCTAGTTTGAAAGAGCCATAATGTTTTTTGAGTTGGTCCCATAGGAGTACAAAACTTTATTGATCGGCTTCTTCGTAGGATTCATTCAAATTCTTCGAAAATATTATAATGTCACAATTGAGTACTCAAATTCAAGTTCAAAAAAAATTATCGATTTCACGGGACATGAAGCGCGATTGATTGATTGGAATGACCCCATCTATTTTTCCGGATCTTGATGTAGTCGATGAGAAAGTGAACTTGAGTGTCACTCATGGTTTAGACACCACGGCCTCAAAGTGTTCAAACTTTGCTAGATACCGTAATTTGGGCAATTGTGTTTCACCTTCCCTAGCCCCAATACCTCAAAGTCGGTAGGAAGGTGTAAACTCACTCAGCCCTACTACCGTGATTGCCGGAATCACGACGTTCTGAGTGAGGCTAAAATTGGGCCCCCTTTGGACGAGTCCACTTCCGGCAGTGGTACTATCCGTCAGATGGCCAGGCGGAGAGGGGTTAGTCCAGGCCACACGAGTCGAGGCGTCTTTTCGATTAATCTTCTGCTTTTCTACGGTCAAGGATTAGAAGGAACTCCCGACAAACACGTTCCGCGATGCCAGGCTGGATTGACCATCCACTCAACAGGCCGATCGCATGAATACCCTTGTTGTAAACCATGGCTTCAAGTTCTTCAAGATATATCACCAAAGCTAGGGCGTCCCCCGGAAGCGACGCGGTCTTACCTTGTCCGCTAGGACCGTCAAATATGCGAGGACAGGGGCGGTATGTATGCGCGGCGTACAGCCCAAATTCGGTTCGTCACATTAAATGTTGGAACACTGACGGGACGCAGTAGAGAGCTGGCCGCAATGCTAGGAGCAAGAAGGGTCGACATTGCTGCTGTACAGGAAACGAAATGGAGAGGAAGCAAGTCGAAGCCGATAGGAGACGGATACAAGTTGATATACCATGGCACGTCATCAACAAGAAATGGTGTTGGCATTATCCTCTCCTCGGAAATTGCTGATGATGTAACCGAAGTCATTCGCTCTACAGATCGAGTCATGGCCGTCCGAATTTCTTCGTCCTACAATAACTTCCTTGTCGTCTCAGCATATGCACCTCAACAAGGATGTAGCGACGCTGATAAGGAGGACTTCTACAACTCTCTAGAGGAAGCTATCAAACTCCGAGAGTCTCATGAAGACATCTTAATCGGCGGAGATTTTAACGCTCACATCGGTTGTGAGAGAGAACATGGAGGACATGGAATCGGAACGATCAATGCTGAGGGTCAATGGCTACTTGACTTCTGTGCTCGATGCAATCTAGCAGTCGTGAACTCCTTTTTCAAAAAGAGACGATCTCACGGACTCACATACGAGAGCGGAAGAAATCAGAGTCAAATTGACTTTTGGTTAATCCTGAGAGCAAAGCTGCGGAACGCGAAAGATGCAAAGGTCATTCCATCAGACCATGTTGCATCTCAGCACCACCCCTCTTTATGGACTACAGCGTATTGAAGTCGAAGAAACAGCCTTCTCGTAATCCTGAATGCACACGTGTCAAATGGTGGCGCTCGACTGGGAAAGCAGAACGTCTCTCTCTCATGCACATCATCCATCGCAATCTACTCCCTCCTGCACTCTACAAGCAGTTTCCAGAGGACATAAATGAACACTGGAAGCTTCTTGAAGACAGCATCAGAGCACCCGCCGCAAGCATCCTCGGAAAGACGAAACCCGGAAAGCCAAGAATCGAGAAAGGCACCTGGTTTTTCACCTCCGAAGTTCAGCTCAGCCAAGAAAGCCGCCAAAAGAGCTGTCGCAATTTCAAAAGCCTCCTACTTCCGCGATCTCTATGAGAAGATGAACCAACCAGGAGGCGATAAAGCCATCTATCGGCTTGCCAAGGCTCAACACCGCAACACCTTGGACATCCAGAGAGCAGCCACGATAAGGGACAAACAAGGAAAGCTCGTCACTGACCCTTTAAAAGTCAGAAACAGGTGGCGCGAACATTTCGAAGAAATGAGCGGCCAAGAGTTCGAGCACCCTCCCATCCCGATCTCCCACGCCGTACAAGGACCCGTGCCAACCATCACGGCCGAGGAAGTGAATAAGGCACTCTCTAAGATGAAGATTGGGAAAGCGGCTGGACCGGACGACATAGCCACCGAAGCCTGGAAACTTGCGGGTGATGTTGGACTAGCACATCCCGTGCACCTGTTCAACACCATCGTAAAGCAAGGCCAAATCCCACATAACTGGCGCTACTCCACGACCGTTCCAGTCTTCAAAGGAAAAGGCGATGCCAGAGTGTGCAGCAACTACCGTCCAATACTCAACCACAGATATTTGAGAGGATGCTGGATTCACGCATGCGAGATATCGTCGATATTCCAGCTCAGCAATACGGGTTCGTAAACGGAAGAGGCACAACAGATGCAATATTTGCACTCCGTTTACTCGTCGAAAAGCACGCAGAGAAAAGATCACCTCTCCATCTGACCTACCTCGATTTGGAAAAGGCGTTCGACAGATTACCTCATGATCTTATTTCATATGCATTGCGCGATCATCAGGTTCCTGAAGAGTACATTCGATGGACAATGGCGATGTACGATGATTCAAAGAGTACCGTCAGAACTCCGGTCGGCATCACAGAGCCATTCGCAGTAAACGTTGGAGCGCACCAAGGGAATGCTTTGTCTCCCCTTCTCTTCATTTTGGTTATGGATACCGTCACGCGTCCTCTACTGACTCCGGCTCCGTCAACCATCGCATACGCCGACGACATTCTCCTTGCTGCTCCTAAACGTGCCGAAATCGAGAAACGCACCCAAGAATGGAATGACGCTCTTAGTAGACATGGCTTACGCCTCAACATCAAGAAGACCGAGTACCAGGAAATCGGAGTGCAAACGACGGGAACTGTTCACATCAGCGGTGAACCGCTCCCGAAGACCTCCGAATTCAAGTACATTGGTTCTGTCATCTCCTCAGACACGTCAACAAATGCAGCGGCACGCCAAAGAGTAAATGCAGCTTGGATGAAATGGAGAGAAGCTAGAGGTGTCCTCTGTGATAGGAATATCACAGCTGGCATACGCGGAAAGATGTATAAAACTGCGATCCGTCCCGTGCTTCTCTATTCGACGGAGACCTGGCCTACAACGCGTGTAACCGAGAACATTATCCACACGAATGAGATGAAAATGTTACGCTGGACACTAGGACTGCCTCGCCTAGACTGTGTGCGTAACACAATTGTGAGAGGGAGACTCGGCGTGGCTCCAATACAAGACAAGATGCGAGAAGGGAGAGTTAGATGGTATGGACACGTGATGCGAAGAGACGCGACCAACATCGCAAGACACGCCCTTGACATGGAAGTACCAGGCAAACGCCCGCGAGGCAAACCGAAGACAAGATATATGGATACGCTCAACCAAGACCTGCGCCTTGCAAGACTCCACTCGGAAGACGCAACGGACAGATGTTTCTGGAGAGCTAGAAGCCGTACAGCGGACCCTACTCCGACCTCGGCCGGCGCGGGACAACGCTAAGAAGAAGAAAAAGTGCAATTGTGTTTCAGAATGCATTTTTGCGCAAAACTTCTCATGCTTCTCGAGGAACTTGTAAATGTATAGTTGCGTATCGAACTCGGCTTCTTTCTGAGAGAAAAGGAACTCTACTAAATATTTAAAATTATAATTTCATTGTTTCATTGATCTCATCGAAAATTCTCATATATTTTCGATTTTTCAAACTCTCTACATTCTGCTTACTCTCTTTATCTTCCTCTCTCTCTATCTATCTCTCTTTTTCTCTCTATCCCTTCTCTTGTCTCTCTCTCTCTCTCTCTTGTCTCTCTTTCTCTCTCTCTCTCTCTCTCTCTCTCTCTCTCTCTCTCTCTCTCTCTCTCTCTCTCTCTCTCTCTCTCTCTCTCTCTCTCTCTCTCTCTCGGTCTCTTTCCTTAGTATTACTTTTTTTCCTTTTGTTAGGCATGATGCATAAAGCTACAATGTGTATGTTTCATAGATCTCATCAAATACATATTCTCGCCACATACATATCCGGAGCTCTTTTAAGGTTGCGAATTGAGGTCACTATAGCAACATCATTCAAGTATTTTACGTATATGGCACATAATAGAAATGAAGCACATTGAAAATATAATAAAACCACGCATGCC
The DNA here is from genome assembly GCA_964056735.1 of Allodiplogaster pararmata. NCBI lineage: Eukaryota > Metazoa > Nematoda > Chromadorea > Rhabditida > Diplogasteridae > Allodiplogaster > Allodiplogaster pararmata. Next base: position 28,950,192 of record OZ057407.1, read on the forward strand.
AAATCCAATTTAAGTAATTCAGCCAGAAAATTCTTCTAAATTTTTCAATCATTCACAAAAAAAGACCACTCTTCATGTGCCCATTTCTTGGTGAGTAAGAAGCAAATAAAATTATATTCCTATTCATTCTTCATTTTCAATTGTAATTAAATTTGTGCGTTATTGCATACGAAAGATAGAAGAGAAAATATAATATATAATATAATATCATATATATATATATATATATATATATATACTATATATATATATATATATATATATATATATATATATATATATATAGATATATAATATATATATATATATTATATATTATATATATATATATAGTATATATGTCTGCCATTCTTGGGTGTTTTGCTGATTTTGGCAGAAGAACCTTGGTGAGTTCAATTTTGTGTTTCAGAATGCATTTTTGCGCACAACTTTACATGCTTATCGAGGAACTTATTAATGTATACTTGCGTATCGAACTCGGCTTCTTTCTAAGAGAAAAGCAGCTCAACAAATGATTCAGATTCCCTCAAAAACTAGGGATGATACGGGCGTGGAAACGCGTTAGACGGTTCGACCGGTACTTTATACTGTGTGGGACGGTTCGACCGGTACTTCATACTGGGTGAGGACGGTTGGACCGGTACTTTGTACTGGGCAAGCACCCTATCACTTTGTTTTTTCTTCTTTTCTCCTCAGTGATTAATTGTTTGTCGTTGAAAAGGGCCTCAAGGTAATCCCCAGTTGTGGTCTGAGCCAGGAAAAAAATGACATCATTACGTATTCAGTTCTTCCGATCCGGAAGCAGCCATTTTTTAGGTACTACCTCATCCGCGGCTAAAACGATGTATGATTCTGACAATTTTTAGATGCGTGACACCCAATTGTGACACAGCAACAGAGACGACCAGAAAACTGGACGAAAAGTGACTCTTCTCTTCCGAACTGTGCGTTGTACAGTTCAGTGTGCTATTCTAAGGCCGACGAGAGATCATCGACGAGAGAAAGCTCAGTGAGGAGGTTGAAGGACAACATGAATGAAGAAAAACTATTTTTTAAAAAATCAAAGCTATCTTTCATTTGTTTCAATAAGCTGACGCATGGAAAGGTCGCGTCGAGTGATCACTTAAAAAGGTCGCATCGAACAGGCATATTGGACTGAGTGTGTCACCAACTCGAAGTCAGTGTGTAAAATCTTGAACTCAATGGGTCACCATCTCTGAATCAGTGTGTAATCATCTCGAAATCAGCGTGTCACCATCTTGAGCTCAGGTGTGTCACCATCTCTGAGGTCATGATGTCGCAAAATTTGTTTAACATCCTATAAAAGGTTTCCAAGATTTAAGACTTCTTGACAAAATTACTTGCTAGTGAGAACAATAAACATTAATGTTCAACTTTTTAAAGGCAAGTGAGGTCTAATTAAGATGAAAATTGATTATACCGGTGGACGGAAAAAGCTGGTCCGCCGGGCGGTTAGAACTCATCCATCTCTTCTCAATCCAGGAGCAAGCGCGTTACCATTACACCACGGTGACACATTGCTATTCCACGCGATAGCGCTATATGGAAGGCTCAATTGTCTTGCTCTCTTAGTCACGCATGCTCATGAAGAGAAAGCGTTGTGAATGGAGCACAACTTCAGAATTCACGATTGAGACAGAAGAGTGATGGATGATAAATGTTCAAATGCCCAGTTACACAGTTTAAAGGCAGTTACGCCTAGTCAAGATGACAATTGATTATACCATCGTACGAAAAAAAACTGGTGGGGGGGGATCGAACACAGCCATCTCTTCTCAATCCGGGAGAAACCGCGTTACCATTGAACTTTTTTTTTTCCGTGCGATGGTATAATCAACAATAAAGAAAATCTTGTAGAGTACAGGATCTGGCATCAAAAATAGAGGTTATTCTACTTCGTACGCGTCGTCGTGGCACTATGGAAACGAATCGCAAACCAATTTCCCAAGATTGCAGAAATCATAGTTTTTGTTTAGATTTTCGAGAATTACCGACCAGTTAACTCGTAAAGGCTAACGAGAATTACCGACCAGTTAACTCGTAAAGGTTAACGAGAATTACCGACCAGTTAACTCGTAAAGGTTAACGAGAATTACCGACCAGTATACTCGTAAAGGTAACGAGAATTACCGACCAGTTAACTCGTAAAGGTTAACAAGAATTACCGACCAGTTGACTCGTAAAGGTTAACGAGAATTACCGACCAGTTGACTCGTAAAGGTTAACGAGAATTACCGACCAGTTAACTCGTAAAGGTTAACGAGAATTACCGACCAGTTGACTCGTAGAGGTTAACGAGAATTACCGACCAGTTAACTCGTAAAGGTTAACGAGAATTACCGACCAGTTGACTCGTAAAGGTTAACGTTTGTGTGAACTTGGCGATAAAAAAGCTTCGTATTGTGAAGAAAGAATAAAAAGACTTCTACCTTTGGAAACTTCTACCTCTAGTTTCAGTTAAAACTACAATTGACGTAAATCAAGTTTTAAGCTTCTTTTCTTAGCAAACTACCTTGCTTAGAAATTTTGAACATGTTTTACCATGTTGATAGGATAATTCATATCTCGTTCATAGATTATCAGACCGGTTCGTTTGTATATACTTGTTGTGTTTAACTCGAAATCATTGTTTTCTTGGTATATAGATAGGTTTTATAAGGTTGTTGAAGGGGATAGTGTTTTCTTCGTTGTTGTGGTTCTTCTGTCTGACGGTCAGGGAAGTTATTCAATTAGCTACAGTTTTCATTACACTTACTATAAGAAATCGCTGTGTTTTACAAAAGAGTTTTTTTCTTGCTTTTGAAAACAAAAATTGGTGATATGGGATTCAAATTGCGTATCCGAGTCTCATAGAATAAAGGACACAGTTCAAAAATGTAATTCCACAGAGTTTAAATTTGTTGATTTTCCAACTATACTATAAATAACTTTAAAAAAAATCGTTTTAATATTATTTTTCGCCATATAATTTTCCCAACCCCCATAAAGACCCGCTTCCAACAGTGCGTGAGTGATTGCATTAGTAAGAGAATGAGGCAATCACATATATCAAGTGAACTGGTAGTGTAGTGGTAGAGGGCTACACTACACGCACTCCTCGTCATGGGTTCAATCTCGCGCAATGCTGTGTTTTTTGTTTGTGTGATGGTGATCATCTTAGCTTTGCAAAGTTCTTGTTTTTCGGTTCTTTCATAATATTTTTTGTAGTTTCACCTTGAACAACAACCGCTATTGCTATAATTAGTTTAAATACTCTTCATTTTATGTACGAGTTTTTATACATTTGTCAAGTATGAATATTTATATATAGATCCTGTCTATGTCTCGTTTTATAAAGTAAATTTATGACTAATATTCTTCAATTTTGTGCGTATACATCGTCATGACTCATGACCGTCTACAATTTCAAGTACTCCTCTCAAGACTCAATCATCCTCAACTCTGACCATCTAGAAAAATTTGTTGGTTAGGGTCCGAGTGACACAAAAAAAATTAGTCTGAGAATCCGCACACATACATTTGATTGTTCTGTCCATGTAACAAAAACAAAATTGTTTGATGAAACTTTTTAAACGTGACGTATGGAAGCACAGAGATTCGCATGATAAATTTGATTGAGACAGTTAGAGATGGAGATGGAGAGGTAGGAAGAGAGAGAGAGAGAGGGAGAAAAAGAGAGAGGGAAAGAGAGAGGGAGATGGAGAGGTAGGAAGAGAGAGAGAGAGAGGGAGAAAAAGAGAGAGGGAAAGAGAGAGGGAGATGGAGAGGTAGGAAGAGAAAGAGAGAGAGAGAGAGAGAGAGAGAGAGAGAGAGAGAGAGGGAGAAAAAGAGAGAGGGAAAGAGAGAGAGGGAGATGGAGAGGTAGGAAGAGAGAGAGAGGGAGAAAAAGAGAGAGGGAAAGAGAGAGAGAGGGAGAAAAAGAGAGAGGGAAAGAGAGAGAGAGAGGGGGAGGAAAAGAGACAAATTGGGAATCTCCAATAAAGTTTGAAAAGGAGCATGACAAACTTAATTTTAAGGTAGAAACGGGTCAATCATGCATAATGAAGCTCGAATATGTTGCTTTTGAGGTCAAATGATAACCATGAATTAAAAATATGTGAATATCAAGAATCTTCTCATACATATCGATACTCAAAAACAAAGTCGGTTCTTCCCTCAGAAGTTGGTCACAAATCTGCTCGCTTTTAAAACTTCCGGTTACACATAAAATACTATTCACATGTTAAAATTTATCAACCACTTTTTTTATGAGTCACGAATCGCACTTACAGAGTAAAACAACGCATTGCCAATACATATGATCGATGTATTACTCCATTCTGACTAACAGACTCAATTTGTGACTCTGATCCAAGAACAACTGATGACTACGATTTCATGACTACTCCTCATGAGACCTTTCTTGTTCTTTGAACGCTAACATTGCGCTCCACATTTCGACGCTTACGCCTTATTGCAGTCATTCTAAATCTTCATTTTGATAAATAACGTAACCCTTCCTTAGATTTTTTGATTTGAAATCAAATCCCCTCTAAAATTGAAAAAAAGGATACCGTCCCCGTTTTTTTTTTCGAAGTCGATCTGACAAGTTATTTTATTCTCTATGTAGAATCAACAACAGAAAATCACAGCTTCCGTTCATTTCGTTGCTCCAAAGATCAAATCACCCCGTCTGATGATTCTACACAATATGAATAGTCCGCAGGGAGGCTTTGCAATATGCTGTTTACAAATTTCACTTTCTATTAGCACCGAGGAAAATTATGATGAAACATCAGCCGTTAGGGTGTTTTGAGCATTGAGAACATTCGCTAAACTAAAACAGTACAGTCTTTTTCACATATTCCCTATAACTTGGCTTGTCTCTAAAGCCCACCGATCTGTTCCATTAAAAACCTGATCATCTTTAAGGCGTTAAGCAGGTCTTAGGATCTCTGTAAGAGCTAATCAATAACTTGAACTTACTCCCATTTAAGTTACTCAATAAAACCTGTAAAAACAAAAAAAAATTCACAAAAATAAGGCGGTAAGTGAATTGCTTGCCGGGATACTGTTATCAGAAAATTGCCTCGTTTATATGCGTACATTAGTTGATAAGTAACGGAAAGTATCATATATACAATGGATACTGTCGGTCTTGTGCGGAATTAACACAGTACTACTCAAATACCTCGAATGATAATTTACGATTATTTCACGACAAATTGTACAAGACATCGGACTCAATAGCTCTCACAGTAAGAAAATGTACAAAGGACACTAAAACAATGAAATGTTCAACGCTATGCACGCCCCGCCCCGTTCTCCAATGAAATACTGAAGTATCTTCTAGAAGTTTGGTTTTTCGTGCGGGACCTTTATCACTTGGAACGGACGATTCAAGCGGTGCCTGGATTTTTTCGTTCACTGTGTCTTCAGTGATGCCTCTGGGAACCGGAGATGTCGTTGTAGCTTTATCAAGTTCAGTCTTATCTCCCGTTAGGTTCCCCCGTTCATCTGGGATCCCGTCTCCCATGAGCTTACGGTCGATGGAAGCGGGTGAACTGTTGACTGTCCTCATGTACGTTCATCTCTTTCTCTTTGAAGTCATTGAGTTCTTTTCGAATCAGCGCCTAAATACAGAAGCCTTCACCGCATTGTCATCGGGGAAGTATACCACGAAAAAAAATCGTTGTTTTCTCCGTTTTCGACTTGTTCCTTGTCCCCTTTTGACTTAATTCTTTCTTGGATTGATTGATTGCATCCCTTCGGATGATTTTCAATGTCGCTTCAACATACTACTTCCCCTTCGGATTCCATGACTTTTCGCATCACGACATTTCGCATCCGGCATTCGCAACAGTTTTCCTCCAAAGCTCTAATTATGTGGCTGTTCGTTGTATATGAGCTCCTACTAAGACGTACGGACGGCCTCGTTAGCGTAATCTTTATCTAAGCCTAGGCACAAATTCCAAATCAAAAATACATGGAACTATTTCGAATGTGAAATTTAGGATGTGAGTTGTCATGGTGCAAAATGTCGTGATACCGCCCCTTCGAGTCATTCCTCTCCCCCTGGAGACTTCTCGCTTGTCACCCTTACCCATCAACTTCTCTCAATGGCTCTTACAATAGATTTATCTCCTATTTCTTCGACAATTCTCTGTCTAAGTAACTCTTCCCAGTTCTTCGAAGCTCCAAAGAGTGTCTTTCTTCAATTTGACTCCAAAAGGCTTGACATAAAGCTTAGAAGTCCTTCTTCTCAGGATGGCTCAACGTAAGTCTAGTCTAAGTCTAGACTGAAAAGTCTAGTCTAAGTAATTCTCTTGAAAATTGTTAAACAAAAATAATAATAAATTCAACAAAAATCACTCCTCGAGCGGAAAAGTTTGGAGTTATGGAAAGTGAGCTAGAAGATGAAGGTTTTAAAAAGAAAGCTTCTAATTATCCTTGACTCCCCCCGCTAAAAAGCGGTAGTTTTTGAAATTGTTCAACACTGCTGACTTATGCCTTTACTGGATCAATCAATACTGTTGACTTATACCTTTACAGGATCAGTCACTACTGTTGACCTATGCTCTTTACAGGTTCAATCAATACTTATATTAGGGAAAACCTACTTTTTCAAAAGGAGTCAGTCTTGTCCAAGGCTTGTCTGCAGTCCTGTCATAAGCTTCAGCCTGCAATCATAAATATTGTTATAGTGAACCAGAAGAGCCTTGAGGCGGATACATAAACACGTTGATGTGGGTCGTTTTTGGCAGACTCTAAATACATTAGACCAATTTCTCTCCATTTGCAGTCACTTCTCATATGACCTTTCACAAAATTGTCAAGCGCAACGCTGTCGAAAACTTTCACTCATTATAAGCTTCACTTTGATTCTCTCTCTGTGGTAAAGCGCCTCCACAAAAGAGCACTTTACACTGCCCGGACCCAACAACCATCTCCCTAAATGCTCTCCCTCTCGACCTGAGTGACTTAGTATAGCTCGTCAAAGGAGGGCGATGCCGGACCGGCCTGGGCAAACGACCGGACAAAACATCAGCCGATACTCCGCTATACTTTTCAATGGTGAGTCGAGGCGCCAGTCAACTAGCATCTTGCCTATCTCCGGTCAACGACAGACGAGACGTCTCTACTCCAAACAAAACGATGCTAGGCTGGATCGACCACCCAAACAGAAGCCTATTGCATGAAAACGTCTTCCAACGTTGCCGCGTTTACGCCGTGGAAGCATCCGTCGACTCATCGACGGGAAAATGGCAACAAACCCAAATCGGACTCAGATCTAATTCGCGGATTTTCATCAGCTTACGCCGGCCACACCGCTCTTGTTACTTCTAGGGGTCGCTAGACTCCTCCACCCTGTTACTTTAACAGATTTTCTGCGAAGAAATCAAGAAAGACGGTCCTAGTCAGAGGGATCGCACAACAAAAACAACAACAACCTGAGTAACTTCGACGTAATCGTTGAACTTGATAATTTGCTCTTCTTTCAGCTGCTGTATTGTCGGCCGAAAACTGAGCTGAAAAACACAAATAGCATATTATTATCAATACCACTCAACTTGTAGAAGTTTTTGGTCTTTAGGAGGACTCGGTACTACGTCTCTCTAACCCGCCCTGCGGGTCGAATATATGCGCAAATCTATGCATTATCCAAAAAAGCTGATGATAAAAATGCTCTGTTCGTCTGCATCCTCTCTATAACATCATAAGCTCTCGCGCTCACTCAAAGAGCGAACATTTTCCAACAATTGCATGTGAATTCTGTTGAGCTATGAATGGTGAATGACTTCGAAGTTCTCAGTAAAGACAGTAAAGTAATCATTTGCATAGAAATGGACTGCTTGAGAATTGATTCGAACCTTTCGCAGCAAGTTCTCAGTAAAGACAGTAAAGTAATCATTTGCATAGAAATGGACTGCTTGAGAATTGATTCGAACCTTTCGCAGCAAGTTCTCAGTAAAGAATCATTTGCATAGAAATGGACTGCTTGAGAATTGATTCGAACCTTTCGCAGCAAGTTCTCAGTAAAGACAGTAAAGTAATCATTTGCATAGAAATGGACTGCTTGAGAATTGATTCGAACCTTTCGCAGCAAGTTCTCAGTAAAGACAGTAAAGTAATCATTTGCATAGAAATGGACTGCTTGAGAATTGATTCGAACCTTTCGCAGCAAGTTCTCAGTAAAGAATCATTTGCATAGAAATGGACTGCTTGAGAATTGATTCGAACCTTTCGCAGCAAAAATCGTCGCTTCTCCTCCATACTAATCTCAGACGAGTCAATCTCTCCGTTTCGGTCTCTGCAAGATTGATAACGATAATAATATCAACATTAATAGTGAAAATAACAATAATACTAGGTTTTGTGAATAATTATAATCATATTTTAGATATTTGCCTTACTTTTAGATATTTGCCTTACTTCAGATATTTGCCTTACTTTAGATATTTGCCTTACTTTTAGATATTTGCCTTACTTTAGATAATTGCCTTGCTTGTCGCCATACTTGAATATTATTTACAATGTCTCTCACCATAACTTTGCATTGCAAAATGTCGATAAAAAATATATATATTTCCATTAACAATACCAATTCGCATCAAATCATCACCTGAAGTCCTGGAATAGAGAAAAATTCTTATGAACAAACAAAAAAACATGCTCCTTGAACATGTAAGAGCCATTCTGTTTGGGAGAATTGTAGTTGTATAGGATTCAAGAACCTCAGTCCATTGGGAAAAAAACTTCAGATTTTCCCAAAAAAAACCAAAAAGTACAGGAAACTACAAACGATGACTTTTTTCCGCGATTGTCTGGTTTATAGGCCGCCAGCAAAGTTTTCAGAAACTGCGAACAAAACCCGGTCTTAGGGTTTAAACCACCTACGATCCATAAGTCAACGGGGCTACTAACTAGGGAACAAAAGGTCACCCTATCGCAACTTAGAAGTGGTTACTCGAGCACGTTAAATAGCTACCGTCATAGGATAGGTGTAACTGATTCTCCCCTCTGTCCCTTAAGTGTAGGTAAGATCACACTAGTTCACAATTGTTTGACTGCCGTTGTAACCCCACTAGACTTTAGTCTCTAGATTGGTGGTATGGACCTGTTGATGTTGCGGATTTCATTGCCAACTGAATGGAAGGAAGGATGGAAAAAAGCCAAAGCCCGAACTAAAAAGAGGCAAAAAAAGAGAAAGAAGAAAGAGAGAGAGAGAGAGAGAGAGAGAGAGAGAGAGAGAGAGAGAGAGAGATAGAGAGAAAAGAGTGAGTGAGACTGTGTATGCGAGTTTTTTTACCACGAGCTCGTGAATTCCCATCACCTTCAAAGGAACCCGTGCGGGCAAGAAACAACAACATTGTCTGATTGATTCAAACAATCATTCGAAGAGTAAACATTCCTCAAAGAGAATATTACTCCTCTACCAATTTCAAAGTTCTCGTCTCTCATCTAAATGGAGAACAATTTTAGATATTTGTAAATCACTTAAGAAACGATGGGCTGAGAGTATGTATGATAGGAATCCATCACACGAGCAAAAATGGCACTCGTCCGGGACCGAACCCCCGTTGCCTAACCGGGGCTTGTCTGCGTTACATTGAGAAGATTCTCTCTCCAATTCTCCCTAAACCTCGATAGTCTATACCTCCTTTGACCCTTACACCCTTTTTTATTTCTCAATTATTTATTCATCTGCTCACTATTTTTTTTCTTCCAAGAACATAATTACCTCTCTCTCTCAAACAAAGTTCTACTTTTCTCAGATTCTCTCACCTATGCAGTATATTTCTCTCTTGCAACTCCTCGATCGTTGGCCGCTCACTGAGTTTCCGTTCCAATGCCACACGGAGGACATCCCGCCGGTCCTGTTAAGAAAAACCAGTTTTCCTTCAGTGGTACGGTAACAAGCTCAGTCCATCCCGACGTCGGCAGAGGAGTGAGACTAACTTTTGCGCATTGCATCCAATGTTCAACCCTTGCCCCGGGCAGATCCACCCAATCCGGGAACTTAAGAAACATCGGTTTCTCTTTTACTCAAGTCAACAGGGTTTTTTTCCGACCCGCACTACGCTTTAATCAAGAGCATATCTCTACGGTCCTCAACAATAGATGGTGATAACATGTATTATCTCTTTGTATAGCATTCTATTTTTTAGTCTTTCTCGGACGCGTGCTTATAATATGTTTTTGTTTCTCGACTTAACGGTTCCTTTTGTGGTGGTTTTCAAACAGCATATACCACAATATTCCTCTTTCACACCCATTTAAAGTGGATCGACTGGTTTTACTGGTGAAACAATGGGTGTTTTCTGCACTAAAATTCAAATTAGAGAGTTCAAGACTTAGATCTTTAAAAAAACAATAGTATTCAACCACTCATTTTTGTTTCCCAACCCCCACATCTCTCTCTAAAATTCAATGATCGACCAATTGAACCTCTTTGCGATCATCTTCGTCTTCTCCAGTGTTCCTGTCCGCTGCCAGTGCCATCGTATCCTTTCGTAGCAACCGAGCGACTGCTGAAAGCTACTGATACAGTAGTCAGGCAAACGACCTACATTAACCAGAGATACCGTACCAAGAAATGTGATAAACCTTCCTACCCTATTTCCAACATATACCTTCGAATCACTTCATTTAAAAATGGGGGTTCGGTCCTGGCCGAGTGCCATTTTTGCCCGTGCGATAGATTTCTTTCATTCAAAATCTCAGCCCATCGCTGCTTAAACGATTTAAAAAAAAATCAAAAATTGAATACCGGAGAAATCCCTTGAATATATACTCTTCTTTCTTTTCAATACACAATATTATTTCCCAAAATAGCTATGACAACTAGTCCGGGCGTGGCATAATGGTAGTGTGTTCGAGTATTGTGCGAAGAGTCCCGAGTTCGACTCCCACCCCGGACAGATCCACCCAAACCAAGGGGGTTAAAAAATGTTGGTAGTGCTCATGCACGAATCTGACTCTCCCCACTGTTGCTATTCACACTAGCAGTGATCTAGCAGGCAGCCACTGGTTCTACCAGGATAGGCCTGTCCTGCATCTCAGGGGAGCGCGTACCCTGCCGCGAGGCGGGAACAAGCGCGAGGAAGATTATTATTATTATTATTATTATTAGCTATGACAACTACAAAAACCCTCGCTTGTCTCTGCATCTCTGCCCAGTGTGTTAATTTCTTCTCCCCTTTCTTCCTTTCCATGTTATTCTCTCTCTTTTTTTTCTCTCTCACCCTCTCTTTATCTTGTTTTCCTTCTTTATTTATATGTTTCCTTTTCTCTCTCAAAATTCCAAAAAAACATCTCAGAACACTTACTTTACTTTATCATAGCAATTTTTTGAACCAATAAATAGTCTCACCAATAAAATATACTATTTCTTTTGGGTAATTTTCTAGACAATGATCACCTTTAAAACATTGTCTTTCATACTCTCGAAACTTGAAAACCAATAAAATTCTCTGAACTGAATTAAAGAACATGAACGTCGATTTTGAGAATAACGACACCCACTTTACAACCTTTGCCCGATAAAATGATATTTAACTATGAACGAAAAAGCTTTAACCGACCTTTCCATAACCTACCGTAACCACAACATCTCTTTTCACAGACATGAGAAGCTTTGAAAAAACAGATCTATGTAGAGAAGGACAGTGAATAAAAAATGAAGAAAAAGGCCGATAAAAAAAGATATACAAAGAATATCCGAGAAAGGGGAACGTTTCTGAGAAAACACCCTCACTCACACAAAACACTTAAGATTCTTGCATCTACAAAAAAGACCTGAAATCTTGTCTTCTGCTTCCTCGATGCCCTTAACATCACTGTGTTTCTTTAACCCGCACTGCGAAATCTATGCGCAAATCTATGCGCTTTCCAAAAAAAGGCTATTGATAAAAATCTTTTATTCTTCTGCACCCTCTCTTTACATCACACGCTCTCGCGCTCTCTTCTCCTCTCTCGAGGCCTGTCGTTTCCTCATGATTAGAGATCTTGACATATGTACATATATATATATATATATCTGCGGGTGGGAAGAAACAGCCTGCTTACGATCCGTGAATTCAAGTCCTACACTTCCCCCCTCCTTCTTCTCCAGTATAATCAAAAATCAAAATTACAGTAACCGGCAACATTCTCTAAATAAGTGGCCTATAATTGTCACGAATCAATATGACCCGAGGCCTAGAGTAAAACAAGAGCTGATGGTTTTCCTCACAAAAAACTCTGAGGCTAACCATTTTATCCTTTGACCATTAGTGAACCATACTTGTCAAGAAATGGGGGCAGGCTTTGATTAGTAATCGCACCATCTATGTTGGCGCATACATGTTCGCTCCGGAAATGATCTACATTCTCTTCTCCTTTCGTTCTATTTCACGTTTTATTTACTTCCTTTTTAGCTTCTCTTAGACCGGTCTGGAAGTGATGAGGACAAGAAAATGCACCTTTTTTAACACTAACATTTCCTGGCCGCTCCTTCCTCCAATTCCTCTTCCTCGCTGGAGTGCTCCGACTCATCACTGCTGCTAGAAAGCGACCTCCTCCGGCCCACCTGCACTCTGCAGGGCGCACCCGGCTGTCGCAACACTGGCTTCTCCGGCACCGCCGACAGATTTGGCTCCTGCAGCGATTGTATTCATTTTGCCATTTGAATAGCCATAAGCTTCATGTGAATAACCAAACATCACAGTCATAAAATAAATCAAATGTATGACTATTTATGCTTCTCATATCGTGTTGGGCGACTACAAGGAGTTAAATAGTCATGTCAGACATTCTGTCGGCAGGCCTCTGTTTTTCCAAATCATGAGAGGGGACCCTTATGTGAAAACAGAAAAAAATTTCACGGGTCTCTGTTGTTTTTTTTTATATCATAAGTGGGACCCTTACGTGAAAAAATTTTCCGCCTTCGGCGGCCCTTTTTCTTGCACCCTAAAAACCCTTGGCAACTAACTAAATTTTCCTCCCTCCTTCATGATAAAGAAACCGACGCCCACCATTGAAGGGTCGGACATGACCTTTTAACTTTTGCACATATGACTTTTTCATTCGCTTCGTGATATCTGTCACAGATACAGACAATACAACATACTTCTGCTAATACCCGGCTTTGACAAAAAAACCGATAGTAGGGAGAAAACAGCGCAGACCAGAAAAACTACCGATCTTTTGCCAATCAGTATGGGAACCGAACCCGTGACTTGAGAACTGCCAGATTGATTGTTTGTTGCTGTACAAAATTATTCAGTACCGGGATGCAGTTTTCACTATCGATAATCATTCACTCAATCATGCACTGCTTTTTTCCAATAGAAGCGTAAAAGATTTGAAAGCCCAAAGTTCTCACCCGAGCCGAGATTTCCTCGAAATGACCAGGGCCATATGAATTAGACGATGCTTCCATGGTCACACAACTGAAAAGGTTCTTTTTTTATGAGTGACATTCAGTTTTCAAAATACTTCGAGAAGATGCGTTTCATGGACTTTCGATTTTCAAGAAAAGCTTTTCATTTACTGCTGCTGCGCGTCCATAAGAAGTTCCTTTTTTTTAGTTTAGCGTTCTCCCCTGCTGTCTGGCCGAATTTTGGTCCTCTTTTTTCCTTTGTCTGGCGAGATTTCGGTCCTCCCTTTTCCCCTTGTCTGGCCGGATTTCGGTCCTCCCTTTTCCCCCTATATGGTCGGATTTCAGTTCTCCTTTCTCTTACTATCTGGCCGGATTGAGGTCCTCTTTTTTCCCTATCTGGCCGGATTTCGAACTTTCGATGAGCCCAACACCCTCACCTTCTGTTCAGATATTCTGTAAGTAACTCAATGCATTCATCATCTTTCCCTGAACTCTAGCTGGCCATTGGCCCTTCGATAAGCCCACTCCACCCTCACCATATCCAGCCGGGTTTCCGTTTCTTGCTGTGCCAAAAGCGTTCCCTAACCCGTAAAGCGGGTCAATTCTATGCACTATCCAACAATAGCTATAAATCTGGATTCCCTCCATATGCATTCTCTATAAGTTAAAATGTTCTACAGCGCGGGGCATAATTTTGAGTTAACCCCCAAATTGAACATTATCCGAAGTTTTAGAAGGCGCAACAAAAAAAAAACATATAGCCATGAAACTGACCACGCAGATAAATAATATGACATACTTGACAACCTTAATATAATTTGAATTGAGCATTTCGCGCCAAAAACCGGAAAATCTACTGGGGCATAATTTTGAGTTCACTTCTCCTTTTAGCCTTTAAAAAATTGCTTTCTTTTCAAGAATTTATTTCATTTTCGTAGATAAATGCCGAGTGCAACGCGTCTTTCTCAAGTCGGAAAAAGGGCAAATAGATGTGTTATTGGCGAATAAGAAGAGAAATCGTGAGATTGCACGCCAGTTGGGTCGGAGTCCTCATTGTGTAAATAATCACGTATCCGATCTACTGAATATGACCGCACAGAAGAAGAGTGGTCGACCACGAAAGTTTTCGATTCAAGAAACGACGCGCAATCGCGAAGAAAGCGTCAAATTCTGCCAAGTCACTGAAGTAGGTCGCGGCCGAAGCTTGTGTTCCAGCTTCTGAGAGGACGGTTAGGCAAAAAAAAAAAAACTGGAAAAAAAATTTTCGATTCAAGAAACGACGCTTTTTTTTCGGAAACTGGACACTTTGTCAACTCTGAAATGAAGCCGGCACCTCGTCCGAGTTCAATCGCATCGAAGGAAACTGCAGAGGGAGGGTTCCGCCAGCGTGAAACGCACCTCAATACATGAGACTTCCGCCTCAATGTCCACGGCTACTGAAGAGCAGCGGGCGCTTGCGAAGATCATGCCAATATGAGTGTTGGCTGTCACATCCGTCCAGATTCCACTTCTTTTCGTCGGACCAGACCACCTACATAGAAAATTTTTTGTTATCGAAAGCCAAATGATGTCATGATTCTCACCTTACTCCAGTCACGTTTTTGCTCTCTGGTCGCTAATGCCTGGCGTCGAATTTTATGATTCTATGTCAACCGAGGTGCCGCCTTCATCTTAGAGTTGACAAAGTGTCCAGTTTCCGAAAGAACGCGACGAACCGTCCTCTTAGAAGCTGGAACACAAGCTTCAGCTGCGACCTACTTCAGTGACTTGGCAGAATTTGACGCTTTCTTCGCGATTGCGCGTCGTTTCTTGAATCGAAAACTTTCGTGGTCGACCACTCTTCTTCTGTGCGGTCATCTTCGGTCGATCGGAGACGTAATTATTTACACAATGAGGACTCCGACCCAACTGGCGTGCAATCTCACGATTTCTCTTCTTATTCGCCAATAATATGTCTATTTGCCCTTTTTCGACTCGAGAAAGACGCGTTGCACTCGGCATTTATCTATATCTATAAAATAAATTCTTAAAAAGCAATTTTTTAAACGCTAAAAGGAGAAGTGAACTCAAAATTATGCCTCAGTCGATTTTCCGGGTTTTCGGCGCGAAATACCCTATTCAAATTTTATTGAGGTTGTCAAGTATGTCATATTTATCTGTGTGGTCAGTTCCATGGATATATGTTTTTTGTTACACCTTCTAAAACATCAGATAATGTTCAAATTGGGGCTGAACTCAAAATTATGCCCCGCATTGTAGCTTTCTCTCCTATGTCTGCCGTTTCCTCATAATTAGCTTACTGATCTACTCCAAGGTGTTTCTTCAACTTACACTTCGGGAAAAATCCATGCAATAATCTCGGCTAGTAATACGAGTTCTATGCTTGCGATCGCTTTCTATTTTTCAACGCACATTCGTACTTTCTCTATTGTCTGCCGTGACCTCATGATTAGTCTTACTAATCTCGCTTCTTCAGCAAGTATTAGGTAACAGCCCGAATAAGCCCCCTCCCCTACCTCGCTCTTTGAAGGCCGACATCTTCCACGATGCCTTCACAATCCTCGCCCGATGACGATCCTTCTTCATTCGTCTTCACTTCGCCTGCAGTGTCCAAGACGAGAACTTCTGCAAGACTCCACTCAATTGTTCTGCATGTTTATATTTCGAAATACCCCGAGCCAAACTTTTCTTTTTTCGAAAACGTCATCATCAGCAAATGCAAACAAACTATTTTTTCAGAAAGAGAGAGAGAGAAAGAGTAAAGAAAGAAAGAAAAAGAAAGATTGAAAAAGAGGAAGTTGATCCTCAGATAGAAAAGAAGAAGAAAGAGAGGAATTAGCGAGAAGGGAAGATAGAGAAAATCACTAAGACATAAAAGAAGCAAAAGAGAAAGAGAGAGGAAAAAAAGAGAGACTGAAGACAGAAAGAGAGAGGAAATAACAGAGAGAAAACAAAAAGGGAAAAGATTCATTTTCCAAACACAACGCGAATGTGCACAAAAACATTACAAAGAACAAATCAGTTAAATCAAACAAAAGGCTTCTGTTTTAGAAATGTGTTGCCTCTCAATCATGGCAGGAATAGCATCGAAAATTGTGCATCATAAAAATGAATCTTTTTGAAAGAAGTCTGTCTGTTTAGCTGAACACGAATCTAGGTCTTGTAACGACCAGCCTGGCGGGTGATGAGGAAATAAGATTACTGTACTCACGAGGAACTCTCGCTGCCTTCTTCATTGCATTCTCATCTTTTGTCTTCGCATCATTCATCATCGCCGATGAGGTTATAATTGGACTTGTAGCAACTTCTTGCCTGAAGGAATACAATGGTTTTTTTTTGTGTTACTCCCGTTCTTACAATCCTCTAACAAAGCCTTTTATTTGTCTTGAACCTTTTTTCGAACAAAGCCGTATATTAGACTTCAAGTCCCTCGCAAAGCCGTGTATTTGCCTTTGAAGTTCCCAAAAAAGACATTTTCCTTTTTTTTATTAAAAAAAAACACTCTTACCACTTACCGGGGATTACTCTTACCGCTGATTATTTATTTTAGTTTACTGTGTGAAATATGAGTGAAGACTACATAGACTTGAAAATGAAGTGATAGCTCAATATTTACAATAGCCTATGCACAAACAGTACTACAATATCTTATACAGTACTACAATACAAAAGCCTATGCACATACAGTACTACAATATATTATACAGTACTACAATAAAAAAGCCTATGCACATACAGTACTACAATATATTATACAGTACTACAATAAAAAAGCCTATGCACATACAGTACTACAATATCTTATACAGTACTACAATACAAAAGCCTATGCACATACAGTACTACAATATCATCATTCTCATGAATCTGAGGGTTTTTTTTCCAATAGCATAAAGATTTTTCTTACCCTGCAAAAAGTAGAGAAAAACACAAATAGTTTAGAATAGAATTCACCACCTCCCACGGTGCGGATGAAATTTACGTGCTCTTCTATTAAAAGCTCCCCTTTATTATCATCTCTTCCTACTGCTTTCTCTTCTAAGCGGGTTGGTTTCCCATTATTCCTAGGATAATTAAAACCCATTCATCCTCTCAATTTCACCTGTCTCGTCTTAAATTACCAAAACTCTGTCAGTGTTTTTCTCTAACCCACACTGCGGGTTAAATCCAAAAAAAAGCTAGTGATAAAAATGCTCTGATCGTCTGCAACCTCCCTGTTACATCACACACTCTCGTGCTCTATCAAAGACCTGCCGTTCCCTCTCTTACCCGCTTCGTCTCCATCCAAAAACTTTTTTCTGTCCGTTTTTCTCCCCCTATTATCTCTATTTTTGTGTGCTCATCATATAAGCTCATGGAAAATAATGTTCCACTGGGCCTATAATTGCATCTTACAGGAAACAGAGTGGATGAAGCTTTCGAATCAAAGCGTAGGTTGTCAATTCGCGACTGTCAACATGACATGACATTCAACCTAGGGAGAAAGCACAGAACGGTCAAAGACCAGAAACCGGCGGGAAACAGCAGCTATGCACTGCATCTCTAGAAAGAGTGCAAACATCGGTCGAATGGGAACATTACCAGCTGAGTCAATAGTTATCTGGGAGTTGAGTTAACAGCTTTCCGGAATGAAATTAGAAATGAAAAAAAAAGAAATAGGAAGAGAGAGAGAGAGAGAGAGAGAGAGAGAGAGAGAGAGAGAGAGAGAGAGAGAGAAGATAGAGATATGTAGAGATAGTGGAAGCGACGAAAGAAGAGAGAGGAGACAGATAAATGGAGCTAGAGGAGATCGAAGAGTAAGAGAGAGGAAAGAGAGCGAGAGACAGAAAAAGGAGAGAAATAGAAAGGTATAGAAAGACACAGAGATATAGAAAGGTATAGAAAGACACAGTCGGCTGAGAAAGATCGACTGAACCTATGACGGATGCTGGCTATTTCAATGCGATATAGAGTAAACTGGTAGATATCATATCATATCAGAACAAGAGAGAAATCTTCACAACAATGATGAGTCTTCGGATGATGACGCGTGAAGCTCCACTCTGATGACGCGTGAAGCTCCACTCTCATAGCTCCCCAACAACTTATAAACCGACTGCTCATGAGTGGAAGACCAAGAACAATCAGAAATGAAGCAGACAAAAAGAGACCTATTATTTCAGGCCCTCGCTTAGATGAACGGTTGTTTTCGAATTTTCCGTGATCCAAGATCCTTTCCGTCTGCTCTCTCTCTCTCTCTCTCCTAGTGTATTTTTCCTCTTAGGTGTTCTCTGCCTCTTCACACCCTCTCTAGTCTCTCCCTATACCATAACCCTACTCTAAATCTCTCTCGGCCCCACAGTCTTTCTCGGTCGCTCACCTCATCGCTGGATTCGTCCTTTCCCGTTCGACCTGTGACATGGATGAAGGGATATCTGAAACACCTGGATGAGAAAAGTCTAGAACACCGAAGAACGCCTCTATCAGGGGTTTCTCAGTACCTCTGAAAAGGGCACCGAGGCCCGCCAATACCTTAAAAAGAGGACATAACCCCACCGGTGACAATAAAAAGAAGCTTAGAGGGGTTATACGGCAGAATCTGTTTCCAAAACCCTGATCCAGATACTCACTCGTCTATTAAGAACTTTCATTAGATTAGGTTTTTCCAAAGCTACTAGACATTATCTCTCGCATCTTCGTATCTTTTGCCTATTCTCTTTCATTTACTAAACTTTATTCTATCTTCCTCTCAACTTTAAAAAAGCACCTTAGACTTTCTTTCTTTTGCTATTACCTACTTTTTCTCTTATTCTTTCTAATCCTCACTCCTTTTCCCTCCTTCCTCTTCTCTCTCTCTCTCTCTCTTTCCCTACTCTTCTCTCTCTCTCTCTCTCTTTCCCTCCTCTTTCTTCACCTCTCTCTTTTCCCCTTCCTCCCCTTCTCTCTCTCTTTCCCTTCCTGCCCTTCTCTCTCTCTGTTTCCTTTCCCTCTTCTCTCTCTGTCTCCTTTCCCTTTTCTCTCTCTACCTTTTTTCTCCCTCCTTTTCTTCCTTTTTCTCTCTCTTTTCTCCCCTCTCTCTCCTTCTGTGTATCTCGTTCCTCGTTTACACCTCCTTGTTTTTCTAAGGTGCCCGTCACGTTTCATGTTACAGACAAACAGAAAATTTTTTTCTTCTATTTTGGCGGCGTCAAGTTTCAAAGGAACCTAATCGGTAGATCATAAAGCGCGCTTTTTTACACGAAACTTACGAAACATCGCCCCTCTCCCTCTTCTTCTGAAAACATTCTCAGTGACAGTTCTTTGATGACTTCCTGTCTTCTACAAAACTACAGTTTCCCTATTCTTCCAGAAATAATAGTTACAAAAACTTGGAACCTTATCAAACTATTTCAGAAACCTAATTTGAATTTCAAGCACACCTGAATGTAAAACTTTTTGTGATATTGTTCACCCTGGAAAGTCCAGTCATGGAGTAATCTCTCTCAGGTATATCGATCTTAGTTAATATCACACAACTTCTACTCAAACTCTAATCGATCTTTCTGCCGCCTCATTGACTATATCTTCATGCGAGAAAAGCTTTTTTTCTCTCTTCAAATCACTTCTGTCTGCTTTGCCCCTTCTATCTCTCCATGCTCTCTCTCTCTCTCTTTCTCTAAATCTGCCTATACCTCTCTTTAAGTATCTCTTTCTCGCACTCACTCTTTCCTCTCCTTCACTCGCTCTCTATTTCCTCTCTCTCCCGTACTCTCTCTCTCTTTCTCAGGCAATCTCTCTCTTTCTCTCGCAGTCTCTCACGCACTTTCTCTTTCTATCCTCTCTCTCTCTCTCTCTCTCTCTCTCTCTCTCTCTCTCTCCCTCTGTCTCTAATCACCTGGTTGGAGTCTCTCTTCTCCTAAACAAGCTGGATTATCCACCGCATCGCCATTCACGATGACTCCCGTTGAAGAGAGGAGAGAAGGCGATAATTCTGATTTCCTGAAAACACTTCAGTGAGACTTTTAGACTATAACTACCAACTTTGAGATTCATACTTCTAAAAGTAAAATTTGAAACATAATACACTTCCAAGAAATAACTCTGTTTCTTTTATATTCTAGAAAAGTTACCCATTATAGCTCCGCACCGATTTTGCATTCCGATTATCAAAACAAGTTTTTTTTCTTCAGCAAAACTTAGTTTTTGTTTTTTGTTCTCTCTCTCGCTCTCTCTCCCTCTCTCTCTCTCTCAATTTCTCTATTGTTCACGCGCACTCTTCATGTATCTTTCACTCTTTTCTTCTTTCATCTTTCCTTCCTTGTATTTTCGTTCTCATCAGTCTCTTTATCGCTTCTTTCTCTACTTCTCTCCTTTATTCCCTTTATCTCTGCTTCTCTTTTCGATAAGCTTCTTAGCCACTTTGTCCCATCTCTTGCCTGTTCTTCATTATTTTTATCTGCACTCTCACTCTCTCTCTCTCTTCACTCTCTCTTCACTCTCTCTTTCACTCTCTCTTTCACTCTCTCTCTCTTCACTCTCTTTCTCTCTCTCTCTCTCTCTCGACTCTCTCTTGTCCTAATTGTCACATTTCTGACAAATGCCATACGTTAAGAGTTCGGGGAGAGAATTGAGTCCAATCGAGCATTAAACTAACTGCATGACTACAGGGAGAAGAGAACAACCAAGCTACTTGTTCTTTAGCTTTTTACCATACATGTTCTTACATGTCATATTGCCCGAGTACCCCATCAACTACTTTCTCTCTCTCTCTCTCCCATACTCTCTCTCTTTCTCCCATACTCTCCCTCCCTGTCCCGCACAACTAAAAGTTAAGTTACGGCAGAAACCAAAACCAGTTTAAGCCTATCTTGAGCTCGCTGAGGAAAACCTACAACAATCTCGTTTTCCTTGTTTTGTGCGTGCTTATTACCACTTCACGGCAGGGAAAGGGCTTTCTTGAGATATGATACAGACATGACCTATTAGAGGCTGATTCTGGGTCACTGCTTGTGACCGAGACAGAGAAAATGAGAGAAAGAGAGACTGAAAGAGAGAAAGAAAAAGAGAGAGAGAAAAAGATCGAGGGAAAGAGAGAGAGAGAGGGGTTTTATGAGAAAGCTTAAATTGTACCTTATCTTCCGACTCAGCTTCCTCCACTTCCAGGGTCTGAGCAAGTGTCTCCAGAAGCGTCCATTAAGCACGAAATGTCGATTTGATGACCTTAATGAGTTCAAATATGAATAAACTATATTTTCATGCTTCATTTTGTTCACTTTTTCGAAGTATTCCCGATTCGAAAAAAAAAGCAGGACCTGAGTTCTATTCCTAGTTTCAAGCATATTTCACCTGCACTCGTTGAAAAAATTTTTTTTAAAAGACTAAAATTTAAAAAATTCTTCACTGTTCGAAAATAGAAAGATGATTGTCAAAGAAAATAAAAGTTTTGCAACAAAAATTAACTTCTAAATGCATTTGAGCTCATCATTCCTTACAAATAAAACCAATTGAGACCTGTCGCAGATCACTAGTTGTTAGGAACCTACATTTATTTTATCATTTTCAGCAAAAAAATTCGATTCTGAAATAATGATTTTGGTTACTATTTGCAAATGGTTTTTTTTCAAACCAAGGAGTTTGAGAACTGTTGGTTGTTGTTAGTGCATGTGCGAATCTGACTCTCTTCTCTGCTGCTCCACACTAGCAGTGACCCAGTCAGCAGCCACTGGCTCTACAAGACTGGGCAGTGACCCAGACAGCAGCCACTGGCTCTACCAGACTGGGCAGTGACCCAGACAGCAGCCACTGGCTCTACCAGACTGGGCAGTGACCCAGACAGCAGCCACTGGCTCTACCAGACTGGGCAGTGACCCAGACTGCAGCCACTGGCTCTACCAGACGGCAGTGACCCAGACAGCAGCCACTGGCTCTACCAGACTGGTTTTGTATCTAATCTCAAGGTTGCGATGAACTGCAAGGGTTTTACAATGTGTCTTGCCGAATTAGTTAAATTAGCCTAAACAGATACATAAACCCCTGAAATGCAATAAAATGTCGTTTTATTCAGAAAAAAAGAGAGTTTCACGTTGAGTCCTGAAAATAAATAGGACAAGGGAGGGACCCGCAAAAGTTAGAAACAGCGGCCCACCGACAAAGAGTAAGACTTCATCAATTAACCCATGGAACCCTGCCCCCGTCATTCTCAATTGCAATTACAAAGTCAACTTTCCTATGTGTTTTTGCATCACTGTTATCAGTTTCCAGCATTCCGTCCTGTTTCAATTGTCTTATCACTAGTATCTAATATTTAAAGCCTGCGTATCAAATACATTTGCAGAGGCTTTGAGGATTAGTCCTAAACTACTAATATTTGCCTTGCTCTCCTCTCCTCGCTTCAAATAGTTTTTGTTATTTGGACCTTCTTCATTATCTGGATGTTTATTACGACCCGCAAAGAAAGGAACCCGTTTAAAATACGACACTTCTTTTTCTTCCAAGCGTTTATCCCGCCGCCGGGCAGGGTCCGCTTAGAATACGATACTTATGTTCAAAAACCGTTCGGTTCCAAAAATCATTTTGTGAGAACTTATACATTCCATTCTCCTTACCATCTTCCAATTAAATTTGAATACCTTTTCTAAAACCGGTATGTCTTCAGGACTTAAAAAACCGTATGCTGTATGAGCCTGACAAAAAACACTCGTGAAGAGAATCTCCGATTGCGGTGGAGTAACTCAGTAAATGTCTCCGGACTCAAAATAATCTATCTCAAACTATCTTAAAAAGCCTCTATCTTGACGGCAACAACCAAATGAACAAGTCTTAACGTCTAGTTGCGGGCTTCTGTTTCTAACTTTTACGGGTCTCTTTTTTCTATTTCAAGGGCAGAACCTAACCTGATACCCCATTTTTTCTTAACAAAACGATTTTTTATAGCTACTAGCGGATCTCTGTACACGTGAAATTCGCTTTCGGCGGGCTTTTGTATCCTTTTCGAACGAATCGTGAAAAATGAACAAACGAAACAAACAAAAAACTCGGATTGAACTTATTGCTGAGACTCTTCGGAAATTTGAAGTTAGATACCAAATAATCTGCCGGAATTGTTGACAACCGCGCCACAGTTGCCTCTGTCTCTGTCCAAGTTTTTCCCCAATTATTGTTCTCTCTATCAGTGATGATTCAACAAATTATACTCTGATGAGAATTCATAAATTAAAATTGAAATTAGGTTTTCCTATGCTCTATAAAGGGCACACAAGACCATTAATGAACAATAGGGGATTTTTTTTTCTCGAACAAACACACTTCCTTGTTTTCCCTATTCTCCGGCTCATTTCTAAAAAAAAAAAACTGTTCTTCAAAACCTTAACCCAACATGCATGTAAATACTATGAAGTAATTTATGGTAATTAAGGTGTGCCTAGTGCTCACACCCAGAGGTGCAAGAAAAGGGTACAAACGCCCGCCGAAGGCGTAAAGATTTTTTAACATAAGGGTCTATGATTTGGAAACATAAGGGTCTATGATTTGGAAACATAAGGGGTTATGATTTGGAAACATAAGGGGTTATGATTTGGAAACATAAGGGGTTATGATTTGGAAACATAAGGGGTTATGATTTGGAAACATAAGGGTCTATGATTTGGAAACATAAGGGGTTATGATTTGGAAACATAAGGGGTTATGATTTGGAAAAACAGAAGCGCGCCGACAGAAGGTCTGACATGACTATTCAACCCCTTCTCACACCTAGCACCCTACACCTCGTTTGCAATTGTATTTAAGTTTACAGGGAACTACAGTGTATGTACATTTGTATTGAACCATTGTTTCCCACTGAATAACATATAACTTGTGACAGTTATATGTTGTACCCCTGAAATGTGCAAAGGAATTAATGGATGAATAGTGCTTTTGTCTTTTAATGTATGCATGTATGTATATTACATATGCTTGACAGCGAGAGAGAGAGAGAGAGAGAGAGAGAGATGAAGATAAAGAGAGAGAATAATATAGATAGAAAGAAAGAGAGATGACAGCCACTAGAAAGATAGTCCATGCATATCTAGCATGATTATTGTTTTAATATGATGTGTGCACGGAATAAAGAATGAATGAATGAATGAATGAATGAATAAGGAGATAACAAGCTTGTTTTCGCTTCCACCTCAAGACTTCGAAATGAAATGTACACATAATCAGGCAGAAAACACATCTTCAGGCGAGGTTCGTCGTTTTCAGCCACAATTAGTTTTAGATATTCTGATAATTAAATATACATATTCTATCATGTACCCGTTGTATTATCCCATATGAGTAGACGCAAAAAAGTTTAAAGGAGAAATAGGAAGACAGTAGGGAAAAGAAAAGAAAGAAAGGAGAAGATAGAGAAAGAAAAAGAAATATGGAGAGATGATAAAGTTGATAGAGCACAGCAAACTTCCAAACACTAAACCACTTCATCCGCCTAAACCCGAGAACGTAAAGTTTTGCATAACTAATTTGAATTCTATCTTGTGAACGATAGAGTTATCTATCAATCCCAGTAAAAAAAACATCAGTTCTTTTTTTCTTTTCCAAACCCTTCTTTCTCTTTCTCTCTATCTCTCTCTCCTTCTTTCCTCTTCTTTCTCTCTCCTTCTTTCCTGTTCTCTCTCTCTCTCCTTCTTTCCTCTTCTTTCTCTCTCTCTCCTTCTTTCCTCTTCTTTCTCTCTCTCCTTCTTTCCTCTTCTTTCTCTCTCTCTCTCCTTCTTTCTCTCTGTCTCTCTCTCTCCTTCTTTCCTCTTCTTTCTCTCTCTCTCCTTCTTTCCTGTTCTCTCTCTCTCTCCTTCTTTCCTATTCTTTCTCTCTCTCTCTCCTTCTTTCCTGTTCTCTCTCTCTCTCCTTCTTTCCTCTTCTGTCTCTCTCTCTCCTTCTTTCCTCTTCTTTCTCTCTCTCTCTCCTTCTTTCCTGTTCTCTCTCTCTCTCCTTCTTTCTCTCTGTCTCTCTCTCTCTCCTTCTTTCCTCTTCTTTCTCTCTCTCTCTCCTTCTTTCCTGTTCTCTCTCTCTCTCCTTCTTTCCTCTTCTTTCTCTCTCTCTCTCCTTCTTTCCTCTTCTTTCTCTCTCTCTCTCCTTCTTTCTCTCTCTCCTTCTTTCCTCTTCTTTCTCTCTCTCTCTCTCTCCTTCTTTCCTCTTCTTTCTCTTTCTCTCTCTCTCTCCTTCTTTCCTCTTCTTTCTCTCTCTCTCTCTCCTTCTTTCCTCTTCTTTCTCTCTCTCCTTCTTTCTCTCTGTCTCTCTCTCTCCTTCTTTCTCTCTCTCTCTCCTTCTTTCCTCTTCTTTCTCTCTCTCTCTCCTTCTTTCCTCTTCTTTCTCTCTCTCTCCTTCTTTCCTCTTCTTTCTCTCTGTCTCTCTCTCTCCTTCTTTCCTCTTCTTTCTCTCTCTCTCTCCTTCTTTCCTGTTCTCTCTCTCTCTCCTTCTTTCCTGTTCTCTCTCTCTCCTTCTTTCCTCTTCTTTCTCTCTCTCCTTCTTTCCTCTTCTCTCTCTCTCTCTCTCTCTCCTTCTTTCCTCTTCTTTCTCTCTCTCCTTCTTTCCTCTTCTTTCTCTCTCTCTCTCTCTCTCTCTCCTTCTTTCTCTCTCTCCTTCTTTCCTCTTCTTTCTCTCTCTCTCTCCTTCTTTCCTCTTCTTTCTCTCTCTCCTTCTTTCCTCTTCTCTCTCTCTCTCTCCTTCTTTCCTCTTCTTTCTCTCTCTCTCTCTCTCTCTCCTTCTTTCTCTCTCTCCTTCTTTCCTCTTCTTTCTCTCTCTCTCTCTCCTTCTTTCCTCTTCTTTCTCTCTGTCTCTCTCTCTCCTTCTTTCCTCTTCTTTCTCTCTCTCTCTCCTTCTTTCCTGTTCTCTCTCTCTCTCCTTCTTTCCTGTTCTCTCTCTCTCCTTCTTTCCTCTTCTTTCTCTCTCTCTCCTTCTTTCCTCTTCTTTCTCTCTCTCTCTCTCTTCCTCAGCCCTGATTTTTTCCTTTGCCTCGCTCCATTCTTTTTTCACACTTCATACTCTAGTGATTACTAAATCAGCTAGACTCCAGCAGAGAGAACACTAGATTGTACAGATAATTCCGATTATCTTCATGTCGATCGTTCATTCATTTAAATATTCATTGTTCCGTTCATTCATTAAATTTTTGATCCACAACTTAAACTACAAATCCGAGAACTTTTCATAGAGCGAAAAAGTTATCGACATTTTTCAATATTTTCGATCAAGATAGAATGTTTTTCTTTAATGTTTCCTAATTAGAGAGATAAGCTCATTTTTAGGGTCCGGAATTATCAGATATACTCCCCAATATTCTCGATTACCAAAAAGGGCCATCATCAACAGAATTAAAAGACACCGTCTATCAGTGAGAGTGATAAGAAAAAGAGAGGAAGATGGAATATAATTAAGAACGGAGACAAATTCGGAAACAGAGAGACAGAGAAAGAGAGAGAGCGGAAGAGAGAGAGAGCGAGAGAGAGAGAACGGAAGAGAGAGAGCGAGAGAGAGAGAGAGCGGAAGAGAGCGAGAGAGAGAGAGCAATACAGAAAAGACAGAGAGAATAAAACAATAACAATAAATAAGTTTTCCCAAAATCATAGGTAAACTACTAATTATCAAATTTTTTGTCGTGGACGATCGACCTACTCAACTAAACAACTAATTTCTTGAAATCCTTTTGGAAAAACCTTTTTCAGGTCTAAAAAAAGCTCTATTGTTTAAAATGGAAAGTTTTAAGACGCAAGTTTTTTGGGTTCTTTTTTCCAAAGCAAGTTAGAAAGTTTTTTCAAAGTACTTTGCCCAAGTACGACCTCTCGAATTCTTGGAAAATCAAGACATATTTTACCTATTCACAAAACACACTTTCTCTTCTAGACAGTGTATTTTGGGATATCTTCTAGACAGTGTATTTTGGGATATCTTCTAGACAGTGTATTTTGGGATATCTTCTAGACAGTGTATTTTGGGATATCTTCTAGACAGTGTATTTTGGGATATCTTCTAGACAGTGTATTTTGGGATATCAAAACGTAATTCTTTTGTATATTGTATTATTCTCCCTCTACCTCCAAACTGATCTTGCTCTTATCCAAAAACGTTTTTTTTTCTGCTAATTCCACCACTGCGATATGACCATGGTATTTCTTAGCACCCACACAACTTTTTGCAAGCGCAAAGATTTTCAAAATTTCAGAGTTCTACAGTGAATTTTTCCAATGATTAGATTTTAATGTTTTTCGGGGTTTTGAAAAGCGCATAGATTTTTAAACCACATTGCGGGTCAGAGAAACATCCTAGATGTGACGCATCTTGCACATTTTGAGCTCGCCTTCACTTCCAAACTAGACCATAGAAATTGTGACGTTTGATCATTAGCTATAGATAAAACTATAGAGTAAAGAACAAAGGAGGAGTACTTTTACGAGCTTTTCGCCCATTACATAAATGATTTCGTTGATTTCAGAGAACTCTCTTTGAAAAAGAAAGGACCAAAACCTGTCTATGGTGATAAAACATCATTTTATGAAAAAAAGCAGACGCTCAACAGGCATTAACTGAATATAAACTTTTAGTTACAATCGAATCTGCTTTACTTGAACCCAAAAACCAATCGAATCTGCTTTACTTGAACCCAAAAACCGCCACTCATCGCTCAAAGAACGGTTTTTTCTTCAAAATTATCCAAAGTGCCGGTGACCTATACCCAAAAACGATCGATAACGTATCGTAACACAAATATTCATTTGAAAATATTAATATCTCATTTTTTTGAAAATATTCATCAAACTAGCGATATTGTTTAAAAATTATAAAATCAATTGCTTGTTTTCAAAATTCATATATGATTGTGAATAGAATACCAACAATATTAATTATGCTCTCAATAAATATCTAATATTCATCCCAACTCAACAAAAATCGAAGAAAAAATCAACTGATTAAGACTTATAGAAAGGTACGAAAATAGTTGAATAAAGTATGAAAGAAATCCATCGCACGGGCAAAAAGGGCATTCGGTCGGGACCGAACCTCCGCTGCCTAACCGGGGCTTGTAGAGCGTTACCAATACACCAACCGAGCACACATGGTCCCATGCGATTTCTTGCTATGTCTAAGGAAAAAAATAGTTTAAAAAAGGTCACAAGCAATTGTTGAAGAAGAAAAAAGCTTCCGCTTTTCGAGTGGCGGAGTCTATAATAATGAAAAGCTCTCCCTCCTCTAGAATTTACCTATACCTCTCTTCGCATTATTCTAGAATCCTCCGCTCAAAGAACAGCTCTGCAGGTGAGCTATGGGTACGAATTACAAATATCTCCTTCTCCGCTGGTGACCTTAGGGGTACATATTACAAATATTTCTTTGAAACTGACGCTTTCACATTCGAATCGACAGACTCAATGGTCTTCTCACTGGTTGTCATTGAAGAAATGTCATAGAACTCCTCTCGCCTTCAATCGATTCAATCAACTCTGAATATTATTTTTTGATCTTTGTTAATCGTTTAAAGCAGCGATGGGCTGAGAATATAATGAATGAAATCCATCGCACGGGTAAAAATCTGCCACTCTGCTGGGACCGAACCTCCGCTGCCTAACCGGAGCTTGTAGAGAGTTAACCAATACACCAACCGGGGGGGGGGGGGGGCACACATTGTCCCATGGCAACGGAGGTTCGGTCCCAGCCGAGTGCCAGATTTTTGCCCGTGCGATGGATTTCATTCTGAATATTATCTTATCCGAACTTTAAACACTTGATTTCTCTCGAAACTCATTTTTTTCTGAAACAAAAAATGTATGTACATAAATTTATTATAAAGTATGAAAGAAATTCATCGCACGGGCAAAAATGGCACTTGGCCGGGACCGAACCTCCGTCGCCTAACCGGGGCTTCTAAAGCGCTACCAATAAAACTCGTCAACTTCAAACTGAATTAATACTGCGACAGTAATCCGTCGTACCTTAACGATGAGCAAAATAATAGATGAACGAATTCCAAACGTAAAAATTTTGGCATTAGCTGAAAAAATTTTGAATAGCAGTCCAGGCTATTTCTCTCATCCGCACTGTGGGTTCAATCTAGTGGCGAATCCATTTGATGGGTTCAATCTAGTGGCGAATCCATTTGACCTTTCTAAAACAGATACTGATAAAAACTTTCTGTTTCTATTGATTTTTCTCTTTTTCATAGCAAAAACTTCGTTTCTATCGTCTCAGTTTGCCTTTCTTTCATAGTCTTTTTGATCTACAAGTTTCTTGTGTGGGCGGGAGTGAACAACCTGATAAAGAGGGAACATTTGGGCCAATAATCGGAAGCAAGGACAGTGATGAGAGCAAACTTGAAACCTTCTTATGAACTAAGCCACTGAACAATCAGCGTGCTTAAAAGTACAGAACTCGCTAGCCAGCAGGCTGTTAGCCTGAGGCGCCCTCCTTCTCCCGCCTCAGCTTACCATGTTACTCGAATACTCCTACCTTGACTATTTCGCGGGCCTCAAAGACCGCTCTTAGTAAACAAGAGAAAAGAGCGTTGTTGACTGTTTCCTATCACCCGAAAAAACGTGTAGATCAAAAAGACTTATCATGAGAGAACGACCGACTTTGAGAGAGATCGAGAGAGTAATGCAGTGTTTTTATTTGCGAAAACATAATGAAACATAACGACATCCCGTTTTTTTTTCCACGTTATGTTCACAACTAAAATTTGTATAAATAATAGTCTCAAATGGAATAGCGCTTCAAATGTGCATGGTGTACGGTATTTTGTGCCCTTTCTGTGACATAGAAGTCGCGGTGTCTCTCGTTGTCTGCGGCGAGAGAGTATTTGAGAACACTTATACAAATTTTAGTTGTTAACATAACATGGAAAAAAAAACGGGATGTCGTTATGTTTCATTATGTTTTTCGCAAATAAAAACACTGCATAAGATGAAAATTTGAGAATGCCATGTGAACAGAGAATTTGTATCACTAGTTTTTCATTCATGAGGTAATGGGTAATATTTTCTCAAGTATTAATGGGTTATATTTGTATAACGCATAGATTTCAAATTGAGGGGTGAAATCTATGCGTTACTCAAACAGGTTCTTGAGACTCTCAAAAACCTTAAGTTGAGACCTCCTGTTCAGTGGTTAAATGGTCACGTCCTACCGTACAGGGGTGGGCCTCTGTTTCGAGCTTTGACGAGTGACTGTTGATATTCCAAGGGTATGAACTTACTAAAAATCATATTTTCTCTTCATAAAACGCCACACGCGTCTCTCAGTTCAAGCAAGTTTTGCTTCCGGCGGGCCTATGTGTCTTTTTCGCACGTATTAAAAAACACTTGATCCCGCTACCTACCTCTTCGAATTTTTTCTTTTATTTGCAAATTCGTTCACACGAAAGTGAGCATAATTTCATTAGCAGGCTTGTTAAATTCGAATAAAAGATCACAAGTAAGAAGTTCATTCATAACAACGCTTAATTACCATAAAAAAGGAAGTTTTGGACGAAATGGGCGACCGACCAATATTGATGAAGTATTAATAATCGTTCCTCCTATGTTGAGAACTGATGCTTTCGTCTTTCTTTTGTCATATTTCTCTAACTATTTTTTTCTTTTTCTTCTAAATATGCCATGTTGGACAATTTATCTTTTAAACAAGAATTCAAAACTTTTCCAAATTGTTTGTATCTTATATTCAAAACTCATTCTGAAATGATTAAAACCTTTCAAAAGGAAACCTAAAGAAAAAATGTTGAATAAAATATGTACATAATGTGAGAAAATATGGAAACTGCTAGCACATGAATTATAAAATCATTTGAAATAGAAGATTGATTAGAAACATCCTATCAAAGATTTGAGAAGCACACAGATTCCGGACATCAGAAAGATGATGATTTAGGAGAGGGAAATCTGAGAGAGAAGAGAGAGAGTAGAGACAGAAAGAAAAGAGAGAGAGAAAGTGGGGAGAGAGAAGAGAAACACGGAGAGAGAGAGAGGAGGAAGAGAGAGAAGAAAGAGAGAAGATAAACAGAAAGAACAACAAACATGAAACCGAGGTGTTCTTCGCTTTCAAAAGACTCACAAGGAGAGCGCGCTAAAGAGAGAATGCAATGAAGGGGAATAGCATTTCGCTTAACCCCCCCCCCCTCCTTTCTCTCTCTCCCGTTCTTCTCTTGCTTTTTATTATCTCTCTCTCCCTCTCTTTCTTTTCATCATCATCTACTTTTCCCTTTATCTCCCTCCCATCTCTCAGCTTTCTATCCTCTCTTCCTCTCTCTCTTTCGAATTGGTCTCTCACTTTTCACATCTCTATAGCTTCTCTCTTTTTCTCTGTCGCCTAGAGTCTCATTCTCCTTCCCATCACGCGATCTCTTTGCATCATGCTCTCAACGCTATTTTCTTTTCTCAAACTATTTGATTCTCCATTTCGTCACAGTGTTTCGTTTTCTAGTTTTCTATATTTCTCTCTAGCTAAACACTATTTCTCTTTCGCAGAAACTTTGCGATGCAATTCACGCATGATTTCTTTGCTGCTTCCGCCTTCCTCATACTATAGTCTCATTATTGAAACACTACATAAACATTGATGTGATTATAAACATTATCTTTCTCTGGCTCCACTCTACATAGTTATATTTCTCTCTTTCTCTCGTCAACTTCAATCTCCCTAGTTCTATTTCTCTCTCTCTCTCTCTCTGTTGTTCTCTCCCCTCTCTCTTATTTCCTTTTCCGCTTATTTTTCGTCTCTATGAATTATTTGTTACTCTTCTTCTTTATCGCTTACCTTTCACAGGCTCTCTTGCCTTTTAGTGTGCAAATATTCCTGGGAGTGCATCAACTTTTGCTCCCAAACTACTTCCTGATTTTCGTATACTTTGTTAAAAACATTATAATGAAGAAAGAGAAACTGGAGTGACAATAGAGAGAGAGAGAGAGAGAGAGAGAGAGAGAGAGAGAGAGAGAGAGAGAGAGAGAGAGAGAGAGAGAGACTATATGTATAATAGAAAGAGAAAGATAACGATAGAGACTGAGATAAAGATTGACTGAAAGAGTTATAATTTGAGAGGATGAGCAGTAGAGAAACATAGTGAAAGAGAGAGAGAGAGAGAGATACAGAGAGGAAGAAAGAGTAATTCAGAGCTGGGAGCAAGATCCACAAAGGTGCGTGAAGTCACACCCATTACAAATTAAAGACTTCACTAACGTATATGTACATCCAAGGTATCGCCGTCTATATTCTTCAAAGAACCAAGAGAAATACTATTAGAGATTCGAAAAAAATCACGGAATCGTAGAAGAGATAAGGTATATCACTCAACGCTAGATATCTATAAGGATAATTGGAGAAAACTGAATTGCAAAGACGGCGAGGAAAGCCTCGAAATTACATGATTACGCTAACTCTTTGTAACTGTGGCAATCTCAATACTACTCAATTAAACTTTTCTTGAGACTCTAAAACTATCAAAAGTTCAGCTTAGATACTGATGGTGATTGCTCAAATTTTGAAGAAGTATACTTCAAGTGAATTTTGATGGACTACCTTAATGTAAAGTAGTATATTGCCGTTTCTTCACACTAGAAAAATGCGATTTAAATACGTATGGGTTATTCTGGTCTACAAAGTTGGTTCTAATAGTGTTGGTGACACAGCTCTGACGTGCTGATCCTGTTCGCAAACAATTCCACATCTGAACAACAACTCCCACTTCATCAACAATCATGACTCACCTCAACCAAAGAGCTTTGACCAGATCAGCAGGGTTTTTCTCCAACCCACATTGATACAAATTATTTCTTCATACGCGTTCTCTATTCTTCATTGCACGCTTTCAGTCTGTCTTCACCTCATGATGAATCATTTCGATCTACTCGCTTATTCGGCGGGGGCTTAATAACAACATGAAGAGCAGCTTTACACACAAGGACCAGAGTCATCGGTCACCTACACTTTCCAAAAAAATCAAAAGCAACCACTCATCGAGGTGTTTCTCTCACCCGCACTGTGGGTAAAAAAATCTATGCGCTCTCCGAAAAAAATTAAAATCTAGGCACTCGAAAACATTTTTCTCAATTTTTACGTAGGGAAAATCCAAATTATTGAAACTTTTGAAGGTCGAACTCTGAAATTTTAAAAACAAATGCGCTCGAAAAAATGTACGGGTGGTAAGAAACACCCACCCTGCCACTCTTCCGAGCGAGGAACCAAGAATAATGAGAAGCAAGTGAGAAGCAAAGAGCAGAGAAAGAGAATATTTATTACTTTAAGCTCCAATTCTTGGATGAAGGGTAATTTTTGGTAGAAGTCTGGTGAGCTATGTATAACCATAATCATTACCGGGATGTTACTCTTAGCCGCAAGGCTCGTAAAATCTGAGGTGAAATCTTTTCGCTTTCGAAAAATTTTTCTTTTTGTTTGTAATTCAGAATTTTTCATATTGTTGTTGTTGCTGGCAAGCAGCCCGCATCGAATACTTTTGGTTATGAACACTCTCTTTAATGAGAGAGGTTCTCGTGTTCTTCGGACGAGATGCGTCCGGAGAAGGGTTTTGATGTCCTTTGCAGTCCTGAGACTGTCATGCTGCACCTTGTGAAGGCGGAAATCGTTGTAGCAACCTGTTCATGCTATAGGCCTTGTGAGTGGGTGGTCAACCCGGCCTAGCATCAATTTGGGTGGGAGTAGAGACGTCTCGCCTGTCGTTGACCGGAGATAGGCAAGAGGCTATTTGACTGGCGCCTCGACTCGCCATTGATAAGTATAGCAGAGTATCGGCTGTTGTTTGGTCCGGTGGCATGCCCAGGCCGGTCCGGCATCGCCCTCCTTTGAAAAGCTATACTACCCAGTTTTGGTCCGCGGCGGAATTTCTCCCGCTACCTCCAAGCACGAATTATTCGTAGGGAGGCCTCCCTCTATCCGCCACCTGAGGTCGCGCTCGATTCCGGACTGGATGATCCGGCTCCATCCGTGACAGGCTCTTAAGGCTGTAGAGTCACGAATGACCACTGTTGCCAGTGTGTTACGAGTTTTTCTTTGTCAGAAGTCAGAATTTCTCATCGCATGTTCTCAGTCTTTCTCTGAAGCATTGATATATCAGCTAGACGAACAGGGTTGAAGTCTGCCGTTCCTTCATCAGTAATTTGAACTATGATAGTAATTTTGTACGGACACATGCTGAGATCCAATCCAGACTCCGTTCCCACGTCTGCTTGGAACATAGAAATACAGAGTGGAAGATCAAGAGGTAGACCTAAGCTTAGATTGAGAGACACCATAGAACAAGACATGGCGACTATCGGGCTGATAGCCGAAGACGCCTCGAATCGTATGATGTGGCGAAGTGCTATCTACACAGCGGACCCCTCTCTTCAGCGGGAATAAAGCTAGGAAGAAGAAGAAAAGGTAATTTTTTCCTATTTCGCCAGTGGTAAGAATAAAAACCTGATAATCATAAGCAAAAACAAATGTTCAAGTCTTATCGTCTGTTTTTTTAAGTTTTGAGCAGGGGCTTGGACTAATGAATACCTCTCAATTATGAATGTGCCCATTCAACTTCTATTGCTTACTAATATTACAGGACTACCGCCCTAATGAAGTCGTTCTAGATTCCCCGGATAGGCAACGAAGGTTCGGTCTCGGCCGAGTGCCATTTTTGCCCGTGAGATGGATTTCTTACATACGAAATCGTTTCATTATTTTTCCTCACAAATACAGGGCTCGTATCAACGTACCTTTTTTTTTGAGGAAAATGATAAAGAAAACGGTGTTCCCCATTAAAATCTGCTAAAATCGGTGTGAATGGGCCACTCCGTTTTCGAAGAAAACAGTTTTGTCCTGTAAGCATTTTAATTTTCGTGAACTGGCAAAAAACCGGCAAAATGAACCGGCGAAAAATTTTCTAGGGTGACCGACCTACCGACCCTCTTCCTCACTTGAAATAATTGTATCAGAGTTTTCTCAAAGTAAAAGTGAAAAATCTTCATCACTCTTCATGAATAGAACGTTTCTCTAGTTATAACTCAGCCTGAACCGGTTTCGTCAAGTTAAAAGTGGAAATGTTTAGTCCACTGTAGCGATAGACTTATTGAAAAATAAAGACAGATTTGACCATAATTTTTGAGCCCTCTCTCGCTCTCTCTACACTCTATTGCTTCAGGCCCATTGCCCATAATAACTTTCGGAGAAGTGTAGGCTGCGCGATATGTATGCTAGTTCGACAATTTCTGACTGCCTATGTTCGTAGTTTGTAGCCCGTCCGTCATTCACATTTACATATCGAACAAATACAGAGTGGGTCATGTAATCAACAACGAATCTTTCGGCGTTTATAGTTCAATTTTTAGTGCACGCTGAGCTCCAGTTTTTACATATGTTCTTCTCACATGTGTTTTTATTACATGGTTGAAATTTCATTTCATTTGATCAAT
Source organism: Allodiplogaster pararmata (assembly GCA_964056735.1). NCBI lineage: Eukaryota > Metazoa > Nematoda > Chromadorea > Rhabditida > Diplogasteridae > Allodiplogaster > Allodiplogaster pararmata. The sequence continues at coordinate 28,985,931 of OZ057407.1, forward strand.
TCTCAAAAGAATGGTGGCCGCTCATAGAACACGCTCTGTCATTGTGGACTTGCAAAAACTTGATCGATCAAATACGCGCATCGCTAAGGATCTCAACGTCTCTCGCATTCTCGTCTGGAAAACAATCAAACGTTTTGAACAGGTCGGTACACTTGTTGACTTGCGCCGAAGAGGTGGTCCTCGATCAGTGCGCACCTCTAACAAGATTGAGGCTGTGAGGAAGCGAGTCGGTCGGAATGCTAGGCATAGCATGAAAAAAATGGCCTCCGAGATGAACTTATCATGCACGACTCTTCGAAGAACCGTTAAAGAGAATTTGAGGCTCATCCCATACCAACTAAAAAGGCTGCCATCCTAAATTTGAAGAACAAGGAGGAAAGACTCAAAAGGTGCCGCGCACTAATCCTCCGGACGCGCGACGATTCTCACCTTAGGACAGTCTTCTCGGATGAGAAGCTGTTCACTGTGGAAGAGGCATAAAACCCTCAAAATGTACGAGTGCTTGCTCGGGACTCACAGGCAGCTAATGAAGGCGGTAGAATCGTTCATAGAGCTTCCCATCCTGCACAAGTCATGGTTTGTGCCGTTTTGGTCGAACCAGGAGTCAAAATTGACCAGGAATACGGCGACTCCGGGCTGTCGTTCGTGCCAAATTAGACCGAATTGGGTGATTTTTTTACCCAGTGTTTTTGTATTAATTTGGGCTAATAAATGTACAAATTTGAAGACTCTTGATCACTTATGCACTGAGATACACGTTTGTAAACGCCTTGCCGAATACATGGGCTACCCTGTATAATATTGAAGGAAAAAAAAGATTGTAATCCTGAAAATAGGAAAAAATAGCATATGCTACATAATGTCGCGTTGTGTGAAGACCCCAGGGACAAACTCGTCACAAGAACGAAAAGAGGGTACAGACAGGGACGCGAGAATCGAGAGATTGCTTCTCCGAACCCGTTTGAACATAACATTTATGGGGACCGGTTCTTCCCAAATATAGTCTCAAAATGTAACACAGAGGCTTAATGTAATAAAAAGAAGAACCAATAATCTACCTCTCTCACAATTCAAACTAGCTCTGAAAAGGATACAACTCCTAAATGAATGATACTCCGGAAGGAATACTTTGGTTTGAGCAAAATTGAAGAAAATATTTGAGAAAAGATCAAGATTGGGGCATTTTTGTTAATAAACCAAAAGCTTATTTTATTATTTCTTTTCTGTGATTAACTGCCTCCAGGAAGCTTCGATTTTATTCCAAGCACTTCCAATTTTGTTCTAAATTTCTTGGCAAAGCTTGTCAAACATTGTGACTTGCTCAGTACAACAGTTTCTGGTCTGAATTATGACTCACTCGGCTCATTAATAGGACGTCGATAGGTTTGCAAAAACAGAATCTTTGCCAGACTTGCGCATCTTAGCAAACTGCTATAACATTTTTTTGTTTCTAAACCTTTAAATTAGCGGCACTAATTAGAAAAAAGAAAAAAAATGGCTATGTTGCTCATTAAAAAATTTCCTTTCCGCAATCTGAAGAATAGCAATAAAAAAAAAACACGTGCAGACATTTGCAGTCCAATGCTGATTGTGATTACGGTACTTTTTGTTATACATTTGCATTTTTCATATACATTTGCCTTTTTTCTTATACTTTTTGTCATACATTTGTCTTTCTTACAAATTTCCCATGCGGTCTCTTTCCCAAGCCGTACGACCTCGTTAGCATAACCTTTGCCTGAGCGACAAAAACAAACAGTGAATAAAAGCTGAAAACAGCTAAGCCAATTTACTCAATTATACTGGATAAAACTAAAATATTGTTCTATATAGACTCGTTCCCAAGCCGTACGACCTCGTTATCATACAAGCGAAAAATCAGTGAAAAGTAACCTGGCCCCCAAAGTAAAGTGCTGATACTTTTCCGAATTGAAAGCAGCGGAAAATCAAAACAAAGTAGACGAAGGAATAAAAATTTGTTACTTGGGGGGGGGGCAGGTCACTTTTTATTGAATTTTTCGCTTACGCTTAAGTAAAATAAATGCTGACGAGGCCGTACTTCTTAGGAACGAAGCCGTATATAATAAGCCACAATATTTCAGTTTTATCCCGTCTTTTGAGGAAATTGACTTAGCTATTTTCAGCTATTATCAGGGATCTTATGTGTCGCTCCAAATGGGTGTGTGTACGTATCTGCCACTCAACCCGAAAAAAAATGAACTCGAGATTTTCTTCTCGGTGATTGTCGTTGCTATCTCTTCTGCTCCAGCTTCCAGATACATTCTGTTTTAGTAACATTTTTTCCGACCTATCAAGAAATGAAGACATTTTACCTATGCATGTACGTATCCGCCGCATAAGAGTGGAAGATCACTATATTATATCTGGCTATTATTCACTGTTTTTTTCGCTTAGGCAAAGGTTAGGCTAACGAGGCCGAATGGCTTAGGCTGACGAAAATGCATGAGAAAATTTATCATATTATCAATTTTTGTCAATTCAATGTCTAAATTTGTCAAAATAAAAATAAATCCCCCCAAGTAAAGTGCGCCCCCCCCTCAATAACAATGTGCCAAAAAACTCTAAAATTTGTTGGAAATTAATCTACAAAAGTAGAGAGCAACAGCAAAAGTTACTTGCCTGATCAAACTGTCAGCTCAGTCGATATCCTCTGCATCTACTAAAAGTGCAAACTATTTTTTAAAAACTTAGAACAGTTGAAACGAAAAGGCGAAACAAAAGTCTCGGGCGTAAAATCATCATAGTAAGTTCTAATGGATCAAGAGGAACATCAAACACATGCTTATGTAAAATTAACAAGATAAAATAAAATGACTGAATTTGCAAATTTTCGTAAATTTAAAAAAATCAGGCACTTTTGCAATGTAGCCCCCCCCCCCCTCCTAGAGGTTCCATGCGTCATACTTCAGACTTATTTAAATTTACAAAAAAGTAATTTTTACCTTAAAAAACTTATTCTAACATTGAAAAACTATTTTTACATTAAAAAACGCTTAGGCTTAGGAAAAAGTTTACGCTAACGAGGCCGTACGGCTTAGGCGAACGAGACCGTATCAAGAGAATGCCACTCTCATATGATACAATAGAACCTCTAGGAGGGGTGGCCTAAACTACAAAAGTGCCAAAAATCGTAATTTACACAATTCAAGTGTATAGCACCCATGTTCGATTTAGAACGTGAGAAAAAACATCGCTGAGAAAACAACTCACAAAAAAATAGGCTTGCAGATTAGAAACCAAGAAGTCCCGCAGTTTTAGAAAACAAAGCCTTTTTGTTTTTTTCTGGTTATTAAATTCGTAATTTAATTCGTAATTAAAACGAATTGAGGAATTTTTTGTAAAGTTAAGCTTTGAAGAAATGCCCTTTAACAAAATGCTATCAACCGAAAAATGGTGGAGTTACCGCTTAATAGTTGGCTCATCAGAAAAATGTTCTCTCTGTTACACAATCTACGCTCCTTCGCTAAAACACGGTCATTGCAGTGCGCTGCTACTCAGTGCAGATGACCCGTATTGGTTACGCAGTTAATTGTGTAAGGCCGACTGGTACCAAGAGTTCATCAAAACTGTGATCGGTGTTTTTCGCTCTTGACATTTTTGTGTCAGTGTTGTGAAAGCTGCAGGTTTTCTTATCAAATAATAGGCAGCTTTTGTTTGTGTGATTGGTTCAACATACAAATAAAATTTCACAACTTGTGATTTACATGTGATGAACCAAATACGAGCACAGAGCGTGACCCCTGGATATGTGATTGTTGAGCTTGTTTGTGATTCTGAAACTTCTTCATAAGTATCTCCGCTCTGTAATCTGCTAAATATCATGTGAGTATGCTAGCTGCTGGAGCTACCAGGCAGTCACTCTGTCTGTTTATACAATTCACCAAAACGTAGTAGCGAGTCGATACTTATGATTTGTGTATTCCGGTTCTGCTGACTCACAACTTTCCACACCGATTATAAGGAATTCTATTTCACAACTTGCTAGGTACAAACTACACTTTATAGTGATTTTATGAAGTTCTGCAAGTGCGTGACATAAAAGTGTTACTTTGCTTGTTAATTACATTTCGCCAAGCTATTGTTTTTTTGGCACTTTTTAACTTGGGGGGGGGGGCGCACTCCACTTAGGGGGCTCTTTTCGGTGCGTTCAAAAAATGTTTTTTAAAAATTACAAAAAAATGTTATTTTTCTAATGCGGTCTCGTTCGCCTAAGCCGTACGGCCTCGTTAGCGTAAACTTTTCCCTAAGCCCTTTATTAACACGGATATGATAACTGCAGATGATAGTTCATGTTGAATGCATTAAAGAAAGTATTTAGAAGACAGAAGTGTATTTTTATGCTTGTTTTTTTAAAAGTATTCAATCTTCAATTAGAAAATGACTGAAGAAATAATGTTAATGTATGGATATTGATATTTATGTATATATAAGTAAGCAGTCGTACGTTGAAGGTGTATTGAAACATGAATTAGAGCATATAACGGCGTGTTCATCCAAGCTCTCAACTTTTCACTATAAAAACAACGAAAGTAACAACTTTCTGTTATTTTCTAATTTTCCTGCTGTTCTGGATCGAAAACCTACCACCTTTGTTACAAATCGCAGAAAAAATTAGTAAATCACCGAAAGTGGTTACTTTTGCACATAGCTCACCAAACTTGTGAAATTTATCCCGGTCGCCCGCCCTGTATCCCATAAAAAGTTTTTTTTACAGATGAAGAAATATAACTTATTCACATAGCAGAAGATATATGGAGTGCATATAAAAAATTACCGGCCTAAAAAATCTTTTAAGGAAAATTTTTTGGTGGTACGGGTATGATTGGGTAAAACGGAGAAAAAAAGAAGATATATTTGTGGTTGATCCCCCCCTTCCCTCCTTGCACAAGGATCGCCCGGTCGCCCGCCCGGAAAAGTTTTTTCAGCGCATCTTGGTGAGCTATGCTTTTGCAATTTTTATAATGAAGGGAAAATTGAGAGATAGGGTGAACTGCACGTTAATGTCCTGAATTGGTATTGCCGGGTCCAAAATTTTGACGCTTGACGCGTTGACCTGCTTAGATCACCTGCAATTTTTGAAACAACCGTTCTTCCGAGCGGAAGCCCTAGATTGGTAAGAAGAGATCGAGAGGTGAAGGGCAGAGAACAAAGAGGGATTGGGCGACATGAAGAGTGGAGGCTTTGAAGACTCTCTTGCTTCTAATCATTCTCGGTCCCTTGCTCGGAGAGCGGTCCTTTTCTCAATTTTTTTTACATTGCTGACCTGTGCACGCGACGCGTGTCCCTACTTAGCTTAATGTCCCTTCTGTAATTTTTCTTTCATCAGGATTTCAATGACAAGCCGCTCCGGTGCACCTCGATCAGGCGGCCCTGCATCCAACAAGGCGTGTCAATTCAAGCTGGTCCTGCTAGGAGAGAGCGCCGTTGGTTAGTTTTCCGCTCTGGTAATTTCTCTCATTAGCAGGGTGTTTGTTTCATAGGTCAACAGTTGAGAAAAAACGACCGGTCTTTAAGCTGGAAGCCTGGAGTCAAGGTGTTCCTCACCACCCGCACGTTTTTTCTCGAGCGCATAGATTTCCAGATACTAAAGGAGTTTGGTATTGTTTTCTTCAAAGATTTGAAATTTTCATAGGTGAAAACCGAAATTTTATTCTTTCGAGTGCATAGATTTGAATGTTTTTCGGACTTTAAAAGAGTAGATAGATTTTTTGAAAGAAACACCCTGCTTGGAGTTATGAGCTTTCTGTCTCTCTTTGAAATCTGCAGTAGCCTTCGATCTAGCCTTCGATCATTACAGTGTTTGTAACATCTTTAATGATCACGAGATGATGATGATGATCTACAAACTTCTTTTTAAAAGTATGGGAAACCGCCTGTTCAGCAACTAATAGCGTTCTCCGGCCTTTTCAGGACACTATCAACCAGAATATTAGAAGCGAAAACAGGTGTTAAATGAGACCGGTCCAAGGCATGTTTGTACGCGCTGAGCGAGTTGTTGAAGGAATGGAAAAGGCAAGAATAGTGAAAAGAGAAGTAGATAAAAGGTAAAATAGAACGGAAAGATGAGAGAATGTAGATCATTTTCGGCGCGAACATGACTGGTACGGTAACATGTATGCGCCAACATGGCTTGTCCGGTAACTATTTAACCTCTGGCGGTAAAGTTAAGATGAAAAGAACATCAATGTCGTACATGAATTGGATCAACTCGAATTTCCGTTAATTGCGAATGGATTACGGTGTTTTTTACTGCTCACAATCTTGCTCGAGAAAGGAATTTTAGCTGACCATAAGAAAACGAAAAGCTCTCACTTCTCTGCGCCCCTCTAACTCGCTTCTCATAATTCCGGAATGTCCTCGAAAAGTGTTCTTTTTTAAATTTTCTAACAAAAACTATCTGCAAATGACTATTGTTGAGCTTAGGACGGTTTGATCGCTTGATTAACGATAGTGTAATAGGCCCTTTTTCTGAAGTCACCCCTGTTTGTGAAGCGAAAGTTGATAACTTTTATCGATTCGAAGCCAAGACGGAGTGGAATTCTACGTCTGAAACTATTAATTACGCCACGGAAAGGCATAATTACCCGTCTCATCTTTTCTTTCGTCATCAAGTATGCATCAGTCGCGGAAAAGAAATCAAGTACAGCATAAGCTAAACACAGTTGTAATGATGCGTTTATGAAGAAGACAAAGGCCCGATAAAAGTGGGAGCATGCCTGAACAAAAATTCTAGGGTGGCAAGGTAGATCAGAGTTCTCGAGAGCACGATAGGGGGAAAGGATTTTCGCGAAAAAGGTCAAGGGTGTTTTTAGCTACGTACATATCGGGTGAATTAGTAGGAATCATGGGTAAACTGCCAACTGGCAAAAAAAATTCTATGGCGACCGATCTACCGACCCTGTCCACATAGGTAAAATCCTTGATTTTTCAATAGGTCGATCGCTGAAGTAGGTTTAAAGTTATAATTTTAACTTGAAGAAAACGGTTGAGGCTGAGTTGTGGCTAATGAAACGTTCTATCTGTGTAGAGAAATGGAGAACTAAGTTATAAATGAATTTTTAAAAATAGATTCCAAGACTTCAAGAATTTTTTGTCAATTTTAGCTGTAAAATCTGTGATAGATTCATTTCGAGTGAGGGAGAGGGTCGGTAGGTCATCTCGAATGAGTAAGAGGGTCTGTAGGTCGGTCTTCCTAAAGAATTTTTTACCAGTTGGCAGTTAACCTATGCCTCTCCATCACACGAAATCAATTTATCAGAGTTTTCACAGCTAGAACTGAAAGAAAATGCCTTTATCTCTTTGCATAAATAGAACGTTAAATTAGCCATAACTCAGCCTCCCTCAACATGTTTCGTAAAGTTAAAAGTGAAACTTCAGCCTACTTCAGCGATCGACCTATTGAAAAAGCAAGATATTTTTTAACTATGGTGAAAATACTTACTTCGGCTCATGTTCTAAGTGAATTCACTTTTTGTTTGAATTTTTCCCCTACGGTTTTGAGCTCATTTACAATTGCGGTATTAGGGGTTAAAAGACCAAGCCCTTCTGTCTGTTAGAAGGCGTCCATCTTAATATCTGCGGGTCTATGTTTTTATTCTGAGGGCAGAACTTCTCTTAAAACCCCATTTTAATTGAATAAAATCTCTATTTTTTGTCCCTTACGGGTCTATAGTCGAATTTTCTTCCGAATCCTTTTCAGAATATTATAAAATGTATGGGTAGAGACACTCGAGATTTCAGAACCAGGGTGTTAAGAAACACCCTGGCACCCGCACAACTTTTTTCGAGCGCATAGATTTTTGAAATTTCAGAGTTCAATATTCAAATTTTCCAATGATTTGGACTTTTTCTACGAAAAATCAGAGTAAAAAATTCTCCGAGCGCATAGATTTCAATGTTTTTCGGGGTTTTTAAAGAGCGCATAGATTTTTTTGTCCGCAGTTCGGATCAAAGAAACATGCTGTTTAGAACTAATCAAAAAAGTTATTCAAACAATTACTTTCATTCGTTTTTTTGGCGACAAAATAGCTCGCTTCGAATTATTTTAGACCTTCCCCAACGCCCCCCCCCCCCAGGGGTTAAATGGAGCCGCCCAATTTGGGTTTACATGTATCCGCCGCTCAAAGTTTGGAGGAAAAAGGAAGAGGGGATGAAGGAAAAGGGTGAGAAAAGAGAGGGAGTTTTTTGTCAATAGTGGGTGTACATGTATCCGCCGACGGGACCGATCCGGTCACTATTTAACCAATGCCCCCCCCCCTCCCACTCAGAAAGTGGTCGTTTTATTTCTCAATATTTCAACTTCCTTCCATTCGTCGTGACTGAGAGCGGTCGACCCAATTCTCGCTCTTCTTTTCTATCGCCAAGAATGGAGTATTCTGAGCTCGAGTGGAATTTGGACACATTAAGATCATAATGTCCAATCATGATCGAAACTCCAGTCTTTATTCAACGTTTCAATTCTTACTGTACTTTGCGGAGAACCAGATGGAGCGGTTCAATTCAATGGTGCTTCATTCCCCATCACATCGAAAATGAAGCGTTTTAATTGAATTGAATGTTTCAACAATTGTAGGCATCGGTAAATAGTCGAAAATAACAACTCAACTCCTGGGTGAAGTATGCTCTTGTTGTTGTTGTTGTTGTCTTGCCCATAGGTCCGGTCGAGGGGAGTCCTTTTGGGATAGGTTGGTGGTGAGGATCCTTTTGAGTCCGGAGAGATTTTCTCCGTCTACACTCGCACCGCAGTCGGCGATCCTCTTGGCGAGACCCATTCGTTAACCGGAGAAGGGCAAGAGGTTATTTTACTGGCGCCTCGACTCGCCATTGAAAAGTATAGCGGAGTATCGGCTGATGTTTTGTCCGGTGGCATGCCCAGGCCGGTCCGGCATCGCCCTCCTTTGACGAGCTATACTACCCAGTTTTGGTCCACTCTCATCTCGAGTGTTTTATATTTCTTCTTCCAAGACGAACGGGATTTGTCACGGTTGTGGCTATCGTAGGGTCACGTACAGGTCTGCATGGTCTTTCTAGGGTCCCGTACAGGTCAGCATGCTCTTTATGCAAACAAGAAGTATTTATTTATTTATTATTATCGTGGCAGGGGAAGATTAGGATAGGAATTGTGGTATAAGAGTTGGCGTTTGTATAGTCCATTTGCACACGAGATGAGAGGCTGCTATAGAAAACAGCCAATGTCGCGTGAAAGTTCATCTACTAGCTCCGTGGAGTAGATCCGTGTAGACTCTTCCGGAAAAAATACTCGCATATCTGAGTCGGTACATTATATGTTTTGGATCAAATTTTTGAAGTGGTTATATGAGCAATTGAAGAATGACTCGGGTAAAGCATTCCATACTGCTTCCACTCGGAATGGTAGAAAATTCTTTAGTTTATTATTTTTGCAGACTGGTAAAAGTAATTTGAATTTATGCCCTCTAGTAAAACGGCTGTTAGGTGCAAACTTCAGAAAGTTTTCCGATGTTTTTAAGTGACCGAAAACAGCTTTGTATACAGTAAGCAAATCAATAGAATTTCTTCGCGATAGTAAAGTACGCCCTTTGAGTATTTTTAGTCTCTGTTCATAGGATGGGATGTAATGCGAACGTTTGAATACTAAACGAGTGAACTGCTTCTGAATTTTTTCTATCTTCTTGATAGAAGTAACGTCGCTTGGGCTCCAAACCTCAGAAGAGAATTCGAGGATAGGTCTGACGTACGTATTGAATAGGCTCCATAGGATATGTTTATTTCGTGTTTGAAAAGAGCGTAAAATGAGAAAACTTACAGACCTAGCTTTGTTACAAATGTTATAGATGTGCTTTGTAAAGCACAATTTAGAATCGTAGGTGACACCTAAGTCACGGAAAACTGTTACTTCAGGCAGCTCAGAACCGTAGAGGGACAACTTGCATGTCGGATGAGACTGTCCGATTCGCATGAAAACCGTTTTAGTAGTTGAAATAGAGAGTCCCCACTTACTAGACCAGGAAGCAAGGGCATCTAATCCTTGCTGAAGAAGTTGGTGATTGCCTATAGAATAAAGTTTAGCGTCGTCAGCTTATAAACAGCATTGAATACCAGGAGGAAGGCACTCGGGAAACTCATTGATGAAAAGGAGAAAAAAGAGGGGGCCCAAAACAGACCCCTGGGGCACTCCAGAAGTAACCACAGAAGACAGTGAATAGCTATGGTTGATAACTACGCTCTGAGTTCGGTTATTTAAAAAAGAAGAAATCCACCTATGGAGACACCCAGTAATGCCGTAATAAGATAATTTATTACAAAGGAGATTAATTGGGATGGAGTCGAAGGCTTTTTTGTAATCTATGAAAACTGCTGTTATGTAACTGTTTTGGTCTAGAGTTACGTTAAATTCTGAAAGAGTCGAGAGAAGGGCTGAAGAGCAAGAACGCTGACTGCGAAATCCATGTTGCAGAGGTGTTAGTAGCTCATGCGCTTCAAGATAATTGATCAAGGAATGACGTATTATTTTTTCGAATACCTTACTCGTACTACAAGTCAGAGAAATCGGTCGATAATTATAAGGATCATGTAGGCTTCCTTTACGCTTATATACTGGTTTCACAATGGCATGTTTCCAAATTGATGGGGAAACGCCATGTAAAAGAAAGCTGTTGTATAAAAGAGAAAGAGGCAAAGAGATGGCACAAGCTGTACCCTTGAGAAAAGCATAAGGAATACCATCAGGTGATGTGGAACATCGAGATGGAAGTTTTTTCAAATAGCTGTATACAAGTGGAGGGCTAATATCAACAAAGTCAATAGAAGAAGTTACCTTTTTTTCGGATATTAAAGTTTGATTCATATTATAATCGTTAAAAGAAGAAGAGAAAACTCGGTTGAAGATGGATGCTTTTTCAGAGTCATCAGTTACAGTTTCATCTGAACAAGGATCTGTAAGAGAGCCAATAGAGTGATCCGACTTTAGTTTTTTATTTACAAAAGAATAGAAACGGCGAGGCCCAGATTTGGCAATAGAAGCTTCTTGTTTAGAGTTATAAAGACGAATTTCTTTGCGGAGTTGTCTAGAGACCCGTTTGTATGGGTTTAAACCAATTGAACGAGCTCTCTTGTATAGTCTCCTACTCTTTTGAAGAAGTCTGCTGATTTTCGAAGTATATTTTTTCTTTAAAGAATTTTGTATAGACTTCAATGGTATAGTTTTTTCTATGACTTTTTTAATTATTTCACAAAAAGTTTTATATAGAACATCTGGATCAGTGTTGAAATTTAGAACATTCACCCAGTCAACCTTACATATTAACATTTCAGCAAGAGTAAAATTAGCATTTTTGAAGTCTAGGAAGTGTTTAATGACTGGTTTGGGCTTCGAAGCTCGAATTTCGAAATAAACCAAGCAGTGATCCAGAGAAGGTAAAGGAGGAATAGTGTAGCAGTTTATTATAGAAGAAGCATGACTAGAAAGCACAACATCCAAGCAATGCTCCAATCTTGTTGTATTGTGAACATGCTGAGTGAGTCCTGCTGATAAACAGAAAGACAGAAAAAGTGGTCAGGGCTTGTACTTGGTCAGGGCTCTTGGTCAGGGCTTGTACCAATAACAGACGAGTTATTTAACTCCGGGTGATTTCAGGTAAATCTTCTCTGGTTTTGCGGTTCGTGAAGGGCCAATTCCATGAATATCAAGAGTCCACGATTGGCGCGGCTTTTCTCACCCAAACTGTAGGTTTAAATGGAACATTCTGTGAATCAGCTTCAATTTGAATATAGTTTTTTGGTAATCCTAAATGTAATACATTGGTAGTCACATTAGCAACCCCTAATATGGTACATTGGATAGCGTGAATATTGTTGATTGGTGATCTTGAAAGTGGTACATCAGTATTCTAAATACGTGATATTTTTTGTTAGAATCCTGAATCAATTGCAAAAGTAATCCTGATTATGGTACATGGTAATCACATATAGAAAAGTGAATAGCTTGTAATGATTGTAGAGATATTGGATAAGATGGGCGGGTAAGAATATGTCATCTTGGATGATTTTCTCAGACAGTTTTTTGAATACGTGCTGACAGATCAGATAAGGGGAAGGGTTCATCAAATGAGAAATAGAGTTGGTTTCATTAATATATGTTTGAAGGGAAAACGAATTCCTATTGAAGGTCTAACAAAACTCCGTCTACAGACTATGTGGTCATTGCGCCTTGCGTTTAGGAATCGGAAGGGGGCAGGGTGTTTCTTACCACCCGCATAATTTTTCTCGAGCGCATAGATTTCCAGAAATTGAAAGAGTTGGGAATTTTTTTTCTTCAAAGATTTGGAATTTTCCTAGGTAAAAATCGAAACTTTCTTCTTTCGAGTGCATAGATTTGAATGCTTTTCGGACTTTTTGGAGAGCGCATAGATTTCAACCATCAGTTTTCACGCATAGAAACACCGTGGGAGGGAGATAGGGGACAAATATTAATTAAAATATTGCCGGGCACATTATATCACTGATAAGGATCGAACCTGTGGAAAAAGCAATGGTAGTGATGTAACCCGGATTATTGCTTATACCATTCTGAACAAAACTCGAGTAGGAAATGGCAAAAACCAAAGGAACGCTCAGGTATGTCTGGATGAAGCTACGGTGAAGTTCGAGATCTGGGACACGGCGGGTCAAGAGAGATATCATTCCCTCGCTCCGATGTATTATCGAGGTGCACAAGCGGCTATCGTCGTATACGATATCACGAATCAGGTCAGTGATGAGGCGTTGAATGAGACCGGTCTAAGGCATGTTTATGCGCGCCGAGCGAGTTCGTGAAAGGTTAAAGAATGGAAAATGAAGTAAAGGAAAATTGAAATAGAACGGAAGAAGAAGATAATGAAGATCGTATCACGACACTTTGTACCGCGTCACTTTGTATACGACACTTTGTACCGCGACTTGAGTGAGGCCGTGCGTTTTATTTTTACATTAAAAAACGCTTAGGCTTAGTAAAAGTTTACGATAACGAGGCCGTACGGCTTAGCTAACGAGGCCGTACGCGGTACAAAGTGTCGCGGTACAAAGTGTCGTATACAAAGTGTCGGTAATTCAATGAAGATCAGTCTCGGCGCGAACATCTATACAGTGGTTAAAAATTCGGAGTCTTACCGACTGTTTGAGGGCCTCTGATCATCAATTCGCTGGTATCTGATCGCATTTATAGTTAAAATCTGTCTTGATTTTTCAATAGGTCGATCGCCAAGGTAGGCGAAAATTTACCATTTTCAACTTGAAGAAACCGGTTGAGGCTGAGTTATAACTAAAGAAACGTTCTATTTATGTAGAGAATTGAAGATTTTTCACTTTCACTTTTAGCTGAGAAGATACATTCATTTCGAGTAAGGGAGAGGGTCGGTAGTTCAGTCGCCCTAGAAATTTTTTTGCCTGTTTGCGGTTTACCTATGATCGCATTACAAGAGCAGGTTTTCACGTGAAACCCCATAATCTCTTCATAAAATTACCTCTAATTGAGATTCGAGGGTGTCTGTTCATGCTAATTTATTTTTTCGGCGGGTCTCTATGTCCTTTTTGGACCCTTTTCAAAACCTATGCATGTATGCGCCAACATAGCTTGTTTGGTTACTTTTGAAGCTTTGTCAGTAATGACTTTGCAAGAGATTGTCTTCTAGAATGCTTCTGAGTGTGAGGCTTGTATGCAATTAACCGTTCCGAACTGTACACATGGAAACACTTGAAGTTGTACAAAACAACAGTAGTTTGCATACATATAACTTGCAGGATGTTTCTCTGAACCGCAAAGCGGGTAAAAAAAACTATGCGCTCTCTAAAAAGCCCTAAAAATTGAAATGTATGCGCTTGGAAAATTTTTTTATCGGATTTTTCGTAGGAAAAGTCCAAATCATTAGAAAAATGGAATTTTGAACTCTGAATTTTTAAAAATCTATGCGCTCGCAAAAGGTTTTGCGGGTCCTAAGAAAAAAACACCCTGATAACCTGCCCAATAGCGCGTAGATAGGAAGTTTCCAAAAAGATTGACATGCTCGAAGGTGAACTTCAAGCTGGTGAAAAAAGGTCTAGCTTTGACCGGACTATAGACTTAGTTGTCTAACTTCGTACAAAAAACTTCTGAGATTTAAAATCTTAGAAATACTCTTATTCTTCTTAAATAAGTTTTTTATTCGCCGCAACTCTGCCCAAGCGGTTTTTTCGAGTCAATTTTTTTCAAGTTTTTAACCTACTCGGGTCATCGAATTTTTGTAAAATCAACAGGTTCGAGAGAGATATCATTCCCTCGCTCCAATGTCTTAGCACCCAAACAACTTTTTTCGAGCGCATAGATTCTTAAAATTTCAGATTGTTAACAATAAATTTTTTTCCAATAAATTGGACTTTCCCTACGAAAAATCCGAGAAAAAACTTTTCCAAGTGCATAGTGTTTTGGAAAGCGCATAGATTTTTTCATCCGAAGTGCGGGTCAGGGAAACACTCGGAAAATCAAGGGATATTTAATCTGTCACATGCTCATAAGAGAGAATGTTTTGGAAAGCGCATAAATTTTTTCATCCGAAGTGCGGGTCAGGGAAACACTCGGAAAATCAAGGGATATTTAATCTGTCACATGCTCATAAGAGAGAATGTTTTGGAAAGCGCATAGATTTTTTCATCCGAAGTGCGGGTCAGGGAAACACTCGGAAAATCAAGGGATATTTAATCTGTCACATGCTCATAAGAGAGAATGTTTTGGAAAGCGCATAAATTTTTTCATCCGAAGTGCGGGTCAGGGAAACACTCGGAAAATCAAGGGATATTTAATCTGTCACATGCTCATAAGAGAGAATGTTTTGGAAAGCGCATAGATTTTTTCATCCGAAGTGCGGGTCAGGGAAACACTCGGAAAATCAAGGGATATTTAATCTGTCACATGCTCATAAGAGAGAATGTTTTGGAAAGCGCATAGATTTTTTCATCCGAAGTGCGGGTCAGGGAAACACTCGGAAAATCAAGGGATATTTAATCTGTCACATGCTCATAAGAGAGAATGTTTTGGAAAGCGCATAGATTTTTTCATCCGAAGTGCGGGTCAGGGAAACACTCGGAAAATCAAGGGATATTTAATCTGTCACATGCTCATAAGAGAGAATGTTTTGGAAAGCGCATAGATTTTTTCATCCGAAGTGCGGGTCAGGGAAACACTCGGAAAATCAAGGGATATTTAATCTGTCACATGCTCATAAGAGAGAATGTTTTGGAAAGCGCATAGATTTTTTCATCCGAAGTGCGGGTCAGGGAAACACTCGGAAAATCAAGGGATATTTAATCTGTCACATGCTCATAAGAGAGAATGTTTTGGAAAGCGCATAAATTTTTTCATCCGAAGTGCGGGTCAGGGAAACACTCGGAAAATCAAGGGATATTTAATCTGTCACATGCTCATAAGAGAGAATGTTTTGGAAAGCGCATAGATTTTTTCATCCGAAGTGCGGGTCAGGGAAACACTCGGAAAATCAAGGGATATTTAATCTGTCACATGCTCATAAGAGAGAATGTTTTGGAAAGCGCATAGATTTTTTCATCCGAAGTGCGGGTCAGGGAAACACTCGGAAAATCAAGGGATATTTAATCTGTCACATGCTCATAGGAGAGAATGTTTTGGAAAGCGCATAGATTTTTTCATCCGAAGTGCGGGTCAGGGAAACACTCGGAAAATCAAGGGATATTTAATCTGTCACATGCTCATAAGAGAGAATGTTTTGGAAAGCGCATAGATTTTTTCATCCGAAGTGCGGGTCAGGGAAACACTCGGAAAATCAAGGGATATTTAATCTGTCACATGCTCATAAGAGAGAATGTTTTGGAAAGCGCATAGATTTTTTCATCCGAAGTGCGGGTCAGGGAAACACTCGGAAAATCAAGGGATATTTAATCTGTCACATGCTCATAAGAGAGAATGTTTTGGAAAGCGCATAGATTTTTTCATCCGAAGTGCGGGTCAGGGAAACACTCGGAAAATCAAGGGATATTTAATCTGTCACATGCTCATAAGAGAGAATGTTTTGGAAAGCGCATAGATTTTTTCATCCGAAGTGCGGGTCAGGGAAACACTCGGAAAATCAAGGGATATTCAATCTGTCACATGCTCATAAAAGAGAATGTTTTGGAAAGCGCATAGATTTTTTCATCCGAAGTGCGGGTCAGGGAAACACTCGGAAAATCAAGGGATATTTAATCTGTCACATGCTCATAAGAGAGAATGTTTTGGAAAGCGCATAGATTTTTTCATCCGAAGTGCGGGTCAGGGAAACACTCGGAAAATCAAGGGATATTTAATCTGTCACATGCTCATAAGAGAGAATGTTTTGGAAAGCGCATAGATTTTTTCATCCGAAGTGCGGGTCAGGGAAACACTCGGAAAATCAAGGGATATTTAATCTGTCACATGCTCATAAGAGAGAATTTTTGGAACTAAATTTGTCATAAAAAAGAGTGCGAGAAAATCAAAGAATTGATATGAATGTGTTTTTTGTTTAGAATTTATAACTGTCTTACAGGAATCATTTCAAAAGGCGAAGAATTGGGTAAAAGAGCTGCAACGGCAAGCGAGTCCGACGATTGTGATGGCTCTAGCGGGCAATAAAGCGGACATGGCTAATAAAAGGACCGTTGAATATGAAGAAGCACAGGTACACTAAAAATGATATCTTTTAACTGATGCAAGTACCTTTAAAAGTCATTTGTTGTGAACTTGTTGAGCCTAAAGGCATGAATGAACGCATAGATTATTTGATTATGTCAAAAATAGTTTATGAAAAGATTGATCTTTCGAGGGGGGACCAGGGGTTAAATAGTGACCGGATCGGTCCCGTCGGCGGATACATGTACACACACTATTGACAAAAAAAACTCCCTCTCTTTTCTTAACCTTTTCCTTCATCCCCTCTTCTTTTTTCCTCCAAACTTTGAGCGGCGGAAACATGTAAGCCCAAATAGGGCGGCTCCATTTAACCCCTGGGGGGAGTGGTCAATAATAATGAGAAGGATATGTGAAGCGCAGATGAATTGGAGAGCTGAAAGTTTTGAAAGACGGTTGTTTTATGAGCGGGGAGTCTAAGATTATTTAAACTTGCTTCTCCTTATTCCAGACCCGGCCCTTCCATGCTCAGAAACTTTAGGTTTTTTGTTAAACAGTAGTAAGTGAGTTGATGAAAGACTAGTCTAATTCTAGAGAAGCGATCAATTATTTGGAAACCATTAGACGAAAATAAATTATTTGCATTACTTTATTATTTTTATTTTTTTAGATCATGAAATTTCAGTACGTCGCACTGACGCTTGTATTATTAAACCCTTGTATGTCATGGGGTTTTAGAATTGGTGTATTATTAAACCCTTGTATGTGGTCATGGGGTTTTAGAATTGGTGAAGAAAGGAAGCTTTTATCAACAAATACACTACAAGAGAGAGCGAGAGAGATAAACTTGCTAGACGAGATTTGAGTTTTTTATGTGAGCAAGTTTTGATGTAAGTTTCTGTTATGAAGACACATACTTGCCAAAGTTACTCTCAGAGCTCAGCCAAAAGATTCGAGGACTCGTCCATCATAAACCTCTTGCGTGAGACTTGAAATTCTTTGATACTTGAATTGTTTATTTGCAGGCGTACGCAGAAGATAATGGTCTACTGTTCATGGAGACCTCAGCGAAGACATCAATGAATGTAACGGACGTGTTTATGGCGATAGCCAAGAAACTACCTCTCGGGCAGGCTCCCGAAGCGAATCGGGATACGGTAGACCCGGCGGCGGCTCCGCCCAGGCAGGGCGGCAGCAGCTGTTGCAAATGAGTTTACTGGAGAATACCACACGCGCGGTTACCGTATATATGGTTACTGTAGTTGTGGTTACTGTAACTGTAGCTACTGTAATTGTGAACGTTTAACGATATATGATATGAGCTCGGAAGATGGAAGGAGAATCGTTCGCGTTCAAGAAGCTCTTCGTCAATATCATTAACCTTTTTTTTCTTATGATGATTTAAGAGAAGCGGAATACAAATTAGTAAATCTTGCGAATAAAATACGAAAGAAAACAAGAATATTTATATAATTATTGAATTCAAAATTTGTGAACCTCGATAATGTTTTTTATTATTATTATTCATGCGGTGATCATTTTTTGGTTGTACCAATGGAAAAAAATGAAAAGTTCAATTTTAAAAAGAGTTTGAAATTCATTTTTGTATGAAATTTGCAAAATAGATTCGTCAAAAATTACCGATGGGGGAATGTGAAGTAGGTGTTGAAGAGGAGGTTCAATCTAGCGGCAGTAGCTCTTCGACCTATACTCGTTTTAGGTAAGATTCCAGATGGTAAAATTCACCTATAGATGAAAACAGCCTGTTTTTCTTGAGCATCTCACACCATCGCACCTTATGAACATGAACTGGACAAATTTTCAAGAAGGGTCGGAAGATTTTGCCATGATTGGTTGGGAATGGATACTTAAGATATGTGAGGGGTCTTGAGAAGAGCAGAGGGGTCCTGGTATATGGAGGAGTTATGTATAGCTTAAGAAGGTTGAATTCCAAAAGATTATATTATCAGAAGAGAATGTAAAACGGATCATAGTTTTTGTCCATACTACAAAGGTCAGCCATGCAAATACCAAATCTTAGTTTGTAGAAGCTCCCAGCGCTATTCTTTGTTCACGGTATAGATTGGGGATCAAGGTTACTGTAGTTGTGGTTACTGTCAACTAGTATCCTTTGAAGAACATGCTCTAAAGCTGATTCGTGATGACTCCGTTTGAAGATAAGTGGTGACCGTGGATGGGGTACGGTATCAGTATTATGAGCATGATGCACAAAAAAGAATATATGTATGTTGGCGTACGGTAGAAACAGTATAAGGATTCCGGAAAGAAGATTGCTATAACGGCAGCCGTGATAGCGATCGAATAGAGTGTTGTTGTGAAAGCAAGACCAATGTATACATACTGCGAAAGGAATACTGTAGGTGAACTTGATCAGAAGTACTGTAAAGAGAGGGCGAGTGGATGTTTGTGTGTATGTTGGAATAGGAGCTTTTGTTCACTTGTTTTGTTGAGAGTTGTTCTACAGTGTTTGGATCGATTCCTTTCGAGACCGTTAACCCGGTCCATTTTTCGAGCCTTTCAATCTAAAGATTTTTCTTCCTTTACAACTGCTTATTCCTTCGGTTTCCTTCCTGTGAAGACGCGTTCCAGGTCTATACCTACTTCTATTGCTAGTGAATTTCATTTTTAATGTCGAATGATAAGTTGTATTTTTTTAAAAAGAAACTTGTTCCATAAAATTTACTTCTATTGTCGAATCTGAACAAGGCAGTGTTTGATAATTGTGTTGATAAATGTTGGTCTCAAGAAGATAACATGGATTACTGTGGTTGCAATACAATCCGTACACTATTTCCCTTGGATAGGTCGAATGAGCTGGGGCCGTATCCACGAAAGTCACGGGAAGGGCCAGCGCGGGAAGCTTCCCGAGCCTTCCCGCGGGAAGCTTTCGCCCGCGTCTTCTAAAACGCTATCCACGAAGCAGCGGGAAGAAAGCTTCCCGAGCCTTCCCGCGGGAAGGCCAAAGGCCTTGCGTACTTGTAGTTTTTTTGGAGGGAAGTTCAAATTTAAATTTTCATGATGCTTCACCTTGTATTTTTTATATTTAGTTTATCATTATTTTCACATTAAAAATCAGTGGGGCCTCTTTCTAATTGGATATTTTGGATACAGCGATACAATGAAAGTTTGGATACAGCGATATTTTACTTGTATTTCTAATCTCTCCTGTAAATAAATGGATACAGTTCACAGTTGTTTTTTTATACAGCAGCCGATACAAAAAGTTGCTGTATCGGATACAAATATTTGTTGAGTTTGGAGCAATTTTCGTTTGCTCGGTCAATTTTCTTCTTAATTTTTTTCTCTTCATATTTTGTTTTTTTCTTCATTTGTTTTTCCTCTTTTGTTTTGTTTTTTTTCTTCAATTTTTCTCTTCTTATTTTGTTTTTTTCTCAATTTTTTTCTTCTCCGTATTTTGTTTTTTTCTTCATATTTTGCCACTTCCAATTTATGCGACGAAAAACAAAAAAAGACGGCTCTAAAAAAATGAAGGTTACGAAACACGGCTTTCTTTTACATGAAGGGGTCAGTGCTGTAGCGAACGAATTTAAGAGAAAGGTTATAAAATTTAAATTTTGAGCTTTCCAACATCATTGTGTGTTAATATGTTTAAAAAAAGCGTGACCCCTCATGTAAAAAAACATATGAAGAAAAATTTTTTTTCTCAAAATTTTCAGAGTGTTAGTTCGGAGCACAGAGAAATTTTTTATTTCAAAATTTTTTTTTTTACAGAAATTTTTTTTACACAGAAAATTTTTTATATTTTTTTTCTTCAAATTTTTTCGAGAAAAAAAGACTCTCATATAAGGAGGACTCATTGAAAAAAATACTCATCGAAAAAAATTACAATTATCCTACTTAATCAAACAAGATATAATCCGTCGCATGAGCAAAAAAAAACATTTTGAGCGAGAAAAAAAAACAAACACATGAGCGAAAAACGAAAAACAAAAAAAACGCGAAAAAAAACGAAAAACACACATGAGCGAACAACAAAATTTAGATTGAAGTTTGTCATTTAAAGTTGAAAAGTAGTAGAATAATACGGTTTTCATGGAAAAATTTAGTCGCGGGAAGGTTTGGCCCGCACCTAAACATTGTGAAAGGTACGGGAAGGTAAAAGCTGCCCGCGGGAAGGCGCGGGAGCTTCCCGCGTGATTGGTGGATACGAACTTTCGCCCGAGCTTTCCGTTTTTTCCCGCGGGAAGGCGCGGGAGCTTCCCGTGTAATTGGTGGATACGAACTTTTGCCCGAGCCTTCCGTTTTTTCCCGCGGGAAGGCGCGGGAGCTTCCCGTGTAATTGGTGGATACGAACTTTCGCCCGAGCCTTCCGTTTTTTCCCGCGGGAAGGCGCGGAGCTTCCCGTGTAATTGGTGGGTACGAACTTTCGCCCGAGCCTTCCGTTTTTTCCCGCGGGAAGGCGCGGGAGCTTCCCGTGTAATTGGTGGATACGAACTTTCGCCCGAGCCTTCCGTTTTTTCCCGCGGGAAGGCTCGGGAAGCTTTTTTAGCTTCCCGCGACATTCGTGGATACGGCCCCTGGAGTGAAGCAAAGGTTATTAAGAAAAAGGGACTGATTAAATGAGACGGTCACAAGGCAAGTTGTATCTTGGTCTGTTATTCTATGGCAATTGACAAAAGAAGGTGAGAAAAGAATGTTATTACCATTTTCAGCCAAATATGTAAATTAAACTACGCACTGAACATGTAGTCGACACTTCCAGTTTTTTTCGCTTTGGCTAAGGCTTTCAGGAATTATATTTACTTTTTTTTTCGCTTAGGCTTAGGTAAAGGTTGCGCTGACGAGGCCTTACGGCTTGGAAACCAGGCCAATATGTGTTGAGTGTGTGGTGCAATATACAATTTTTATAAAAAATTGCCTGAAACAAGGTAATAACCTCACCTTATTTCAATTGCCTAATTCTATCGTGACTAGCTGTCTTTTATTTTCTCTATGTTTATCGCTCTATAAGTCTTTAAGCCAGTTATATTTTTCACGCTCTCAAATATTTTTAGGACGTGCGCACGGCTCTAGCAGCCTAATAGCTATTTAACGAAAGAAAATTTCAGGACATAAATTTGAACTTTCGAGTCTAGAGGAATTCACTGCTTATGTTCAGAGCCCATTTTATTCAAGAAGCTTGTGATAAGGGCACTTTTTCGCTTTAGTGCCCCCCTCCCAGAGGTTCGATTGGTTCATACTTCTGACTTTTTTACATTATCAAAAAAATTTTTACACTAAAGAAATTATTTTTTACATTAAAAACGTTTAGGCTTAGGAAAAAGTTGACGCTAACGAGGCCGTACCAAGAAACTGATCCAATTGAGCCTTTGGTAAGGGGGAAGGCACTAATGTGAAAAAAGTGCCGTGATAAGAATCAGAATTTTTTGTTGGAGGAGGAAGCAAATGTTTCAGGAATTTTTTGTAGACCGAGACGAGTGATGTTGAATTAAGGTTGTGTGGCGTTTGAAATGGAATCTGGAGGCGATCAAAACCCGACTTCCTCAGTGAGTCGTTTGGAAGAGTACACAGAAATTCATGTAGAGTATTTTATAACATGCGGAAGTTGGACGGTAAGTTTAGGGCAGTTTGGACTGAAAATGTTCTAGCATACTTCAATGTAGGCATACAGGCAGCATTGAAGACTTTGTGGTATTGGAGACCTTTACCGAGAAAATGGAAGAAAGACATGTGATACCTAAAATATATTTAGGCTTGAAAATTATGTACGTTTCCTGTATCAACTAGCTGATTATTTAAATTTATATCATAAGTTGCGAGGGAAAAAGAAGCCTTGGGAACAAAAACTTCTAAGGAGTGGGGAATCGAACCCGTGACCTGTTGCTTCCAAGGCTAGATCTTGATTAAATGAGTTATCGGCTCATGCTAATTAAAGCAGATGTCACTCCTCCCTTTTCCTTCGCTTCTCTTACCTCCCATTCTTTGCTATCTTGCTCTGTCTTGGCTGTCTTCCACCCTTTCAGGTTTGGGTTACCTGTGATCAAGTCTTTCAAAACTTTCCGCAACCCTTTCCAGTTTAGTTTTCCTGTAAAGTAATTCAAAAAAGTAATGGATACTGATGATGAGTGCTCGGAAAAATAAGAAGCGTGTTCAGAATCAGGTCCGTATTCCGGTTGCACGGGTTTTTGAAACGCTTCAAGAAGAGGCTGACGATCTTGAACAGAACAAGATATTAGGTTTACATTACGGTCATCCTCCGAGGAATTTGAACATGTGGACGGCGATTATTGAGGGTAAGGTGCATTCTTGCTAATTGGCTTTCCCCCGATCAGCTGCTTCTCTTATCTACATCGCACTCTGTATAGCTTCTGAATACATTTATCCCAAAAAGCCTCAATGGCGAAGAAGCAACAACCAAAGATGGTTGAAATTGTATTGAAAAGACTTGACTCAGAAAAAGGTGCTAATTCTATGTAAGTCTCTTTGAAAAAGAGCCTTAATGTATCCGAAGTGTTAATAAAGAGGGCTCAATGGTGACGAAGTCACTTCTGAAGAGGGCCTCAATGGCGTTTAAGTCACTTTAAAAGAGGGCATCAATAATGCTTAAGTCACTTCCAAGAAGGGCATCCATGGTATGACATCCTTAATTTACAATCAGTTCGTCGGCATGCTCATCAAATGGTGCACTGCAGGCAAGCCCGGGACGCCGTATCATGAAGGAGTGTTCTTCTTCGATATAATTATTCGAAAAGGATATCCCGAAAAACATCCAGGGGTAAGTTTATGGTTACCGTAGTCCATTTTGTTTATGGTTACCGTAGTCCATTAAAAAGGTAAGTTTATGGTTACCGTAGTCCATTAAAATGAACTGGTTGCTTGGATATTGTGCGAAGGGTCTTGACTCGAGATATATTTTTTCGTGTCGCTGTAACCCTAATTCACTTAGCCCTATCGACCTTTGGTGTAGGCCGCACTCGGTTGTTGATTTCATGTTCAATCAAATCTCTCCAAAAAAAATAGAGAGAAAAAGAAAAAATGGAGAGTGAAAAAAAGAGAAGAGAGAGAGTGGGCTTACAACGGCGGAGGGTCGAGAGCCTAAACGACTTTCTCCAGTGTCTCGCGAAGGAAGATTTACCCGTTGGGCGAGACAACAACAACAACAAGGATCTTGACACGGTTTATAACAAGTTGATTCTCTTACTGCCCTCCCTTTCCTCTACCTCGTAGGTATAAGCCAAGAGCAGTCACCCAGACAGCACCCACTGGTTCTACCATGTTAGGCCTTCACCTCATCTCAAGGGAGCGCGTACACTGCGACGAGGCGGGAACAAGCGGGAGACGGAAACAAGCGCGAGGAAATTGAAACAAAAATCTGCTAACATTTATACGGACAAAAGCCAAAGACTCTCAGAAATTTTCCCTTTTTTCTTTGTTTTTATTTATGAATCTATATAGATTTTTGAAACAAAAATTCTACAGCACTCGGAAAATAGTGAAGGCATGATAAATTCTCTACAGGTAAGGTTACTGTAAACTGAGTAGTTGTATTGTAATACATCAAGAGAACTTAATCTTGCTTTCAAAGCACTAAGTTCGTTCAAAATTTTTAATATGAGCAAGGTTTGTTGTTTAAAATGCTCAGTTTTTTCCTCCTCGACTTGAGATCTTCCCGTTAAGAACCATTGCTAATCTCTGATTATGAATCATTTGAAGGTCTTCCCGTTAAGAACCATTGCTAATCTCTGATTATGAATCATTTGAAGGTCTTCCCGTTAAGAACCATTGCTAATATCTGATTATGAATCATTTGATCTTCCCGTTAAGAACCATTGCTAATCTCTGATTATGAATCATTTGATCTTCCCGTTAAGAACCATTGCTAATCTCTGATTATGAATCATTTGATTTTCCCGTTAAGAACCATTGCTAATCTCTGATTATGAATCATTTGAAGGTCTTCCCGTTAAGAACCATTGCTAATCTCTGATTATGAATCATTTGATCTTCCCGTTAAGAACCATTGCTAATCTCTGATTATGAATCATTTGATCTTCCCGTTAAGAACCATTGCTAATCTCTGATTATGAATCATTTGATCTTCCCGTTAAGAACCATTGCTAATCTCTGATTATGAATCATTTGATCTTCCCGTTAAGAACCATTGCTAATCTCTGATTATGAATCATTTGAAGATCTTCCCGTTAAGAACCATTGCTAATCTCTGATTATGAATCATTTGAAGATCTTCCCGTTAAGAACCATTGCTAATCTCTGATTATGAATCATTTGAAGGTCTTCCCGTTAAGAACCATTGCTAATCTCTGATTATGAATCATTTGATCTTCCCGTTAAGAACCATTGCTAATCTCTGATTATGAATCATTTGATCTTCCCGTTAAGAACCATTGCTAATCTCTGATTATGAATCATTTGATCTTCCCGTTAAGAACCATTGCTAATCTCTGATTATGAATCATTTGAAGGTCTTCCCGTTAAGAACCATTGCTAATCTCTGATTATGAATCATTTGAAGGTCTTCCCGTTAAGAACCATTGCTAATCTCTGATTATGAATCATTTGATCTTCCCGTTAAGAACCATTGCTAATCTCTGATTATGAATCATTTGATCTTCCCGTTAAGAACCATTGCTAATCTCTGATTATGAATCATTTGATCTTCCCGTTAAGAACCATTGCTAATCTCTGATTATGAATCATTTGATTTTCCCGTTAAGAACCATTGCTAATCTCTGATTATGAATCATTTGATCTTCCCGTTAAGAACCATTGCTAATCTCTGATTATGAATCATTTGAAGGTCTTCCCGTTAAGAACCATTGCTAATCTCTGATTATGAATCATTTGATCTTCCCGTTAAGAACCATTGCTAATCTCTGATTATGAATCATTTGATCTTCCCGTTAAGAACCATTGCTAATCTCTGATTATGAATCATTTGATCTTCCCGTTAAGAACCATTGCTAATCTCTGATTATGAATCATTTGAAGATCTTCCCGTTAAGAACCATTGCTAATCTCTTATTATGAATCATTTGATCTTCCCGTTAAGAACCATTGCTAATCTCTGATTATGAATCATTTGATCTTCCCGTTAAGAACCATTGCTAATCTCTGATTATGAATCATTTGAAGATCTTCCCGTTAAGAACCATTGCTAATCTCTGATTATGAATCATTTGATCTTCCCGTTAAGAACCATTGCTAATCTCTGATTATGAATCATTTGAAGATCTTCCCGTTAAGAACCATTGCTAATCTCTGATTATGAATCATTTGATCTTCCCGTTAAGAACCATTGCTAATCTCTGATTATGAATCATTTGATCTTCCCGTTAAGAACCATTGCTAATCTCTGATTATGAATCATTTGAAGATCTTCCCGTTAAGAACCATTGCTAATCTCTGATTATGAATCATTTGATCTTCCCGTTAAGAACCATTGCTAATCTCTGATTATGAATCATTTGATCTTCCCGTTAAGAACCATTGCTAATCTCTGATTATGAATCATTTGATCTTCCCGTTAAGAACCATTGCTAATCTCTGATTATGAATCATTTGAAGATCTTCCCGTTAAGAACCATTGCTAATCTCTGATTATGAATCATTTGAAGATCTTCCCGTTAAGAACCATTGCTAATCTCTGATTATGAATCATTTGAAGATCTTCCCGTTAAGAACCATTGCTAATCTCTGATTATGAATCATTTGATCTTCCCGTTAAGAACCATTGCTAATCTCTGATTATGAATCATTTGAAGATCTTCCCGTTAAGAACCATTGCTAATCTCTGATTATGAATCATTTGATCTTCCCGTTAAGAACCATTGCTAATCTCTGATTATGAATCATTTGATCTTCCCGTTAAGAACCATTGCTAATCTCTGATTATGAATCATTTGATCTTCCCGTTAAGAACCATTGCTAATCTCTGATTATGAATCATTTGATCTTCCCGTTAAGAACCATTGCTAATCTCTGATTATGAATCATTTGATCTTCCCGTTAAGAACCATTGCTAATCTCTGATTATGAATCATTTTTGATCTTCCCGTTAAGAACCATTGCTAATCTCTGATTATGAATCATTTGATCTTCCCGTTAAGAACCATTGCTAATCTCTGATTATGAATCATTTGATCTTCCCGTTAAGAACCATTGCTAATCTCTGATTATGAATCATTTGAAGATCTTCCCGTTAAGAACCATTGCTAATCTCTGATTATGAATCATTTGATCTTCCCGTTAAGAACCATTGCTAATCTCTGATTATGAATCATTTGAAGATCTTCCCGTTAAGAACCATTGCTAATCTCTGATTATGAATCATTTGATCTTCCCGTTAAGAACCATTGCTAATCTCTGATTATGAATCATTTGATCTTCCCGTTAAGAACCATTGCTAATCTCTGATTATGAATCATTTGAAGATCTTCCCGTTAAGAACCATTGCTAATCTCTGATTATGAATCATTTGATCTTTCCGTTAAGAACCATTGCTAATCTCTGATTATGAATCATTTGAAGATCTTCCCGTTAAGAACCATTGCTAATCTCTGATTATGAATCATTTGATCTTCCCGTTAAGAACCATTGCTAATCTCTGATTATGAATCATTTGAAGATCTTCCCGTTAAGAACCATTGCTAATCTCTGATTATGAATCCTTTGATCTTCCCGTTAAGAACCATTGCTAATCTCTGATTATGAATCATTTGATCTTCCCGTTAAGAACCATTGCTAATCTCTGATTATGAATCATTTCAAGGTACGCTGCATAACTAAAATCTTCCATCCGTTCGTGGACAATGATACAGGCGTGGTCGCGCTTAGAAACTGGCTCAAGTTTCAGGGAACTACGTGGGATGTGAGTCCTAATCAGGAAAACCTAGGTTTTCTACCGGGAAAACGGAAACCTAGGTTTTCTACCGGGTGAAATTCTTCAGTGTTAGGACGCGATGCTTATCGGGGCGATAGTCCTAACTGATTGTTTCAATGGCCCTGTTTTCTCATGCTCAATGAGCAAATGCGTCGTGAATGGAGCGTAAGTCCTTAAATGTAACTCAGAAATCAGAAGAGTGATAAATAAGAGCGAATAATTTAAATTTGCGCTTTTGCAGTCGTGTCCACGGACTATACGATTCCTGCTCACACTGATTGGCAGAATTCTTGAGGTTAATACAATGCGTCCCAAAACTATAGCCCATCCTAATTTTTGCTCTTTTTATACTAGGCCGTTTTTTAGGCCAACAGTTCTACTTGTTTCAACATCAAAATGCGAAGTCCGGGTATGTCATAACATAGCTCTACAGAAGCCACATCAAAAATTCTTCTTTTAAGAAGACGGCTCCGAGTTGGGGTATCTGAAATAATGAGAAGCGAGCTAGAGGTAAAGGGCGCAGAGAATAGAGCTTCTCATTATTATAGAATGCTCCGCTCAAAAAACTACCTGTGTGGGATGATATTGATGTGTGTGGCTATTCAGCGAATGGTTTGAATCCTCATACCGAACAGTACCACCACCAAACAAGGGGCTTTTATATATGTAATTAACTTATGGAATGTTAGAATTCAACTTTTCACTTTGTCAAAGTAATCTCGTTGAAAGCTCCAATGTCTCACCACGAATTGCCGTGAGAAGGAAAATGGACAACGGTATTTTTGTAACTTTCACTGTTGGAGGTAATTTTATATGAATATAAATATACCGTAGTCCATTTTCCTTCTCACGGCGATTCGGGGTGAGACATTGGAGCGTTCAACGAGATTACTTTGACAAAGTGTAAAGTTGATTTCCAACGCTGCATTACTTATTAGTCACTCGTATAATTCACGAAAGCTTTGGTCCAGTTGTCTGAAGAAAAAATTTGTTTCTTTTTTAATTGAAGTATCAGGGTCTGTTATATAAATTAAGTTATAGTGCATCAAAAAACAGCTCAGCTTTCATCTTCTCTTTCTCCCTCCCCCTCTATTCGCCTCATCGTCATCTTCTCTTTTTCCTCCCCCTCTATTCGCCTCATCGTCATCTTCTCTTTCTCCCTCCCCCTCTATTCGCCTCATCGTCATCTTCTCTTTTTCCTCCCCCTCTATTCGCCTCATCGTCATCTTCTCTTTTTCCCTCCCTTTCTATTCGCCTCATCGTCATCTTCTCTTTTTCCCTCCCCCTCTATTCGCCTCAACGTCATCTTCTCTTTCTCCCTCCCCCTCTATTCGCCTCATCGTCATCTTCTCTTTTTCCCTCCCCTTCTATTCGCCTCATCGTCATCTTCTCTTTTTCCCTCCCCCTCTATTCGCCTCATCGTCATCTTCTCTTTTTCCCTCCCCCTCTATTCGCCTCATGTTGTTGTTGTAGATTGCCCGCCGTAGGTCTCCGGCTGGGTAGACGAGGTCTTCTTTGACATGGCTCAGAAAACAATAACCTCACTTACATCATTTATCTAATTACATTATTTCTCTTTCTCTCTCGGGGTTTATTTTAATTTTATTATTATTATTATTTTTTTTCCCCTTTTTTTTTTTTTTGAGAGAGAAAGGAATCACTGGTATAAGAACTTAACAACAGACGTCGGGCTATTCCACAAATCTATACTTCTTAAAAGTGTGTGGTCACAGCGACACGAGAATAAATGTCTAGTTGTATGTGGCTCTTCTAAACATTTTGGGCAAAGAGGTGATTGGGCAGCTCCTATTCTGTGTAGGTAGCTGTTAAGGGAACTTGCATAGCCACTACGTAGTTGCGATAATGTTATTTGTTGTTCCCTGGGAAGTTGATTCGTTGATTTATGGATTCTGGGAGGTTTCTTACCTAGAACTGGGTTACGGGAGCAAGATCTAATGAAATTTCTAACAGTCTCAGTATGTATTCTTTTAAGTGCGGCTTTCTGATCACTGTCTACTAGCATAATTTCTAAGTCCTTGGCATGTTTACGAATAGTTCTAGGTGGTTTGGGTTCCATGCATCGACGATGGGAGGGGTGGTTTGGGAGGAGTCTTGCTCTTGCAACGAATTGCTTGGTAAGCATCGTGTTGTGCTCCTTTATGGGTAACATTTCGCTTTCTAGAGCTAAGTGCTCTGTGCCGGCCATTGCTAGGTTTCCTGTTGCTATCCGAATTGCTCTATTTTGGTTTGCCTGTAGTTTTTTCCAGTTCGTCTCGGCCAATTGAGGGGAGTAAATTGGTGCGGCGTAGTTGAGAACGGATCTGGTCATTGTTTTGTAGGTTGCAAGAAGGGTGTTTTTCTGTTGGCCCCATGTTCTTCCTCCGAGGGCACGTAGTATATTCAGTCTTTTGGCCGTTCTCTGTTTAAGGTATTCTGCATGTTGTCGGAAGGTGCCGAGTTGGTCTAAGACGACACCGAGTATTTTGGGTGTTTTAGTTGTCGGCAAAAGGGTTCCGTGGATTTCTACCTTGGGTTCTTTTTTACATTCGCCTGTATGGGTTGTGAAAAGAGTGACCGTAGTCTTTTCCTTGGATATGATCATTTTACGTTGTTCCAATTCTTCTACGAGTTTCGGTAGGAAGTGGTTGATCTGATCTTCACAGGTTTCAATACAGGGGCTTGAGGAGAGAATTGATATGTCGTCGGCGTAGGCTGTCATCTGCGCGTTTCCTGTGGGTTGCGGGAGGTTGTTTATGTAGAGATTGAATAAGAGGGGGCTGAGCACTGCTCCTTGTGGAACACCAGATCTGCATGTGAGACGTCGACTGCTTTTTCCTTGGAAATCTACCTTGATTGTACGGCCTCTTAGGTAGCTGGACATCCATCGGACGATGGCTCTTGGCATATTCGTTTCAGTGAGTTTCTTGCAGAGAAGGGATATGTTCACTAAGTCATATGCTGCAGTGAGGTCAAGGGCGACCATGAGAGTGCGGTCCGGGGGTGGTTTCCGATTGAAGCCGTTTGTTATTTTCCCGGTTATTTCCAGGAGTGCGGTAGTAGTCGAGTGCTCTTTGCGGAAACCATGTTGCCAG
Source organism: Allodiplogaster pararmata (assembly GCA_964056735.1). Taxonomy (NCBI): domain Eukaryota; kingdom Metazoa; phylum Nematoda; class Chromadorea; order Rhabditida; family Diplogasteridae; genus Allodiplogaster; species Allodiplogaster pararmata. Next base: position 29,016,532 of record OZ057407.1, read on the forward strand.
TCAGCGATTTGAAAGCCTTCCGCCAGGAATGGTAATAAGACCCGTTCGAATGTTTTGGCTATAGGTGATAGTATTGATATTGGTCTATAGCCGTTCAGGTTGCTGGAGTCCTTTCCTGGTTTAGGTAACATTATCACTCTTGCATCTTTCCATCTGGACGGGATAATACCTGTTTGCAACGTGTTATTGAAGAGGATGCAGAGACATTTTCTGAAGTTTTCACCGGCCATTTTGAGTAGTAGAGGGCAGATGCCTTCACTGTCTGGGCATTTGGAACCTTTGGTTTTCTTGATTGCTTCTTCGATCTATGCCAGGGAAATTTGGGGAGCGTCTGTCCGTTTGAGGCCTTTAATTAGTCGTGTTGTGCTTCTTGCTGATTTGTCGACCTCTTTAGGGGCTTGTTTAGCTAATTTTCTGGCAAAACCGTTTGAGGCAGATGTTGGGCATTTGGGCTATTCGCCTCATCGTCATCTTCTCTTTTTCCCTCCCCCTCTATTCGCCTCAACGTCATCTTCTCTTTCTCCCTCCCCCTCTATTCGCCTCATCGTCATCTTCTCTTTTTCCCTCCCCCTCTATTCGCCTCATCGTCATCTTCTCTTTTTCCCTCCCCCTCTATTCGCCTCATCGTCATCTTCTCTTTTTCCCTCCCCCTCTATTCGCCTCATCGTCATCTTCTCTTTTTCCCTCCCCCTCTATTCGCCTCATCGTCATCTTCTCTTTTTCCCTCCCCCTCTATTCGCCTCATCGTCATCTTCTCTTTCTCCCTCCCCCTCTATTCGCCTCATCGTCATCTTCTCTTTTTCCCTCCCTCTCTATTCGCCTCAACGTCATCTTCTCTTTCTCCCTCTCCCTCTATTCGCCTCATAGTCATCTTCTCTTTTTCCCTCCCTCTCTATTCGCCTCATCGTCATCTTCTCTTTTTCCCTCCCCCTCTATTCGCCTCATCGTCATCTTCTCTTTTTCCCTCCCCCTCTATTCGCCTCATCGTCATCTTCTCTTTTTCCCTCCCCCTCTATTCGCCTCATCGTCATCTTCTCTTTTTCCCTCCCCCTCTATTCGCCTCAACGTCATCTTCTCTTTCTCCCTCCCCCTCTATTCGCCTCATCGTCATCTTCTCTTTTTCCCTCCCCCTCTATTCGCCCCAACTTCATCTTCTCTTTCTCCCTCCCCCTCTATTCGCCTCATCGTCATCTTCTCTTTTTCCCTCCCCCTCTATTCGCCTCATCGTCATCTTCTCTTTTTCCCTCCCCCTCTATTCGCCTCATCGTCATCTTCTCTTTTTCCCTCCCCCTCTATTCGCCTCATCGTCATCTTCTCTTTTTCCCTCCCCTCTATTCGCCTCATCGTCATCTTCTCTTTTTCCCTCCCCCTCTATTCGCCTCAACGTCATCTTCTTTTTCTCCCTCCCCCTCTATTCGCCTCATCGTCATCTTCTCTTTTTCCCTCCCCCTCTATTCGCCTCATCGTCATCTTCTCTTTTTCCCTCCCCCTCTATTCGCCTCAACGTCATCTTCTCTTTCTCCCTCCCCCTCTATTCGCCTCATCGTCATCTTCTCTTTTTCCCTCCCCCTCTATTCGCCTCATCGTCATCTTCTCTTTTTCCCTCCCCCTCTATTCGCCTCAACGTCATCTTCTCTTTCTCCCTCCCCCTCTATTCGCCTCATCGTCATCTTCTCTTTTTCCCTCCCCCTCTATTCGCCTCATCGTCATCTTCTCTTTTTCCCTCCCCCTCTATTCGCCTCATCGTCATCTTCTGTTTTTCCCTCCCCCTCTATTCGCCTCATCGTCATCTTCTCTTTTTCCCTCCCCCTCTATTCGCCTCAACGTCATCTTCTCTTTCTCCCTCCCCCTCTATTCGCCTCATCGTCATCTTCTCTTTTTCCCTCCCCCTCTATTCGCCTCATCGTCATCTTCTCTTTTTCCCTCCCCCTCTATTCGCCTCATCGTCATCTTCTCTTTCTCCCTCCCCCTCTATTCGCCTCATCGTCATCTTCTCTTTTTCCCTCCCCTTCTATTCGCCTCATCGTCATCTTCTCTTTTTCCCTCCCCCTCTATTCGCCTCATCGTCATCTTCTCTTTCTCCCTCCCCCTCTATTCGCCTCATCGTCATCTTCTCTTTTTCCCTCCCCCTCTATTCGCCTCATCGTCATCTTCTCTTTTTCCCTCCCCCTCTATTCGCCTCATCGTCATCTTCTCTTTTTCCCTCCCCCTCTATTCGCCTCAACGTCATCTTCTCTTTCTCCCTCCCCCTCTATTCGCCTCATCGTCATCTTCTCTTTTTCCCTCCCCCTCTATTCGCCTCATCGTCATCTTCTCTTTTTCCCTCCCCCTCTATTCGCCTCATCGTCATCTTCTGTTTTTTCCTCCCCCTCTATTCGCCTCATCGTCATCTTCTCTTTTTCCCTCCCCTCTATTCGCCTCATCGTCATCTTCTCTTTTTCCCTCCCCCTCTATTCGCCTCAACGTCATCTTCTTTTTCTCCCTCCCCCTCTATTCGCCTCATCGTCATCTTCTCTTTTTCCCTCCCCCTCTATTCGCCTCATCGTCATCTTCTCTTTTTCCCTCCCCCTCTATTCGCCTCAACGTCATCTTCTCTTTCTCCCTCCCCCTCTATTCGCCTCATCGTCATCTTCTCTTTTTCCCTCCCCCTCTATTCGCCTCATCGTCATCTTCTCTTTTTCCCTCCCCCTCTATTCGCCTCATCGTCATCTTCTCTTTTTCCCTCCCCCTCTATTCGCCTCATCGTCTTCTCTTTTTCCCTCTTCCTCTATTCGCCTCAACGTCATCTTCTCTTTCTCCCTCCCCCTCTATTCGCCTCATCGTCATCTTCTCTTTTTCCCCCCCCTCTATTCGCCTCATCGTCATCTTCTCTTTTTCCCTCCCCCTCTATTCGCCTCATCGTCATCTTCTCTTTCTCCCCCCCCCTCTATTCGCCTCATCGTCATCTTCTCTTTTTCCCTCCCCTTCTATTCGCCTCATCGTCATCTCTTTTTCCCTCCCCCTCTATTCGCCTCATCGTCATCTTCTCTTTCTCCCTCCCCCTCTATTCGCCTCATCGTCATCTTCTCTTTTTCCCTCCCCTTCTATTCGCCTCATCGTCATCTTCTCTTTTTCCCTCCCCCTCTATTCGCCTCATCGTCATCTTCTCGACTTTTTCTTATTTCTAAGACTCTCGCTTTCTCTATCTTTTTTCGCTCTGCTTCTTAAAATTATAGTCGGAGTAAGTAGCCGAGACTTTTAGATCACCAATGTTCCAAACTCACTCAGCTGACTTCGTTTTTATGGTTTAGTTCGGCTACAATGGCCCTGAAAAGCCGTTCGATAGCTATGATGACCCGCACAGTCCCGAGGCCGAGATTGCGAAACTTGCAGAGGAGAACAGGACGAAAGCGTTAATGGTCACGAGGACCTGTGCGATATGAAAGATGGTTGTTGTTGTTGTTGTTGTAGATTGCCCGCCGTAGGTCTCCGGCTGGGTAGACGAGGTCTTCTTTGACATGGCTCAGAAAACAATAACCTTACTTACATCATTTATCTAATTACATTTATTTCTATTTCTCTCTCGGGGTTTATTTGTTGTTTTTTTCCCCTTCATTTATTTGTTGTTTTTTTTTTGTTTTTTGTTTTTGTTTTTTTTTTGAGAGAGAAAGGAATCACTGGTATAAGAACTTAACAACAGACGTCGGGCTATTCCACAAATCTATACTTCTTAAAAGTGTGTGGTCACAGCGACACGAGAATAAATGACTAGTTGTATGTGGCTCTTCTAAACATTTTGGGCAAAGAGGTGATTGGGCAGCTCCTATTCTGTGTAGGTAGCTGTTAAGGGAACTTGCATAGCCACTACGTAGTTGCGATAATGTTATTTGTTGTTCCCTGGGAAGTTGATTTATGGATTCTGGGAGGTTTCTTACCTAGAACTGGGTTAGGGGAGCAAGATCTAATGAAATTTCTAACAGTCTCAGTATGTATTCTTTTAAGTGCGGCTTTCTGATCACTGTCTACTAACATCATTTCTAAGTCCTTGGCATGTTTACGAATAGTTCTAGGTGGTTTGGGTTCCGTGCATCGACGATGGGAGGGGTGGTTTGGGAGGAGTCTTGCTCTTGCAACGAATTACTTGGTAAGCATCGTGTTGTGCTCCTTTATGGGTAACATTTCGCTTTCTAGAGCTAAGTGCTCTGTGCCGGCCATTGCTAGGTTTCCTGTTGCTATCCGTATTGCTCTATTTTGGTTTGCCTGTAGTTTTTTCCAGTTCGTCTCGGCCAATTGAGGGGAGTAACTTGGTGCGGCGTAGTTGAGAACGGATCTGGTCATTGTTTTGTAGGTTGCAAGAAGGGTGTTTTTCTGTTGGCCCCATGTTCTTCCTCCGAGGGCACGTAGTATATTCAGTCTTTTGGCCGTTCTCTGTTTAAGGTATTCTGCGTGTTGTCGAAAAGTGCCGAGTTGGTCTAAGACGACACCGAGTATTTTGGGTGTTTTAGTTGTCAGCAAAAGGGTTCCATGGATTTCTACCTTGGGTTCTTTTTTACATTCGCCTGTATGGGTTGTGAAAAGAGTGACCGTTGTCTTTTCCTTGGATATAATCATTTTTCGTTGTTCCAATTCTTCTACGAGTTTGGGTAGGAAGCGGTTGATCTGATCTTCACAGGTTTCAATACAGGGGCTTGAGGAGAGAATTGAGATGTCGTCGGCGTAGGCTGTCATCTGCGTGTTTCCTGTGGGTTGCGGGAGGTTGTTTATGTAGAGATTGAATAAGAGGGGACTGAGCACTGCTCCTTGTGGGACACCAGATCTGCATGTGAGACGTCGACTGCTTTTTCCTTGGAAATCTACCTTGATTGTACGGCCTCTTAGGTAGCTGGACATCCATCGGACGATGGCTCTTGGCATATTCGTTTCAGTGAGTTTCTTGCAGAGAAGGGATATGTTCACTAAGTCATATGCTGCAGTGAGGTCAAGGGCGACCATGAGAGTGCGGTCCGGGGGTGGTTTCCGATTGAAGCCGTTTGTTATTTTCCCGGTTATTTCCAGGAGTGCGGTAGTGGTCGAGTGCTCTTTGCGGAATCCATGTTGCCAGTCAGCGATTTGAAAGCCTTCCGCCAGGAATGGTAATAAGACCCGTTCGAATGTCTTGGATATAGGTGATAATATTGATATTGGTCTATAGCCGTTCAGGTTGCTCGAGTCCTTCCCTGGTTTAGGTAACATTATCACTCTTGCATCTTTCCATCTGGACGGGATAATACCGGTTTGCAGCGTGTCATTGAAGAGGATGCAGAGACACTTTCTGAAGTTTTCACCGGCCATTTTGAGTAGTAGAGGGCAGATGCCTTCACTGTCTGGACATTTGGAACCTTTGGTTTTCTTGATGGCTTCTTCGATCTGTGCCAGGGAAATTTGGGGAGCGTCTGTCCGTTTGAGGCCTTTTATTAGTCGCGTTGTGCTTCTTGCTGATTTGTCGACCTCTTTAGGGGCTTGTTTGGCTAATTTTCTAGCAAAGGCGTTTGAGGCTGATGTTGGGCATAGACTTTTCCCTTCGTGGGTGATGGTCAAATGCGTCGGTTTTATTGATTTGCCGTCGATAGCCTTTATCGTTTTCCAGAGTTTGTTGCCCGGTTCGTTGTGGCTTATTTCAGATATGTACTTTTCCCAAGCCTTCCTCTTTTCGAGGTTGATGTGGAAGGAGATTTCGGCCATTATTAAGGGGAGTGAGGGGTCCGTAGGATTGTCCCTCCTCATTTGGTCCCGTTCTGTAATCAGTTTCTTCACATCTTCGCTCAAGTGAGGCGTGTATCTTGGCACCTTTCCACGGAGAATGTTGTTTTTCGCCGCTTTGGTCAAGGTGGTGATCAGGAATTTGTGCATCTGAGTTAAGTGTCCGGTGAATGGGAAATCCATGAGAATCTTGTTGATATCCCTTTCGAAGCCCTTCCAGTTCGCTTTGTTATAGTTTGTATAACAACGTGCGTTTGAGATGTTGGATGGCTGTGTTTCGACGTCAATCAGGCATGGGAGGTGGTCAGAGTTCATTCTGTTGATTGTTGACCAGTTGCAGTCGATGGCTATGTCGTTCGAGGCGAAAGTGATGTCTGGTGATGCTTTTTGTCTTGTGGGCATCTTTGAGTTGTTGAGACATACAAGATCGCTGTCGTCAATGAAGTCGCATAGTTCATCTCCTCTGTTATCCTCCGTACCTTCACTCCAAACTTTATTGTGTGCGTTGAAGTCTCCGCCGACAATGAATGGTTTCTTCTGTGTTAGGAGTCGGCTGAAGTTCGGCGCGTATGTGTTGGGGCAGGACGATCGAGGTGGGATGTAAATGTTGCAGATTCTTATGGTTCCTTGGTCAGTTGGCACGTCCACGCTGAGTGTTTCGGCTGTCTGGTCCGTCGCTGGGGAAGTAACGTTAGCATAGCGAATATTCTCTTTGACTAGTATCGCAAGTCCGCCTCCAAAGTTGGAGCGGTCTTTTCTTATGATCGTGTAGCCTACGATATTGGGAGATGGAGTACTAGCATCCATTTTGGTTTCTTGGATGAGTGCTACGTGAACATTCAACTCATGTAAAGGGTCCTCTAGCTCGGTTAATCGGGCTCTAAGTCCATTAGCGTTCCATTGGATTATCCTCAGGTTCGCTACTGTCTGGGCAGTCGGCTGGATCGGGGCTCTCTTACAAATTCTGCATCTCCATTGGGGGTTCCAATCATTAAGATTGTTAAGGTTGGAACAGCGGAAATGTACCCATTTCTTACATTTACTACAATGAACACAATTCGAAGGCGCGTTAAGAGAGCATACAGAACAAGGCCATCTTGGGCCTGGGTTAGTCTCGACACCAGCGATTTGGAGGAGTATTCGGATCAGAGACGCTGGGTCTTTCTGATCCGTGTTAGAAAAAATTAGGGTTCGGGGGAAGCCGTCCTCGTTGTCCCTTGCGGGAGATTCCATTGGGAAGATTTGTTTTGGAGGTCCATTGGGTCCGACGCCTTGCAGCGTCGTCCACAGTCGCACCGCGTGTAGGTGACCTCCGTCGCGACCATATGAAAGATGGTCTAAGCTTTCGTCGGGATTATCCAAAAAGGTCAAAAATGTTAATTAATCATCTGGGACGTTCTCACGAAAATTTTGGTTGATCCTCTGGAACATCGTTACAAGATCTGCAGACTTTCATTCATTAATTCATTCTTTATTTTCATGAATATCATTTCAATCGGAATCAAATTATAAGAGCAATTTAAGATGGATTTTGATATTTGATACTAATGAATCAAGGGAATACAGTGGCAGTGTATTGAATAATTCAGTCAGAAACTACTTTGATGATCTTCTCGGAGGTTGTCACGAGTTTAGCTTCGGACTCGTTTGGACGAGGTATTCACGGGTTTAGCTTCGGATAGGTTTGGACGAGGTATTCACGGGTTTAGCTTCGGACTCGTTTGGACGAGGTATTCACGGGTTTAGCTTCGGACTCGTTTGGACGAGGTATTCACGGGTTTAGCTTCGGATAGTTTTTGACGAGGTGTTTAGTTTCTTATTAACTTCTTGAGAGGTTCTCAATATGTTTCAAGTCTTCATTCATCTGCTAAAAACTTTTTTCTCGAGTTTTTATATGTTCACTAAGTTATCAGTGTGTCTGCCGTCGTATTGTAAACTTTTGATTGTATTATTATGATTTTAAATAGTTTTATAATTTCACCTGTGATAAAAGAACTACTTCAAGTTGATGAACACGTATTTCTTTCAAAGATATTTATCAGTAAAAAAATTGTTCTAGATTAGTTGAAGTTAATACAAATATGTTGAAGGTTCGCACTGTAAGTGATATGCGCTAGGTATGTGATATTTCGGTTTACCGTCATGAATTGATCTTGGTGACCTTTTGGTTTCTTACTGTTATAAACTGCTTGATGTATTCCGTGTACAGATCCTGATAAAATGTCCCAAGTGCAGTTTAAGAGATCCAGTTGAACACGATAACAAATATTAAGTACGAAAAATGACGGAAAAAAGGTTTTCTACAAAAATTATAGATCCAAATTTTACACGGATTTCGAGAATATAAGAGATCTGGGACCGTATGCACGTACCATTTTTGGTGGGAGATGATAAAGAGAAGAGTGTTTTCCTAGAACACTAAACATTGTTTCTTCATCATTTCCCACCAAAAATGGTGCGTGCATACGGCCCCTGGATAAACATCAAAGATGACAGCACTGTTGAGACACTACCGTTTTTCGAGTAGCGAAGTCTAGAATAATGAAAATTTCTTCCTTTCCTGGTCTTCTAGCTCGCTTCTCATTATGTTATGGAGCGTAAGAATTCAACTTTTCACTTTGCTAAGTGATTTTCTGCTCGGCATTTTTTTTGAACGCTCCAATGTCTCACCACGAATTACCTTGAGAAGAAAAATGGACTACGGTATTACTTTTTTAACAACCTTAACTGTTGGACGTAATCCAAGAATTTTGCTGCAGGATGATGCTCCTGTTCTTTCTTATTTTCCTCTCTTTCTAATCCCTCTCCGTTATTTTTCATTAAAATACGCTTAGGCTTAGTAATAGTTTACGCTAACAAGACCGTATTAAAAAATTAGTCATAAATCCGTGACTCCGCCCCCCCGAAGGAGAAAAGTAGTGGAGGGAGTATACGTCGATCTGGACAAGTACCAAATTGTCTATATATAAATATATAAACGCTACGGTTTCGAGAAATTTTTTCATAGCTGATCATTTTGAGCATTCTTGAAAAAATTTATTTTGTTGTAAAATTAGTAAAAATATTATTTTTACGTTAAAAAAATATTTTTACATAAAAAAACTACGAGTTAAGTTTGTGTAGTTTGTAATTACGAGTTAAGTTTGTAATTCAAAAACTTATCATCCCTATATAACCGTTCGCGTGCGACGTTAAACCTTCGAAAGCAAGAGAAATGACAGATAGAAAAACGAAAATATGCATTCTAAGATAAAGCGACGATTTTTCTGTTAAATTCTTGGATTACGTCCAACAGTTAAGTTTATTATAAAAGTAATACCTTAGTCCATTTTTCTTCTCAAGGTAATTCGTGGTGAGACATTGGAGCGTTCAAAAAAAATGCCGAACAGAAAATCACTTAGCAAAGTGAAAAGTTGAATTCTTACGCTCCATTAGACTCCCTCGCTTGAAAAGCGGTCGTTTTTTACCGTTCAGTAAATGTAAGTGTCTTGTTAAGCTATGTTGAACACGAACAAAAATGATCCAAAAAGAATGACAGAATCCAGTGCGATCTCACGAAGCATGGCAAAGAATAATAAAATCATGAACAAATAATATCAATCATTCCTCCCTACCCCCTCCCTTCCCCTTCCCCTCATACTCAAGCGACTGCTCGAAGGCCGCTGACTGTGAATGCTTGCTTCTCATTATTCTTCCTGCTCATTATCTTTTTTTTATTCTAGCAATTATTTTTTTCATTTTCAGTTATTTCTTTTTTCTATTGTTTATTTCTTATTTCTTTTTTTTAGCAATTATTTCTTTTTTTATTTTAGCAATTAGCAATTATTTCTTCTTTTTTCCTTTCCTTTTTATTTCCTTTTTTCCTTTTCATCCTCTTTATTGTAGCAATCTTTTATTATACTTCAGAACAGCCCTTACTAAAATGAGAGGCGATTTTTAAAATTATGACAAGGCCTGGTTAAATTTTTCCAAATAAAGATTCTTTCCGTTTCCACTCTTTCCTTTTTCATTCTTTCCGTTTTCATTTACCAAAGATGGTCGACTCCAATACTTTATCGTTACCATGACTATTACTCGTCTTCAATCAAACTCTACAGTTGAAAGTTTGGAGTAAACTTATCCCGGGACTTTTCGATAATGTGAGGTTGAGATGTCATATGATCTACCAGGATTATTCATAGCAGCGCCACATTTGCCCAATCCAACTTCCTCTGTTAACGTTTTCCCTATTCTCTGTTTGTCAGTCATGTCAGTGATTACTTAACCAGTTATCCTTTGGTGATAATAAAGTGCTGAAATATGTATGGAAAGGTTTTCGGTAATATGTACATACAAGTCCACAAGTCTAACTACATATGTATGTTTGTAATCAATTTGCTTGAAACCTCTGTTTTAAATCCCAGATAGAATCTCGATATCTTCAATTTTTTTGTCCGATCTCTATTTCTCTACAATTGAATCAACACTCTTCCTCTGTCATGATGAAAATCTCTTTCTGTCACCTTACTTTCACTCTCACTGCTTACTTTTCATACTTTATCTCTCTTTCACTCTCTTTCTTTCTGTCTATCTCTCTCTACTTCTCTCTCTTTCTGCTTATCTCTCTCTACTTCTCTCTCTCTCTCTTTCTACCTATCTCTCTTTACTTCTCTCTCGCTTTCAACCAACGTTCGTACCCCATATTTTGTTTACCTTACCTAACGGCTCTTTGACTGAAAATCCGAGAGATTTGCGATTGCGAATAAATAATAAATGAAGTGGTGTTCGACTTCTGCGCAAGCCACGACCATATAGTAAGGGCCATTCGTTGCATTCAATCTCTACCTCTACCATAATTGGAAGCTACATCCAATCTATCCTTTTTATCATTCTGTTTTCGGAAAAATGGCCTTTTTTATTACCTCAGAAGCTAATTATGATTGTCTCGTGATATTATTCAGTTCATTACTATTTTTTTCATTGACTACTAGTTTTTTTCCGAGAACTTGTGAAATTTTACCGTAGGCCCCCCCCCTGGCCCTGCGATCCCTCTTCCCTGGGCCATTACAGAAGCACACCGTGCACACTGTGCGCAATGTACACCGTACAAATGCACGCTGCACACTGTATAATTACAAATGCACGCTGACGCGGGAAAGATAGAAAGAGTGTTTGAGTTAAGAATTTTCCCGCGCCTCAGCGTGCATTTGTAATTATACAGTGTGCAGCGTACATTTGTACGGTGTACAGTGCGCACAGTGTGCACGGTGTGCTTCTGTAATAGCCCTTCCCTGCCATTCCCCCATCTCCCTCTAAAACACGGTCTCAACTTAAAAACGGCCTGGCTCAATTAATTAGTATTCTTGTTTCTTTCTTATTTTTTTTCTCTTTCTTTTTTCTTTCTCTTTCTTTTTAAATTATCTTTATAAATTTTGGGGAAAGGAAAGGGGGAGGGAGAGGGGGTTTACCTAAGCAGGGAAGGGAGGGGGCCCTAAAGGGGGAAGGGGGAGGAAGAGGGCCCTACCTAAGCAAAGGGGGGTATGGGCCCTAGGGGGGGAGGGGGAAGGGGGCCCTAAGGAGAAAGGGGGGAAGGGAGTTTTCATGAATAAAATCTCTTTCTGATAAAAAATCTTTGGACGGCTAAAGTAGATTAAAGCCAACTTTTTACTAAGCCTAAACGTTTTATAATGTTAAAATAATTTTCTGATGTAAAAATAAAATTTGGCAAAAGTTGCTCAACAGAGCGAATACGAACTCTCACTTAGCTACTTTCAGACAAGCACACTAACCCCTACACTAAAGTGCCTCATAGTTATGTAGACAGAATAGCAGTCATGAACGTAATTGAATGGGGGGGTTGGCAGGGAAGAGGGATGGCAGGGCCAGGGGGCCTACTGTAGAATTTCACAAGTTTTCCGAGATCACTCAAGCTTTCATTCCCAATGGTTTTGTAGTCAGACACCATCAGCTTCAAGTTACTCTTTTTATTTTTATTATTTGACTCCTGCGAGTCTCTTCTTCGACTCCTGCGAGTCACTTCTTTGACTCCTGCGAGTCTCTTCTTTGACTCCTGCGAGTCTCTTCTTTGACCCCTGCAAGTCTCTTCTTTGACTCCTGCGAGTCTCTTCTTTGACTCCTTTGAGTCTCTTCTTTGACTCCTGCGAGTCTCTTCTCGACCAAACTCGTTTAAATTTCAAAGTCGTATACTTCCTATTGAGAAAATAAAAATTTGGACATTCAACCCTTCATTGGTGACGAAGAATTTCAATGTTAAATATTGTGAGCTGATCAAGAAATCGCCTATTCACAGCAGTAGTTTTCCAGAATACAGCTAATTTCATCATTTGTATAACCTTTCATTGGCCTGTGCTGAGAAACCATGTGGACTAGAATTCGAATTGTCACAACTCCATTTAGCCCAACTCAAAAATCAGACGCTCGAGTATCAAAACCTTTTTTTTTAACTACCATTTCTCATGATTTCATGACCAATCAAAACCTTATCGCCCTCCGGAATTTGAGTATTAAGTAATTCTGGCATTCTTCAGCAAGGGTTCCAGATCCTTGCGATCCAAAGCTCAATCGGAGTTAATACTTCGAAGGAGACTGAGATAAAGGTTGAGTTAACCAGCGATCCACCTACACACGAAAAAGTATTAATAGTCATACTTTCGAAAGCATGAAAATGGAACTGTATACTTTAAAAGTATTCCAAATCGTTCCGCACACAAGTGTTACTATTCATAGTACTTTGAAAGTATGAATAGTAATACAATTAAAGTATGCTAGGGATACTTTCAAATTATGCTGCTGTCTACACAATGAAAACTGTCTACAACTAAATGTACTTAATTTTTTATATTTAATTTTTTATATATTTTCTTTTATATTAACTTTTATATTTTAATATTTTTTTTAATTTATGAAAATATTTTTTTTTGTTTGTGACTTTCCCGAAAGGCTTTTTCCCGAAAGGCGTTCCCGAACGGCCTTTTTCAAGGACAGCGCTTCACAACCAGAAGTTTTCCCAATGCCTTTCTTCCAGAATGGCGGGGTTAAATGATTCACACGATACAATTTATATGTGTGCTTTTCCCGTATGAAGCAATCGAGATAATAATTTCAAATTGTTACTATTCATAAATCACATGTATGCCTTTTTAGCAAGCATACTTTCCCCAACTCATCATTTTTTGAGTGTGTAGGATATTTTATCAGAGTCATCGCTAATTTAATTCACTGAAATGTTATCGAAACCTTTGAACTTTGAAAAGGGAAGCTGATGTGGCTATGCACTAAAGAGTTTAGTAGACCGTTCAGCGTCTCTTCATATATTATATATATTTTATCTACATCTTTCGATGCAATAAAACACAAATTTAATTACAATTGAAAATGAGGAATGAATAGATCAGCTAAACAATTGTCAAATACGATAACAAAAGCGATACATAATTTGACTTTAATATAGCGAATTGAACGGGAAAAAAACAAACAAACAAACCTATATATGTAGAACAATTTGAACGACAAAAAAAAAGAAATTTAGTTCTGAATTCATGACGAGAGAAGAGTAGATAGAACACCACTTTTTAATTGGGATTTAAAATATTTCAGGTTCATACTATTAATCAAGTTTCGAGGTAGTTTGCTGAAAAGGCGGGATATTTGCATTCCATAAGAGTTGTTTCTAGCTGTATTCTTGCTACCCTGAACTAATAAGCCATTTGTATTAGTTCGCGTTGGAATAGTCTCTTTGAAAAATCGCTTTTTATCTATTATAGGCAGTCCATGGAAGATCTTGAAACCCATAACTAAGTCAGAAAATATCCTCCTCTTGGAAAGAGAAACGAATCCAAGGCGGGCAAGTCGATTGGGGTAAGAAGGAATGGGGTCGTATTAACTTCATTTGCGAAACATCGATGATAAACTATGCGAGTGAATTTCCTCAAAACTTTCTCTATATCATCACAATCTCTTCCATAGTATGGATTCCATATATTCGAAGCATAGTCCAAGTGCGGCATTACGTAAGTTTTAAAGCACTTGACCAGTATACCAGGATCATTAACAGTTACCGCACGGAGCATAGCATACATTGCTTTGGATGCCTTTTTAACTCGGTCTGCTACAGCCTCTTTCCTACGCAAAGAAGAAACTATTTGTATGCCCAGGTCACGTATCTGAGATACACATGAAATGGAAACATTATTTATACTGTATGAGGATCGACCTCCAATGTGAATATGGAGAGACTTGGATGGAGAAAGAGATAGTTGGTTAACTAAACACCAATCGAATACGGAATCTAATGCTGATTGCAGCTCTCGAGTTCGTTCGCCGTATGAGTTCTTATCATAAAAAACATAAATCTTGAGATCGTCTGCGTATGCTTGATAACGAATATTAGGAAAGTTCTCTAGTACCTCATTTATATCGGATATATACAGAGTAAAAAGAAGTGGCCCCAGGACAGACCCTTGGGGCACACCCGATGTGGCATTCATTGGATCAGAAGTGACATCACCCATACGCACAGAGAAAGATCTATTAGTTAAAAAAGACTCAAGCCAAGAAAGGAGTGGGTCAGTAATTCCATAATGTGTGCATTTAGACAAAAGCTTACTTATACTAATGGTGTCAAATGCACGAGAGAAGTCAAGGTAGATGACATCCGTTGAAAGACCTTTGGCTAACGAAGAGGTTCAATCATCTTCACATATTAATAAATTGGTTACTGTGGACGCTCCACGCCTAAACCCATGTTGATTGATAGGTATAATAGAGTGCTCGGATAGATGATTGATTATGAAAGCTCTAACAAGTCGCTCCATCGTTTTAGAACAGGGAGAAAGGATGGAAATCGGACGATAGGAGGACACCAAGTGAGGTTCCTTGCCTGGTTTCAGAATAGGGGTCACCAGAGAATGTTTCCAGTAAGACGGTATTTGACCACAGATAATACAATAGTTGAAAATATGGGAAAGAGGAAGTGCAAGAGACTTAGCACATTTCTTGAGGACAATCTGAGGGAAACTATCTGAACCTTTGCTACCCGTTGGTTTAAGCTTCGAGAGGCTTTTAAGAACAGAGGAGGGGATAAAAATAGGAAAGGGGCTCATAGTAGGGGCCGCTTCAGTTTGCAATGCGATACGTTGGTTATCATCCTTAGTATAATGAGACGCGAATTCGGTAGAGAGCAGAGAACATTTAAGTTTATTTTTCAATACTATGTCCCCTGTAGTATTCAATAGATATCGAGGAGGCACAGGTTTAGGCCGAGTGAGGGATGAGATATGTCGGAACAAGTCCCGAGAGCGAGACAATTTCTTCTTCTCACAATGCCTAGTCCATTTTATTATCTGCTTCAGTAGATCTTTACTAGCTTTCTCGTAAAGAGAACGGGTATTAGGATCGTCAATATTGTGAAACAGAGAGTTACGATATTTAATTATTTTCTGAATATGGCGAGGATAAGTGGCCGTGAGGGTTCGAGGTCTACGTATAGGAACGAATTCAGAAATAGCGTATTCAATAACGGCGAGGAAACGGCCGTACAGATCGTCAATCGAGAGGAAGTTTTCAAATTCGGCTTCCCAGTTAACTGAATTGAAGTATTTATTAAGTTCATCGTAGTCAGTTCTTGAATAATCGAGAACTAGTTCGGCTAAAAGCGAGTCGGTCACAATTGAAAGGCAGCAAGCGATCCCTAAATGATCAGAGGAGGGGAAGGAGGGAACAATTCTACAATTAGACAATAGCGAGGGCAGAGAAGTTAGTAGCCAATCAATGCAACGATTAAGACGTGTTGGTTCACGGCAGAATTGGGTCAAATCAAAGAGAGTAATCATGTCTACTAACAATCGATCGGATGAAGAACAAGGAGGAGAGAGAGTGTCACAATTGAAATCACCAGTCACAACTACAAGATAGGAAGTGGAAGAAAGAATATCGGATAAAGAATCACAAAAAAGTCTGGTCTCTTCATTGGTGTAGGACGGGGGACGATAGCAAACAACCAGACGTATGTAACCAGTGGTAGAAAGTAAGTCTATATAAACAATTTCCGAAGGAGAGCATAAAGAACTAGGCTTCAAGAACGTTAAGTGATCTCTCAATACAAGGGCAACTCCTCCGCCACGAGAATTACGATCAGCTCGGATTATTACGTAAGGAAGAGGACCAATTATCTCTGAATCAGCTATACGCGAACTCAGCCAAGTCTCAGTGACAGCAACTATATCAGGTTGTTCTTTTTCTAGATAAAGACGAAATGGAACTAATTTATTATAGAGAGAACGCATGTTAAAATATGCAAAGCTTAGCTGAATGTCGAGCGGTGACGGTGAAGAAACGGGCGGACCATCATATAGCTAGCGTCTTGAGGTGATGTTTCTGCTGCGGACCTCTGAGAATCTTTGCGGCTGAGAGGAGTTCCGAGGATTCGATGGCGAAGGCGAAGAATTCGTTGCGGATGTATGCTCGTTTTGGTGGGACTGGGCATGGAAGGGCTGGGCGTGGCGGATTGGAACAAGTGTGGTACCCACAACTCTCCATTTTCTCTCTTCTTGATTCAAATTTCGAGCCAACAACTTGACCTCCTTCTCAAGTTGCAAGCCTTCTCTGGTTAGATCTTCGCGTATGTACGCGTGAGGGAAGGAAGCAAGGCAGCTTGGACGTCGTCTTCGGATGAGCTTTAGAGTCTCAAAACGAAGATCTTCTGAGCCTAGGAAAATCTTCAAGATTCGGCGTCGATTCTCGATTCTTGCTAGGCGCATGAATTGAGCGGTAGAGATTTCGGGAAATCCGAGTTCTTGGGAGAGTGAACGCAAGAACTGCCGGTCCGCTGCATTCGTGGCCGCCTCTGTTTCTTCTTCTGGAAGGCCGACGACGACCAAATTCTCCGCTTTTTCCTTCAGTATGACGCGGTCATCTGTTGGAGCTTTCCTAGCCGCTTCATACGCTAGCATTTGGGGGGGGTAGATTTTGAGAAAGAAGGGATTGACGGTTATGAGGATGGGCAGTTGCGATCGATTGAGTGGAAGACATTAACTGAGCTAAAGTCTTCTCAATTCTCTCGAGGCTTCCCTCCAACTTGGTCATTCTTTCCATTAAATTAGTCACATCTGCACTCTTCTGCTGAGACTCACCTTGGACGACCGGAATGCTCATCCTTTCGAATTTTTCCACGGCGGCCTCCAGTTTTTCCATCTTTTCAGCCAGACTTCTCATTTCTTCATTTTTCTTCAGGCAGTCGAAACATCCGGCTGTTTTCTTGACTGTGCGCTTTGGAGTGGGCATAACAGCGGTATATCGATTGGCTTAGAGAGCTTTTAATGGGTCATCTTCCTCTGTGGGAACTAAGCGAGGGAATGATATTATATGTATTATAGTATATATCTGAAAAGTTGTAGAATGCCTGACGTTCTCTTTGACTTTAAAACTTTTAAATAATGGAAGAGGTAAGAAAACCTTCTTAGCATTTGCATGATTTTGGAAGGATTCAAGCATGATTTTTCACGGTATTGATAGTTCGAAGAATTCAGAAACGACAACTCAAGTTTGTATATTACGGAGGGCATGCGACTTGCCAAAGACACGAGGCCGTATGCATGGAGCAATCCAAAAGGATTAGGAGCTTGGATTTGCAGTTATCCAAATACATTTCACTAATCCGGTATGCATGGAAGCTATAATACTTTTGGATTGGAGATAATCCGACAAAATTCGTAACCCTACTCCGGAGGTGGGTTAGCGACTAATCCAAAAGGATTCTCAGCTCAATTTGACCCATTCCGTTCATGTTGCTCTTTTTGAAGTGTGTAGTGAAAGTAAAACGGAACGGAAATTTTTTTCTAATTTGCTATGATTTAATGAAAGTATTTATTGTATATTTCCAGTATTTCCAGTGAACATTTTTTTTAAATGTAACGCATATTTTGTGTTTTTCTGTGTTTTCAAAGCTTTCAAATTAATAAAATTTACTGATGAGTGAAAACAACAAACAGAACACAATTGCACAAACAAAACACATTTGCACAAACGATGTTTAACATTTTTAACATTGAACATTTTCAACAACCCGCAGAGTTTTAACATTTTTAACATTCCGCAGAGTTTAAACATTTTAAGGGGGGTCTAAAGTGCAGAAGTTCCAAATAGAGCACAACGATTACTACAAATCACCTTTCAACTAACCTTTTGATTGAAAACATAGGTTGAAAATGTTCATCTTAATATTTTATCTACCAATTCCACAAAATTTTACATTCAACTTGCAGTACGGCTTTAACAACAACAACAACGAAATTAATTGAAAAACTGTTGTAATTTTATAACAATACTAACTAATATTCGACAATTATAGTGTTCAGAGTGCATTTAGTTTTCGACAATTACAGTTTTTAGAGTGCATTTTGATGCATTTTAGTGCTTACGCTTGTCTTTCCGCGTCCTTTTTGACAATAATCCAAGTTTAAGAAATCTGACATCCATGCATACCGATTTTCTCAATCCTAAATTTTTTTTAACTTTTTTGGATTTTGTAATCCTTGGATTTGACTAATCCAGATTGTTATAATCTGTTTTCCATGCATACGGCCTCCGTTTCCAATTCTACTAATAAAGTCGCCTATTAAGTTTTTCTAACACTAGAAATCTCATTGGATTACTTTCAGCGGTGTTCAAACTTCCACAATAGAAAAATGTAAAAACATTATTTGCAATTTTATGTTGGTTTCAATATCGCATTTCGTGAACCTTGCCCAGTTTTCCGATTGACAGGCGCAGAAAGCTCGGAACTCTGATAAAGTGTCGGGAATTGAAAGTGTCATCTCAAGTGTTTTTCTGAATTTTTTCTTTGGTTTGATTATGAGATTTTCTGATTTGTAGTGTAACGATTTTCCGAATGAATTCGTGAGCAAGCTTGTTGGACTTTGCGTAATCCTGAGCCTCCTTTCAAGAACTTGAGTATTCCGTATTGAGAATCTACTTCCCACAATCTTATTTAACGTCAATTATGTGGTGTTTTTTTCAAACCTTTGAAGAACAACTTTCAGAAGTTTTGAAATTCATAAATTTTTACATTTCGTAGATTTTTTTTATTTCGTTGTCGAAAAATACATAACAATCCATTTAAGAATCTTTCAAAGTTAACAGAAATCTCGATTAGCGTGTACGGCTGTTTCTGTCTAAAAATTACTTGTTGGAACTTTCAGAGAGGTTGGAAGATGGACTGAGATGGATAAACAGTTTTTATAGATAAAGCATCGTAGCTGAGCAACGAAGATCAGCAGGTTGAGTTTGGGTCAAAACTTATAAAAGGGGGTGACGGATTTTGGTGGGCTTGAAAGCGAATAAGTACTGTAGTAGGAAGAGTCAGAAAACGTGTCATTATCTTTCTAAAATGATTATAATAATGAATTGCGATATCAAAACATAAAAATGTCGGTTTCGGAGCTATAAATTGAAAGGAGTTGGCAGTTGAAATGTGGCACTATACAAAAATTTCTTTGTTTTTAGTTAAAAAGCCAACTATAAGAATGATCACCTTGTTAAATGTCAGATATCTTACTTTTAGAACAGTAAAATTACCAAAGCTGTACGACTGACAATGAAGCGACTTATCGGCAATTTTTTGATGGATACGAAGTGTTCTTCAAAAGATCAATTTACCAAAAACATAAGATCGCTGGTTCTTTTCTTTTCTAACATTCGTTGTGAAAATGTTCCGGAAATCTGCTCCCCAACTCAACTAATTTAATTTTTTGAAAAAAGTTCCAAAACGTTAGATAAATCACTACCAATTTATAGAAAAAATGTGTTTTGCTCAGTTGTAAAGGAGACTTTTCCAGTATCTAATTTGCATTGTGAGCATTAAATGCTTACTATTTATTAGTTTTTTTCAGTCTTTTGCTTTTGCAAATAACAGTTAATTTTTTCATCGATAAACTTGCGTACTGAATGCACAAAGAAAGAAAAATACGGAAAAATAAGAAAAAATTATATAATTTAAAAAAGAGGAAAAAAACTTTGAGGTGTTTGCCATTTTTCCAGAATAAAACAGAAAGATCTCTTACTCGATGTCTTATCCTCAAGTTTAAAATGTATGCGTTATCGAAAAAAAACTCGTAAATTATAGTATTACATAATAGCTTTTGTGTAAATTAGTCCTTGGATTCGACGTTAGCTGTCGAAAAGGATTCAGCGTACGTAGTGTTATGATCTTGTTTTTTTTAATGTTGAGAGCCAGAGAAGAAGTGCTTCAAACGTGAATCGGCACTAAGGAATTTTCGTTCAAAATCAAATTGAGATGAAAATTTGTTATGCGGTAACGGCTCTCGTCTGAAATGAAAGGTCTTGAGTCTCAAGAACCAAATATCCCGAAAGAAGATTAATTAGCTTACCAAATCCTGAGAAGATACAATCACTGTGGCCCTATGCTTGAGAAAGAAGGCCTATGACCTGTGTCCAGAATTTGTTCCTTCGTATTTAGTACTGGTCCAGTTCATGCATCTCTATGTTTCTCCGTCAAGACTGATTTGTGAATCTGAAAAGCATCCTCATTTTTGTCATAGCGAAGAGTAGTCGACTTCCATTGTCTAAGTTCTACGTTCTCATACGATAGGTCGAGAATTGAGAATCTAATGCGAATCGATGGCGCTTTATGTCTCATGCATAGGAAAACTACTGGATGGCAGTTTTTGTTTTTAGAACGACTGACCTGCCGAACTCAATAACTAACGTCAATTTTATTAGTGCCTTTTCAAATAAAAATTGGAAAGATCCTCATTTTTCTCGGAAATAAATGATTCAGAACCTAACAGGTTTTGTTTATTTAATATTCAAAACTTTTCTACCTACTTGGACGATCGACCTTTTTTATTGAAAAATCAAAACATATTTTACCTATGGTCCCATGACATATGTAGATAGTACAACGTTTGAGCTTGAACATATTTGTGTCACGAACGTGTTGGAAGTAAGAATACTGCTGAGTTTACATCGGATATTCCCTCTTGCGTCGGGAGGAATAATACATTGTACGATGTTTACCCAAGTTTCTGGATTTGTTGCCTAGGTGAAATTATGATCCCAGAATTAGGTTGTTGTAGTTGGTTATACATCGGAGTTAGAGTAGAGTTCGTTTTCGCTTTTTACTGCTTAACTTTCTCTCCCTCTATTCTTGTCTTCTCTCTCTCTCGCTCTCTATCTATCTGCTCTCTCTCGCTCACTCTCTCTCTCTCTCTCTCTCTCTCTCTCTCTCTCTCTCTCTCTCTCTGCCTCTTTCTCTATCTATCTGCTCTCTCTGTCTCCGCTCTCTCCAACTGTACTTCTTTCCTGTTAATTTCTCAGTCTTTCTTCTTGTCTTCCTTTTTTCTCTTCATCTCTCTATCTCTCTCTCTCTCTCTCCTTTTTTTCTTTCGTTTTTCCTCCTCTCTTTTTACCCTTGTGTCGTCACCTTGCTTCTAGAATCATTTCGATTCCATCAACTGTTTCTCCTAATTGTGCTGCTTGATTAGTTAGCGAGAGACGGAAAACACTTCTGGTCGTCTCTGACTGTCTGCAGTCTCTCATAGTTGCGACCTGTTTCGTTTACTCTCACCGTGAACATACTCTCAATTCAGCGAGCTATTTCGTTGGCTGTAGCATTGAAAGATTTCAATTTTTTGTAATGTAGTACAGAAGTAATTAACGGGAAGTGTGAAAGAAAAGGAATAAGACGGGAGATGACCTACATGATGATGACAGCAGCCAAGGGGATATTAGCTGAGCTGTCGTCTTTCTTCTCTCTTTGTCTCTCTCTATCTCTCTCTTGCTAATTTCTCTCTCTCTCTCTTCAACTCTCATCTATCTTTCCCTCCCTCTCTCTCTCTTCAACTCCCATCTATTTTACCCTCTCTTCCTTCTCTCTCTCTCTCTTCATGTCTTTTTTCTCCCTCTCCAACTTCCTTCCTGTCTCTCCCACTCATCTTCCTCACTGTGATTGTGTCATGATTACCTAGCCGAAGGCTCATATTCCGTGCATCTGACAAGAACAGAAGAAGAGGGACAATATGGTCTCATGCTGTGAAAACAGAAGGAAACATCTGCACTGAATCCGATAAATGGATCACAATAACCTAAATGGATCACAATAACCTAAATGGATCACAATAACCTCCTAGTCGTTTTCTGGAAATTTTCCTGGTTTTTCTTTTTACCTTTCTCCTAAGTTTCATTCAGAATTTTCGAAAACTACCTGAAACTTGTTTTCGTTTCGCTGTTTTTTTTTTCTTATATGAAACATTATAGTCTTCTTGGCATGGTACAGGGGTAGATACAGAACTAGTCTTCTTGGCATGGTACAGGGGTAGATACAGAACTAGTCTTCTTGGCATGGTACAGGGGTAGATACAGAACTAGTCTTCTTGGCATGGTACAGGGGTAGATACAGAACTAGTCTTCTTGGCATGGTACAGGGGTAGATACAGAACTAGTCTTCTTGGCATGGTACAGGGGTAGATACAGAACTAGTCTTCTTGGCATGGTACAGGGGTAGATACAGAACTAGTCTTCTTGGCATGGTACAGGGGTAGATACAGAACTATCAACGCACAAAACCAGTGGCTGCTCTCTTGTATTTTCTCTTTTCTTGAATCAAGAATCTTGATGTTCGCCTTTTTCGAAAAAGTTTCTGTTTTCTTCATTCACCATCACCGAGACTCTGCATTAGCGAAGTTCGAGTAAAAGAATATAATAATTGATTGAACTATGGCACAGAAAAAAGCTAGTCCACCGGACGTGATCGAACCCAGCCATCTCGACTCAAAGATGGCGCGCGCGTTACCATTACACCACGTGGACATATTGCTATTCGGTGCGATATTGTTATATGAAAGGCTCATATGCCTTGTTCTCTTAGTAAAGATAATTAATAATGTTCTGGTGTATCGTCTTTTGGAGGTTTTTCCCTTTTTTACTTCTTGAATCGTTCAATATATTGTGGTGCTCCAAGTGGTCTTGAATCATGTATCAGTAATAAAAAGAAACCAATACAGAAAAACAGATGTTCTTTCTTACTGATTGCTGAAGAACTGGGTATATTTTAAAACTTATTGCGTAGGCGAAGTGCGAGGTATTGTCTGCATCAGTTGTGCGATAGCTTCGCCTGAAAATCGAGTTACGGGGGGGGGTTAGTTCCCGTCCGACCGCTGATTTTCGGAAGATATTGGTTCCGTTCTTCTGTTTACATTTGACGTTTGTCGAAAACAGAATAGGAGATTTCAGTATAATTCTTCAGTGCTGTTAGCGCTGAGAGCGAGCTATTTGCGATGTAAGAGTCGTGATGTATGTAGATGAAAGCTTCAGAAGAAAAGTACAAGTGCCACAAAATTGGTTTTTGTTGTTGTAGTAATGGCCTTTTTTAGAAAAAATTATTTAGGCAGAAAACGAGGCAGCATTTGAAAGATTGTGTTCACATTGCACAAAGAACAAGATCGGTTCTATAATAGGAGAAAAGCATCAGAGATTCAGAATGAGTTCTACAGACCCATTTCAACCGAAATTGGCTGTTAGTCCAGTAAAGAGAGGGAATCAAGACGTTCTTGATTAGCTATACACATGTACGCTTGTATTATGTGAGAAATATGCATCCGTTTTCATCTCATTTTCTTCCTTCTTATTCTTTACTCTCTTTCTCTCTTTCTCTTTTTCTCTCTCTTTCTCTCTCTTTCTCTCTCTTTTTCTCTTTATTTCTCTCTCTCTGTCTCTCTTTTTCTCTCTCTTTTTATCTTTATTTCTCTCTCTGTCTCTCTCTTTCTCTCTCTCTTTCTCTCTCTTTCTCTCTGTATTTTTCTCTCTGTCTCTCTTTTTCTCTTTATTTCTCTCTCTATCTCTCTGTCTATCACTTCTGCGTCTTACTGAAACCCTCTTTCCCAACACTTCTGTAAGTGTCTCTCTAATTGAAGCAGTCTTTCGAAATCATTCCGCCCGTGCTCTTTTGATGAATATCATCCATCAAATTACTTCATGGGCACTTTTTAGGCGCCCGCTGACCTGAGGTGTGGTCAGTTGAGAAAGTGAAGAGAGGCGAGAAACAAGAAAGTTTGAGAGAGGAAAGGACAGAAAGAGAGGGAGATAGAGAGAGAAAGATATATATAGGGAGAAAGAGATTGAGAGAGAGAAGGAAAGAGGAAGAAAGAGAGAAAAGTAAAGAGGAAGAAGGAGAGAAAAAGAAAGAGAGAAGAAAAAAAGAGAGAGAGAGAAAGAGAGATTTAGAGAGAAGAAAAAAATGTAAGGAAAAAGAGAGAAAAATGAAAAGATAGAAAGTAATGAGAAAAGGGGGAGAAATGGAAATAGAGAAGAGACAAGTAATTATGAATGATATAGAGCAGGAAAAAGGAAGCATAGGAAAAGGCAAAAAATCATTTCGGTTCAAAACGGGGCGGATGTTACGTCGGAAAAAGATGTTGACATGCATTATGATTGGCGTATCCAATGAACGGCTCAAAAAGAGGTTTTGTTCCTCCGTTTTCTTTTCTCTCTTTCTCTTTATCTTTTTTCTCTCTATCTCTCTTTCTCGCTCTTTGTCTCCCTCCCTTTTATCTCTCTCTTTATCTTTTTCTCTGTATCTATCTTTCTCTATTTTTATCTCTCTCTTTGTCTCTCTCTATCTTTCTCTCTTTGTGTGTCTCTTTCTTTCTTTCGGTTCTTATGTGTCTCTCGTATTTTCTATATTTTTACCTGCAACCTTCCATCACTCTCGTTCTCTCTCTATCTCTCTTTTTGTACCTTTCCAGCTCTACTATCTCTCTCTTACTCTCTCTCTCTCTCTCTCTCGCTCTCTCTCTCTCTCTCTCTCTCTCTGACTCCTTCCTCTTTCTCTCTCCTTTACTCTCTCCTTTCTTTATTTTCATCTTCGTTCTCGAATAAGAAACTCAGATTTTCTTTTCAGATGCAGTAGTAATTATATTCACATCTTTATTGCCAAAGGATAACGTGTTCAGTGTTATCACTAACATGTTTGTCAGAGAGGATGAAGAGCAAACTTGCGAGAAAAAAAACTCTCTCCTTTCTTTATTTTCATCTTCGTTCTCGAATAAGAAACTCAGAGTTTCTTTTCAATAGGACCGCTTAGCTTTTCAACCTCATTTTTTCCGAAGAGTCCTCTAAATCGAAGTAGAAGTAGAAGACCAGTAGCTTTGTTAGTAGACTAGAATGATTGAGGCAAGGAAATCGTGAGGAAAAGTCTTGGACGCGACCGACTTAATTGCTTGGAGAAGGGAAGAATGAAGAATCGTGGACTCCCTTGTTATACATATTAATTGATATGTGTATCCGTCATTCTCCGATAGTTGATTTATAAATCCGTGCTTTTGATCTAGAATTGAAAAAAATACTTTTCTCAAATGAATAAATATTTGAAACATTTCTTAAACAATGTTTTTTGTTTTTAGTTATGAGCTGCCGTCTATAACTACGATTTTTCAGTCTTGGTGTAATTAATACTTCTGCCCCTGGCTTATTTATTGTAACTTGTCTTGACTTCATTATATTTCAAATATTTTGCTTTATTAAGATTTAAAATTATTATTTTTTGAGTTATTTTTTATTAAATTTTTTGAAGTAAAATTATTATTTTCAAACTTTTTTGTAATTAAAATTGTTTTTTAGATTAAAACTAAATTTGACACATGAAGCAAAATGTTCATACCGAAAATAACGTTATAAACTTTCGTCGGAACAACCCTATTGAGAAGCTTAGTACATAGTATCGCAAAGGGTTGGAAATGTGTCCTTGGTAGTGTATGGGTACGTGCCCGCTTTTGGTAAGATATACGATTAGGCTCGATCCCGTCCCGTGGGATAACTTTTTTCTGTACGGTATAATGATCATTTTCGATTTTCGGTCTATAAATTGGGCATGAATAGACCATCCCAAGAAAGTGTATAGAGTCGACATGAGCCTCTAAAACCTTATTCCTTATACTTGGTACTCACGTAGGGCATTAAACACCGCTTTGAGGCTGCACACTGTTTTGCTCACCAACCGTTTTTAACCGTAAAAAAATAAAACTAATTTGCTCACATACAGTCAGATACATACAGGTTTTGTTCGAATTTTCCCGTTAAGAAACTTCCTGATTAGCAATAAAATGACGTATTGACTGTCCAAATGGAGCAACTGTTGCATTTTGAAAGGTCATTTTATTGCTAATCAGGAAGTTTCCTCACGGGAAAATTTAAACAAAACCTGTATGTATGTATGTATGTGAGCAAATTAGTTTTACTTTTTCTACGGTTGAAAACGGTTGGTGAGCAAAAGAGTGCGCAGCCTGAGGAATCAGCCGGGCACACAGAAGCCCTCTGACCATGTTGTCATAAAGGCTCAGTAAAGAAACTTGCCAGAAGCCCTCTGACCATGTTGTCATAAAGGCTCAGTAAAGAAACTTGCCAGAAGCCCTCTGACCATGTTGTCACAAAGGCTCAGTAAAGAAACTTGCCAGAAGCCCTCTGACCTTCTTCTTCTTCTTCTTCCTCGCGCTTGTTCCCGCCTCGCGGCAGGGTACGCGCTCCCCTGAGATGCAGGTCAGACCTATCCTGGTAGAACCAGTGGTTGCCTGTTAGATCACTGCTAGTGTGATTAGCAGCAGTGGGGAGAGTCAGATTCGTGCATGAGCACTACCAACATTTCTTAACCCCCTTGGTTTGGGTGGATCTGTCCGGGGTGGGAGTCGAACTCGGGACTCTTCGCACAATGGTCTATCACTTTACCACTATGCCACGCCCGAGAAGCCCTCTGACCATGTTGTCATAAAGGCTCAGTAAAGAAACTTGCCAGAAGCCCTCTGACCATGTTGTCATAAAGGCTCAGTAAAGAAACCTGCCAGAAGCCCTCTGACCATGTTGCCATAAAGGCTCAGTAAAGAAACTTGCCAGAAGCCCTCTGACCATGTTGTCATAAAGGCTCATTGAAGAAACTTGCAAGGAGAACAATTTTTTTCAATTCAATTCAATTCTTTATTTCCATGTACACAAAAACAGTTTCACTTCAACATTTAATGATCACAAATTAAACATGGATTATGATTCTACTAGGAAAGAATTGTATTACAGTGGCAGTGTGTCTACAAAAAGTGTTCTTCCTAGTTTAACTTAGTCGCAGACAATTGGCTCGGGTAAAATACAATTTATCGGTAGTTTTCTGAGTTTATTCATAAATACTTCGCTGGAATGATTACATACTACTTCGCTAGGTAAGCAATTCCAAATAGTGATCGACCTAGAAGCACACGTAGAAAACCTAAAGGAGTTTAGAGCATATGGTAAGGCGATTCTTAATGGATGGGTATTTCTAATAGCTCTAGTAAGAGGAGCTATAGTAAATAAACGAGAGAAGTCGAACTCTGAGTAGTCGTGGACTCTCTTATGTATAAAAACTAAATCAGAAACAACCCTACGATATTCAAGAGATTCTAAATTTAACATTTTTAAACTTTCAGAGTAAACTAGACGGGTAAGTCCTTTCCTAGCCAAGATTCTTTTAGTGAAATTTCTCTGTACTCTTTCGAGGTCCTTAACTAAGCCAATCGCTGTAGGTGACCATACAACCGAGCTGTATTCGAGGATCGGACGAATATAAGTAACGAAAGCACGGGTTAATACAACCAGAGAATTGGTTTTGAACGCGCGCAAAAAGAGATTGGCGAGGTTTGTAGATTTCTTACAGACATGCTCGACTTGTTTATTGCAAGATAGATTACTCGAAAAGACAACTCCTAGATCTATTATTTAGGAAGAGTTGGCCATTGTATGACGATCTAGCTGATAATTTTGCATGGGGTTAATACCAAGATGCGAAACTATACATTTTTGAGCTGATAGTTTGAGATTGGACTGTTGACACCAGTTGAATACATTGTCTATGGCAGTTTGGAGGTCAGACGAAAAAGTTGGTACTTCACTAAATAATTTAATGTCATCGGCGTAGATAGTATAATTTACATTGGGAGGAATTACATGTTTTATGTCATCAATAAACAGTAAGAACAGTTTCGGTCCAATAGCTGAACCTTGTGGTACACCGCTGGTAACAGAAGATGAGCTAGAGAATTCGTTGTCAACACATACAGTCTGAATTCTACCAGTCAAGTAGTCCGCAATCCATTGAATGAGGTTACCGCAGATTCCTAACTTTTTTAGTTTAAGAAGTAATAATATAGTATCTACTGTATCGAATGCCTTTGATATGTCAAGAAAAATAACATCGACGGCTTTACCATGGGAGAGTATATCAGCGAAATAGGAATGAGATTGCACCAATGAAGTCACAGTTGACCTTTTGTTTCTAAAACCAAATTGATGGGGAGACAGTAGATCATTTTGCTTCAAGTAGGCATCTAATTGACTTATTATAACATTTTCCATCACTTTGGACATTGAACAAGTTAGGGAAATGGGGCGATAGCTAGACAATTGATCCGCTTTAGATTTAGACTTTAAGATTGGTTTAATAATAGAAGTTTTCCAAAGAGAGGGAACTTTTCCGACTAGTAAAGAGTTGTTAAATAGAATAGAGAGGGGCTTGAGAAGAACAAATCGAAGTTTTTTAATTACTATATTAGGTATATTATCCGGAGATGTGTTGCATTTATATTTCAATTGATTCAAAGCTTTAAGTATCATATCTACATCTATGACATCGAATTGCATATGTGTGGAAGTTGATACATCGGTATTAGGTATAATACTGCGAGGTGTAGAATAAACAGAAGAGAAATATTGTGAGAAGGCGTTAGCTTTAGACAACGAAGTATGGACTGGCAAACCAGAAGGGTCTACTGGGTCTACTAAAGAGGGAATCACAATGTTACGGCCTTTTGTACGACTTCGACATTCAGAATAAAAACGTCTTAGGTTTCCTTTTGCCACAAGTTTGGCTTCTCTCTCCATTTGAAATGCATATAGTTCTTCAGAAAATTTGGTAGATAGAGTATTGCTATAAACGGAATTAGGGGAACGAAGCGATGCGCGTTGAAGCTTGTCATACATCCTTCGCAGCTTCAAAGGATACTTATCTAATTCACCTTGTTCGGTAGAACAAGGCACAAAACGATCTATCAGAGAAATTATAAAATCAACGATATAATTATTAGCGGTAACAAAAGCGATAGGAACAAAGAAATTGTTATTGTTATTGTAGAGAAGAAAACGAGAATTTCGGCATTTAAAAAATTACAAATTCACTGTTTTTACGCTATTCAGAAATGTTATCATTCGTTTTTTCCTAAATTTTTGAGATTTCACTAGTAGTGTGAAATTTTGTCGCTGACAATAATTCGGAAAATTTTGGTGGTGTAAGTAAGAATCGTCCTAGGGACTTAGAGTCTTTCGAATCGATAATTAAGTAGTTGTGTGTATTGGCGCATTTACTAGTTGGATTTTTAAAAAAATAGCCGGTAAGTCCTGTGTCATGTCATTTTGGTTGCCGCCGTTGTTCGAACAAGTCCTGCAACAATGGCCTGTTGGACCGCAAAGGACATCATCACCTCTCTTCGCCAGAAGCAATGTACTCTTCAATGAACCGCTCCCAATGGAAACATCCTGTTTCCTGGGTCGTGTGTTTGAGTTCTGTGAGCTTTGCTTCATGTTTCTAAGTCTTGCGCATCTTCCTTACAGTCTTCTCTTTAGTTATCTTAACAACGAGGCTCTGCTACCATTGCTCAAGTCATGATCTCCAAAGAATACGCACAATAGGCCCCAACTTCACATTTTCAAAGCCACTGTCCAAGAGCTGTCACTCAACAGCTTATTGACACCTCCCACATCTGACTGCTTCAGATGTCTCTGTGCATATACCGTTATCTCTTTTTTCTCTCTATCTCTCTCCCCATCTCACTCTCTATGTTTTTGTCTATCTTAACATCTTTCTCACTTGTCTTTTCTACTGACTATTCCCCCATGACTCTTCCTTGTCATCCTTGTTCTCTTTCTTACCCTCACTCTTTTATCATATCCGAGCTTCTTTATCTCTTCTTTTTTTCTGAATGTCTCTCTCTCCTCTCTCTCTCTCTCTTTCGCTCTCTTTTTATATCTCTTTCTGGCTTTTTTCATTGTATTTCTCTATTATTGTCTAATTCTCTGTCTTTATTTGTCTAACTAATCCTTTTGTATATGCGACTATACATTTTTCTGAGTTTCCTTTTCTGTGTTATTTTTTCTCTCGTAAGGGAAGCGTACAAATCTAATTTTTCTCCACAAATCTAAGAAATCTGTTTAAGAAGGCGTTGCGCATGATGTTGAAAATGCTGTACTTTTCGATTTGAAGACTACTAGAGTAGAGAGTAGAGTAGAAACAGAAAGACTTGAAAGTTGTAGAGTAAGAAAGAAACAGGAAAAAAAGAATGAGAAAGAGTGAGAGAAATGAGAAGTGCAGAAAAGGAAGAGTCTACTAAAAAAAATAGAGCGAGAACATAAAGAGTGAAAAGATTGTGTAAAAGAGGAGAGTGCAGAAAATGGCAGATTAATTCGGTGGCGCAGTTGTTTAAACGAAGTTTTTGCTCTCGAATTTGCTTACATTTTGTCGCCAAACACTTCCAGAAGAATGTCTGTTTTTAAAAAATTTGAACTTTAAGTGCCTAACTTATGAGTCCTGTGTTCTGGTAATGTGCTCGCAGTCTTAGTAAGAGTAAGGCAGACGAAAGGGTTCGATTCTGCCCCGAGGTCTAGTTTTCTTGTTTTCTTTCATAAAATGTTTACACGCACCAGAGAGAGAGAGAGAGAGGCAGGAAGAAGGGGAGGGGAGTTCCATTATGTAGTGTTGGTACAATTATCTTTTTTTCTTTTTTTAGTTTTTTTGTTTTTGTTGAATACACTAGAAGGTTTTTGATTGGGGTCTTCGAACTTATTTTTAATAAAAACATCAACTCAAATTTTTTTGGAAGGAAATTTGTGCCTCAACAAGTACTTGTTTACAAAATTTATTCTCACTATGGTTCTTATTCTTCGAAGTACGAAGACTTTCTCTCGCCTGTTAGTTGGCGAGCTTTTTTTGTGTTGCCATGTTTTATGAGCGAACTCGGCTCGGGAATAGACGGTCTCGCCTTGTTAATGAAAAACATCGCATTATTCCGGAACGGTTATCTAAACTTAAGATTTCTGTTTACACGTTTCACATCGGCTTCGAAATCAAAAGGGCTTCAAAGTCAAAGGAAAACAACTAGTTTATTCAAAGATCTGAAAACAACTCGAGTCTGAGCCCGTGTTAGAATTTCTCATCAACCAACTACTGTTGGGAACGGAACGGAATTTGACGTTTAAGGGGAACGGAATTTGACGTTTAAGGTCAAACATCCCAGATTAGGAATAAAACTTGTGTATCACGCATAAAATGGTCATTGAAAGGCAGCCATACGGGCGCGGCTTCTTAAGTGGAGGAAAGAGCGCATGCGAACATCTGCATTTCAGGAAGGGCGGCTGTTCTTTCCTTGTAAGACTTTAATGTCAGTAGTCACTTGTGGGACGCGCCTCTGTGAAAAGAGATATGACATAATGAGCGGTAGTTACTGCCTCCATGAATGCTATTAGAGGCAACCTGCAGAGCTGAGAGAATGGAAGAAGAATCCTGATAGATCTCTATTTCTATTTCTCCCTGCTTTTCTCGATAGCTCTGTATGTATCTCTCTTTTTCTGCTTCTCTCCTTCTCTCTCTCTCTCTCTCTCTCTCTCTTTCTCTCTCTCTTTCTCTCTCTGTTTCTCTCTCTGTTTCTCTCAGTCGCTCTTTCTCTCTACCTGCTTTTTCTTCTTCTCTCTATGTATATCTTAATCTCACTGCTTCTCTGAAAAAATCTGTTCAATTTCTCTCTCCCCTACTCTCCATATTTCTTACCTCCCCCTTACTTAAATTCATTCGCAGATCCACAGGGGGGCATGGAGGAGAACTGTAATCTTGGCAACACAACACCTGCTCCTTTCGCAATTCCTAGACTCTATTTTCGAGTCCTGTCACTTTATTTATTTCTCTTGTTCTGTCTCTGGTGTCCCTTTCTTGTCTTTCTTTTGCCTCTTGTTTTACTGTGTTCTATCTTATGACTTCTCTCTTTCTTTTTCCTCCATTATTTGAATAGTCATTTCTTGGTCCTTTTTATAACCTTTCTCTCTCTCTCTCTCTCTCTCTCTCTCTCTCTCTCTCTCTCTCTCTCTCTCTCTCTCTCTCTCTCTCTCTCTCTCCTTCCCTTCAATTCCACCAGAATGCAATACAATAGAGCATCATCTAGAACCGTAGATTCGCTGTCAAAGAGCCACCGCATATCCGACCTTCTTCATCTTCTTCTCACGTTACGCAAGTTGACAGTAGCTGAAGACGGTACAGGAAGAGGAATTTGTTTTGAAGCAAGAGACAGGGAGAGAAAGGCCTAGAAAGGTGAAAGAGAGGAAGAGAAAAGAGGATCCGAGTAAAGGGAGGGATAGTGTGAGAAAGAGAGATTGAGAGAGAAAAAGAGTTAGATGAAGAGGAATAGGGGAGTAAGTAAGAAAGGGCAAGAGATAAGGAAGTAAGACAGAGAGAGAGTGAAAGAAAGAGTAAATGAGAGGCATAGAGCGAAAATGCAAGAGACATCGATAAAAATGCAGAAACCACCTGCAAATTCTCGGAAGATCTACCAGCGTTCTCATACTATACCCCATAAACTTCTTCAAAAGCTCTCTCTCTATCTCTTTTTTGTCTCTCTGTCTCTCTTTCTGCATCATCTCCTTCGCTCTCGATGTTTCTTTCTTCGCTCTTATTACGTCCACAAACCTTATCTTACTTTTGACCCCTCCATCACATCCTGCTCTCTCTCTGTCTTTCTCTCTATCTTCCTCTCTTTCTTTCTCTCTATCTTCCTCTCTTTCTTTCTCTCTCTCAAGGTCTCTCTCTCTCATTCTCTCTTGTTCTCTCTCTCTATCAGTCTCTGTCTCTGTCTCTCTATCTCTCTCTCTCTCTCTCTTTGTTGCATAAATTCGTTATCTGGCTCTCTACCTTCCAATCTCACCACAACGACGATTTATATGCCACTGGGAGGATATTAAAATTGAGTGATTGTTGAATGTCCTCGTGTATCAAATCTTCCATTCAATCCAGAAAGCGTCTTAATTTATGTTCTCCCGAGCCTGTGCGTTGCTTCACAAAGACATTTAGAAAGCCTCATTTAGAAGGCCTCTCTTTTCTCACTTCTTATTTCTCTCATCTTCATATGTTCTCTTTAAGTTCCCTTTTTCTCTTTCTTTGCTGTAATTTTCTATCTGTGCTTCTTTTCCTTTCTTTTTCTCTTCTTTACTCTAGCAAATACTATGAAGGAAAAGAGAAAGAGAGAGAAAAGAAGGATGTTTCATTCACTTGCTAGAGAGAATTTCCTAGTTCACTACATTAGCCAGTGTTCCATGGGCCGTTTATACTTTTTCCGTTGTTTCTCTCTCTCTCTCTCTCTCTCTCTCTCTCTCTCTCTCTCTCTCTCTCTCTCTCTCTCTCTCTCTCTCTCTCTCTCTCTCTCTCTCTCTCTACCTTTCTCTCTTTCCCTTCTCTACTTCGCTCCTTCTTGAACTTCACCCTTTGCTCTTGGTCACTGCGCATTCACACCCTTGGCCACTTTCAACTACTCCTCGATTACTAGTTCCATCTGTGGGCGTATTCATTATAAACAACCCGACTTCGCTCAGCGAGCAATAGCTCCTTTACCAGCCAGAAATACTCGGGGTTTCTGAAGAAGAATCTGTCTTCTTGAGAGAGAAAGAGAGAGAGAGAGAGAGAGAGACAAAAGGAGAGTTAGAAAGAGGTAGAATAGAGAGAGATAGGGGCAGGATTAGAAAGGAAGGGGAAAGAAAGACTTTGGAACACTTCCACTTCTTCAGATTGACGTGTCTCTTCACACACGTTCATATACGAAGCGCGAAATGGGCACTCGAATCAGGGGTTAAATGGTTACCGGACAAGCTATGTGGTGCATACATGTTTGCGCCAAGAATGATCTACTATCTCTTCTCCTTCCGTTCTATTTCACTTTTTCTCTACTTCTCTTTCCACTCTTTTTGCCTTAACCCTCCCCTTTTCCACTCGCTCGGCGCGTACAAACATGCCTTAGACCGGTCTCATTTAACGCCTGGCTCGAATGAGTTCACTTGCTAGATGATGTAAGAGATTGATAGACCAACTGGAAGTTTTGATGCTCCCGTGATGGCCGCAGAGTTATTGTGAATCAGTCAAGACGTCGTAGCCCCAGGTCGATTCAATCAATCAATGAGCGAGTAAGATTAAATGTGTAAAAGTTAATCATGTCAGAGAGAAACAGAGAATTAGAGTTAACCAATTCCGACTAGCAATAAGCCTATCTATCAACTGTTGATTGGCTTGAAGGTCGTTAGAAAAAGAAGCGCATACTGTAAGTCGTAAGTTATGTACATAGTCTCTTTTCTAATTCGCGTTGTGCTTGTGGGTGAGGCTCTTGTTCTACTAGCGATAGACGTTAGTTTTCGACCGCTTGGTTTTCCCCATAGTTAGAACAGTTTTCATGGAGATCTCATCTCTGTTTTTATTTCTTTATTTTTTCTCCATCTTTTTGTTCTTTTCTTTGCGTGTATTATTGTCCACTTTGTCTTGATCGTCTAAAAAAACGGGAGAGAGAGAAAGACAGAGAGAAGAAGACTCATATGAATAGAAGAGGAGAGAGAGAAAGACAGAGAGAAGAAGACTCATATGAATAGAAGAGGAGAGAGAGAAAGAGAGAGACAGAAGAAGACTCATATGAATAGAAGAGCCCCAAAGATGAAAATGGATCGTATGGAGCAATCAGTTGTTGATGTATGTTGATGGTGTTTTGAGAAGAAGAAGTGTTGATGCTTGGGAGACACTGGTCTCAGACTGTTAATGTCGGCTGTAAAGAGGGAAAAGGGGGATAGGGGGTGGAGAAAGCATGAGAACACTTCAATAGTCAGAGAGAGAGGGACAAAGTAAGATAGGGGAAGAAAGAGCGAAACAGAGAGAGAGAGAAAGAGGTGCGAAGAAAATTTGTATAGGAAGAGAAAAGGAGAGATATTCCATAGAACGTGAACGGTATAGATCAAGCGGCTCTTGAAAAGATTCAGCATTTTTCGATGTGTTGACCGAATGCATATCCTGGTTTCTATTCGTACTCGTTGCTCAATGTCGAAGTAATTTGTTTTTTGAAAACCATTTTTTATCGTCTTCACCGCTCAAAATGGTCGTTCACTCTAATCTCTGAGCTTCTGTCTTGAAGTGATGGTGTCATCAGCTTTATCTAACCCATATCTGTTTCCACTCAACAGAACTCTGTTTAAGTTTTCAAAGTTACTGTTTTAAAGTATTAATATATATTTAAAAATCTCATTTAAACTACTCTTCTATTTATGTTTAATTCTGTAAAATGAACTGCGTTGTTTTAATACTCACCACGCTAATTGGTGATTCATTCCAAATATTTTATTTATTTTGGAATGAAGAAATGAAATAAGTTTTTTTTTAACATCTCCACTGTTTCCTGAACCCGAATCGAATTCTCGGCATGATAGAGCTCTTTAGGCTAAGCTGCTGATGCGAAAAATTTCATGCATTTTGAAGGCATATGTCAAAAAACTGCATTGTCAAAAAAATAGAAAAAATTTACTGCTATTCGAGCGGCCGGTCTGGGATATTAATCGAGCGAGTGAGTCTGCTCACTTTCATATTCTTATATTTTCCAATTTCTGCTTCCTCTACCATTTACCTCCACCTCGCTTCTCATTATTCTACACTCTCCGCTTGAAGAACGGTCTTTTTCATAATTATTTGACAATAGCAGGGAACCTATTATATGTTTTAAGGCCTCAAGACAGTTAGCTTCTTGTTCCTGCTATGAACTAGCTAGGACAGAAAGAAATCAAACTGATGACAATAGATATTTGAGGGAGTTAATTAGTCTGCTTGCTCATTCTCCACTCATGAATGCTCACCTAATCCTAGCTGCCGTTGGTTTCTTTTCACTCCCGATAGACCGATGTAGAATAGTTAGCAACTTTCTTTCCTTGCTCTCTTTATTCCCTGCATTCTAACCATCTTTATCTCTCTCTCTCTCAGTCATTATCTCTCTCTGGTCTCTATTGTTTAAGCTCATCTTCATTCATGTTAAGCAAGCACTTCCTCCATTTTATAGTCGATTGCCAGTGTATTTCATCTTCTTCGTCATGCTCTCTCTTTTGTCTATCCATATAACTTTAAATTTTCTGTGTTCTCTATTTTTATCTCTCTATTGTTCTCTATTACTCTCTCTTTCTCTCTCTCTCTCTTTCTCTCTCTCTCTCTCTCTCTCCCTCTCTCTCTCTGTCTTTCCCTTCCATCTGTTGCCCAGACAAGGACTCTTTACCATCAATTTTCCATGGAACGCTTTTAAGCATGAATACTGTCTCTCTACCTCTTACTCTCTTCATCTTATACATTCTCTTTGTCATTTTTCAAGATTCTGCCGACTGTTCACCTTTCATTCCAAGGCTGCATGGGATCTTGTTTTGAAATTTTGAAGTCAAACTGCCGTGATTAAGCAAAAGTTCAAGGCTTAAAATATTCCAATTAAACTTCGTCTGCGGTTGTCTAGTGGTAACGTGTTAAGAGAGATACTGTTGGTCAGAAACAGACTGTCAAGTTCGATTTCACCTCGTTGACTGTCTTTTGTCTTCGCGATAATTCAGTAATCTTTTTTTAATAAGTGTGGCTCAGTCAATCCTGATAAATCTTTCACTTGGGGTATTTCGTACAGGTTGACAGCCTTATCAAGTTGACGAAATTGAACCGGTGGTCGAAAATCTATTTTTTCAACTAAAACATTCATCACTTGGAGAAAAATGGTTGAAATGGTTTTTCTTAGTAGAGGATGCCTAGAAATTCACACATAATTTAAATCTACTCATTCCTCCATTCATTTCACTCTACTCATTCCTCCATTCATTTCACTCTACTCATTCCTCCATTCATTTCACTCTACTCATTCCTCCATTCATTTCACTCTACTCATTCCTCCATTCATTTCACTCTACTCATTCCTCCATTCATTTCACTCTACTCATTCCTCCATTCATTTCACTCTACTCATTCCTCCATTCATTTCACTCTACTCATTCCTCCATTCATTTCACTCTACTCATTCCTCCATTCATTTCACTCTACTCATTCCTCCATTCATTTCACTCTACTCATTCCTCCATTCATTTCACTCTACTCATTCCTCCATTCATTTCACTCTACTCATTCCTCCATTCATTTCACTCTACTCATTCCTCCATTCATTTCACTCTACTCATTCCTCCATTCATTTCACTCTACTCATTCCTCCATTCATTTCACTCTACTCATTCCTCCATTCATTTCACTCGACTCATTCCTCCATTCATTTCACTCTACTCATTCCTCCATTCATTTCACTCTACTCATTCCTCCATTCATTTCACTCTACTCATTCCTCCATTCATTTCACTCTACTCATTCCTCCATTCATTTCACTCTACTCATTCCTCCATTCATTTCACTCTACTCATTCCTCCATTCATTTCACTCTACTCATTCCTCCATTCATTTCACTCTACTCATTCCTCCATTCATTTCACTCTACTCATTCCTCCATTCATTTCACTCTACTCATTCCTCCATTCATTTCTTTCTACTCATTCCTCCATTCATTTCACTCTACTCATTCCTCCATTCATTTCACTCTACTCATTCCTCCATTCATTTCACTCTACTCATTCCTCCATTCATTTCACTCTACTCATTCCTCCATTCATTTCACTCCCTTCGTCTTTATGTATAACTTTGATTTGAACAAATTTTTCCATGGAATTTGCATACACTCATAGGCAACAACTGTTTATCGGGTTAGTCTAGAATGAAACAATCTACGCTCCTTATCGAAGCGAATGCGTCAGCTGCGACGCGTACGCTTCGACGCTTCTGATCCATGCAATTTTCATTTGGAAACCATGTTCATATCTTACAATTATGGGGCCGATATCTAACCCGCGTCTTCGCTAACCGGGCGATGCTCTTACCCACTAAGATACCAATGCGAACAATTTCTTGGCACTCTTGAACGCTCTTTGGCATACTGTTACGCTAATTTAGAATGAGTTATCTTATCTATCTCAAGAAGAAGATGCCATATGTTTTCTCACACACCCGGGTATCTGATCTGGCACTGCGATTGATACGGCGTCTTCGACATCTGTGGACAGATGTTGAACATACCGTATCTTTCGTTCCCTACGGGACCGTTGCCAGAGACATTGAATAGTGCGTATGTATTAGCATACGC
Source organism: Allodiplogaster pararmata (assembly GCA_964056735.1). NCBI lineage: Eukaryota > Metazoa > Nematoda > Chromadorea > Rhabditida > Diplogasteridae > Allodiplogaster > Allodiplogaster pararmata. The sequence continues at coordinate 29,054,538 of OZ057407.1, forward strand.
TGAAGAGTTTGCAACTATTTTTTAATTTTGTCTTAGCTGTCTTCTCTTTTTTTTCTCACTCTTGTCTAGCAGGGTAGCGTAATTGAAGGTCTGGTAAAAGGTTGCAAGATCAATTTTCGTTCGAAAACCTCCTTTTCAAAGGTTCAACGAGCTCGTCCAGTTATCAGTTTTAAACAGCGGCTCACCATTGCACTACTGCGGACACTCAAAACCCAAGTGGATAAAACGTTTTCAAATAGGAAGTTCAGAGAGAGAAAAACTAGCGGTTGATTTATCTCTTTTGAATTATCTTCTAGTGTTTTCGTAGGTTTTTTGTTTCTTAGAATAGAAGGGAGAAAAAAAACAAGATGAGGAGCCGTGCTTGAGGGCCTAATAGGACATCTATTCTTTTTCTAGATTTTCTTATCTCTGTCTTATGTTGTTTCTCTTCATCTCTCAATTTTTCGTTCTCTCTCTTATCTCTCCTTCTCTCTCTCTCTCTCTCTCTCTGGTTTCCTTCTTTCTCCATATCTCTCTTTTTCTCTCACACTTTCTCTCTCTCTCTCCCTTACCCCTTCCCCTTTTCTTTACTACTCCTATACTTCTAGCCTCCCTTATTAACTTCTCTCTCCCTATTCCTGGCAATCTTTCTCTACCCATTGTTCCCTCCCCTTTTTCATCAGTTCAAATCTGACAATTGGATTAACTCATATTTTGACTGCCTTATGAGCAAGCGAGCATTGTTTTCACCATGGAGCGGCTCATCATTATTAATACAGTCTTCCCTATCTGTCTTTCTCTCACTCTCTCTCGCTCTTTCTCTCTCTATCTCTTTTTCTCTCTCATTATGTTATCTCTTGACTTTTCTTATTCTTTCTCTAACCCCCATTTTCAAGTCTTGTTTTCTACGACTAACTTAATTTATCTAACTATGATTCATCTATTCTCTCTAACTCTCACTCCAATGTCATCTTTACCTTCCCTATGCCTTTTACCCTCTCAACTCTTTCTCTCTTTTCCTATCTCGTTTGCTCGCTCTATCTATCTTTCTCACTTCTCTCTCTCGCTCACTCTCTCTTTTCTTCCCCTTTGTTTCTATCTACTTGCCCCCTTCACAATGGGCAGATGTGTCTCATCTGTCTTCATAAGACAAGACCCTGTGCTCCCTGTATTCCAGCCTTTCCTCCCTTCCCTCACAACAACAACATCAACTTCCCCCGACCCTTCCTCTCGTATTCCTGGAAGATTTCATTTCGAGTTCAATTCTAAATTTATGTTTTTGGTACTCTCATTATTTTCGTCAAAATTTCGGTTCTCCGCTGTTCCCGTCTTTCTCTTCTTTTGTATTTGCGTCAAACTCTGTTTTTTCTCTCTCAAATTATATCAGAAAGTTTATATAATCTTAAGCACATTCATACATTCAATGTTCAAAAGATATTTATTTTTGACCATAGGTCATTTTCATTGTTGAAAATTTTGGAAAATGACGGTTCTTTGAGCGGTGGAGTCTAAATTGAAATAATATATACATAGCTCTTTTACATCTTCCCTTTACCTCAAGCTTGCTTCTCATTATTCCAGACTTCCCCGCTCGAAGAGCGGTCGTTTTTAATTTTTTTTAAACTATTGCTTTTACCTTCGTTAGGCTATTTTTTTGGAAGAGACTTGTTTGGAAGAAGGCTCATAATGGCCGTGACCGTAGAATCAATGATATTTGTGATGGGGTAGGTATATGGTCCGGAGATACTTGAAACAACTTAAAAACCTTTTTTCTTGGAGTTACTCTTCGTGGTGATTGTTGATGTTTTCTTGGTGACTAGAAGTGACTTATTGAAGACTGGGACCGATCCAGTGTGTCTTAATTTATATTGTCATAAACTGGTGATTGAATTGTGTTGAGTCATGGTAATGGTAGTTAACTTGTTTACCTGATTTGACTCGCTCAGTTATCACCGCAACCTTGGGTTTTTATCACTCTTTCAGTCTTTTCCCCCTTTTATTTCCACCCTGTCTATCGCTTTCGGTTTATCTCTATAACGATTTCAAACCGATCCACCTCCGTTCCGACTACCTCTCATTGTTCCACAACTGCCATGGTAATCCCTTTATCCGCTCTCTCTCTCTCTCTCTCTCTCTCTCTATCTCTATCTCTATCTCTATCTCTCTCTCTCTCTATCTCTCTCTCTCTCTCTCTCTCTCTCTCTCTCTCTCTCTCTCTCTCTCTCTCTCTCTCTCTCTCTCGCTTCTACCTTTCTGTCTTTCTCATCTATCTTTCTCTGAATTCTCTTTCTTTCACTCTCTCTCTCGCTCTATCCTTTTCTCTATTTTTCGCTCTATCTTCCTCTTCCGAGCTCTAACTCTCTATCCATCATTCTTCCCTCAGAGGATCTTTAACTGACATTAGGGACTCCAAAGGTCACTCTCGTGTTCTTATTCCTTCTTAACATATCCTTTGTTTCTCCGATCCAGAATGGTTACTCTGCTCTCTCCACATTCTATCTTCCTCTCTTTTCCCTATTTTTCCTCTTTTTCTCTCTCTTTTCATCATTCTCTAGCTTTATCTCTCTTTCTCTCTACCAATCGCTCGTCTGCATGATTGAACTCATCCATGGTAATGAAGAGAGAACTCCACGGAACATATGAATAGTATAGTGAATTAAAGTGTTCCGATCGTGTTTAATATTACGGGCGATAAGCGTGGGAAGTATCCGTCGGCGTGTATTGAGCGGACCCGAAACATGGGGTTCTCACGGAAACTGTTTGGGAGCCGTTTGTTGTTTTACCTGCGAACAAGAGAGAGGAAGTAAGACAGAGTCAAGCAGAGAGAGAGAGAGAGAGCAGGAGATTAAGAATCTCTCCCAATTATTTTTTGTCACCTTTTTTCATTTCTCTATATCGCTCTCTCTCTCTCTTTCACTCTTCTTTTCCTCTTCCTCTCTCTCTCTCTCTTTTTCTTCTCTTTTTCCCTCTTTCTCTCTCTGTTTTTCTCCTCTTTTCTCTCTCTCCTCTTCCTCTAATCCAAGATATTCCATGATAGCACATCCCATTGTCTGTCACTCACACGTGAGCACAGCCATCTCTATTCATCTTCGGAAGGGGAAGATATGAATCTATCATGCCCCCGGGCAATGATGACCACGCTCATTCTTTTCACCCTCTTTTTCTGTCTCTATATCTCTTGCATTCTCTCTCTCTCTCTCTCTCTCTCTCTCTCTCTCTCTCTCTCTCTCTCTCTCTCTCTCTCTCTCTCTCTCTCTTGCTCTCTCTCCCACTTTCTCTCATCGTTCGGTTTCACCCGTTTTGCTCCCCTTGATGTCTTGTTTTTCATTTGACTACTTTGAAAATCTGAGTCGACACATTATCTCTTTTTCTATGATTGCCCATTACTCGTACTTTCTTTTTTATCTTCAGCCTCGTCTCTCTCTCTCTCTTTCTTTTTCTCTCTTCTTTCCTTTCTTCCTATCTCTCTGTGTCTTTTTCTCTCTCTTCCTTTCTTACTTTCTTTCTTCATATCTCCATCTCTTTTTCCCTGCCGTATTCTCCTCACTATTCCTCTCTTCTTCTGCCATAATAATAATAATAATAATGTTTCTGGCACTTTCCCAGTCCCCATCAAACCATGTTCGGACTCATCCATCTTTCGCCAACCCATCATCTAGCACTAATCTGTGCAAATGTCAAGCTCATCCTGAAAGACTTCGTCACTCCTGTCTCGAAAAAAGGAAGACCCTAACAGAAGTCAAGAATGCGTGAGGCATAGAGGAGAAGAGATGAGGAGAAAATGAAGAGAGGGAAAAAGGGAGAGACAGCGAGAAAAAATCAAGAGAAGACAGAAAAATAGAAAAGAGATTAGGCAGGAGACGAGAGAAAGAGAAAATAAATTGAGAGGTGAGAGAAAGAGAAAAGACATTAATAGAATAGATATTGAGAGAAGTGATTAAACTAAGAGAAAAAGAGGGTACTCAAGAAAATAATTATGGACCTTCTAGGGATCAGATTTGATCCGTGTCTTCACACTAACGATTTCATATCGAAGATAACCATCTTCACTCTTATATCTCTTCTACTGACTCTTTTAATCCTTCTCGAGACTAGAGGATCTATTCGCTGATCTACATAATCGTACCCCCGCCTACTAACCCTACCATATCCTACCTTTCCGATTTCTCTAGTTCTATCTCTCTCTTCCTCTCTCCCTCTTCCTCTCTCTTTTTCTCTCTCTCTTCTCTTTCTCTCTCGAAATCTTTGCATTCTTTTGACTTGATCTCTCGCTCCATCTTTCTATCCACTTCTTGATATCCTTGTCACTCACTCTAAATCTCTCTCTCTCTCTCTCTCTCTCTGTCTGATACTTTTTATTGCTCTTTATCCTCCTCACTCCCTATCTTTCCTCATATCGCCCATATCGTTTTCCTGCTAGAGTTATGGAAGAACGGATTACCTGATATATCCCCAAGAAGGAGACAGTAACTGTTGTTCCTCTTTTCAATACTCATAGTTCGCGAGTTATATTGTCTCATATTACAGGAAGTAATACTTTTTCATGGCTCTTCATGTGCAGACACTAGGATCCCAAGTCTTATTCGCTTTTTTAAAAAATAATTGATCTTATAAGTTTGTGGGGGCATTTTGCCACTTCTGATGCGAAAGAGTGAGAAAAGGCAATTTTTTTAATGTGCCGTTCTTATGTATATGTATAAATTTGATGTATAATTTTCCTCAAAATGTTTAATTTTCTATATAAAGGATGTATAATTTTCCTCAAAAAACCTTTCCTTGTAGTTTTTTTTATCATACTAACACAATTATGTCTCTTAATTCTGAGAAGAAAATTAGTCGGTTACAATTTAATGGTGAGAGAGATAAGTTTTTGCTTCCTTTAATTGGAATAAATAATCAAGATGGGGAGGGAGTGATATTAAACATCTCCGCTCGTTTATTTGCAAGACTTTAATATTTTTTATTAAATTTATCAATAAAATCTAGTGCTTCTTATGATTAGATTGCCTCTTAATCCAAAAACGCAACATGGAACCGTTTATATTCTGTTAAGAGAAGAAAGTAGAATATATCAAAATATTTATAGAAGGGAGCTTATCGTGGATCTAGAATTCGTATCCGTATAATTTTTCTTCAGCAGCGCATTCTACATAGAAAGTTCGACGCTGAATGTACTGTCCACGGGACGTTTCTCATTAGGCTGTCTTTCACCACCCACAAAGGAAGAGTGTCTATCGAGAAACTAGTAGTAAGAGAACGGCTGACTTTGTAGAGATACCGAGAGCGCGTGGTAATAATAGAGAATGCCATAGAAACAGAGAATTTGTTCAATTGGCTCTGTTGGGTATTAGGGCACAGAGTTGCGCATAGATTTCACCCGCAGAGCGCATGGGAGAAACTGGGTATTACTCATCCAATGCGTTCAACTCAGCACAACTACTATATAACCAGAACGAGGCTCTGGGATGCGCGATACTGGATACAGCTTTAAAATGCGTTACTCGTTTCCGCGAAGAAGTCCTGCTGTGTAGAAAGACCCGAAAGAGTAGGGTCGGATCCTCATTCGAGCCGAAAGCGAGAATCTGACACATTTTATTGGGTTCCCATCAACTTCCGATTATCTTTCCGCTTCTCTATTTCTTTCTCTATAACTCACTTTTTTTCTCTATCGCTTTCTCTCTCTCTTTCTCTCTCTTTCTAAGTAGCGCGCTCTCTGTCAAACGCGCAGGCTCTCTCTCACTCTCCTTTCCTCTCTTTTTATCTTCCCCAGGAGATTTTTTCTTTTTAAAATTGTAGCTTCCTACACAAATTCGCTGTCTTGTCATGCAGCATGGGACTTGTTCCGTTTAATTTATAACTTCTTCATGTAGCTCTTGCTCCTCAAAGGAATTCTCAGAAACCGGCCAGATTGAATATGGCGCCCTCAGAAATCCTCCATATCTGCTTTGAATTCTCGAGTGATGTTCCAGTCTCAGGGGAACTTTGGTCTTCTCTCTCTCTACTTCTCAAGCATTTTTAGTGACATTTTATATGCCAAGGAGTCGCAAGAGAGGCAGAGAGAGAAAGAGAGAGTGAAAAAAGAGATAGAGAGAGATGTCGAGGAAAAAATTAAGAGGTGAGGAAATGAAAGAGGGAACATCGAAATAAATTGTAGCTATTTCTCACTCTTATTTGTTTTCTCCTTTCTCTCTCTCTCTCTTTCTCTTTCTTTTTTATCTCTCTCTTTCTATCTCTCCCGCTATTCTCATCTTCCTCTCTCTTTTTCGCTTCCTTTTCTCTCTCTTTATTTCTCTCTCTCTCTCTCTGTTTTTGTCTTTAACTCCCGCTCTCTTCACTAGTTCCGCCTATACCTAGTCATCTCACCCAGCTAAGAAGCCCTGTTTCTTCATTCATGGGAACGGAATCGACGCCCTTTCTACCCCGCCCCTTTCAAGCCACACGGTGGCTGCGTGGCATATGAGAAGCTATTACGCTGCCGCCTTGTTTATTTTAAATCATCCTGGTATGCATGTGCTTGTTCATATCAACTCTGGATGATTGCCCTCTCTCTCTCTCTCTCTTCCTTTCTCTCCCTCTCTTTTTCTCTCTCTTACTACTTACTCTATCTCTCTTCTCTTTTATTATCTCTTCCTCTCTCTCTCTCTCTCTCTCTCTCTCTTTCTGTCTCTCTTTTTCACTCTGTCACTTTCTCTTTTCGCATTCCTCTGATCTATTTTCTCTCTGAAAGTTTTCAATCTACCATTATTTCTTGCCTTTTCCGTTTCAGCGAAATTCACCTATCTCTCTTTTTCTTATTAGCTAAATCTTTTGTTTTATTTTCTCTCTTCTGACTTATCATTATCACACCATCTTTGGTACGCTCATGTCCCATACCCAACCCTGATCATCAGCTCTCGAGTGAAATCTCAGCACTTCCAGTTCTTATGGTTTCTCACACCTTTCCTCACTTCATCACACCTTTCTCACTATTTCATGTTCCCTATTCTCTTTTTACCCTTTCTGTTCTGGCTTCATGTTTTTTCTCGCTCTCTGTCTTTTTTCTCCTTTTATGTTCTCTTTCTTTCTGTTCTCTCTTTATGTCTCTTTCTGTCTCTCTCTTTATTGATATTTTTGTCTCTCTCATTTCTTTGTCTCTCTCTCACTCACATTCTCTTTCTCTCACTACCTCTGTTTTCAAAAGTTTCAAAGTCTTCAGATGAGTTCCCATGAGCAGTTCTCCATGATTCGATACTTGTATGGGTGATAATTAATGATTCGCTGAAAACTGTCAACTTGTCTTTCTTTCTTTCTTCAGCCTTGGTGAAAGGGTAGAGAAGGAGATGTATCTCTTGCTGTAAACACTCCTTTCAATGAATTATCAACCTTATATCGATTGGTTATAGGCATAGTTCACCAAAGGCCTTGTGTGGATGTTTTAAATTTAGTAAGAACGACCGCTTTTCGTGCGGGGGAGTCTAGATTAATGAGAAACGGGCTAAAGTTGAAGAGCGGAGAAGGGATATTGAGTCATTATGCTGGTGACCTATGGTTATAGGTGGAGTAATGTGATGGTGTTATATTTTTAAGTATGAATTTATATTGATATAATGGTCGGCGCAAAGGTCAGAAGTTATATTGTAAAGGTATTATGAACATCAAAACTTGAAAGCGTCGATAGTCAAACAACGCGATTCGCGTCGTCAATACAATACATACGTTGTACTCGGAACTTATAATTTTATCAATATTTTTCGGAAGTAAGAATGTAAGTTTAAATTTTTATTCATTTGATACGGCAGCAGAATTTGCTGATAAGACTTTCTATTTGAATGAGTCTCTAAGTCTTATCGCTATTTGTTCAGTAGCAGACAGCTAGTCAAGCTTATGTTAAATTTTAAATTTTACCTAGTTTTCTGTCTCCATCTGTTTTTCAGATAGTGTTTTCTCAACGCTATTTCTCTTTTCCGTATGTCTGTTTTACCGGTCTTCACTAAATAGTTTTCTCTGGGCGATCAACGTGAGTTCATGGCTATTTCTAATAAACCCTCTCTTATCATTTCTCAAAAAGTGGAAACTTTTTTGGGCGAGTAAGCGAGAAAGAAAAGCGAAATGTATGCATGAGTTTGGGTGTTTTTTCTTCCTAGCTTAGAACATGTTTATCGTTTCTTCTTATTTCTTCCTACTTTTCCAACTTGTCTCCGTGATATACAATAAATGGGCTATTTTTCGTCGTATTATCATATTTTGCCAATTTTTCGCCGTTTTTGTCTTGTCTCATGCTCTTGAATAATGTTTTTTCTCTCTCTCTCTCTGTTTTCCGTAGCTCTTTCTCTCATCCTTTCTCTTTCTTTCTCTCTCTCTTTCTGTGTCTCTCTATCACTTTCTCTTGGCCATAGAGGTAGAGAAGGAGACGTATCTTTTTTCCTCTCTCTCTACCTTCTTCTTTCTTTTTTTCCCTCTCTCTCTACCTTCTTTCTTTTTTCCTCTCTCTCTACCTTCTTTTTTCTTTTTTTTCCTCTCTCTCTACCTTCTTCTTTCTTTTTTTTCCTCTCTCTCTACCTTCTTCTTTCTTTTTTTTCCTCTCTCTCTACCTTCTTCTTTCTTTTTTTCCTCTCTCTCTACCTTCTTCTTTCTTTTTTCTTCTGTAACTTCTAAGCACTGTGTTTTTTCTCTTAAAGATACTAGTAAAATTTGTTCAAAGAACAGTTCTCTTAATTTAAATCTTTCGCTCAATCTTTCTCGAAGCTTATCTTATTTGCTCCGAGGTTGCTGTTTCGAGAATGAGAGTATCTACTGAATGCTTTTTCGTATTTTCTCAACGGTACTCATCCGCTTTAAACGAGTCAATTAACGGATAAAAGAGGGGGAAAGAGTATGAGAAGGAAAAACAAGTAATGAGTTTCAAGAAAAGTCTGAATGTGCTTCTGAGACGTACTTGGAGGTCTCGAAAAGCTAACTTACTCTTGTCTTTCTTTGTAGACAATTCCACTCTGGAGCAGTTAGGAGAGGCATTTTCAGCGGAGATAATGGACGATGCTAGCCTCGAATAGAAGAGTATCATATTTTTAGTTATTTCTTGTCTTTGACTCATTTAAGACTCAATGCTCACTGTCTTTCCCTCGCTCTCTCTCTCTCTCTCTCTCTCTATGTCTCTCTCTCTGAGTCGTCCTTCTCTCTATTGCAGGCTGCTAATATCTCTCTTTATCTCCCTCTTTTTTCTCCACTTTTCTCTTTTCTTTCTCGCTTATCTACTATCCCTTTTCGTATCGGGATGTATCTCTCGACAAAGTAAGTGCATAAGTGAGTAAAGCGTTGTACTCATCGACTCCATTGTCTCAGTCGCTTGCCTTCTTCTTTTTATTCTGTCTCAATGCCCCCGACCCTCCCCCCCGACCACTTGATCGCATTTGCAGCCTCTTTCCACCCAGCGGGGGCCTGAATAGAGGACCCTTTACAGACTCTTTCTTTGCATCTTATTCATTTTTTTCGCGCTACTACATCAAACAGATTCCGCTCACTATCTGTCTCTGTCTCTACCTCTATCTCAAGCACTATCTCTCTCACTCTCTGCTTCTATCCTCCACTCAACTCTCCCCCTGCCCCTTCGGGTTAATATCCTCCCTTTTTTGCGGTCTTAGAGGGATATGCCCGTCCATTTCACCCTTTTCTATATATGCTAATCTGGCGTGATGTTTTGCGCTGCGCTTTTGCTTCTTGTTGAATGATTGAGCAGGGTCAAGAAGAGCGAAGAAGGAAAAGAGAGAAGGGGAGCCCAGAGGGGGAGATAGGGGCTGGATTGAGATGAAGAGAGAAAAAGGAGAGAAAAAGTGAGTGAATGTGATAGAGAAGCTGGAGAAAGGGGAAGAGAGAGAGTAAGAGAGAGAAAGAAACGCAAATATAAAGAGATAAAGTGAGAGCGAGAAAGTGAGAGATTAAGAGAGAGAGGGACGGAGAGAAAGAGAAAAAAAGAGGGAGAGAGAGAGAAAAAAGAATTATGGAGATAGACGAAAGATAGTGAGGCAGATCTTCAGGATCTTCACAACAAATGAATCTTCATCTTGTGCATTCGGCCCGGAATACGATTATCTTGTTGCTCACTCGCAGTTTGTTCCTATTAGATTATGCTCATGATACTCTCTCAATTACTCTCATGATACTCTCTCAATTACTCTCATGATACTCTCTCAATTACTCTCATGATACTCTCTCAATTACTCTCATGATACTCTGTGTCAACTCGTTACAGGCCGCTGATTAGGACACTTCATTTCGTTTTCCTTTTTTTCCTCTTTATCCCTCTCTTATTCTCCTTCATTCTTTCTAAAAACTGTATTCATCTTACAAATACTCTCCCTTATCCTCTCTCTATTCTCTCTCTCTCTCTCTCTCTCTCTCTCTCTCTCTCTCTCTCTCTCTCTCTCTCTCTCTCTCTCTCTTTCTGCAAACACTGGCTCTGTGTTTATTTTTCGTTTCTCTCTTTCTCTCTCTATTCCTCTGCAATTCATAGTAATCAATTTCAATATCATCTTAATCCTATTTCTATAATATATTTCTTAGCGCAGCTCAGAGTATACGCACTTATCACCGGAAAAGTATATCTGAATCTAATTTTCCCAGCTGTTGTTTTCATAATCATAACATCGGTATTGTGAATGAAACAATAAATGAAATGATTGAGGTGAATGAAACAAAACAATAAAAATACTGAGATGTTCCATTCAAGCTTTTGTGCTGAGAACTAACTTCACCGAACATTCTTCTATAAATAACTGTAAGGTTTCTGATTTCACGACTAATTGTCTCAATATACGTCTGCTATTTAAAATGACTCAAATTTGAGCTATGTATGATTTCAGTCAATGTTTTCTGAGGAGATAAAATACAACAATTAAGAGAAGTATCATGAAATTACACTTTGAAAATGTGAAAAGGTTAAAACGGAAAGAAAGCTAAGAAATTCTCGATTTTTCTCGGTTTTTCGAATTTGAAGTAAAAAAGAAGTCGAAAAACATTTTTTTTTCCGGGTTTTGAAATCGAAAAAAGTCAAAAAGTTTTATTTTTGGCACTGTATGCGTTTATGGTCCCCCCCTAGCAGAGGTTCCATAGGTCAGACGTCTGACTTATTTAGATTTACAAAAAAATAATTTTACATTTCTTTTCACTTTAAAAAAATTTTGCATTAAAAAACGCTTAGGCTTAGTAAAAGTTTACGCTAACGAGGCCATACGGCTTAAGCTAACGAGACCGTATCAAAAAAAAATTCCACTCTCATCTGACCCATGGAACCTCTCGTAGGTGAGGGGGGGGGGCATAAACGCAAACAGTGCCCAATTTTTTATCGCTCAGTCCTGGTTCCAACCTTTAATTACAAGTCACTTGTTAGAAGAAAAATTTTTTAAAAAAAAACTGCTCTTTGAACAATAGAGTTAGGAGAAGCGAGCGAGCCTTTGACTTCATCTTTCCCAAGCTCTCCCGCTTTTATGCCCTTTATGTCTCGAACGCTTCTCAATATTCCAGACCTGCGCTCATATGAGTGAATTTTTGAATAAATATTTTTTGTTGTCGGAAAAGGTAGGTCATTTATGTATCTTATCACCAGAAGATGTTCGACGTTCGGCGCTTCTTTCCATTGGCATCGACATCAATCGTTTGAACTGAATTTAGTGCGTATCATTAATAAAGTTCTTTCGCTTTTAGGAGTCTACTCTTATCGGAAGCCATGGACCCACCTCGCTTCCTCGCGTGGGTCATGCTGCTTATTTCAGTCACGCATGCTTGCCCGGACTACTGTAGATGCCAAGTGGAGGATACAGTAGTCTGCTCGGCCGGTCAACTCTACGATTTTCCATATGCCATGTTGCCGCCCGCCACGACGCATCTCGACTTGGCGGACAACCCGATCAGACAGCTGAGGGTGCAGATCTACAGCGTCGCGCAAGGTTTATTAGTTTTTTTCTGGTCCGTTTTGATCTCGATTTCGAATGGTAGGTTAAAGATGACTCGGGAATTCGGTCTAGGACCGGAATTAAATAGTCATGTCAGACCTTCTGTCGGCGGGCTTCTGTTTTTTCAAATCATAAGGAAGGACCCTTATGTGAAACAAATTTTTTTGTTTGCGGGCGTTTGTTTTTTTATCATAAGGAGGGACCCTTATGATAAAAATTCTTTTCCGCTTTTGGCGGGCGTCTGTACCTTTTTCTTGCACACTAAAAAAACCATGGTCTCGGATAGTTATAGAGAAGTGCTCAGAATACGCGTAAACCAGTTCACAGAAAAACCTAAACCTACTGGTCAGGGTTTTTCCCTAAATTGCCTACCGGGTTTAATCTATGCGCTACTTAAAAAAATAATAGGGATACGTATTCCAGTTTTGAATGAAATCCATCGCACGGGCAAAAATTGGCACTTTTCCAATTTTCTATAGCATTCTCAATTTTCCACTGAATCCACCCTGTCTCTCTTCAGAGTCGCCCGTTCCCTCATGATTAGTCTTTTTAATCTACACGCTGTTTTCTCTAGTGGTGAGAAACAACGCTATCTAATTCTCTGCTCACAGATCTGGAGTCATTGATTCTCCGTAACGCAAGCCTATCATCGATCGGTACTGGCGCTTTTACTGAACTCCGAAACCTGCGCCATCTCGATCTATCGCACAACTCGTTGACAGAACTTGAGCCGAGTCTGTTCCTCCATCTGGTAGGTTATTTGCATTTTGTTTTGCCTAGAAATGGGTTATTTTCTGAAGCCGAGTTTGCGTCATAGCTAAAACTTTAGTATCAAAGCGGATGTGATCTGCTTGGTTGTCGAAGAATTTGGTCGGGTTTTTCCAAATTTTGTTGCTGTGGTTGGTTCAGAGATCCCAAGGAAGAGAGATTTCTTTAGCAAAGTTTGGTGAGGATCAGCTTGAATGTACATCCAGAGAATATGCACGTTAAGTTTGGAGCTTCGTTCTAAAAGATAGATGAACCAGCAATTGACCAAGTAGGTTCATAGTTGACTTTCATTTCTCTTTTTCGCTCTTTATCGCTCACTATCTTCTCTTTATTTCGCTTCCTATTGTTCTTGTTCATCCATTTTTCTCCCTTTTCCATATATTTTCTATTTTTCCATCTCTTTTTCTTTCTTCCCCATCTCTTTTTTTCTCTTTTAACCTCTTATTCTCTTCTGTCTGTCTTTATCTCTCTTGTTTCCCAGGTGTCACTTGAAACGCTGATCCTCACGGGCAACCCACTCTCCTCTCTTCCGGCGTCCATCTTCGACTCGCTGCCTTCCCTCCAGCATCTCTCCATCTCCTCCTGCGACCTAAAGACGCTGCCGGAAGGCAGCTTGGCAGGTCTGCGACAGCTGCGCACCCTGGACGCAACCAACAATCGTTTGGAGAGACTCCCTCGCCTGCTGCAGCTGCCCGAACTCACCAGGCTCGTCCTGAGAAAGAACCGCTTGCGAGAGGTCAGTAAAATAACGAATAAGGACCCAATCAGACACATAATGAATGAAATCCATCGCACGGGCAAAAATCTGGCACTCGGCTGGGACCGAACCAAACCTTACAAAGATCAAAAAATCAATCAGACACACTTTTTTGTTGTTATTGAGTTCATAAGGACTGATAGAAAATGTGGAAAATGACCACTTCAGCGGGAGGCCTAGAATAATAAAATCACGTATATCTTAACAGTCTAAAACTCTTATATTTTCCCAATCTCTCTCCCTTCTAGCTCTATTCTTGTTATCCTGAACCCCCTCTCGAAAAGTAGTATTTTTTTCAATAACCTTTTTTGTGACGTATATTGGACTGGGGTTGACCAATGTGCCCGACTATCGCAGAATGGATCGCCAGTACGCTTCCCCACTTTTAGCAGATCCAAAAAGATATCTGTAAAGTTTGCACGTATATTTGTGTCCCTGCTGAAGCACATTTGCCTCCTACGGTAGAAAGAGCGGTCGAAAAGAGAAAGGACCATGTTGCTTCTTAAACATGTTATTGTAGTCTTTCCTCTCTTTCTCACTTTAGTTAGTAAGTGTAACGCATGGGTTAAATGGAATCGCATTAGTTTATTATTTGCTTTCTCGCCGACGAATCATACACATTACGATAATAATAATTATCATTATTATTATTATTATTAATATTATTTTTTATCATAATTATTTAATCATTTGGTTTTCCAGATAGACGCGGCCTCCCTCCAAGAGCTGCGCTTTTTGAAGACCCTCGATCTCTCTTACAATGAGCTCCGAGATCTGAGAAGCGAGTGCTTTGCGGAGATCAAGAAATTGCAGTACCTGGACCTGTCCTACAATGAGGTTCGGAATGGCTTTGGATCGGAACAGGAGAGGAAGAGAGAGAGGGTGAAAAAGAAAAAACAAAGAGAGAGAGAAAGATGGAGGAGGGGAATGAATTTAAAGACATGGTGTTTTGACTCGAGATGAAGCGCGAAAAAAGACTATGCGATCATAGCCTGGAAAAGATTGTTTGATAGCTTGGGATAGCTTGCTCAAAAAAATGTAGTTTGTACTCTTGATCAGATTGGAGACGCTTGTTACTTACCAATGCTCCAACAAAAAACGAAGGCTCTTGCATTGATCTACAAAAAACGCAAGCCTGTTTAGAGACATGTGTGATGTGCAAGTGGTTGTAATGAATGGGTAAATGATCGCCATTTTGTTAAATTTGAGCCAGGAGAAGGCTTGTGAGGCCGAATTAGATGACGCCCTATGTAATTAGTCCCCTTAAAACTACGGTATCACAAAAAGTTCGGAGGTAAATAGTGGAATCGCAAGATGAAAGTGTTTTGCCTCTGCAGTTGCGACGTCCGGCCGTTTCTGGGTGGCATCTGCCATCGCTGGTCTGGCTGGACCTCTCCCACAACCATCTGGATCTACTGGAGACGGACCAGATCGACTCGGTCCCCGCACTGCGGTACCTCAATCTTTCCGTGAACCCGCAGCTGACCACGATTCAGGTAGCTTTTCAATGACGTGAGAACATGGTTCGGGAGAATATGGTATCGATTGGTACCTTGATGAGAAAATCGTACTGATTTTTTGGGGTTGAAAAGTTTTGGGGTTGAGGTTTTGGGGTTGAAAAGAGAAGGGGTTGAGGTAGAGATGGAAGAAACGGCGCGTTTCTTTGCTATTGTATTTCCCGAAAGAAAAATCGGACTCTGCGAAAAACAACCACTTGTTGCTGAAGCAATTAGCAACAGCGTTTTTACCCTTCTTCTCATCGATTCTACCGGATATCTGATACCAATTTGAGACCGGAAGATCGAGCACATCTTATCGTTTGGTGAATCTTGTGAAATCTCACCATAAGAATTGATTAATCGCACGAGTAGATGCTAGCTCCTCGGCGTTCGGAATAATGAAGACGAACTCTCACCTGTGGGCTCATACTGATGGCCTTCATGCCAATTTGTGAAGGTCTGATCTAGAAGGGAGATGAGATGCTTATCTGAGGGACCTCTAAACTCCCCACCCTTAACCCGTCACCCTTCCCTTCTAAACCCAATCGGATATCCTTTGGAGTGCCGCAACCAGCGGTACTGTTATAGAGGGTTATAGGAGGCGAAAGAAGAAGAAAAAAAAGGAGGGGGCAATTACTATAAGCAATTAGTACGGTATTGAGCAAAGACTATTTAAGGATTAGGTAACCAGGTTCCGATGTGGAACAGATGGTACTGTATCTGGGTTTTCGAATGTTTGAATTCGCTGTAGCGTAATGAGGTGAAAGGGTTTGGTTCTGGGACAAGAACAAGGGTTGTGATTAGTAATAAGAGGTTTCGGTTACTGTACTAGAGGCGCTATTTTGTGCTGAGCTTCTGCGTACTGTCAAAGAATGAGATATGATTAACGCCCTCGATTCAAATATTGGTTTGTTCGGGCTTAAGGTGATGAATTAGTTTGAATATATGTTATTAGAGGGGCTCACATTGAAGTATTAAAGTTCATACGATGTCTTCAGGGTCTGGGATCTGGGAACGCTTGACTGCGTTAACTATTGGATAGAGTTTGTATACTACACATTATGCCTCACCAGCTCATGCTCTCGCATTATCTCCCTCTCTCTATCCCTCTCTCTCCTCCTCTCTCCCTCTCTCTCTCCCTCTCTCTCTCCTTCTCTCTCTCCCTCTCTCTCTCCCTCTCTCTCTCCCTCTCTCCCCCTCTCTCCCTCTCTCCCTCTCTCCCTCCCTCTCTCTGGTTCTCTCTCTCCCCTATCTCTACCTTTCTACCTCTCTCTCGATCCCTCTCTCTATCTCCCTCCCTCTTTATCTCTCTCTCTCCCCTCTCCCCTATCTCTACCTTTCTACCTCTCTCTCGATCCCTCTCTCTATCTCCCTCCCTCTCTATCTCTCTCCCTCTCTCTCTCCCTCTCTCCCTCCCTCTCTCTGGTTCTCTCTCTCCCTCTCTCCCTCCCTCTCTCTGGTTCTCTCTCTCCCCTATCTCTACCTTTCTACCTCTCTCTCGATCCCTCTCTCTCTATCTCTCTCTTCCTCTCTACTTCTCTCTCCCTCTCTCTATCTGTCTTTCTCTATGTCTCTCTTTCCCTCTCTCTCCCTCTCTCTCCTCCTCTCCCTCTCTCTTTATCTCTCCTTATCCATTAACCTTCAATAACTATGATCTTACCTCTGTCTGTTTTCTCAGCTACCTAAAGAATATCCATCGAGTAACTATAATGTAGATTAAAATTGTACCAAGGTGGCCATTTTACAAGAGAACGAATGAAGCATGGACTGAAGGGGTTAATTCTTTGATCATGCATGCACAAATTAGCATGAACAAAAGCAGAGAGAGAGAGAGGGAGGAGGGGGGAGTGCTAGATTGCCATTAAAGGATGTTGTACATCATCCTTATGCTCTCTGCTTGCATTCTCTCCTGCTTCTCCTTACTGCCCTTCTCTCTCTCTCTCTTTCTTCCTCTCTCTCTCTTTCTCTCGTCATAGCTTTCTCTCTCTTTCATTTTCTTCTGACCGCTCCTACTATCGAAGTAAGCAATAAAGGAAGCGTAGTTGCTCGTCTACTCAGAAGGCCTTTGATGTCAAGTTAAGACGAGAAATTGTGCGGTCGAGTTCTTGAAATGATAGAGAGGAGAGAAAAGGAGAATGAGAGAATATGTAGGAAAGAGGGAGAGCAAATGAGAGAGAGAGAAAGGTCCACAGATAAGGATAAAGACATGAAGATAAACATAGAGAGAGGAGAGAGAGAGATAGAAACACGCAGATGAAAATGAATTAAACCTAACGCTGTAAAGATACAAAAAGTAAGGAAAGGAGATTGGAACAAAACAATAGAAGCAGAGAAAGAGCGTAATCCTCTGGGGTGCGGTATAGAAGAAGCTGTCATGAATATCCCGTCGTTCCGAGTAAATGAGGTTTGGGGACGAATAAGGGTTCACTGAACACGGATTCCGGTGAATCTCAAACGCAAAATGGGAAGAGAGAGAGAGAAAGAGTTAGAGAGTAAAGGAGAAAGAGAGAGATATAGAGAGAGAAAGAGGTAGAGAGAGAGTAAGGGAAAAAATGAGAGAAAGAGAGCGAGCGAGAATGAAGAGGAACGTTTCTAGGTCTGGAAAGAGGTATTTTTCAGAAGTCAGCGCTAGCAGTGTATAGTGCTGAACCCATTTTTATCCGTTTCAAGATCCAAAAAATGGGAACAATGGAATCTGAAACCTTTTTTAAAACTACCACACGAAGCGACATCATTGAGATGTCTCCAGGTGTCAGAGTGAGAGATTGACAGAGTGGAAGGTGTTGGAACCAAACCGAAAAAAATTATTCACTGCGAAAGCTTATCAGAATGAAGAAAAGAACGAAGAAATAGTAGATAGCCATTAAAAAGGTTTGCCAAACATGAAAAAAGTTCGTTGCAGTTGTCTGCTTTCGTCGACGTGCACAACCTGACGGAGCTGCACATGGCGGATTGCGGCCTCGTTACGCTCTCGCCCTCCGTCTTCGTACCTCGACCGCTCGCGCTCGTCACCCTGAACCTCTCGGCGAACCCACTGCAGTGCGACTGCGCCCTCTCCTCTTTCCCGGACTCGTCCATTCTCGCCGGCAACTGCCTTTCGCCCGCCTCGTCTGCCTCTCTCTCGCTTCACTCTCTCTCCCCCTGCAGCACGTCTTTCCTAGACTCGCTCCTCGAGTCTCCTCTTCTCTTGCTGCTCCTCCTCACGTGTATCGTGCTCTCCCTCCTTCTCCTCCTTTGCTGCCTACTCTCACACCGGAACACTAACGGATCCAGCGGCGCTAAAATACGACTTCCCTCATCGCCGCCGGCCTTCTCGACGTGCTCGCCGTACACGGCGTCCTCGTCAGACTACGAAGCAGCGCTGGGTGCACACCGCTCGGACCACTGCCCAACGTACTACTCGGAGATCTCGCATTACTCGCCGAACACGTCGTCCACGCAGCCTCTGCTTCCGGCACCGCCTTCTACATTCGCGCCGCCACCGGGTCACCCAATCCCCATCCACTATCTTCCGCCTTCGCCACGCCCGCTCATTCGGCACCCGCCACCGGCGAATCCGCCCCCGCAACCGCCTGCCTCGCCACCGCCCACCACGACGCCCAAGCAGTACCAGATCGTTTCTAGCTACCCGGTGCCGATCACCAGGTTGTAGGAGCGAGAGTGTGTAGTAGCTGAGAGTCACGCGTGCGTAGCTGCCGCCGGAATAAAACGGGTGGGCGAAAGCCTAATGATCGGGATTTTGGTACGAAATACGAGTTTGTCGCACTTCTCACGATGGCACATGACATTATTGTGTAAATAAGAACATGTTTATGATTTGCAAAATGAATACTGTTCAAGTTGATTGAGCGTGCATTATGTTGAATTTTTAGATCATTCAAGCTGAGTAGGGCTATTCTTGCCGTGTAATAATGAGGATCGTAAGCAAAATTTTTTGAAATCCATTATTTCATTTACCTCCTCTAGTCAAAAAATGAAAAATTGCATTCCATTATTTTTCAAGAGTATTGATTAACTATTGATTAACTGTTGCTAAGCTCAAAAATAACAATTGATCAATAATGATTCTTAAATTGATTTGAACCTAATAGGTCACAAACAATCAATAGAGATCCTTTCAACTTTTTAGATTGATGTTTAATGATGAATTCCCTCGTAGCTGTATGGGCATTATTGCTCACACAAGTAGCAAAAATTCGGTTTTATAAATTGTTTCTGAACAGTTTACGAAGAGTTATGGAAGCAGGGCTAACCAGTTTGCCGCTTTGGTGAAGACTTCGAGCAATGTTAAATTTTTTCTCAACTTGTCTATTTTTCGGCATGGTCATCTCTATCGAATCTCCTAACCTAACTAATAGAGATTTGACAAATGATTGAACTATCGCACAAAAAAAAAGCTAGTCCACCGGGCGGGATCGAACCCAGACCATCTCGACTCAAACCGGGAGCGCGTGTTACCATTACACTACTAAAAGAGATTTCCCCTGCCTGCTAAAAGCCATAGTTTTCCCTGAGGCAATGAATAATGAGAGAGTTTTAAATATTTTTGAGCTTTCAAAATCCTCTGCGGGGTGCGGAAAAAACAAAAAGGCTCCATATATGTTTGTTTTCATCTAGCTTCAAAGCTGATGAATTCAGAGATAGCTTTCTGAGGCTTGCTGAACTCAACTTTCAATGATTAGTTTGTTTAAAAAAAATTTTCAAGATTAAAAAAAAAAGGTTTTTAGAGTATGTTTTAATTTAATGTAATATAATAATATTAACATGCTCCATATGTATGGAATAGTCAATCACTTCCACGGAATAGTCTTTCTTATCGATTGAGTAGTCACTTCCATGAATTGTGTAGTCAGTTATGGATGTAGTAGTCACTTCGATCGATGGAGTACAAACTCGCTCAAATTAAATTGACATTCCCCTAAACCTGAATGATGTTCTCTTCTCGCTATGTTCCTCAGGCCAGAACGGGCTCTCACTATTACGGTCAAAAGTTTGTATGTTTTAGATTGTAAATTTTTGAATCTCTTTCTTAGAATTCTGTAGCTAGTTAGATAATGTGTTCAAAATGTGTGTAAACCGGTTGTTCATTAATCGTGTTGCTTCGAGTTTATAATAAAAGTATGACTTCTAAAAGTATGACTTCTAAGCACAATGAATATGAATTAGAGACAACGAAGGTATTCTATTCCAGCTGGATGATCAGTGGGATAAGTTGTATCAAAGCTGAGAACAAAGAACAACACATTCTTCTCTTTTATCGTCCTCCTGAGCGGTTGCCATGTGATGAATGACTCGCCACTCTTAATTTCCCCCTTCGAATTTCTCATGCCATTAGAAATCGTCTAGTAACTTCCATTGAAAACCGCAAATGACCTCTAAAGTTCTCTTCTCGCTTCTGCCCTCAATTGCTCTGTCATCTACTCACCTTTTTACTTTTTCAACGTGATGTTTTGAAAAACTCAGCGTAATAAAACTCAAACTCAATAAAAGTGGTGCTATAAAAACTTGAAGAAATTATAACCCAGCTATCGCATATCCATTCTCTGAAGGATGATTTTAGAAAAAAATAGTTGTAAATAGCTTAAGATTCGAGCAAACTGTTTCAAAACAAAATAAGTTATGATCAAAAAACTAATAGTCCATCAAGTTTTCTGAACAATAAAGTAAAGCAGCGCTCATAATTATAAAATGTGGAATTTTGCTTTACGATTATAAAATTATATTGAGTGTAAGAATCATGCCAAAGTTTTTTATTCGTAGATGTATGTAACTAAAATGACAAAAAAGGTTATAAATATTGAATATTGAATATATATATATAATATTGATGTACATGAAAATGATGACGCGTTATTATTCAAAACAACTCCGTACGTTGTTGGGTAACAAAACAAATTTTTGCAATAATTCATACTTCATATAACACATAATCAATTCGGTTATTTTTAGTTTACATTATTAGGGTTGAAGTGGTTTTGGCACAACTTCGTTCAGAGAAGTGAGATGGAGAGTAAAAGTCTGCAAGGGAAGCCGATAAAACAAAACTACTCTATTGATAAAATTAACTGTGAACGTTTTTTTTGTCAGTAAGACGAAGGCTTTTCGGTAGCAAAAAAAGATCTCCGCAAGCACATTTTCAGGAATAAATACAGGATGCGGGAAAATATCACGTGGACTACTTTGTCACTTCGTGTGGTTTTTGCTTAGATCTTAGTCATAACGTTAAGAACACACCCTGAAAAATCAGACTGATATCTCTTTTCGTTCTTAGGCTATGGCCTCTGACATTGACCGAGGCTGTATTCTGCGCTTGAGCCAGTCCGGCCACAATCCGAAGCAAATCGCTAGTATCACCGGATTTTGCCGCAGGACCATTGAGAATACCATACGTCGTTTTCTTGAGACGTGTACGACGAATGACCGTTCCAAGAGCGGCAGACCAGCGACCGCGATCACTTCCGTCAGCGTAAGAAGCATCCGAGACAAGATTCGTTATAACCCCAAGCGGAGTCTCAGAAAACTCGCGAATGAGCATCGGAAATTTTCGCTTAAATTTTTACTGATATTTCTCAAAGCTCAGTATTCAAATTCAATGACATGAATCACCATTATATAACCAATTTTATATAGTTTTTTAATGAATTTATCGTAGGATGTTGTATTGGAAAGTATGTCTGAAAAGGGAGACGTACCCTCTCAATTATTACAATATCTTCTACGCTGTTATTACCATCACATGGTTATGTTGGATTTGCGGCACTTTATGTCCTTGCCGTTCAAAGGAAGCGTTTTAACTTAAAAATTAGATCTTACCTGTTTTCTTTGCCTCTCGCTATTTTTCTCTTTTTTCAATGTTACCTTATTTTTGAAGATAAACATACTCAACACAAGAATGCGTTTGACCAATATTTCCTCAGCCCAATTTAGGTGGGGTTCCTTTCGAGTAAAACTACTTTGAGAGGAGAGAGCCTCACATCAGTCACTCTCCGTTCACACGCTCTCCGAGGTCAGAGAAAGTTAGTATAAAAAAGGAGAATTTTCTAAACGATAAATGAGGCTATATCTCAGCAAATACTTGAAATTCCAAGACAAAATCGACACCTTTGAATCGGGCATTGAAATTTAGGTAGGGTTCTATAAACAAGCGCTGCCAGCATCCAAAGGGAGCTGTTATCGAAGTCCTCAATATTTTTTTGCGAAAAATGGGTGAAAAGAGAGGGGGAAAATGGTGATCAGAGAAAACGCTTGTCCACGGAGATGCTTAGTACAGAAAATTGGAAGACGCATAGTTGAATTTTTTACTATTTTTCGATTCTTAGTTGTTCTTCGCTTTCTTAGCTGTTGAGTTGACTATTTTTTACTCATTTTCTTTCTAAGTGTATTTTTATACTGAATTAAGCCCTAAATTGATTCAGTCCTTCATTTTATTGAGTATAGACGAAGTACATACATATCTTCAAATTAATCGATATTTGTCGCTTAATGGTCTGCTGTGAAGTTGATCGAGTTCACGTTTTTTCCTTACTAAGAGTGTTTTCTAAAACTAATGTTAGACCTATGTAACTTCGAAAGATTAGAATACAGGTAGTCTAATTTTGAAAAATCTTCTTAGAAATTGTTTTATGTTTTTAGATAGATTTTTTGCTCAAAAATCTTATACATAATATATACATATAAATGAATTCACTGCAAGTTTTCATGGATGAATAAAAACTTCCGTTTTCAAAACTAATCGTCCAGGCTAACACGGCATTTTCGAAAATGGATGTAATTCAGCACAGACAACTGCGAACAGTGAATATCCACAGGTCATTCTCATTGCCCCCCCCCCTCTCTTTTAACTTCAAAAACGAGCTGAAAATCAAAAAAAGTTTAAATATGACTTCAAATAAAATTCGAAAACAATTACGCCCGCCCGAAGTTTGATCGTTTAACGCAGATATTTTCGGTGTTTCGTGCATACCAATCATCATTTTGCTCAAAAACGCCTTTTACAAACGAAAAAACACTACATCGGAAAATTTTCCCTGAAAACAGTTTTCAGTGAAATTTTTGACTGCGTCTACGTGCATACGGCCTATGAAGTCGATTCAGTTTTAGCGATACAACATGACATGAATGATTCCCTGTTTGATATCGTATTGATTGTTTAATAGTATTTCACTAGCGCCTTTCAATTTCTACGCATGGTTGTTCATTCTACTTTCAGAGTTGCCTGATTTCTGGACTCCTTTTTGACAACTATGTTAGCGATGATTCCGAGCAATGATTTATCCTAGGGTTTTAATATTGATATAGCATTACCTTAGATCATTATCTATTGTTGTTGTTGTTGCCGGCAAACGTCTCGCGTCGAAGAGAGTTGGCTATGGAGGGCCGCTCTCTCCCTCTCTCTCTCCTCTCTTTTTTTTATTTTTTAAATACATCTCTTCTTCTTTCCTTCACAATAGTCTCAGAAATGAGGCTACTTCTTTTGGTTTCATCCAGAGATCTTCCAACGTGAGTCTTGTTGGACGTCTAGCGCATTTGAAGAGATGGGCCACGTCGTGAGGTCCATTGAGACAGTCTGGGCAGTAGTCAGGTATCGAGTCATCGATCCGGTGTAAGTAGTGGTTGGTGTACCTGCTGTAGCCTGAGCGAAGTTGGCTCAGCGTGCAGCGGGCGTTTCTCGAGAGGTCCACTTCTTCTTCATTTATGTCCGGTGGTGGTCGGCCGCCCAGTATGACTGGACCTTGGATGGTTTCCTTTTCTTCTGAGACCATGTTTGTGTGGACTCGGTTGGCGACGTTTTTCCCGTTGTTCTTCTCTGCTGTTTCCGACAGGGCTCTTTCAACAGTGCTTCTGCATGCGATGTAAAGATCAGCTTTCATGTTGCGTGGTGGGGGTCCTTGGAGAAATAATCCGTGATGGAAGTGAGTTTGGCTCAAGGTCCTTGCCAAGTATTGGGCTGATAGCATGTGAAGGTGCGATTTCGATCTCATAACTTTAGCTTCAGCATGTATGTGGTCGACGCTGGCCATTTGATGGTTTCCTGTTACGATACGCAGGCCATTGTTCTGTCCTCTTTGAATTTTGGTATGTGCTGAGGAGGAGAGAAAGCTGGCCCAGGCTGGAGCTGCGTAGCTGTATATGGATTGGCAAATGGCTTTGTACGTGAGACGGAGTGTCTCCTTTTGGTTGCCCCATGTACTGCCGGCTAGCGCCTTCAGTACATTGTTACGTTGCGACATTCGGCCTGCTATGTCTTTCGCATGATGACTGAATGTGAACATAGAATCATATGTAACTCCAAGGATTTTGGCGGTATTCACGGTGGGTACGCTCTGACCTCCGATCGAGACATCTAGGATAGTCTTGTACTCTTTGCTGTAAGGTGTGAAGAGTAGAAGCTGGCTTTTGGCAGGAGAAATAGATAGTCCACGATCGTGGATGAACTTTTCGATGTGTGGGAGACCGGATCGTATGTGTAGCGAGGCAGTGGAAATGCTCGGATCTGACGCCCATAGCGTTATATCATCAGCATACGAGACGATTTTGATGTTTGGATCGTTGTTCGGAAGATCGCTTAGATATAAATTGAAAAGAAGCGGTGAGAGTGCGCTGCCTTGAGGGACTCCGCTTCTGATCAGGGATGAGCTTGAGAGGACGTCGCGAAAGGATGTACGGCTCGTTCGTCCTCTGAGGTACGATGCTAGCCATTTCTTTGCGAAGTTTGGGGCGTCGGTTTGTAGGACGAGGTCTATGAGTACCGCTATGTCTATGCTGTCGAAGGCCTTTGACATGTCGATTGCCAACATCACTGTACGTTTAGCTGGTCTCTTCGCGTTAAAGCCTGCAGCTACGTCTTTTGAAAGAGTGAGGAGGGCAGAGGTGGTGGATCTTCCTGTGGTGAATCCATGCTGGTGCTCAGCTACTCTTACGTACGGCTTGAGTTCTTCCAACAGAAGTCGTTCTATGATTTTCGCCATCGGTGAGAGTAAGGAGATCGGTCGGTATCCTGGTCCATCCGTTGCCTCTTTTCCTGCTTTCAGGAGTGGAAGAGTGACTGAAGATTTCCAAATCATGGGAATTCTGCCAGAGCTGAGGGAGTCGTTGATGAGCTTTGTGAGGGCGGCTATACCTCTGTTCCCGAGATAATGGAAGAGTATTGGAGCGAGTCCGTCCGGTCCGAGGGCTGTTGATTTCTTTGTCGTCTTAATAGCTGATTTCACTGCGGCCTCTGAGTACTCGACAAAATCTTTAGCGTGTATGTTGTGAACTTTCTTCATGGTTTTCCGATTTTCCTTTTTTGTTTTGTAGTCGACTGGGCGTGTGAAGCGTTTGTTGAACTGGTTCGCGATTTCGAAGGAGGATGTGAGGGGTCCTTTCCCGAAGTCGATGGCGCAGTTTGGTGGGGGACGTCCTTTATCATTCAACATCTTGATCGTTTTCCACAGTTTCTTGCTGTCTAGTTTGGGATCAAAGGTCTCCATGAAGTTTCTCCAGATGTCCCTTTTGTTTCTGTCCGTGGCTCGTCTGATGTTCATGTTGAGGGTGCTGATGTCTTGGCTTGATGGGTCTGATTCTCGTAAAGACATTATTATCTATTAGACTTTCTCCTTTCTATTAGACATTATCTATTAGACTTTCTCCTTTCGTCGGATCGATTCCATGCTCTATCTCTATCTCTATGAATAAGTTTATAATGCATTAGAGCATTATCTATTGATAGAGATAGAGCATGGAATCGAACCGACGAAAGGAGAAGGGCGGAGAAAGTTACACAGCGGAGAAGAGGCCTTTTCGAGTGTTCGCCTGTGAAGTATTGATAGGTGAGTCTTTATGTCACTGCGTTCAAATTGCTCTCATCGTTCATGAATGAAAAGAATAGAAAATGAGTAGTCACTAGATCATCTGTCGAAGCTTAGCTCAGAAGCTCGAATTAAGAACATTTAGGTTTGAAAAATGAATTTATTTTTATTATTCATTTTATCTACATTTTTCAATGCAAAAACAGTTTCCAGAGAATTAATTAACAACTCATAAAGCGTGACATGATGAACATCATGTAAACAGCGGAGAATGAAGTTCTCAAAAGAAAGAACATTTTCTTATACTTCACTGCTCATATTCATCAAGATAGCTATGCACCCTGTGCGCACTAGCATGTTCTACACTTTTTTATCGAAGTAGATCACGTCTGGAAGGAAGACAAAATGTGTAGTTTTTTGTCCACGTGATTTTCCATTCGATGAAAGATCAGCCGCCGCGTTAAAGTCTAAAAGATGAGATCATCGGCGCGATGACCTCATGTCAATCAAATTAGGCGAAGATGTTGTGAGATGATCTGTCCTGGAATAATTTTTTTTTTGAAAAAAAAGGTCCTGCACGGAATTCCATTCTTAGAACTTACGCGCGTAATTGACAGAGTCAATGTCTGCGCTCTCACCTTTTCTTATTACACGGACTCGAGTTTTATATTAATCCCACTTGTACTTTTTTTTTTCATAGTAATTAAATTTCCTGATAATTGTATTATCTTTTTTTTTGTATATCAATTTTTTTATCGCTCTTTTTCTTCTTCTGTTCTTCCGTAATTTCTCTCTTTTTTCTATTTCTCTTTCTTGGGGCTTTGTTTTTCTTCAATAAGTCGCCCTGTTTTTATCTTCGTTTTTCTCCTCAGCTATTTATTGTTGTACCCGACATTATCCTCATTCTTTGTAGCGTTTGCTGCCTCACTCGAAGGTTGTGAGGGTATAGAGACCTGAGGCAGTATATTGGTACACGCAGCGAACTTTTTGCCTTGAAATAGTATTTCTGAAGGATAGAAAGATCTGTTCTAAATTAACTTATAGTTGGTGAATTGTTTAGTCAAAGTAAAAAAATTTCGCAGAAAAAGTAATTGTGCGTGCTTAACGGTTTGATTATTTCCAAATAAGACGCTTTTTTAACCTTTTCAACTTTTATTTACGTTTTACTTACTAAGATTTGAAGGTTTTTCGGCGTTTCGGAGAGCGCTTGGTTTTCTTCTCACCCGAACTCTGAGGGAGAGAAACACCTTGTTAGATCCGTGAGCAGAACAAAAAAGTTTCTGGTGAAAATCATTATCGTCGCCATCATATCATCATAATTAAAAATTCATCCTTTATTCGCTATAGAATAAAAATTTGCCCGCTTTACATACTACAAAAAGTCAGACAGTCCTGTATTGCAAGCATACACTAATAATAATCTTCCTCGCGCTTGTTGCCGCCTTGCGGCAGGGTACGCGCTCCTCTGAAATGCGAAACAGATCTATCCTGGTGAAAGCAGTAAATGTGTGTAGCAGCAGTGGGGAGAGTCATCCGCCATAGACAATACTATCAAGAGTACACTATAAAACAGAGTCAATCACAAGTTGGAAAATTAGGATTAAGAAATTCAAAACTGATTTTCTGAAGGATTTAATGCTTTATCAGCAGGGGTTTTCAGTGTGCAAGAAAAAGGTACAGACGTCCGCCAAATACGGAAAAAAAACTTTGCACATAACGGTCCCCCCTTATGATAAAAAAACATAGGCCCGCGAACAAAAATTTATTGTTAACATGAGGGTCCCCCCTTATGATTTAGTAAAACAGAGGCCCGCCGACAGAAAGTCTGACATGACTATTTAACACCTGATTGATTATCAGTGTCAGGCAGGCCCGCATGAAAAATAAAAACTTATTTATATATCAAAGCGAAATCAGGTAGTCTAAAGTAATTTTATGGAGATACTCATCTTCATCAAAAGATGAGTAATAATATTATTATTGCTCATATTTTGAAACTCATTTTTTTTGTTTTTGTAAACAGGAGTTTTTAAGAAATGTTTGCCAACAGACGGTAAAATTTTGCCAACAGACGGTAAAAAAACATTCAAATCTTCTCTCTCTGAGCATCTCTTTCTGATTGCAGAGCGAGAGTGATCTTGCGGTTATTAGTGGGCAGAGTGAGCGACAAGCTGCAGTGCGGCCTGCTGCTGCGACCTCATCAGATGCAGCAGGGAGTACGGCTGCCTCCTCTCAGCAGCAGCCTTCCTCATCTGTCACATTCTCCTAACCCCCGTTTGTTGCTATGACCGGGGTAATAATTAGGCTACTCATGTTATTGTTTCAAGACATGCACTAGCTGAATGATTCTATATGGAAGTATGTGAATAATTTTATTATTATTTTTATATAGTTTTATTATTATTTTTTTTTGAATTTCTTACTCGTTTTTGCTAACGTCGTCCTTCTTTTCTGCAATCACAGAGAATTCTCCTGATTTTTTGAGGTTCCCAATGAAGTAGCAGGAGCATACTTCTTTTCCGTTCTATTTGCAACGAGAATAGATTTCTTGAAGCTGTAGATTGCTACCTCAAGGTCTTTTTAACTGCGAGGCGTGAACTAGATCTTAGTTTTAGGGTTTTCCTCTAGTGCCTCGTCTCGTCGAGTAGTGGTCAGAAGGGTTTCTTCTTAGCGATTTATTTAATATCTTCAAGTTGTATAAACTTTGTCCTACCTCTTGTTTTTCCCCAAAAGAAAAAACAATGTTGATGTTTTAGGGGCTTGATCGAACACCCTAATTTTCTTTTTCATTGGTAGTAGGATGTATTTTTTTGGTTCTATCGAGGTTTTTTTAATCTAATAAGTAAGTGGGATATCTTCCCAGCCATGGTTTTCTTTTCCATGCTATGCGCACCTTGAAAATGTATAGGTTTTGTGGCAATTTCAGTGCTCCTTTCCTTCCACGTATCGTAACAACATGTATCGATTAGTTGCAAAAAGTTAGAGCTATTTCATGTTGCTTCCATCGTTTTGTTTTTTTCGAGAACGTCAACTGTTCCATTGGTATACCTCTACTCGTGTCACTGTCACCATTGACCTAGCAGGTATTGACTGAAGACCCTGGTATAGCCAGTACAATTGAGATCATCCATCAAGTTGCTTTATAGAGACCGTTGAAACGAAACAATGGAATGGATTGAGAAAAAAAAGGACATATACTATATGGTTGAAGAAACTTGGTTGGGTTCCTTTGATGAGCGTTAAGTTTGTGCATAATGCATAGAATGGATCCTTCCCCCCTGTTGCTGTATAAATAAACCTAGTATTCAATAATTTTCTCGTATTTTCATTGAGTTCTTACCCAACTTACTCAAACAGAGAGATCTCATTCTCCTCTTCTTAAGGGCTAAAAAAAGGCTCTGGCATCTTTCTACTTTTCATTTTATTGATTTTTCTCGAAATTTGATAAATGATTCAATTCATAGAGCTACAGTTTTTCCTCAAGCATGCAAATAGATTCTGACAATCACAGGCATCGAGCAACAAAATTCCACCGAGAGATATGATCACGAAGGTTGGGGAGTCGGTGAACATCCACTTCATCAACAACAACAACTAAAAACCTAAAGAAGCTTTTCATTTCAAAAAGAAGCGATAATTCTTTTGATAGCTTATTTGGAAATCTGCGGTTCGCAATTCTTAGGAAAGCGTTTTTTTGGTTTTTCATAATTAAAGAGTTTTCAGATAACAAAATAGGAAGGTCGTTTTTAAAAAAATAGGAATCATTATTTCTGGTAAAGGCTCTTTGTTTTGTTGGTGACTTGCATATCTTCCGATTTCTGAATGAACTTCAACAGAGTGGGATGAATTCTTGTTCGAAAACACGGAAGAAAGTAAATTCAAAAATCGGGAAGCCTTTTTATGGCATTTCTTAGAGCATTTGAATATATTGTACAGATGACACATCAGGCTAGTGGATAGTGAGAGTAGACCAACAGAGGGAGGGTAAGGGGACCGAAAATGAGAGGAACGAGTAGCTGTCCACGACCGCCCGCAAGTAGTCAGCATCCATATTATCCCATTACTTGAAGAGGGTTTTTACTTGACGAGGGTTTTCGCACGCACAGTTCAAATGTAGCTTTTGTGAGGCATTTTGTAAGCTCGTATCAAACGCAAATAGAACTCGTATCAAAAGCCTCCTTTGCGGTGCATTCAAAAAAATGTTTTTTAAAAAATACAAAAATTTTGAATTTTCTTACGCGCATAGCTCACCAAACTTTTTAAATTTCTCACGGTCGTCAACCCGGTTCCCCAGAAAAATTCTTTATGGTGAAGAAAATATAACATAAAAACGATTTTTTCCAAAAGCTAAACGTTCTTAAGTGAACAAAATGTCGAATATTGAACTTCGACCCGTGCTACGAGAAACAAAAGATCAATTGAACACAGAAAACAGTCATTAACAAATTTTTGTTGATCCTCCCCGCTTTCCGTTCGCAAGGGTCGCCCGGTCACCCGCCCAAAATTTTTTTTTTACAACACTTCCTGGTGAGCTGTGTTACGCGGTCTCGTTCGCCTAAGCCGTGCGGCCTCGTCAGCGTAAACTTTTTCCTAAGCCTAAGCGTTTTTTAATGTAAAAAAATCTTTTTAAAATAATTTTTTTAAACCCCCCACCCCAAGTGAAGCGGAGCTCCCCAAGTGAAGTGCGCCCCCTTAAGTTGAAAAGAACCCAAATTGTTCTTCTAAAACGGCAAATTATTCAACGCTAGAATCACATTTTTAAAAACCGGCACTTTCGCACTTTAGGCCCCTCCCTCCTAGAGGTTCGATGTGTCATACCTCTGTCTTACATACATTTACAAAAAAATAATTTTTACATTAAAAAAGTATTTTTACATCAAATAAATTATGTTTACTTTGAAAACGCTTAGGCTCAGGAAAAAGTTTAGGCTCGGGAAAAAAAAGAAGCTTAGGCTCAGGAAAAAATTTTTTGGGTACAAAGTTTCGGGGTAAGAAATTTCGCGGTACGAAGTGTCGAGTACGAAGTGTCGAGAATACAAAAAAAAACAAAAATTTTAATGAAATGTTCAACAATAAAAAGAAATGATTTTTAAGTACGGAAACAAACTAGATTGCGATTAGTTAGTATTTTAAGGTTCATTTGGAGAGCAAGACGGCATTTGAAATCTCTTCTTCTCGTACTTTTATATACTATTTCGCGTGCTCTCGCAAGATCATCTCGTACCTCGCTGATCTATCTTTTTTTGCCTAAAAGGTGCGAGAGCGATGATCTCATCGTGAAATATTTCAGTTATATTAACACTGACTCGATGATCTCATCCATCGAGCAATGATGTCATCTTTCCAGATACATCGCGCATCTCTCATCTTTTTTTGAGACTTTAAAGCGGCGGCAGGTCTCGGCAAGAGTCTTTCTCTTCCCCGAGACGGAAGAGTATTATCTCGTCTTTTCAAACTGCGCGAGATGTCACTCGTCCAGGGGTATATAAGGGGGGCTCAGACCCTTTGATATCAGTTGCAATCCTGTAGACGCTCGTGGCAGAAGAAGAAGAAGAAGAAGAAGAAGAAGGGTGAGATTCCTCGGAAAAGAATCTCGGCACCTTCTCCCCCAACTCTTCCCTAACACTTGCATGGGGCTCCGACTTGCTCGGAGGGACCAGCGGTAGTGGTCAGGTTGAAGAGTTGAAAGGAAAGAACAAAAAAGGGTGAGATTCCTCGGAAAAGAATCTCGGTACCTTCTCCCCCAACTTTTCCCTGATACTTGCCTGGGGCTCCGACTTGCTCGGAGGGACCGGCGGTAGTAGTCAGGTTGAAGAGTTGAGGGGAAAGAACAAAGGTGACTCTCCGAAGTCGGCACTTTGTTTCATGGCTTTAACTATTATGAAAGCCAGGGATGATTCAATTGAATCAATACCAATTCCCGAACATTTCCCTGTTGCTTGCTGAGTCTTCCGACTTGTTCGGAGGGGCCGGCGGTAGTAATCAGGTCGAAATGTTTGAGGGAAAAATAAAACAAAGTCGATTCCTTGAAGTCGGTGCTTTGTTTTATGGCTTAAACTAAGCCAGGTTTGATCCATTTGGATCAGTACCATATATCATTTTGAAAAGTAAATGATATAAAAAAATAACAGTTTTTGTTATAGAAAACTGTTGACTCGTGCTGAACTTTATTGTGAAAAAAGTTGAAAGTTCCAGAAGTCAGTGCTTTTCTTTCAGCGTAATGGAAGAAGAGCCGATTAGCGAGTCACCGTCTTCCCCACGAAGTTCACCTCAGAGAGGTGGACAGGCTCTGAAGAGAAAGAGAAGACGGCAGAGACAGCGCGAAAATAAGAGGAGAAGGACTACGACATCATCTTCCTCAAGCGCTTCTTCTCTTTCGGAGGAAGATTCTACAGATCATCGGGAGATCGATGATCTGGACGAGGACCAGCGCAGACGGACTCGAGAAGACTCTCCCATGTCCAGGCAGTCACAGCTATCTGTGAAGAAGAGCTCACAATTTGCGACTGCCAGCGAAGAAGTTCCTCCTTCCCCGAAGCCAGTCATCCGAGCCGCTCGTACAAGGACACGGCTGAGGGACGATATACTGGCACTATTTGAAAACAGTGCACGAGGAATGTTCTGGACCGCTGCTGAGAGAGAGGCCTTCTTGGAAGCAATGCCTCTCCCTGCGTCAGTCTACGCCTTGTCGCCGAATGTCGACGAAGAAATCTCTCAAGAAAGAGGAACCGTAGGCCGAATATATGATACGCAGGTAAAGATACTGGAAAATAAACTCAAAACATACTAGAAATAAAACTCTAGTTATTTGCAGTTGTTCTCGATCGACCCCGGTATCATGGCAGGCATGTCAGCTCTCGCAATGGCTCTACAAAGCCACACCGAAGAAAGCGAGGATGGCAAGCTCAAAATGATGAACTACATCAAAACATGGATCAACGTCATGGGATACCTTCATCAAGAGATCAATGCGATCCGACGAGAAATCATTATGAGGTCCCATGCATGACTAATGTATAGAATAAACTAATTAGCTCGTTTCTGGCTCGTTGAATAACAAAGATGTTAAGATCCATGAAGATCGACCCTCGGCGAGCCATGCCCTCCTTCAAAACGGCGCCCCTCTCAGAAGAACGCCTCATTCGAGGGGGCGAAGTCTTGCCAAAAAAAAAACTCTTTGGTAAGAGTCTACTCGAGGAAGCGCAGAAACGAGCCGGCTCCAATGACATCACCAAGTCCTTGAAGAAGCTGAAGAACACGCCAAGAGTTCACGCGAAACGGGGCAGAACGACAAAAGTCGAACGATTCTCCTTGCGAAAAAGAACTGCAAAACAAAACCATTGCGACAGCCTTAGTTCCCCAGTACGAAATACAAGCTGGTAAGATTAGATATCATGCCACAGAGTGGTTGAAACTATCAAGGGACCCATGGGTTAAACAATGAGTTTATGGGTATTACCTAGACTTCCATAATCTCCCTCCACTTTCAAGAGGTAAAATTAGAAAAAGTAGACCGACAATGAACGAACCAATCATTGCGATGGAAGTCTGGAATCTGTTATCAAAAGAAGCTATAGTAGAAATACCACCTGAGCAACACGTTTGGGTTTCTAGCATCTTTTGTGTGAAGAAAAAAGAAGGCGGTTTAAGACCAGTTATAAACTTGAAGGGTTTAAACGGTTACTTGAACATGAAGCATTTCAAGATGGAACAATTTTCCATGATCCGTTGTCTAATAAATGAAGGCAATTTGATGGTTAAAATTGATCTAAAAGACGCCTATTTCGCAATACCCATCCACAAAGACCATCAAAAGTATCTAGCTTTCGAATTTAAGGGAAAAAATGTACAAGTTCACGGTACTTCCCTTTGGTCTAGCATCTGCTCCATATGTATATTCTCGCCTCACGAAGGTTGTAGCAGAAGAGCTGAGAAAACTGGGTGTTCGGCTGTTGGTGTACCTAGATGACTGGATCATCGTAGGAGACACTAAGACAGAACTCGTTAACATTGTAAATCAAACACTGCGTCTATTCGATAGACTAGGTCTGACAGTTAACGAGCAGAAGTCTTGTATCACACCATCTACAAGAGTCGAATTCTTGGGTTTCATTGTGGATAGTAAGAAAGGAACACTGGAAGTACCACCCGGAAAGATAACGAAGGTAAAACAATTAGCCGTAGAGATACTTGGGAAAGAACGAGTAAAATTAAGCAGAATAGCTACGTTCTTAGGAAAAGCAACCTCATTTCTACCCGTATCTGGTTATCTTAAATTTCATTTGCGTAGCATCCAAAGTTGGTTAACAAGCAAAACCAATCCCAACCAGCCCGAATCTTTCAACAAATGTGAGACCATTCCCCTTCTAGTCAGAAGTGAGTTGAACTGGTGGTCTAACCAATCCTCATCGGAACATTTCACAGATACCATATGGAAACCGGTAATAACCGAAACAGTGACTTCTGATGCATCCGAAAGAGTTTGGGGGGGCAGTTTGGAATAGGATTACCACAGGCGGTAGATGGTCGGGAATCGAAAAATCCTTGCACATAAATGGGAAGGAGGCCTTGGCGTCACTTTTCGCCCTTAGCTCCTTCCTGAATGATGCTAGAGATATCTCCATCCGACTAGAACTGGATAATACCTCAGCAGTATACTATATAAATAAGTTTGGCGGATCAAAGAGTGCAAAAAAAAATAGCGCATAAGATCTGGGACTTTGCCAGAGAAAGAAGGTGCATCTGATTGCAACCTACAAACCTGGTAAAGAAAATACTGTAGCAGACTTCGAATCTCGCAACTTCATAGAAAAAGAATTCAGCCTGCATCCGAGGGTAACAGATCTGATTTTCAAAACATTCGGAAAACCAGATTGGGACTTATTTGCATCTAGATTGAATTTTAAATGCGAAAATTTCATTTCTTACCGCCCAGATCCCTTAGCAGCAGCGACAAATGCCTTCGCTCAGAATTAGTCGGGGATCTCAAGTTACGCATTTCCACCCTTCGCACTAGTCGGAAGGGTTGTACAGAAGGCAGTTCAAGAGAACGCGAACCTTTTGTTGGTGACCCCAGATTGGCCAGGTCAATGGTGGTATCCACTAGTACTGAAATACTCGCAGGGAAGGATGTTGCATCTCCCAGATCGACCAGACATTCTGACAGATCAAGAGGGAGAACCTCATCCCAAGACTATTGTCGGGAACTTGCGCCTGATAGCATGGAAGATATCAGGGACTGCCTTAGAAAGGCGAGTTTCAACGAAACCGCCATAGAAGCAGTAATGAACAACTGGGCCCCAGGGACTCGCAACCAGTACAATTCTGCTCTAAGGAAGTGGGCTAATTACTGTAAAAATAATCAGATCGATAAAAGATGCCCTACTACCCCGAACATAGTCAACTTTCTCGCTCATTTGCATGTAAAAGGTCTAAGCTATTCAAGCTTAGTAACGCACAAAAGTGCAATTTTAACACTAGCGCAAATTGTGCAAAAGAGCAAGAAAGAAGCTATTGACGAAGACCTCATAAACAAAGCTCAAAAAGGGTTCTTCAGAAAGAGACCATCGGTTCCCAAATATGCGCAAATTTGGAATGTTAGACAGGTATTAGATTACCTGAAGTCAATGGGAGATAACAAAAAACTATCGCTAAAACAACTTACTCAAAAAAATGGTTATGCTTTTAGCCCTTTGCTCCCCCAACCGAGTCTCCGAAATAGCAAAGTTTTCTCTAGATTCAGTTCGAAAGAATGATGATAAATGGTTATTTACCATAGATCACATGAACAAAAATCGAAAAGTTGGGTCAAAACCACACATAGCCTTATTTGAGTGCTTCAAAACAGATCCCAACATTTGTCCTATCAGAAACCTTAAGGACTACATAGAGAGAACGAAAACCTACCGAAAACATGAGGGTACTCTAGTCAGAGCTACAATAGAGCCCCATGGAAAAGTAAGTAGCTCAACCATAGCAAGGTGGTTGAGAACAGTTCTATCCGCTGCGGGTATAGATAGTGAATATGGTGCCCACTCCACCAGAGCGGCCTCTACTTCGGCAGACAGCCGAGGAGGCCTTACTAGCAAAGCCATCATGGCTGCGGCGAACTGGGCACCTGGTGGTTTTACCTTTGAGAGGTTTTACCACAAAGAATTCCACGATTCTTATCAGGAAGTCATACTGAATGAGAGGTGTGTTGAATTAGCTATCTTGATGAATATGAGCAGTGAAGTATAATGTTATGTTTTGCAAGACAAACACAGTTTGTTGAAGTAAAACATTTATTATTCTTCACTGCGAATATTCATCACAAATACCCACCCAAACTCTCGTTATTCCCATCCCAAAGACCTCTCATTTCAGACAGACGAAGGCTGAGCAGAGAGGGAAGAACTTCTTTAAAGGAAGAAAAGAAGGGAAGAAGAAGAACACGAACAAATGAATTTGATCAATGTTTTGTTAATAAAGTGTTAACTGTTGACGAGCGTATACAGGATTGCAACTGATATCAAAGGGTCTGAGCCCCCCTTATATACCCCTGGACGAGTGACATCTCGCGCAGTTTGAAAAGACGAGATAATACTCTTCCGTCTCGGGGAAGAGAAAGACTCTTGCCGAGACCTGATCTTTCATCGAATGGAAAATCACGTGGACAAAAAACTACACATTTTGTCTTCCTTCCAGACGTGATCTACTTCGATAAAAAAGTGTAGAACATGCTAGTGCGCACACGTATCACGACACTTTGTACCGCGTCACTTTGTATACGACACTTTGTATACGACACTTTGTACCCCGTCACTTTGTACCGCGACACTTAGTACCGCGACACTTTGTACCGCGACTTGAGTGAGGCCGCGCGTTTTATTTTTACATTAAAACATTTTTTTACATTAAAACACGCTTAGGCTTAGTAAAAGTTTATGATAACGAGGCCGTACGGCTTAGCTAACGAGGCCGTACGCGGTACAAAGTGTCGCGGTACAAAGTGTCGCGGTACAAAGTGACGGGGTACAAAGTGTCGTATACAAAGTGTCGTATACAAAGTGACGCGGTACAAAGTGTCGGTAATTCGAAACTCTAAGAGTGAAAGAATGGAAACGAGCTGCGTTTTTCGTACTTTCTACAAAAATGCCGCTAGGGTTTGTACGCGTTGGTTTAACATGTTTAAAAATTCGGTCTCTTTAGATTATTGACAGGTTATTATAAATTTTCCAACCCATTTTCATGTCAGCTTGAATTCTTCTCAAATAAAGGGGTGAAAGATTGAGGCTAGCTAATCTATCTTTGTATGATGGGAGAGAATGTGGGTAATTGGAGTCGGGAAAACAACGATAGAAGACAATGCGTGTAAAGGATTTCAGAACTCTTTCAATCAATTTCATGTCTTTGGCAAAATATGGGTTCCAAAAGCTAGATGCAAATTCTAAGTGAGGTAAGACATATGTTTTAAAACATTTGACAAGTATCTGGGAATCGTCGATAGAAACTGCTCGAAACAGAGAATACATTGCTGCCGTTGCTTTGGAGACCCTGTCAGTTACTGCTTGGCTTCGACGGAGAGACGGTACGATTTGGATTCCGAGATCCCGCACTTCTGAGGAAGGGGTCAGAGGAACATCGTTGATTTTGTAGGCTGGGTGGAGAGTGCGAGAGCCTATGTGCAGATGAGTGCTCTTAGATGAAGAAAGAGTGAGATCATTAGAATTGCACCAATCATATACAGCATTCAAAGCCAATTGTAATTCATGACAGCGTTCAACGAAGTTTTATTTCTTGTACAAAACATAAATCTTAACATCGTCAGCGTATGCTTGGTAACACACGTTCGGAAATGGTTCAAGAACGGAATTTAGATCAGATATGTAAAGAATAAAGAGAACGGGACCAAGAACCGATCCTTGCGGAACGCCTGATATGACTGGACGGGGAGTGGGCATCTTGTCTCCCATACGGACAGAAAAAGTACGATTAGTGAGAAAAGATTCCAGCCAAGAGAGTAAGGGATCGGATATGCCGTAATGAGAACATTTGTAGAGAAGTTTGAATATGCTGACAGTATCGAACGCACGTGAAAAATCTAAATAGATAACATCGACAGTAGAGCCCTCACTAAGCGAACGACTCCAATCATCTTCACAAGCTAGCAAATTGCTAACTACAGAGGCATTCTTTCTAAAACCATGTTGATTCACAGGCAAAATGTTGTATCGACTCAAGTGCTCAAAAATAGTTGATCTAACTAATCTTTCCATCGTTTTAGAAGCAGGTGAGAGAATAGCAATAGGTCTATATGAAGAGGGTATAGATGCATTCTTGCCTTGTTTCGGAATGGCTGTCACTAAAGAATGTTTCCAGATAGTGGGAGTCGAACCAGTGTCCATACAAATATTATAAATGTGAGCCAAAGGAAGAGCAATAGAAGAAGCACATTTCTTGAATATAAATTGAGGAATATCATCTGCCCCATGGCTGCCAGAATATTTCAGTTTAGAAAGAAAACGTTCAACTGTGGAAGGGAGAAACAATGAAGGACACATCTTAGGAGTGATGCGAGGGCAATACATAGGGGGAGGCAAGTGATTATCATGAGTGAAAGAAGAAGAATTTATCAGCTCTAAAAATTATTAAACCATTTTAGACATGATAAATTGTAATGACATGTGGTTGGCGGTTGTATGAGTCATGTACAACTTATGAATAATTGTTGGTTAGTTATGAGAAAAGTCTGGAATAAGTCATGACTTCTGAGCCCATGAAAGCAAATGAATCAACTTTTCATTAAAAAAAAAACAAGCCAACAGAAGATAAGACATTCAAGCCTTCAATTTTTTTCCTAACTTTACCAGATAAACAGCGTTTATTGATCAAGATTTTCCAATAAACGTAATTTAAGTTGATTCCATTGCGATTTTTCGTTAAGCACATTCACCCTATACCAGGAATAAAAGGTAGGGGGCTCGAAAAATGAGATAACGCGGCTCGTAGTTCAAAGATTCATCTTTCCAGTTATCAGTCACGGCTCACGCGCAGTAAATGCTGGCCCGGTGCAACCGAATATTCTATGGTCATTACCTACCTCGGATAGCAGACTTTATCACTGCTAATTGTTTGGATCATCCACACTTGAAAAAAAACCTTTAAAAGATATCTACAGATTTTTCATAGGTGATCGATCATTTTGAGCATCAGAGACTCCTATTCTTAAAAAATTTTTTTACAAAAAAAAATTTTTTTACATTAAAAATTTTTTACATAAAAAATGGCTTAGGCTTAGTAAAAGTTCACGCTGACGAGGCCGTACGGCTTAGGCGAACGAGACCGCATAAGAAAATTTACATTTTTTGTTGTTTTTTGACATTTTTTTGAACGCACCCCCAAGTAAAGCGGAGCCCCCCCCCCAAGTTGAATTGTGCCAACTGATCTTCAGACTTAAGTTGAATTAAAGATCAACTTCACTTCGGGCAAGTCCCGATAAAAAGGTATATATTAAGTTGTGGTTAGTTGATTGATAAGGTCTCGTTTTCAAGTCGTATGGTCTCTTTAAAGCGTAAACTTTTAAAGCGTAAACTTTGCTTTATTTGTAACTAAAGATAGAGAGAAAGTAATATAATTCAGAGTTATCAGAGCGTAGACAACAAGAGTCCAAACGGTTTGGCCGGTATTGAACTAGAACGAGCCAAAGTAAATCTAAATATTTTGAACTCAATTTGAGTTTACTGTTTGTGTGTTGCGTGAGTGTGGCGACTGCTGTTACCCTTATCACACCCAGCGTTCGCTTTTTTTCTCCCTAAACTTTGAATGTTGTGTTCCCTTACTCGTTTGCCTATCTGTACATATCTCTCTAATTGATCTCTATCTTACTCTCTCTCTCATTCTTTCTCTCTCTCCTTTATATCTCTTCTTTCTCTATCCAATTGCTCCTGATTGACAAATGTTTGTTTCAAAATTGTCTCATTTTCTGATTATCTTTCTAGTCGTTTTTTGTGCTTTCATTTACTCCTCATTATATTGACTCCTACTGTCGTAAACTCCATCCGTCGTTTCATACATATAACCTTTGTTTGAATACACCCGCCTTGGGGATGTACAACACTTGACCGCAGTGAATAAACCATGAGCGTATATTTATACTCTTTTTCTGCCGAATAGATTGTTGTTTCAAAATTATTTCGTTTTCTGTAGGCCCATTGCGCGTTTTTTCTCGAAAAACTGCGTTATCCGTAAAAAT
This sequence comes from Allodiplogaster pararmata, assembly GCA_964056735.1. Lineage (NCBI taxonomy): Eukaryota > Metazoa > Nematoda > Chromadorea > Rhabditida > Diplogasteridae > Allodiplogaster > Allodiplogaster pararmata. The sequence goes on from OZ057407.1 coordinate 29,094,488, forward strand.
GTTTCAAATTAGTAAGACCCTCTTTTCAAGGAAAACCATTTTTTATAGGAAAATACCCGGAATCGATGTAAAACTCTACTCTCGTCGGAAACTATTATTAGGGAAGAATGATCACTGGGTGTACCCGCATACGGCCTCAGATCATCTTCCTATTCGTTTTTTGTGTTTTTTTTGTTGCTTTCTGGTACCTCTCTGTCGTCATGGTCTCTCTCATCTCTTTTTCTCTCTTCTTCTTAATCTTCATCTCTCTCTCTCATCTCTTCCTCTCTCTCTTAATCTCTCATCTCTTTTGTTCTCTCTTGCTCTTCCTCCTCTTTCTTCTTTCTTACCTTCTCCCCTTCTCTCTTTCCCACTCTCTATCCATCTTTCTCTATCTTTATTTGCCTCTCTCTCAGTTTCCCTTGTTTAGCAGGCTAGCTGCTCTTATCTATTCCTTTGCGAACATTGACGGCAGTTCTGTCCGTTCGCTCTTCCCTGCGTCTCTCGCTCCGCCACTGCCAGAGTGCTAGACCGAGAGAGCTGTAGCAGTGAAGCCGCGAGTGTGGGGGGGAGTCGCAGACTTTCTCAGCTGCTCTTCATAAGTGTTATATTTCTTTTCTAGACTAGCTCTTTCCTCGTGCTCGCCATTGTCTTTCTTTCTCTCTAACCTCTCTTTTATCTTTCTCCTAATGATAACCCTATACTATTCGATTAGCGTTGTAGTCGCAGACAAACTCTCCACTCGCAGACTTGTCTTTCTCTCTTCCTGAAACTCTCACATACTCCCTCTCAATCCCTTTCTCCCTTTTTATTACTCTGTATCACTCTCTCTCACTTTCCCACTCTCTCTTTCTCTCTTTATCTTTCTCTCTTGCGCTCTCTCTCTCTAGGCCTCGAGTTCCCTCCCCCTTCTCTACCCTTCCCATTCTTTCCTATCCACCCCCGACTAACATCAGTCGTCCCCAGCCGTTGAAATAGAGGAGGCTTTCTTGATTGTGCTCAGTTGCTTCAGCTTGCAATCTTTTGCCTCTACTCTACACATTTCTTGGCAACTTATCTGTGGCCTTCGAGAATATGCTAGAGCTGTATCCATGCCTCATTGTTGCTATATTTATCGCTCGAGTTTGTGTTTATCTTGTTTTGCTTCGTCTTGAGACTTTTATAGTTTTTTTCTTTCCTATCCACCCCCGACTAACATCAGTCGTCCCCAGCCGTTGAAATAGAGGAGGCTTTCTTGATTGTGCTCAGTTGCTTCAGCTTGCAATCTTTTGCCTCTACTCTACACATTTCTTGGCAACTTATCTGTGGCCTTCGAGAATATGCTAGAGCTGTATCCATGCCTCATTGTTGCTATATTTATCGCTCGAGTTTGTGTTTATCTTGTTTTGCTTCGTCTTGAGACTTTTATAGTTTTTTTCTTTCCTATCCACCCCCGACTAACATCAGTCGTCCCCAGCCGTTGAAATAGAGGAGGCTTTCTTGATTGTGCTCAGTTGCTTCAGCTTGCAATCTTTTGCCTCTACTCTACACATTTCTTGGCAACTTATCTGTGGCCTTCGAGAATATGCTAGAGCTGTATCCATGCCTCATTGTTGCTATATTTATCGCTCGAGTTTGTGTTTATCTTGTTTTGCTTCGTCTTGAGACTTTTATAGAGCCACAATGAAGCCTAATCAAGCCTAACAAAAAGAGATCGAGCGTAGGACAGAGCATGATTGTCTTTTTTCCTCGGAACTTGCTCTTTCCTACTCTACTGGTGTATAATTCTTCCGAGTACGATGTCAAGATACTAATGGAAATATGCGTGGGGAAAGCTGAGAGCGATGCTTCTGTGCAACTGAACCCAACTTGCGCTCTGTATTCGGCCATTACAAAAGCACGCCGTGCACACTGTGCTCGCTGTGTTCACTGTGCACGCACACTGCACGCTGTATAATTATCAATGCACGCCGAGGCGCGGGAAAGAGTGTTTGACGCACTATATTGTTTCACACTATAATTTAGTTATGAAAAGTGATAATTTTTACTAAAAGAATACTTTTGGGCCATTACAAAAGAAATATATTAGGGCGACGTTTTAAATAAAGCGCATGAGCGGAGTTAAAAATTTTCCCGCGCCTCGGCGTGCATTGTTAATTATACAGCGTGCAGCGTGCGTGCACAGCGAACACAGTGTGCACAGCGTGCACGGCGTGCTTTTGTAAAAGCCCTGTATTCCTCTATTCTAAGTAAGTAAGAGATAATGTATCTCTATCTCTTAGTTTTTTTCTATCTTTCTTTTTACCTTTCTTATCGCTCTCTTTCTCTATTTTGTCAACAAAAAAATCTTCCTCTCCGACTCTATCCATTCTCTTTCTATACCCCCCTCCCGAACTACACTCTCCCATCTCTCGATGCGACCTGTATGATTATGCTTGTCACATGCCTCAATCGCATGACACGTACTCTGTATTCAATTGCCCTAGCTTGAAATATATAATTGAAAGATGATTGAGAATAGTGGGTTTTTCATGATCATAGAGACGTTTAGTTTAAACTATTGTAGGGACGATTGAAATTATTATAGGGACTACTGGAATGGTAATATGGAAGACTAAATCAATTATTGGGATGACTGAAAAAATTATAGGGACTGAATGAAATTTTTTCAATATTTCTTTCATTATAGTCTCAGCCCATCGTTGCTTTAAACGAATAACAAAGATTAAAAAATTATAGGGACTATTGAGATATTTATAGGGAAAAATGTGATGATTATTCGGGTCTTGCAAGCTCGCATGCAACATGGTAAGAGACTGTAGCGCGCGAGGAATTAGAGAGGAGTCGAGGCCACAAACGCGGAGCGGACCCTAATTAGGGTAGGGATGGACCTTGCACCTCGTCATAGTATATTATGAATTTTTAATTTTATTTATACTTCAATAATTTTTGACAATTACCGAAAAGCGTGTTTTCCGAAAAAAAAAGTGTTTGTAAATTGCACAAATACAAAACTCATATGGTGTTTATGACTACACTTTCTGCTCACAACTACTACATATGACTACAGGGTGGTCCATGAATAGTGTTACAAATTGGAATTGTTATACCTTTTTTCAAAACAGAGAAAATCATCTCAAATTAACATATTTTATCAACAACATAAATGTCAACATTCACGCAAAAGTTCAGCTCAAACGATCTCCTTTTGACCAAACTACAGCTCGAAGTCTCTTTGGGAACGCCT